>JARHVA010006701.1:157500-792500 GCA_037957365.1 Torreya grandis | reverse complement strand
CCCAATGTAAGCATGCCACAAATGTAGAAAGGTAGCCCTTGGTTGTAAGCTATATCCTACATCTACATTTCATTATATGATATTTAAAATTTATGTCATTAATTAAAATCATATATACCATAAATATAATTTTATTATAAAATATATGTGTAATTTACAACGTATATGATAAATAACTTCAATCAATAATGTAAACTAGCAAAGAATGCCATGCACAATGTCTGATTTTTATTTTTTAATATTTTAATTTGATTTTTATTTTTTAATATTTAAATATGATCTTAATAACAAATGATACCATCAATGATATCATCACATGTATGTTTTGTATCAAGTAGTTTGAATGTCACACATTGTGGGCCTAAACTAATGTATGTATCATTATATAAATTAGAGAAGTGATCGTGCACAATGAAATATCCAACATCATTATAATATTAAAAATAATAATGTGTAAATTTTGTATATTTAATATAAAAATTAACACATGTAATTATTATTTTTATATAATAATGAGTTATCATGCATTTTGGAACACATGAACATTATTGACATAAAAATATACTATTTGAGTTCAAATATTAATGTAGTTTAAGATGACTTGAGTACATAGAGATTACTATTGGTATTTAATAATTATGTAATATGTGAAATAATAAAATTTTAATTATGTTTATTATTATACATTCATCCATATAATTATTACATAGTGCATACATATGTGTGTGCATGCACACACACATAAGTATAAAATATACATTACATTTTTCATATCTATTTACTCTATAACTCCACAATTTTTATCACTATAATATTTATCTAATTTAGTATTAAATATATTTTATTTTATCCTATTTAATTATATTCTATCTTAAATATTTTTCTATATATTTATTGTATACATTGTTGTGGTATAAATACAAAATAGGCACCTTTACAATCCAATGCTCATGGTATTTAGGATATGCCTCTTACTGATGTAGTGTTCCTTTTATTATATAAAATTTATGAACCTTACCATGTTTATTATGAGTTTATAACCCTCTATTAAATTAACCTCAAGATGTGTTTTTATACTATGGTAATGTTTAAGCAGTTTTTGGTGAGTTTTCTTTATATAAATGAACTTCTAGAACTCATGAAATTGATAAGGTTTTAAGCAAGATGAAGGCATACCTGTGAGATATATTTTCACACCATAAATATTAGATGACAACTAATACTCATTTTTGGATAGGAATTTAAACATACATAAATCAAGGAACTTGAAAAAATAGATTACTAGGATAATAAATAGGCTTGCCTAGTGAAATACCAGATTCTGAAAGTGGTAAGTTTCCTAAGGAGGATGTCAACCCACTTGCCTTGAAACCAAGATAATAATAATAATTATATAAATTATATATATTTTTAAATATATGGATTTATAAAATAAAATATTACTTTTCTTCTATACACTCTTGTTCTTCATCTAGGAAAGATAAATAGCCTAGCCAAAAGTATTCAGCTACATTGACATCTTAGTATATGACTTCAAGTTGAGAAAAATGTCCTTAGTATTTGGTGTTAAGGATATAAAATATAGGATTAAATTATATGAAATATTATATTTATTTATAATAAAAGGTTTTAAGATAACATACAAATCATATATGATATTAAACTAAGAAGAAGCTCTCTCGAGAGTCATCTAAAGATGGAAGTCCATGTTGCAAAGAACAAATAACAAGGTTAGGTCAAATATTTTGATAATACCATATAGTAATTAGTTAAAATTTATAAAATAAAATAATCTAAGAGGGATCAATATTGACTTATTAGGATCCATAATGATTTTATAGGATCGATGTTGATTCTAAAAATAGCTATCGATTTTGATAAAAAGTCCCAATAATAAAACTTATAGTTTAAGAAAATAATTCAAAGAGGCTAGGATAATCTATAGAGTAAGACAAGGATAAATAGACATAAAAAACCAAATTACGCTTTTAAAAAGAGATAAAACTTACCTTAAGTGTCTTTTGTGATTTTGATAATGTTATGGTTTATAAAGTGAACTTTTGACTCTTTGGATATGATTTTCAAGGATTGTAGGATTATGTATGGATCAACATGAGAGCCAAGCATCATTATTATATAGTTATTTTGTGTCATATTTTATAATAATTAAAGGGATCATTTGGAAGGATTTAGTCCTTATATATATATTCGATGTCAATCATAATCGATTGATAATGATTTCAAAATTTAGTAATGCTTCCTTACTATATTCAAAAAATCTATTGTAGGTTTATTTTAACTATGGGATAAATTTGGAAAAATGGATATTAAGTTGTTTTATATGATATTATTTGATTTTTTAAAATTTTATTAGATTAAGGGTGGTTGGGAGGGTAGATAGTAATCAGGGATATTATTTATGGTGTGTGAATGTAATAAAGGTTGGTGATGAAAAATTTAAGTGGTATATAATGTGAAATGACACAAATATTCATGGTGAAAATTGTAGTTTATACATTTACCCTTTTTGTTGAGCAATTTTTAGTAACTAGTCATGAGACAATAACTATGAGAGTTCTAATTCGCTGAGGTGTGTGAGAATGTATTCCCCTTCAAACTAGGAACCAACGTGGTAGAAGGAGTCATTTATGGGGTCAAAAAATTGGATTGAAGGATAAGATCAGGATCTGATCTCTAAAAAAATGGGTGCCTATTAGATACAAAATAATATTAAAAAATAAAAAAATAATTTATTTAAGCCATATTGAAATGTTTTACAACCATGTAGTTATACATATTCAAATGCCTAAAATATTTCCTATATAATAAGGTATAAATTATATTGTTATCCAAATGAAATCAATTTTCAAACAAATAAACCTTCCTAGTATTATATGAGATTAAAAATATGCTTATTTTAAAATATACATGGAATGTTCTAATAATTTAACCTGGATATTATGAGTTATAAGACTTTAGTCATTTACATTTATTCAAAAATGGTGAATTAATCATTGTAAGGTAAACCTAATATTCCATACCCCCTTAATTTAGAATTTATCAAGTGAACAAGAGAGAAATTATCTAAATTCCTTAATTTTTTCTCACATAAGTGATTTCATGAAAACATATGCACATTATTGATCTATCAATAAATGCTGGAGTTGGATGTTGTTATTCTAAACATGCTCATAAATGAAATTTACTTGTACCTCAAAGTGTTTGGTGCATTCATGACATATTAGATTGTGAACAAGTTTCACTACTCATTAACTATCTATATAAAGGATTGTTGGATGATTATGTGGTATTCAAAATAATTCAAGTATAATCTGATCCAAATCACATCATAGATAGCTCTTACTACTTCATGATATTATGATTCTATGGATGACCCTAAAACATAAGATTATTTCTTCCTTCCCCATGATATCATTCTAGATACTAATAAGAATACTAATCCTAAATTATATTTTTTATCATCAATCTTTCCATCATGATCTAAATTTGAATATCATATGAAGAATAAATTATCATTCTTATTTTATGGTAGGCCAAAAATCAATGGTTCCTCTAATGTATCTCAATACCCACTTCGCTACTTTCTAATGGTTAAATTTGGCCCCTTGCATGAGCCATGAAAGATAACTAATAACATAGTTGATGTATGGCTTAGTATAAGACAAGTAAATGAGATTCCATATGAACTACTAATATAGAGTTTCATTTACTTGTGGTGATGGATCATCTTGAGATAGTTGAAGTCTTATGTTCATAGGTGTGGAAATTAGCTTGAAATACATCATGAAAATTTTCTCAAGCATTTCCATAGAATATTTTATTTAAGACACAAAGACATGATTTTATTTATACAAAAATTCCAAACCAAGATAATAATGTAAAAACCCAAGATTTATCATGTCAAATGATTGATTTAGATCTTTCTTTGTTGATTCAATCATATTCACTAAACTAATAATGATAAATATATCATCGACATATAAAAAATGATTACCATTTGCCTCATTTTTATTTGAGGTAGAGATTTAGATCCTATGGGCTCCTTTTAAATCCATGTTTTAGGAGATTCTCATCAGTTTTGATATACAATAGTTTTCAAGCCTATTTAAGACCATATAGTGATTTGACAAGTCTACAAACTTTATCTTATTTTCCTAGTATGATAAAACATTCTTGTTGATTCATGTATACTTCTTATTTTTAGTCTCCATTAAGAAAGGTAATTGTGCTATCCATTTGATTGATTTTCCAACAAAATAGTGTAGTTATATAAAAAATCATCCTAATAGTTTTGATCTTAGCTATGGAAGTAAATGTCTTCTCATAGTCAATGCCTTATTTATGAGCATACCCATTTATAACCAACCTTGCCTTGTGTTTATCAAGACTACCATATAATTTTTACTTTGTCTTGAATATCCACATACATCTGATTGGGTGCTTTCTTGGTGAAAGGTCTATAAGTTACCATGTTTTATTATTCATTAGTGAATTATATTTTACATCCATGGAATTTTTTTAAGGTTTTAATTGTAGTTCTTCCTAAACTATAAAATCATTAATAAACTCAATAAGGCTACTCATTAAGGCAAAATTTACCTCTCCTAGAGCCATACTATGAGTCCTTGGTCTAGTGGTCAATGTTTTTAGAGCACCATCTAGTTTAACATCTGATAGTGTACTTGTATACTTTTAGGCATATGTTGAGTGATACCCATGGGTGGTAGAGCTACATGAATATTACCATCATCATCACTATCTTCTCATGGATTTTCATATTTTTCAATCTCTATGGGACTAATTGATTTATTAGGTGAGCCTATATATGGAGCTTCTACTTCATGTTCTCAAAAAATGCAACATCCTTACTAGTGTAGATTTACCTAGTTTTTAGATCTATTAGTCTATAGGCAAGTGCTTCTTTACTATAATCTAAGAAGACATACTTTTTTGATTTCATATCAAGTTTAGTCCTCTAGTTTTTTGGAATGTGCATACTTGTTTTGCATCTAAAAACATGAAGATTTTCTGTAGATGGATTGTGACTTGACCATAATTTATGTGGTGTTACCCCATCAAGAGATAAAATGGGAACTCTAATGATCAAATATACTATGTGTTTGACTACTTATGCCCAAAATGCCTTTGTGAAACCATAATCGTGTAGCAGATATCACATTATTTCTATGGTAATTAGATTCCTCCATTCAAAAATAATATTTTATTGAGGTTTATATGGAGGTGCCATTTGATAATGAATATCATTTTATATCAAAAGCACTTTGAATTATTTACTAGTGAATTCCTCCCATGATATGAGTGGAGGGTTTTGATTTTCCAACTAATATCTATTTCAACAATAATTTTAAATATATTGAGGTTTATATATATATATATATATATATATATATATATATATATATATATATATATATATATATATATATATAAAGGTTTATATGGAGGTACCATTTGATAATGAATATCATTTTATATCAAAAGCACTTTAAATTCTTCACTGGTGAATTCCCCCCATGATATGAGTGGAGGGTTTTGATTTACCAACTAATATCTATTTCAATAGTAATTTTAAATTTTTGAAAGTTTAAAGGCTTGAATTTTTATTTTTAGAAAATAAACCCATGTGTGTGTGTGTGTGTGTGTGTGTGTGTGTGTGTGTGTGTGTGTGTGTGTGTAGAACCACACACACACACACACCATCATCATCATCATCATCATCATCATCATCATCAAAGAAGAGCATGGAATGCTTAAACATAATATGACTAGGTGTCATCAATTTGCATAGATTGGTATGCACTATATCAAGTTTTCCATGGGACTAATATGTACTTTTATGAAATGGATATCTATGTTGTTTTTATATTAAATAATGTTTTCATTTATATATACAACTTTAAGAGGTGGAAACCCTCTTACCATGTTATAATAGTGGAGTGTCTCAAGATATCTAAAATTGATGTGACCATATCTTTTATGCCATAATTATGCTAAGTTTGTGTTTTTTATAAGATGTGTCTGATTATTTTTCTAAACAAAATCAAGATGAAACAAGTGACTCACATTAGATGATCAAAAAAATTTGAGTTTATTGATATATTGAATCAAACAAAATATACTTTTGACCTTTAAAAACAAATTCCATCTTCAAATTGTGGTCTAAATGTTGATTGACTGATAATAGATTCTTGGTTAGATGAGGTATATATAATAAATATATGATTCTATAGGTTTGCATGCCAAGAGGTAAAGTAATGTTTCCAATCCCTTGTACACTATAGGAGGTATCATCACCCACATAAACACGATTTATATTAGATGTGTCTTTTAAATTGAAAATAAAAATATTTTGTTCCATTAATACAACAGGTTGCACCCAAATAAACATAGAAGATGTTACTTTGTGATGTGGATTCTTCATAGAAATCAGTAGAGTATATGAAGTCATCATCTTATTTATTATCTTCCTATTAATCAATGTTACCTTATTTCTTGGATTTATTCTTCCAAGTTCTTTTCTTATACCTATTGTTTACTTTGAGTTGATGGTGATGATTCTTGGTTATTAGGTTTTTTGGCCACTAGAAGATCCCTTCTTGAATATATTATACCAACAATATTTGAGTTCATGTCCATTATGAAAATAAACAAGACATTATTTTTGTGATTTACCCCCTTGTAGATTCTATCAAGGATTCTATTTTGATTATTTTAAATACCTGATGGGTTTCTTGCCTATTTGTGAAGTGAGAACATGTTTTTCTCCTTCTTGAGTACTAAAAGACTCTTCTTATTGAAATATATTCACAAGTTTTTCAAAATTTGGCTTATGTTATGTTATAGTAAAAGTGGTCACAAAAATCCTATATGAGGGTCGTATAAATCTCAAGATAATGGGTACAAGAGAGTCATCTAAAATTATCTCACACAAGGATTTTATCGATGCCCTTAGTATTGTAACACATCTAAAAATGGCCTCAATGTTTTCACCTGACCTCAATTTCAAAGAGTGAATTTGAATTTATAGGGGTGCAGAATAGCGATCTCATTTTTGGCCTTGTATATAGTTTAGAGCTTGTCCCAACTTCATTGGATTTTTTGGATTCATGGATGTGTGGTTTCACCTCATCTGATATGCCAAACATTATGATAAAATTTTCCTTCATATTGGATTTGTCATATTTACGTTGATATTCAATATTTTTTGTATGTTGAGTGTATGTTCCATCTATAATGGGACAAGTTTTTTCAAATTCTAGATAAGTTATGATCTTTATCTTCCAAACAGAGTAGTTGTCACCTTTGAGTAACTAAAAATCTAGTAGAAAGAACTTTGGGAATTGAGCCTTTAACCTCCTCTTTTTTAAAAATGTAGCCTAACAACCCACCTATGTGTGATTACAAGTTTAAGAAGACAAAACTTATATTTAAAGGCTAAAAGTTATGAATTATAAAGAAGCCCACCTTCCTACCCAATACCATGGGTTTGTAAATAAATGGTTTTTGAGAGAATTTGCAGCAAATGAATTATTTTATCAATGGTTTTTAGAAAATATAGGTGGTATTGTTAAATTTTTAGAAAATAATGATTTTGAAGGAGTTTTTGAGGTATTAAGGAGTGGTTTTGAATAATGAAGAGTTGATTTGGCTCCTATGTTCAATTCTAAAGCATAGAAATGATAAATCTGATTTATTAACACAAAAAATTTGAAACTAATATCCTTTATATTATGTTAAATATTTTATTTACTACCATTTATATTACTATACCACATAAGAGATGTTATCATATGAATTTAAAGGATGTCATTTACAAGTTGATGACTTAGGAGTTCAAAATACCTCCATTTTCTATACTAAAGGCCTTGAACAAGATGTCCTCTTTTTTTCCAGCTAAGCACTTTAGAGGTTGCTTGAATGGCTTAACATCTTATAAATTGTATATTTTATCAGAATATTATTTTGAATAGATGATAAAAATGACATCATATAGACAAAGATTGGAACAATGGTGCCTTCTAAAAATTCTATTTAAAAAAATATTAGCTACTCAAGCTTCAATTATTAGACCACTTTTGTCCAATAATCTTAAAAGATATTTAAAGTGGGTTAAAAAATCCTTTAGGAGTGATGGGACTCTCCCAAGTTAGAGAATTAGGGTGCCAAGGGGATTCACCTTTTGGTTTCTCTTCTCCAAGGTTTAGAGGTCTGACCATTTTGATACTAGATATTACAGAGCAAATTTTATATATATATATATATATATATATATATATATATATATATATATATATAAAATCCATATTGAAACATTTTAAAACCATGTATTTATACATATTCAAATGCTTAAAATACAATACAATTCAGAAATAATTTTGGACTTTTATTTTTTGAAAAGTTGAAAATTTTGCAATGTTTTTTGTTTTTGGGCTCTTTGGCCTTTTATTGCAATATTTTTCTCTTTTTATATGTTTTAATAAAATTTCCCCTCTTTTTAGTTTTTTTATGAATTTATTTGCTAAATTAGTTGGATATGATTAAATTTGGTGGAAATGCCAAAGATAGTGAAAAATAAAATTCTACTAAAAGTCATTTACGAGGGAATTAAACCTTTAACCTCCTCTTTTCTAAAAATGTAGCCTACCAACCCACCTATGTGTGATTGCAAGTTTAGGAGACAAAACTTGTATTTGACAGCTAAAAATTATGAATTATAAAGAAAACCACCTTCCTACCCAATACCATGGGTTTGTAAATAAATGGTTTTTGAGAGAATTTATAGCAAAAGAATTATTTTATGGGTAGTTTTGAGAAAATATGGTTGGTATTGAGAAAAATTTTAGCAAATAATGATTTTTAAGGTGTTTTTGAGGTATTAAGGAGTGGTTTTGAACATTTAAGAGTTTATTTGGCTCATATGTTAAATTATAAATCTTAGAAATGATAAATCTAGTTTATTAACTCAAAAAATTGAAACTACCAACGTTTATATTGTTTTAACTCCTTTATTTAATATCATATAGACTACTACACCACATAAGAGATGTTATCAAATGAATTTAAAGGATGTCATTTACATGTTTATGACATAAGAGTTTGGAAATGCCTACATTTGCTATGCCAAAGGCCTTGAATAAGATCTCTTTTTTTTCTAGTTAAGCACCTTAGAATTTTCTTGAATGCCTTATCATCTTTTAATTTGTATATTTTATTAGAATCTTGGTCTGAATAGATGATAAAAAGGATGTCATATAAATAAGGATTAGAACAATCGCGACTTCTAACAATTCTTTTTATAAAAATATTGATTACTAAAGCTTCAATTATCAGACCATTTTTGTCAAATAATCTTAAAATATATTTAAAGTGGGTTAAAAAACCTTTAGGAGTGATGGGTCTCTCCCAAGTTAGAGACTTAAGGTGCCAAGGGAATTCACCTTTCGGTTTCTTTTCTCCAAGTTTCAAAGGTTTGACCATTTTGATACCAGATATTACAGAGTAAATAATATTAAAAAAATTATATATTTAATCCATATTGAAACATTTTGAAATGATGTATTTATACATATTCAAATGCTTAAAATACAATACAATTCAACAATAACTTTTTACTTTTATTTTATGAAAAGTTGAAAATTTTGAAACATTTTTTTGTTTTTAGGCTCTTTGGCCTTTTATTGCAAGATATTTCTCTTTTTATATTTTTTAATAAAATTTCCCCTCTTTTTTATTTTTTTATGAATTTATTTGATAAATTAGATGTATATGATTAAATTTGGTGGAAATGCCAAAGATAGTGAAAAATAAAATTCTGCTAAAAGTTATTTAGGGGGGAATTGAACCTTAAATATCTTTTTTTTCTAAAAATGTAGCCTACCAACCCACATATGTGTGATTACAAGTTTAGGAAGACAAAATTTATATTTAAAGGCTAAAAATTATGAATTATAATGAGAACCACCTTCCTACCCAATACCATGGGTTTGTAAATAAATGATTTCTAAGAGAATTTATAGCAATGGAATTATTTTATGGGTGTTTTTTAGCAAAGATAGGTGGTATTGTTAAATTTTTTAGTAAATAATGAATTTTAAGTTGGTTTTGAGGTATTAAGGAGTGGTTTTGAATAATTAAGAGTTGATTTGTCTCCAATGTTAAATTATAAAGCTTAGAAATGATAAATATAATTTATTAACTCAAAAAAATGAAACTACCAACCTTTATATGGTTTTAACTCATTTATTTACTATCATATAGATTACTACACCACATAAGAGATGTTATCAGATGAATTTAAAGGATGCCATTTACTGGTTGATGACTTAGGAGTTTGGAAATGCCTCCATTTGATATGCCAAAGGCCTTGAATAAGATGTCCTCATTTTTTATAGCTAATAACCTTAGATGTTGCTTGATTGCATTAGAATCTTATAAATTATATGTTTTATCATAATATTGTTCTGAATAGATGATAAAAATGACATCACATAAACAAGGATTAGAACAATGGGGCCTTCTAGCAATTCCTTTTAAAAAAATATTAGTTACTCAAGCTTTAATTAGCAGACCACTTTTGTCAAATAATCTTAAAATATATTTGAAGTGGGTTAAACAATACTTTAGGAGTGATGGGTCTCTCCCAAGTCAGAAAATTAGGGTGCCAAGGGGATTCATGTTTTGGTTTTTCTTCTCCAAGTCTTAGAGGTTTGACCATTTTGATACTAGATATTATAGAGTAAATATTATTAATAAAAAAATATTTCATTTAAGCAATATTAAAACATTTTAAAACTATGTATTTATACATATTCAAATGCCTAAAATATTCCCTATATAATAGGGTAGGCATTATTTTATTATCTCAATGAAATAGCTATATAAACAAACAAACCTCCTTGATAGTATATAAGATTTAGAATATGCTAATTTTGAATGATACATGGAATGTTATAATAATCTAACCTAGATACTATGAGCAATAAGACTTTACTCATTTACTTTTATTCAAGAAGGGTGAATCAATCACCGTAGGATAAACCTAATAGTGAAAATGATGTGGGTTTACCAATTGAATAAAGTTTTGTATTTAAAAAATTAAGGGTATTTCATTAAAAAATTCCCTATATCAGACATGAAATAAATCACCACAATTGTGAACAAGTGGATTTTAATAATGAGATTGGATACCACAAGAACAACGGATAGGAAGGATCGATCAAATAATCTATTATATCAAAATAGAGATTCCACCTATATATAATTATTTCATGGTAAAGTACACTCTTGTTATTCATAAGGGATATGTTCCCAATAGGGTGAAATATAGAATAGGATGTGGTAATATCAGTGGGTTGATGTGCATGAGCCTTGGATGTTGTGTAAAAAGTTGTTATAGTGGGATAACTTGTTTGGCCCTAAAAAAAAAACTATTTGTTGTGAAAGTTACAAGTAGAGTGAAAAAATGTGGATTGATGGTGATTTGAGGGATTTATTATGATATTAATATGATGATGCTAATCAACATCAATTGAGATGATTAGCATCGACCATCACAGATACAATATATATATATATATATATGTATATATATATATATATATATGTGTATATATATATATATATATATATATATATATATATAATGGTCTAAATTATTTGTGTATTGGCATGTGATTGATCATAGTATTTGATAAAAAATAATGACACTTATTTGAGTGTTTATGATGGATTCATGGTTTTTGTTTATGATAGTGACATGATTATGAGTTATAATTTTATTATGTGTTTTAATATGTTATGTGATTATATATTAATGGTAAGTTAGATTAGGTTGTATATTGTATGAGTTTGTTTACTTTTGATATCATAATTATTATATGATAGTCTTGATGTTATTTCATAATCTGATAACAATTTTGATGGATAATGTGATAGGATTTTTTATGTAAAGTGATATGATGATATATATAATTTTGATGGTTTGGATTATGTAAAATGATGGATAGTAATTAGTTATGCTTGATTATGATTGTTTATATATAAAAAAAAGAAACGAGGTTCTTAACTCATTATTGACTTGGATCATAACCATAGATAGGCTCCCTAAAATATATGAATTTGCATCCTTTATCCAATGTTAATAAGTGTTTTTATAGTATTGTGTCAACAAAGCTCAAGATCCCTTAGTTGAGAAGGAAAAAGATATGAACTTGTCTTTACAAGATCTAGGTTTAAGAAAATTTAGGAATGCATTCTTGTTTTGTGTTTTGAGATCTAAGTATTTTTATTAGTTACTTTAGGGACAATTTTTGCTAATCCATATCATTCTTTCATAGATTGATCAATGTGGGAATTCTACGAATTTTGAGAAAGATCATCTATATGAAAAGCTTTCATGGGATACTATTTGGTTTTAGCTTAGATTTTTTAAGTGCATGCTTACTGATCTTTTGATAAGAAAATTGATCAACATTTAGATAGACATCCTTTGAGGGAGTGGTATATACTTTTGGATATGTTTTTTAATATTTTGTGACAAACTATCCTTCAAGGGAGCATTTTATGATTTTCCCCATCTCTTTTAAAATGACCTTTTTAAGTTTTTATCCTAGATTGAGTTTTGACATGGATTATCTTATCCTAGGTTCATTATTTTAAAGAAAAATCTAATATAGAAGATGATAATATTATCCCAATTAATCTTTCCTGAAAGATGTGAAGGATTAGAAAATAATTATTTGGGGCTCCTTCTAGATATAGGTAGAGTTTATCTATAAAGATTATGTTATGAACAAGGTGAGGGTGTTTATTTCTAAGGTTAGGGTGGGTATTATAATATATAACCACATTATTATATATAATTATTAACTATTATTGAGGATGGGGGGAGGATTTTATGAGATGGGTTTATTTAGGAGTATGGGAAAAGGATAAACCTATACTAACTATGGTTATTAAAAATCATTAACAATAGAAAGGATGTAAATGTAAAACATTAAGAGGATTTTATTATAGTTTTCCCTCAAGAGAGGCCAACTTATATGCCCCAAATCCATATTTTTGATTAATAACATACAATCAAAGCCAATTTGAAGCAAACTTCCCACATTTACATTTTTCCATATTTGTGACATGTTGGTTTTCTTTGAGGATGAGATCATTAATATTGAATTATTGTGCTTTCAAGTGTCTATTGTATTCACAATTTATCCTTTCTTGATAGACATGGATATGATCAAGGGATATTAATAGACGTTTTTCTAATTAGTAAAATGGTTTTATGTGAGGTTGGGCATCAAAATATGAGGGGGATTGATAAATCCCCCCATACATTAAATGGGTACAGAGATGGGGAAGACTGAAGTGCATGGTCTCTCCAATGTTATGACAATATGTATGCTATTTTGTAAGGACTCCATACTCTTGGGGAGTAGGAAGAGAGTTAAGCATCAATAACTTATATTCCTCTAATGAGAGTTATTCAAGTGTGGAGTCAAGGGAATCACTGTTAGGAATTCAAGATGAATGGATTTATAAACTTGATGATGCTTCACTTGTTAATGATAAGGGGTTTATGTTTTTAAAGGGGATTAATGTCATTAGGTTGATATGCCAAATTATAATTATTGAATGGTTGAGGGTCTACTGGGATAATATGTATTTTTCTTACATGCTCATATTTGATGCTTGACATAAGGTGGAGAGGATGTAGTGCATAACATGGATTTAGGGGCTTCTTAATAATATGTTGTATTTAAATTACCATTTACCACATATAATAACTTGATAAGGTTATGATCACATATTTTTATGGGGAGGACAATTTCTAAAGTATAGGATACCATGTCATCAAAGGATCACAAGATAAATGAGGATTGGCATACAATGGTTTTTGGTAGTTAGATTTTCTTACAGCTTAAAATGGGATTATATTTATAATATCTCCATTATCAATCAAGACCATATTGATCCTAGTTTTATTAATGCGGGTATTGACAAATAAAGGTATATCTTGGTCTTTAGGTTGTAATAGGGGTATTTAAAAATCATTAATTGTGATGGATGAGGATGTTTATAAGGCTTCAATAAAATATGAAAAAGGTTGGGATTCATCTAGATTCATTCAAATGTATTTTAAGTGTTTCTATAATAACTTGGTGATGTTATGGGGAGTTTTGGATGAGATCATGTAAGGACATTTTTATAGGAATTTGATGGAGTTATTTCAAGACTACTTTTTATATTGATTTTGAGCAATTAGCTTGGTTTATCCCTAAGATAAAGACTTTTAGTTTCAGAGTAGATTTTATAAGAATTTATGTATTAGAATTATGGGTAATTAAGATGAATATTTTTACCTTTTTTAGATTTTGAGCTTTGGGTCTTGGTGTCTAAGATCGAGTGGCTATGTGTATTATATTGATTTATAAGAATGGGTAATCCATTTAAATTACCAAGTTAATCTTATTTTGAGGACTTGAGGAGATGTTTGGAAAGCATACTTCATGCATGGAGTCAAGGATATTATTCATTCCTATTAGTTTTCATTTTGGTATATCTTTCAAAGGATATAAGGCACAAATCATACTAGGTTCTAAGATAGTTTTATCTCTTGTCCTTTGATTGAATAAAGGAGAAAGATAAGGTTATTTAATTAAGAGGTCATAATATTTTATGAGATATTGGACTATATCTTTGAGAGCTTTTAAAAATTTAGTGTCATCTCTTAACATTTTGTGGTAAGCACATACCTTATCTTCCTTGTAACATGCTGGTTTTTGGATGTGAAGATTGAAAGGTTGATAAGTGGCAATGAGATGAGGGAGGAATGTAGAAGTTAATTAAAGATAGTGGAATATGATCCATTTAATGGGTTATGGTATGATTTTACATTCTTTTATGATCTTGTATTTTGGACCATTTTTGTTTTTTCACCTTCATATTATTTGTTTACTATTCAGGTGAACTTAGTAGGAGATCTCTCACCTTTTAAGACAATAATTTTAGATGGGTTCCTAGGGTGATACGAATTTGAAGATTTGTCATGGGATGTTGGTGTTAGAATAATTAGAGGAAGCCTATGAATTGGCTTGGGTTCCTTAAAGGATAGATCAATAATCATGTTCATTAGTCCATATGAAGGATAGGGCCCTATGATGAAAGGCTTGGTTTAGACCAGGGGTATTGTCAACATTCCTCTGCAATTACTAGTGGATGTTGTGGGGATATCAATATTATGAGTTTTTTACTTTTATTGTTTAGGGATATCAAACCTCATAGGTGGGTTTTTTAGGGATTTTAGTTTTGGGATGCCAAGGCATTTGTTCTAGTTGGTTGGGCCAACTTTTTTACTTTCTATCTTTGGTAGGTATCATTGAGCATGTTTAGATGATACTTCCTATGGAATATCCTATTTAATGAGGTTAGGAAGGTTATAAGGGATAATGGATGTAGGTTTAATTGTGTTGGGTTGTTCCTCATCTAGGATACCCCCCATAAAGAGGTCTAGAAGTTATGAGATTTTGGAAGACTATTTAGGCACCCTATTAATTTCTTCATGTAGAAGTTGGTCATGAATAATGTTAACCATGTAGGTTCCCTAATTTTGGGGGTATTTGGTATGTTATTGTATATAATTTTACATGGATGGGTGATTTTGAAATGGTTGTTTAAATATATTAAGGAATTGATTTAGGGGAGCATTAGGATTATCTAATTTATGCTTTCCTTGAACAATAAGATTTTTGACCAAACTATTTAAGTATCGACATATGTCAACCTCATGACCATGTATGTGATGATAAAAAAAAATATTTTATTTATACCATTTTGGTTTAGGATGAGAGTTATCAATATGAATAATTATAGGTAGATAAATTACTAATGCTTTCAAAAGTTTATCAAGTATGGAAACATAATATTATCCTAAAGGTGTATATTACCTAGGTGAGAATTATGTTGGTGTTATCTGAGGTTGTGTCTAAGGACTGGAAGGATTTGATTGTTTTTAATTGGAATATGGGATTATTTTAGGAAAAAAAACATTTGATATGCCTTTTGGTTTAGGGTTTGTATGCCCTTTGAAAGAATCTAGTTTAAAAATTTTATTGCATAGTTTGGCATTTCCCTCTTATAGGGCTCAAATTTATAATTTATGAGCCATGGATAAATCCTCATTAAATGTTTTGAATTATTTTAATTGAAGTGTAAATGAATTATGTTTTAGACATGAGCTAGAGAAAATTTCAATTAGCTTAAGCTAAGTGATGGAAAAACATAGTTGGTTTATGAGACCCTACCATCTTGCAACAAAGTCTACAAGAGACTCATATTAGAATTGCTTAATGACATAGAGATCAGTGATAGTCAATTTCATTGAGATATTGATTGTGAAATGTTTTAGGAGTATTTTATCAAGTTATCCAAATGAAAATAAATAATGTTGAGGAATGGTACTTTACCAATATGGAGCCAATCTAACTAGTGACATAGGGAATATTCTCAAGAGAAGGACATAATCATGGTATATGAGATAACATTCATGTATAAATGCCATAATATGTTATTGAGGGTCTTCCTTGTTTTATAATTTCATGAATTAAATTAATACCCACTATGATATATAACGTCTAATTAGAATGAATGGGTTGATAAGTTTGTTACAATTTGCTCATATGAGAGTATATTTTTCTATCCAAGGGTAGAAGCCTCAAGGTTTGTAATTATATCCATGATAACATAGATAAAGTTAGGTTTATAATTATAAAGAGGTATACTACCTAGATTCTTATGTGGAATATAGTTTTGTTGTAAATGTTGTTAAGGGGGAAGTGATATGGGAAATGGTTACAATTGAGGATAGTTGATTGATGTGCCAATGATCAATTGAGATGAGATTTCATATTACGTAAATAGAGGGGACATGTTTTGTGAGTGAGAGAGATTGAGAAAGGTTCCCTAAATGTTTATGATAAGGTGAGGTGTTTATAAGACAATGGTGGTAAGAATTTTTGTTGAAATTGTATTCTTGTAATAGGTTGATAGAGGGGAACTTTTTGAATAGGAAGTGATGATTGAGTCATGTTTTTTATATTTTTGGTTACAATAATTTGGATAGGAAGAAGATATGTAAGTATCAAAACCAAAAATATTTGAAGAGAGAATAAGGGTGGTTGATTAGATATTGGTTATGATATGGTAGAATTATGGGTCTAAACAATACTCACATAAGGATTGATAGATGTTGGTATTGGTTGATTAACCATAGGCTATGATACATAAGTGTTGGGGGTTATGATGGAACTTATAGGAGGATTGATAGATGTTGGTGATGATTTATGGATAAAGGTCAAGACCATGGCTATTGAAAATGAATATTCATTTGATCCTTCTGGTGGCATGTCATACATGAATTAGGAGGAATAAGAACAAGGGGAAATAGGGATGAATGTGTCCTATGAAGTAAGATAGTGGATTAGAGATATGGAATTTATATCTAAGATACTAGCAAAGTTAGGGTCCCCTTGTGCATAATACTGGGGAATACCCTCCCCAATAGACCCAAGAGAACTAAGGGGACTTAGGATATATTTCATTGATGAATATGATGATGGTGGAGCTATTTTATTTTGATATTATTATTGATTCAAAACCATGTAGTAAAATTATAATAAATTTATAATCCAAAATTATATTATATATTGTTTTTGTTCATTTTTAGAAAAATAAAAAACACACACTGGAAATAGATGTTTTCTAATGCAATTAAATTAGGATTTAAAATGTGACAACGTGTTCATATTTGTAAGGGACCTATCAAAGAAGAGGTAAACCTTAATTTGATAATCTCTCTAAGTATTATAAGGGATTACCTTATTTGATACCTATCTCTAGGGCTAACCAACCCATTTGAATGTCAAAGTTAAGGAGGCTAATAAGTTCAACGAGATGTTTTCAAGTTTCTTATGGATGGAATCCTCAATTTAACTAAGGGTATGTGATACCTAAATATATGTTTGTGATGGCATGGGGATTGGTATTGGGTCTTTCCCCCTCACTCCATAATCCCATAGTGATAAGGGTGTCGATTGATTTCTTGATAAAACAATAACCAATTCCTTATACTCAACTAGAACACTGAGTCGGATCCCCCTCGGTGATGAAATACAAGTGGGTAGACTTGGGTAGGATGGCTTAGTTATTATTTCATGTTTTTTTATATGGTATTGTGTGAGAGGAAGAAATTGACTAAGATGGTAGATTATCATTCCTAGTAATACTATGTGAACTAATACCATTCAAATAGATGAATGTAGTTATTTTTAAAATTAAAATAGAAAACATTATTTATGAAAATAAGGAAAATTTGCTAAATATCATTTAAAACAAATAAATAGAAGTAAATAAAGAACAAGAGTTGCTAGCATCAAGAAGGAATCCACTAGGCATGCCATTATGTTTAATTATTTTTTTGTTGAGTTTTATTTATAAATAAACCACTAAAACTCAAGAAAATTATAGGATTTTAACCAAGATGAAGGCATACATGTGAGATAGATTTACACACTGTTGTATTGCTCTAGTGTTTTTTCCCATTGGGTTTTGCCTACATGGCCTTATGGCCATCCTATGTCAATTAAGCTTCCTTAGGTTAGTTATAAAAGGGTCACATAGGCTAATTATATTTTAATGTAATTATCTAATTAAGAAAATTAGAGGCTTCTTCATGTTTCCCTAATTTTATCTATATGTACCTCAATTTTCCATTTTGGAAGGTAAGATAGGTTTATGTGATTTTATTCAAGCATGAAATATTTTACAATATTATTCTATTAAGAACAAGTTTCTTCCTCCTTTGTGATTTATCTATGATTTCCTTGATCCAGACATAGATTTTCTCAATATTATATGCAAGGGTCCAAGATCATGGTCAATTTGACATGGTATCAAATCCAATTTTACCATTATTGTAGTAATCTTTATGGCGAAATCTTTCTACATTCATTATTTCAGCATAAAGAAGGGTTTGGTGGGTTTCCTTAGAGAATTTAGGAAAAAATTTCTACTAGAGCTTCAGCTCTCAAAAATGACTGTCATTGGTTTTAGAAGGTGTCAAAACCCTTAGATCGACTATAAACATGACCTAGTTTTGAAGAAGTCAATTTTTGCCGCTTTTTTGGCATCTCAAGGCCCATTTTTTATTTTCTAAAAAAATCCATACTTCTTGTATTACTGTACAAAAATGCCTTCTAGATTTTCTTCCTCAAGTTGAAATCTCAAATGAGTCTCTTGCAAAATTTCCATTATTAAAGTATTTTGGATGTTTTTGGCTTTCCTTAATTTCCATGCTATCAAATCTATGTGTTACTTAGATCTATATGGGTTATTAATTCAACTCTATAGTTGATCTACTTCATGTTGCATGAATTAGAGAGTCCACTAACCAATCCAGGATTTCAAAGGGTTGTTACTTAGCCAACAAACCAAATCAGACTTTTAGTGGCGAGTAACTTCATTTTTATAAGTTGAGTTATTTGATAAGTCCAATTATTTTCCCATAGACTAACTTGGACTTGTGGATTTTGTTAACTTGAAAATCCATGAAGTTATGTAAAGAAGGTCCAAAAACCTATTTTACTTTACTATAGACCAACTCAAGTTTTTGAATGGTCATTATTGCTCAACAAAATCAAAGTAGTCTAGAAAACTTGGATTACACTATGAAGACCAAATCAGAGTTGTGAGGCACCTCTACTCAGGTTTTCAGAGGATGATTACTTGTGGAAGTAAATCAGTCTAGAAAACATGGATTATACTATGAAGACCAACTCAGAGTTGCAAGGCACCTATACTTGGGGTTTTAAAGGCTAATTACTTGTGTCAGCAAAGCAGTCCAAAAAATTTGGATTAATCTTCCAAGACTGACCCAAAATTTCAAAGGTTCATTACTACTTAGAGTTATGGGGTTCCTCTAAGGGTCCAAGAATGTGTAGAAGTAAGAACTTGTAAGTGCCATAACTTTCAATCTATAGCTCTGTTTTGGGTGCTATTTTTTTGAAAGTGCATAATCCTATGACATGGTATCCTCAGAGGATCTATTTTAAAAAATAGAGCCATGTTACATGCCTTTAATTATCATGGGTGATGACACTTTTGTAAAATTTAGTGGTAAAGGATTAGTTTAAGTAAGTGATGAGACCTTTAATGATGTTTTGTGTGTTTTTTCACTATCCACCAATATTTTGTTGATATACCAAATCACTCACATAGGTGTAGGGAAGTGAGTTGAGTTCACACCTAATTCATTGGTTATCAAGGGGCTACACAATGACATTATAGTGGCTTATGGGAAGGCCAATTATCATTCTAGGCTATATACCTTCTCATGATTTTCCCCAGATCAGCCCTTAGTTACACTACTTACTCATGTAGATGGAGTGAGCAAACTATGGCATGAATTGTTTGGCCAATTAAACTATCATTACCTAGAATAACTCAATCATCAAGACATGGTTTTAAGGTTGCCTAAAGTCAAATTCCTAGATGGCCTAAGTGTTTATTCTCAAAAAGAAGTATAAGATATTTAATCACTTCAAGGACTTCAAGGTACTTCTGAAGAAGTAATCATATTTCTCCATTAAAATATTAAAGACTGATAATGGTGGGGAGTATGTCAACAATAGGTTTGAGTATTTTTTCCATAAGAGGGGTTTCAGATGTAACACACAGTTGTATATAGTCCTCAGCAAAATGGAGTGGATGAATGTAAAAACTCTACCTTAAATTAAATGGCCAACTACATGCTTTAACCAAAGTCTCTTGTTCCTTAATTTTGGGCCAAAGAAATCAATTATGCATGCTACATAGAGAATCATGTTCCACAAAAAATCCTTGAAAATAATCACTCCTTTTGAATCTTGGGATGGTCACAAGCCCATAGTGGATCACTTTCGAGTGTTTAGATCACCAGTAATGGCCCTTGTTCCCAAGAAGAAATGCAAGGCAATGGACCCTCAGAATCAGTCTTATATCTTTTTGGGGTATGCAAAGGGTAATAATGGATACAAGCTCCTAAATCCTAAAAATCATGAGTTGTTCATTGAAAGGAGTTTTAATTTTCATGAGGGCCCACTTGAACTCACTATTGGCACTTTGAAATCTTCAAAAGTCTCACTAGACATTGATTCCACCTCAGATAGTGATTTGGATCCATCTCAAAATCCTCTTGATGATCAAGATGAATCTTATTCTTCTTAAATTTCAAGTGATGAGGATTTTCCTCCATTTCACACTCACACTATAGATGTTGATGACTCACCTCTTCATTCTCCAATCTCATACAATTTTGGTCCCACTTGGGCTAGATAGACACTTCAAAGTGCTGAGAAATGGGATGGAAATCCATTAGATACAAGGTAGACACATTCATAGTTTGAGGGGAATTCACATGCCTAATTGGAGATTACCTCAAATCCATAAACCTTTCATGAGGCATCTATAATTATAAAATGGGATTATACTATAAAAGAGGAGTATAGTTCCCTAATTAGGAACAAAGCATGGGACTTGGTGCCCCTTCCTAAAGGAATAAATTTGGTGAATTTCAAATGGGTTTATCAAACTAAGTATGGTGCAAATGGATATAATGATAAGTACAAATCTCATCTAATTACAAAAGGGTTTTCTCAACTACCTGGCATAAACTACATTGAGACATTTGATTTTGTAGCCAAGATGACATCTATCAGACTCACTCTAGCCATTACATCTGTACATCAATAGGATGTTTACCAAATGGACATCAAGAGTGATTTTATACATGGTGACTTTAAAGAAGAGATATACATGGAGAAATCACAAGGCTATGTAGAATATTATTCTTTGGTTTGTAGACTCAAGAAATATATCTACAGACTCAAATAAGCCCCTTAGGCATGCTATGCCAAGATGGACTCATTTATCCTCACAATCATGTTCATCAGATGCCACTTAGATATAAATATCTACATCTTACAACGTGATGATTCTCTATTGATCCTAGTTCTTATATGGATGAATTGATGATTATAAGGAGCTCACAATCATCCATCTCAACAGTGAAAATTGCACTTTTAGATAGATTTTCAATGATAGAAATGGGATTATTGCATTAATTTCATTGGATTGTAATCATTTAGTTAGATTCTTGAATAAATTTATCAAAATCTAAGTATTCTCTTGATTTTCTTGTGAGGTTTAAAATGGTTGAGTGTAAGCCAACTCTTACTCCCTTGTCTAGTGTGAAGCTTAGGCTAATTATCCTACACCATTGGTTGATGCAACTCCATATCAATAGCTTAAGGGAAGTCTTATCTATCTCACACACACTAGACCTGGCATATATTATGTAATTTTCATGGTCTCTTGATTTATATAGGAGCCACATGCATTACATTGAAAAGTAGCTAAGTGGATTATGCACTATATTTAGGGTTTACATAACTATGGGATACACTAATAAGTAAGAACATAGGTTGATTTGACCAAACACATAGATTCAGATTGGACTAGAGATATTTAGAGTAAAAAGTCTACTTTAAGCTATAGTTTCTCACTTGATTTAGGTCTAATAAGTTGGTTAAGAAAGAAGCAACATATAATTAATTTATCATCTACATAGGTAGAATATAGAGGGGTTATCAATGCCACCACTGAGACAATATAGCTTTAGGGGATTCTCATTGTATTTGGTATCTAGTTTCATAAGCCAATAATCATTTACTATGACAACCAAAGTGACTATCTAGAATTTTAGGAATCTAGTTCTCCATCAAAGGACTAAACACATAGATATTTACATGCACTTCATCAAGGAGATTATTAACAAGCAAGTCATTGATCTTTGGTACTATCCAACTTTAGATTAGATTGAAGATATTCTAATCAATCCCTTTACAAATACTAAATTTGTTCATCTATGAGCTCTCATTGGGGTTAAGTCTGCTCCACCTTCTTCTTCTTCCTATGGATATTCTTCATTAGTTACTTGGGTACCTCATCAATATTTCAATGTCAACACCCAATTTTCATCTCACTTAAGCTATGAATAAGGAGGGGGGTGTTGGTATAGTGATTTTTACAATTAGGTTTTGCCTAAATGGCCTTATGGCCATTCTATGTCAATTAAGCTTCCTTAGTTTATTTATAAAAGGGTCACATAATCTAATTATATTTAAATGTAAATATCTAATTAGGATAATTAGAGGCTTCTTCATATTGCCCTAATTTTCCCTATATGTACCCCACTTTTCCATTTTAGAAGGTAAGATAGGTTAATGTGATTTTATGAAATTAGGACATATTTTTCAATATTTTTGAGTGAGGACAAGATTCTTCCTCCTTTACAATTTATCTATGATTTCATTGCTCCATACATAGATTTGCTCAATCTTCTGTGCAAGGATCCAAGATCATGGCCAATCTGACATGTTAATCTCAAGTGACCATGAGGACTCATTTTTGGATTGGAAGGAAAACATTCATACATAAATAAACTTTAAAAAATATATTCATAGGATAATAAATTAGGTTGCCTGGTGAAATACACATTATAAAAAGTGGTAATCTTCCTAGTGTGGATGTTAACCCTTTTATCTTAAAATCAAGCTAATAATAATAATAATGATATAAATTATAAATGTTGTTAAAGATATGTATTTATGAAATAAAATATGATTATGCTTATATATAATATAGTTCTAATCTAGGCTAGAGCAATGCCCAGTTCAAAAGTCTTTAGTTGCATCGACATCTTCTTGTATGATGTCAAGTTTAGTAAAAATGTCCTCAGGATTTGGTGTGAAGGCAATGAAATAAAGGCTTAAATCATACATAATATTATATTGATTGGTAATTTTTTTTTTGGGAGGTAATAGGAAAATCATATATGTTATTAAAATCATAAGAAGCTTCTGATGGAGTCATATAAAGTGGGATGTTGATGCCGAGGCAACATAAATAACTCTCACTCTTTTACCTTGTTTTAATTCAACTCGTTGGTAAAGGTTCATTAGTTTATTTATTCATTAAATAGTTTAAGGAATATATATATAAATAAATATTCTTAATGTCATAACACCATCAATTCATGGTTATAATATTCCACACAACTCATCCTACTGATAAATCAAACTCAAACTTTGCTTTCTAAGAAAGAACTTGGGAAACAGGGTATATAAGTAAACCTTCTCAAAGGACTGTGAGATCAATTAAGAAAATGTTTTTAGTACATCATAAAAAAATATAAAAAATGTACCACATGCATCATAAAACGTTATCAAATCATATTTATTGATTCTTCTTCCTATACACTGTCATACACAATCACTTGAAATGCTCAACATAGAAAATAGGGGTCTTGCATTATTTATGGATATTCAAAAAAAGAGGAAATGTTGATCATATTATTGGAGTTTTAAGTATATAAATATTATAATTAATCATATATAACTTAATTTAAACAAAAAATAATATGTTTTATATCAACTTCAACTACTCTAACTACATTTTGTCTCTCCAACAGTCGTAAAGGCTTTTGAGAACATGCTAAGTTCACACCAAGTCAATTTATTCCATACATGTGTGAATTAAATGAAAATATTATAGACATTGTATCTTAAATGAGTCACACAAATAATTTTTACCTTTTAATACTCCTTCAAATCCTCCTACAACACCTAATTGAGGCCAAAATTATTCAAAAATTTAAATTGTGCAAATTGGCAGGAAAATGCCAATTTTGAATTCTATCCTACCTAAGCACCTCTATACACTTGTATAACATTAAAAATTGTATATATAGAATTATAAAATATTTTTAAAAATAATAACATGATAATTATCCACATAAAAATTTATCAAAGCAAAATTTACTCAAATAGCTCAATACATGTCATCCTTTGAAGGATACTCCTACATCATAGTACTAAAGTACAAAAGAAACTTTACATGAAAGTTTTATCAACTTGTTTTGAAATAATATTCATCATATCTCTTTAATTTTAACTCATATGATGCAAGGTTACATCTTCCTAGGTCCCAAGGCCTATGAGTGACACATAGACCTCCTTGTTATTTGACCCATGCCACCTTACTTCCTCCTATGAGGTTACCTCTCAGAATGTTGATCTTCAACTTGATCATATTCAACATATTCAAGTTATGCTAAAAAAAACCTACACATGAAACACATAATTTAATCATAACAACATCCTTATTGTCATATTCGAAACCACACTCTTTCATTCTCATGGTTGTCCTTGTTATGGTTGGATATACTGCATGTTTCTTTGTTGCTTATTGTTCTACCTTCTTTCCTACAAAAATGTCATCCTCTTCAACTTCATTATTCCTCTCTTGATGTTTTTCATTATCCATTTTATTATTTTACTTCTCTTCCCATATCTAAATCTTTCAACATGCCAAAATTCTTATTAAAGTCTTTTAGATACTCCATGCTTTGTATGAAGGACAAGTGACATGATAATTTTTCAAATAACCCTTTAAAATTATCATTTGAGAATAATTAATCATGTTGGGATGAATATAATAAATTATTACTGCTTGATATTAACATCTAAAAATGTTTATCAATTACTATAACCTCTTCTTCTATTTCTTGGGTAGTTTTTACTACACTCTCTTCACTATGGTACTTGTTATCAACTGTCATACTCTTGTTCTCAATGATGCAACTCACTTATTTTTATTATTTGCTCTCTTCCAAACTTTATTAACTCAAACCTTCCTCTTTCATGCTTACCATGAGGCATGGTGCTATTACATACTCACTCTCTCCTTCTTCATCAAGTGGTTCACCTTGTTTAGGGTAGCATAACATTATATTACCACACCCATCTATCCAATCAAATTATTCTTCATCATTATCATGTTCCTCATGCTTCTCCCTTATCATCCATTCCTTATCTTTCTTGACATATTCTTCATCTTTATTCAAATCTTCACCTGTATAATCACATTCTAAGAGATTATTAGTGATAAAACTTTAAGTCTCGATTACTTCTTGACTTCCTTTTTTGGGATACCTTTCTATCAATTTATCTATTTGTCTTCTTTTCTTATTTATCGACTATTTGAGAGGTCATCTCACTTTCCTCTTGATGCATATAAGTAATCTTGGTCTCATCTCTTCCAAAACATGCTCTAACCTCGCCAAAACCATATTCATCTCAAAAATCTCCTTTTATCTCTCTAATTCTATTTGATTTACTTTCATATTATTATAGTATTCATCAATCTTTAATACCTTCATCTTTATTTCACTCTTCACTCTTAACACTCTCTTTCTAGGCCTCTCTTGACCTTTATCTTTTTCTTCACAAGCTTATTTTCCTCCTTGACCTCACCTATGTTGAAGAGATGTTAGGATGATGTCATGGTAATGTCATAGAGGTTCCAGGTGAGTTGATGAAGTGATTTTATAGCCTAAGTGATAATGATAAAGTGTGCAATGTGTTTTTTCTAGTATGTTTGAAGGAAGCTTGGTTGATCCTCAATGTTGACATTGTTAGAAATGTTCGAGGATGAGTATGGTTATTGGAGAATGTGAAATAGGTCCTTAAGATTTTATATATACTTTGAGAGATTATGTGCATGAGTGGAATTCATTTGTTAGTTCATAATTTTCATCTAGACACTTTGGGTCCAATAGCAAAAAATATGAGTTGGCAGTTTGATGACATCACCATTACCACGTGTGAATGAGTCACGGGGAGGTGTTCATATGGTTGTGATCACATTAGTCCCTAGTTATTATACACAATATCTTAAGTTGTGAATCAATAATGGTCAAATATATGAGGGTGAAAAGTTGGCTTTTTAGTTAAAATTCATTGTTTTCCCATACTTAGCCAAATTTGT
Source organism: Torreya grandis (assembly GCA_037957365.1). NCBI lineage: Eukaryota > Viridiplantae > Streptophyta > Pinopsida > Cupressales > Taxaceae > Torreya > Torreya grandis. The sequence continues at coordinate 765,542 of JARHVA010006701.1, read as the reverse complement.
AATGTGGCCAAAAAGCACTAAGTAAGTAGTTTGATGATGAAATATCTCATACATGTGGATATTTAAGGATAAGGTGATCATATGGGTTTGTTTATTTTTGGACCTATTTATTTTCACTAGTTTTTAGATCATGTAATATAGTGCATTAAAAGATATGTAAATGCAAAGTTGGGCTCCCAGGCAATTTGACTATGTTTTCCCATACTTAGCCAATTTTGAAATGTGGAAAGAAGATCCAAGTGATCACTATGATGGTGTTATAAATTTCACATGTGAAGGTATCAATAGAAAATAATAAAGTACTTTTTTTCAATTTTGAGCATAGATGATTTTTTATAAATTTGAGATCATGCACGAAAGTGTAGAAAAAGTTATGCATGCTCAAATTTGGCCTCTCATGCAAGTTTTGACATAGTTGGCTCTATGATAGATGTTTTTGAAAAGGAATTTTAATGGTGATATATCTATCATGTGTGAAGGTTACAGTAGTAGTGTGTCACATGGTTGGATTCTTCTATGTGAGGAGATAATCTGGTCCAATTTTAAGATCATGAAAGTAAATGTAGAAGAAGTTATTAAGGTTAAAAAATGGCTTCTCAAGCATATTGAAAGGGTCTTAGTCATATTTTCAAGTGTAAAATTTAAATCAAGATCGATGGTGTGTATTACTCTAAGGAGTCAAAAAGTAGTGAGATGAGGATAGGTACACATTATTTAAATATTGAGCAAAGGTATAAGATAAATATCCAATGAGGAGTGGGAATTCATATAGATTGATCAAATAGTGAGCATTGATCATTAAAGACATGGTTAATCTATAGAGATTGATGGATCATGTTGAGTCAACAGTTTAATATTACACAAGATGAAGTCAAAGTGACTAAGGCTTAACATTTGGCTTTAGCAAACTATACATTAAAGCTCAGATAAGAACAATGGTGCATATTTGATCTAATCATTGAGGACATAAGATGATTACAAAGTGGTCAAAGTTTAATTGTGACTGTTTGAATTCAAATATTCTAATTTAACATAGAAAAAACTAGAGATTTGTATTTTGACCATATATTTTAATAAAATTTGAATTTGTTGGTGCTATAAAAATCAAGGACGAAGAGGACTCCATGGCACATATAATGAACCTAATTTGAAGATTTGGAAGTGTGTTCAATAAAATATATTAATTTTTAAAGTTGAATATGTGTTCCTATTTATTTTGAAAGTGATCTGAGAAGGATATTTGAGATCGCGTTGATGTTGTTTCAATGTTTCATGATGACTTATCTATTTATAAGTGTTGTATACTCCATGAGGATGGTCTATGTTGATTTTAGAGGTGTGTTAAATATATATTTAGTATGAATAATGATTAATAAGTTGATTATATGTTTGGTAATGGTGTTCTTATGTATAAGGTCTCTATTTGAGTTGCTTGAGCATACATAGATGTGAGCTGAGTTGACTATGATCATTTGAGGATATCAAAGGGGACATAAGGATTAGACCCATGTCTTAAAAAAGTGGTCATTTTTTCTTGTTTTATTCAATGATGTGATAAAAGAGGGAATGAGTTCACATGAGACCTATAAAAGCTACAAGGGCCTTATTAAAAGGTATAGCTACTTAAGGGTGACCCATAGATGATATGGCCAACCTATGAAGTTTGTATTGAGTTGTGTCTTGATTTGAGAGAAGCCTTAAGGGTTAAATCAAGTTAAATGGTTGATAAATAAGTTTTTTTATCATGAATGCTCCATATATAGTGAAACCAAAGGAGATGGTTTTAAGACTAGTAAGACTTGAATGAGGGAGTGTGAATGTGGAGCCAAAAAAATGAGATAACCTTTCAAAGAGAAGGTATAGGTCAATGAGGACCAATAGAGAGTGAAGAGGATCATAAATTCCAATATTAACAAGGTTTTAAAGGTGATCACATAGGTCTTTGGACCTAATAAGCCTATAAAAAGCAAAATGGGTGAGTATGCTCAAGAGGCTATTTGAGAGAGGCTTGTATATGTGAATTGTGAAGTGAAGGAGGGGTAGAGTGCCCTATCAATGAGTTTATGGTAAGATTAGTTTGAGGACTATTTGTATGACTTGTTGGCCATACTTTTATTTGCATAGTAGTGTTATTGTTGTTTGAGTGTGAGTGAAGGAAAAGTGAAGACTGTGTGAGATTGGTGGTTGATCTGAGAGGTAGATCACCATGTGGACTGTGTATGACCATCTAGTCATGATTATTGAAGTTGTGATAGAGTTGCTTCTATGAAGGATGCATTGAGTGTAAAGAGTTAAAAAGTGGGGCTAGTTGGGATATGTAATGTGTCCTAATTGATCTTTGTATGTTGGTTCATGTATGTAATGTGTTTTAGCCAACAAGGTGTATTAGGTGATAGAGTTGTTATTAAAAGGTGAGAAGAGTGATATCTATAGATCCATCATTAGGTGGTAAAGACATCAATCCTAAGGTGGAAGTGTTCTTATCAAAGGAGGGTTTAAATGAGTTGGTCTTCCTTAAGGGTAGTTACTCCTTGTAAATAGGTGTTTTACTAAGAGTAGGTGGTCTAAAGGAGTTGATCATCTTAGGGAAAGTTACTCCTTATGGAACAAGTGTTTCACTAAATAAATTTGGTCAAGAGGAGATGATCAAGGTTTTTTGGTCTAAAGAAGTTGATCAATCTCCTATTTATAATTTCTTATAGGATAGTAGTTCATTTGTGTTATAGGCTTGAGAGTGGGTTTTATTCCCTATGAGGGTTTCCCATAGGAACTATGTGGTATGTTTTTGATCTTGTGTATGTATTGAATGAATGATCTCTCTTGTTAATGTTTCTTGATCAAGTTGATATATATTTATTGTTAAATAGCTTAAAAGGGACTGCATTTTAATTTGAAATATCTAGGCTCAGTAATTCACACCCCTCTTAGTGATTATACCTCTAATAATTGGTATTAGAGAGGGTCCTTTGGAGGAAGCCTAATAGCTTGCAGGTGATCCTAAGTAGGTATAAAAATGGCTAAGAAGTTAAAGAAATAAAATCAATAGTGGAAGTTTGTGATCAAGGCACTTGAAGAACAAATATGTACTTTGAAGAAAGATGTTAAATAAGATGAGAATGTTATCAATGATCTCAAGGTTTATCTAGTAGATTCCAAGACAAGTTTGAGTTTTAAATAGGAAAGTTATAATAAAAAATGACACCATGTTTGATAAATAAGCTTGTCATAATAGTAGAGAACATGGTAATTAAGAAGAATAATTTGATATAGAATATGAACTCATGAGTACACTTGGTGAACTAAAGGATTAGAAGAAGAGGAATCACAAGATGAGGTATGTGATCAAAGGTCTTGAAGCACAAGTCAATTCTCTTGAGGGAAGTTTGATAGAGAAAGCTTTTAGAATAAAAGATGGCATTGCTAAAGAAGCTAAGAGTGATAAGGAGACTATCCAAATTATCTGAGGTTAGTTAATGTCTACAATTTTAAGTATAAAAGCTAAAGAGGATGAGAGAATTCAATTGGAAACCAAGCTAGTTTCATTGATAGATGAGCATGAGGAATTTATTATCAAGATAAGAAAGCTTGAAGAAGATCAAAATAAGTCAGATAAGGTCAAGAGTAATGAAAGAAGGTCTGTTAGACAGCCAAATGATCCAAGGTATGTTAGTTTATTTCTTGGTCATTATTATACATATAATAAGTATGGTCATAGAGCTAAGGACTATTAAATTAATTTAGTTAGGCTTGGACAATCATGGATCTATGATATGAGTTTTTACCCAAAGATTGATCATAGTTCAAATCTATCAAAAGGTGTAAAAATTGTTATTTGTTTCAGTTGTCATAAGAGTGGATATATTTCTATATTCTATCCAAATAGTGTTAAGAGGTCTTCAAGATATGTCAAAGGATATAGAGTTCCTAGAAGGTTTGAGAAAGAATAAACTCAGGTATTGAAACCAAAGGTAATTATTTCCAATTCATCTAATCATAACGATAATAAGAAAGCTTCTCTAGAAGGCTATGTTGCAAATTAGGATAAGCTCAAGGATCAAGAAGGTAAGATGGCTACAAAAGACAAGAAGGGTCAAACTATGGTATGGAGACATGAGGTAGTAAAGACTAAAAATACTAACCTTTTTAGTCTAAGTGTCTTGAAGGATTATTTGGCAAAGTGGAAAAAGGATAAAAAATAAAGGAGAGTCAAGAGTTTCTATTGACAACATTTATTGACAAATCTGAAGAAAAGAATGAAGTCAAGGATTTAGTTAAAGTCAAACTAGAGTGAAAGTCAGAGAAAAATATGGGAGTCTCTTGGGTTTTGAGACTTTTAGTCTCACTATGTTAAAGGGGTGTCTCTATCTAGGCTTTAAGGAGACACATGTTAGTCAAAGAAAGTTTTGTGGATGTCAGATATTGTTTGATAAGATGGTATGTAAACAAAGTATGTTTGTGCATTCTTATATATATATATATATATATATTATTAGATAAAATAAGATCATGAATAATATTAGTGATCTTATCCTAAGAAGGATTTGGCTTGGTGATCTGGTTTAGATGTTCTGGTATAAAGTTGTGTATGACATGGAAGTTCATAGTGTTCTGAGGATGAGATATCTCTATATGAATATTGACTATGATTTGATAGTATTTGAATACTTATTGACAATGTCATGTTCTTGATAAATCATGAAGTTAGGGGGAACTTTCTAATTGGTCAGGTCCTAGGATTAGAAGACTGAGTAGTTGAATCTAAAATAAAAGGTGTGAAGAAGCAAGCTTGTGGGCTTAAGATGATATTTCTAATCAGAAAAGGTATTTGGTTAAGGGGAGAAATAAGTTCATGAGTTTTATCTAGAGGTTTGTGAAGGAGCTATGCAGTGTTAGAAGGGGTGTTTCTAAATGGCTGAATGAGTTTTATGCAATGTCAAGAAGTGTTTGGTGATCAAAAAAAAATTGGGTCAAGGGCAAATAGGAATAAAATGGGTTATAGGAAGTCATAAAAACCCAAAGGTGTGAAGTCTCAAATCTTGGTACAAAAGTGTGTGATGGTTTTCTTCAAGTGTGCAAGAAGTTTCAAAGGTGTGTTGACCTAAGGAGGTTTATTGACCTTGATGTATTTGAGATTTTAGGGTTTTGGGCAATGCTATAAAAGTGGTTTACCTTATGATTTGAGGTTTAAGACTTATTAATATGTTAATGGGACAAATTTGTGGTCAAATAAATATTCACATAGATTTGGAGATTTGGATTCTCAAGTTATTCAATTTTTTGTCAAGTTGGAGACCTAATTGGGTAGTTTGTTTGTGAAGGAATTTTATTACAAATGATGAGATTGTTTTTGAAAATTGGTGTGATCAAGGGGGAATATTAGAGTGATATATATATGAATTTTAATTTCTTGAAGTTGTGTTTACTAAAAGGTGTGGAATCTGCAAGTTCTAGGTAGGGCTGCAAGGAGGATATACATGCCTAGTTTGAAGAAGAGTGATTTTGCTTAGTTTCTACAAAAGAGCAAGGTATGTGTGTTTTAAGGTGAGTTTTCAAGGGTTTTTAATTCATGTTTCATATTTTTTGAGTGGCATGAAGTTATTTTGGTGGTCCTTATGGTAGTTTGAGAGAAGGCTAGTTAGCATGTGTGATGGTTCTTCATGGTGTGTGGAGATCTAAAGATTACTCAGAAGGTGAAATTACCTAGAGTTATTAAGTGGAGTCCCTCTAAAATTTTTCTTGATGTTTTCAATCATATTTATATGGTTTTATGTGTTTCTTTCTTCATTATTTTTAATGCTTAATTGAAGAGTGTGTTGGCATAGATAAAGAGGATATTGTCAAGTGAAGTTGAAGTAGGCTCAAGGTAAGGGGGAGTTTGTATCATCTTTCAAAGATGGTCCTTTCCTATTTGATATTATTTTCGTCTCCTTAGGATCAGTTTTTTCCCACTTTATCATTGTGTCAAAAGGGGAGAAAGTTCTTTTTGGGGAGAAAGTTCCTATTGTGGGAGTGTTTTGATAAGAGAGAAGGTGAATTGTGTACTATTATATATGATGGTTGTTGAAATAAATGATAAAGGGGGATATTATTGGTGATTTGTAAATATTATGTCATGGAAATGTCATGAAGGTTCCCTGGTGAGTAAATGAAGTGCTTTGATAGCTTAAGTGACAATGAAAAAGTTTGTAATGTGATTGTTCTAATATGCTTGAAAGAGGCTTGGTTGATCTCCAGTGTTGACATGGTTAGAAATTTTTAGGGATGATTATGGTGTTTGGAGAATTTAAAATAGGTCAATACGATGGTATATATGCTTTGAGATGCTATGTTCATAAGGGTAATTCATCTGGTAGTTCATAGTTTTCATCTAGACACTTTTGGTCCAATAGCAGAAAATCTAAATTAGTAGTTTAATGATGTTACCATTGTGACATTTGAATGAGTCAAGGGGAGTTGGTCATATGGTTGTGATAACATTAGTCCCTAGTTTTTATACTATCTCAATTCATACATTAAAATACAGTCAAAATATGAGGGCAAAAATTTGGCTTCTTAGTCAAAATTCATTATTTTCCCATACTTAGCCAAATTTACAATGTGGCTAGAAAGAGATAAGTAAGCGATTTGAAGATGGAATATATTGCACATGTGGATGTTTAGGATAATTTTATCATATGTGGTTTTTTTTTTGGATGTAGTTTATTTTTACTAATTTTTAGATCGTGTAATGTAGTGCATAAAAAGATATGCATATGCAAATTTGGGTTCCCAAGAAGTTTGTTTGTGTTTTCCCATACTTAGCCAATTTTTCAATGTGGAAAGAAGAGTTGAGTGAGAATTTTGATGGTGTTATGTATTGAACATGTGAAAGTGTCAAGAGAAAATAATCATATGGGTTTATTCAATTTTGAACATAGATGATTTTTGATAAATTTGGGATCATCCACTAAAGCATGGCAAAAGTTATGAATGTTCAAAGTTGGCCTCTCAAGCAAGTTTTGACATAGTTGGCTTTGTGACAAATGTTTTTTAGAATGAATTTTAATGGTGATATATCTCACATGCATGAAGGTTACAAGAGTAGTGTGTCACATGGTTGGATTCTCCTATGTGAAGAAATCATTTTGTCCATGTTTGACATCATGAGAGTAAGCATAAAATAAGTTATCAAGGTTAAAAAATGGCTTCTAAAGAATATTAAAAGGTTCCCCATAGTCATTTTTGTAAGTGTTAAATCTTGACCAAGATCTATGGTTCACACTACTTCAAGGAGTTAGGAAGTAGTAAGATGAGGACATGTGCATATTGTTTAATGATTGATCAAAGTTATAGGATAAGGATCCAATGGTGAGTGGGAATTCATATAGATTGATCAAATGGTGAGAGTTGATCATTAAATACCTAGTTGATCCACATAGATCAAAGGATCACATTGAGTCAACATTTCAAGATTACAAAAGATGAGGTCAAAGTGACTAAGGTTTAATGCTTGGATTTAACAGAATGCATTAAAATTCATACAATATCAATGGTGTGTATTTAGTATAAGGAAAGAGGACACAAGATGATTTGAAAGTGGTCAAAGTCTAATTATTACCATTTGACTTCAAATATTTGAATTTAACACAGGAAAAACTAGAGGTCTATATTTTTTCCATATATTTTGTTAGAAGTCAAATTTGCTAGTACTATAAAAAGAAATGATGAGAAAGACTCCATGGTGCATCTAATGAAATTGATTTAAAGATATAAAAGTGTTTTTATTAAAATATACTAATGTTTAACTTTGAATGCATGTTTGTGTTTATTCTGCAAGTGATTTAACAAGGATATTTGAGCTTGTGTTGGTGTTGTTTCAATGTCTCATGATGACTTAGCTATTGGGAAGTGTTGTAGACTCCATGAGGATGTTCTAAATGAATTTTGGAGATTTTTTCAATCTATATTGAGCATGAATAATTCCTAATAGTTTTATTATATGTTTGGTATTGGTGTTCCTATGTATAAGGTATTTATTTGAGTTATTTGAGCATATGCAAAGGTGAGCTAAGCTGATTATGACCTTTTAAAGATGTTTAAAGGGACATAAGGAGTGGACCCATGTATTTTAAAGTGTTTTTGTGTTATTTTTATTCTATATGCTATGATAGAAGAAGTAATGGGTTCACATGAGACCTATAAGAGCTACAATGTCCTTTAAAAAAGGTGTATCTACTTAAGGGTGACCCATAGATGCTATGTCTGACCTATGAATTTTGAATTGATCCATGTCTTTATGTGAGAGAAGACTTAAGGTTTTTGGTAAGTCAAATGGATGACTAAGAATTTGTTTATCATAAAGGCTCTATATATAGTGAAACCAAAGGAGATAGTTTTGAGTCTAGAAAGACTTGAATGAGGGAATGTAAGTGTAGAGCCAAGCAAAGGAGATAACCCTTGAAAGAGAAGGTATAGGATAGTGTAGACTAGTAGAGAGTGAAGAGGATAAGACATGCTAGTTTGAACAAGGTGATAAAGGTAATCACATAGGTCATTGGATCTAATAAGTCTAGAAGAGGAAGAATGGGTCAAAAGGTTATTTGAGAGAGGCTTGTGTGTGTGAAATATGGAGTAAAGGAGGGGTAGAGTGCCCTATGGATGATTTTATGAGTATATTAGTTTGAAGACTATTGATATGACTTGTTGGTCATAATTCTATTAGCAGAATAGGGCTCTTGATATTTGAGTGTGAGAGAAGGCAAGGTGAAGACTGTGTGAGCTTAGTGGTTGATCTGAGAGGTAGATCAACATGTGGAATATGTGTATCACCATGTGGTCATTAGTGTTGAATATATGATAAATTTATTGCTGTTAAGGATGCATTGAGTGTGTAGAGTTTAAAAGTGGGGTTATTTAGGATATGTAATGTGTCCTAGTTGATATTAATATGTTGGTTCAAGTATGTAATGTGCTTTGGCCAATAGGGTGTGTTAGGTGATAGATTTGTTATTGAAAGGTGAGAAGAGTGATACATAGAGATCTATCATCAATTTTTGAAGACATAAATCCTAAATTGGAAGTTTTATTATCATATGAGGGTCTAAAGGAGTTGGTCTTCCTTAGGGGTAGTTACTCCTTATAAAATAGGTGTTTCACTAAATACATTTGGTCAAGAGGACATGATAAAGGTTTGATGGTATAAATGATATGATCAATATCTTGTTTTTAATTTATTATATTATAGTATTCCATTTATGTTTCAAGCTTGAGAGTTGGTTTTATTCCCTATGAGGGTTTCCCACAAGAACTATGTGTTATGTGTTTGATCTTGTCTATGCCTTGAATGAATAAGCTCCCCAATTAATGTTTCTTGATCAAGTTGATATATTATAATTATTTGATAGTTTTAAAGGGATTTTAAATGAAATTGAAATATTTGGGCTCATTGATTCACTCCCCCTTAGTGATTGTACCTCTAACAACCTGGGTCTCTCTCACTTGACTCTCACTCTCTTATAATCTCTCTCTTTTCATATCCTCACCTAGGATTTCTCTCTATATTAAGCTATTTTTTATATTATTTATTGGATATTTCACTATCTATCCTCTTTCCAAGCCTATTGCCTTAATGGCTTTAGCCACACCACTCTTTCTTTGTCAAACTATTTCAACCTCTTACTTCTTTCCTACAATTTTATTAAGAACTCATAGAAATATCAATGCAACCTTCATTAAATACTCAAAATAATCTTCATTCAAAATAAAATATAAGTTTAAAAACACATAACATAATTAATTCCATAATTTACCATGCTTTAATACTAAATGATGCATAGGCAACACAAACCACTCTCACTCTTTTACCTTGTTTCAATTCGACTCTTTGGCAAAGGTTCATTAGTTTATTTGTTATTTCATTGGTTCAAGGACTCACTGGATGAATAAATATTATTAATTTCTATCACATTCTCATTAAATTCCTTATTTTATTCCTTAACCAACCCTTAAGACTGCTAAGTACATCTCCTTCAACTTTCACCACTTCTCTCACCTTTATAGACAATCCTATTAGCCTTTGATAAGGATTTTTCACCTTGTATAAACATGTAAATATATATATATATATATATATATATATATATATATATATATAATAATCAGATTTTATAACACCATATATCTTCTTCTTCATCCCTAAAAATTACCTTGGCCATAATCCACATGGAATTCACTTTGTTTTGTCCTTTTAGAACTATATTTAGGCCTAATTAGGCCTATTTAACCCCTATCTCCACATAGTCTTATATAACTATAATTTCACATACCTAACCACTAAAAAAACTTAATAATATATTTAAATAAATTTATTAATAACAAACTAAAAAAAATTGAGATTTTTCATTGGTGAAAACACTTAAAATATAGAATTTGGTTTTGAAACCCTAGTTTAGGGTTAACTATATCTATAGGGACCTGAGAGCATTTATTTTTTGGTTTATGAAGTAAAAATGGTTTAAAATAAATTTTAATATTTGCTAATATATATTTTTAATCCAAATACCACTTTAAAAACAATTTATTTCCACATTCATTCCACTATTTGACTTTTATCTCACATTCTTTATCAAACTATTTGTGCAGTCACAGTGTATCATAGGGTTTAGCATAGTATACAACAACAAACATTGTTGAAAGAGTGTAAATTGACAAATTAAATTTAATAATGTTTAAAAAATTACATTAAACCATCAATTCATGGTTATAATCTTCCACACAACTCATCTTACTAATAAAGCAAACTCAGAATTTAGTTTTTAAGAAAGAACTCAAGAAACAAGGTATACAAGTAAATCTTCTCAAAGGACCATGAAATAAATTAAGAATTTTTTTTTATTAAAACATAAAAAAAATCTAAAAAACTTATCACATACATCATAAAACGTAATCAAATCATCTTTATTGAGTCTTCTTCCCATACACTATCACACACAGTCATTTGAAATGCTCAACACATAAAATAAGGGTCTACCATTGTTTTTGGATCTTCAAAAATGAGGAAATATTGATCATATTATTATATTTTAAATTATATCCATCTTAAAATTAATCCTATCTAACTACTAAAAAAAAAATAACAAATTTTATATCAACTTCAACTACTCTAACTACCTTTTGTCTCTCTAATGGTCACAAAGGCTTCTTATAACATGGTAAGTTCACACCAAGTCCTTTTATTCCATAAATGTGTGAATTAAAGGACCATTTTAGACACATTTTATATTTAATAAGTCACACAAATCATTTTTACCATTTAATACTCCTTCAATTCCTCCTACAACACCTAAACTAGGCCAAAATTATTCAAAAATTTAAATTGTACAAATTGGCAGGAAAATGCCAATTTTGAATTCTATCCTACCTGAGCACCTATATGCAATTGGAGAAAATTAAAAAGTGTATTTAAATACTCTTAAAATATTTTTAAACATCCTAAAATTCTAATTAACTATAAAACACTTTATCAAAGAAAAATTTGCTCAAACAACTCAATACATGTCATCTTTTGAAGGATGCTCCTACATCAAAAGACCATTTTGTAGAGAATAGATAAGAAGGTTAGGTCAGATATTTTACTAATACTCTACAAAAATTAGTTAAAATTTAAAAAAATACATAATCTAATAGGGGTTGATATCAATTTAATATGATTGATATTGATTTACCAGGATCAATTTTGATTCCAAGAATTGCCATCAATTATGATAAAAATTCCCAATAATAAAAATTATGATGTAGGAAAAGGAATAAAAGTGGATAGGATAATATATAAATAAAGATAAGGATAAATATACATACAAAACTAAATTAAGATTTTGAAAAAGATAAAACTTACCTCAATCATCTTTTGTGATTCTAAAAAATGTTATGGTTTGTAAAGCAAACTTTGGACTCTTTAGTGATGATCTTCAAGGAATATAAGCTTGTGTATGGATCAAAATGAGAGCCGAGTTTCAGTATTTTAGAGTTATCACACATCATGAATTATATATGCATTTAAGGGATTATTTACAAGTATTCAATCCTTGTATATATAATCAACATCTATTGTAATGAATTGACATTGATTTAAGGAATTGACAATGATTCCTTACTATCTTCACAAAATCCATTGTAGGTTTGTTTTAAATATGGGATAAGTTGGGAAAAATGGATATTAATTTATTTTAATGGATATTTAATGGAAGGTAAGTTATTGGATAAGGATTTAATTAGATGATATCAATTTATTTTATTTACATTTTATTAGATTATGGGTGGTTAAGAGGGTAGGATATTAATTAGGGAGATTATTTATGGTGGGTTAATGTAATAAATGTGTTTAGAGAAAAATCTAAGGGTTCCATGACACACAATGATATAAATATTAATTATGTGTAATTATAGTGACTATAGGTAAACTATAGTTTTTATGGTAATTATTTATGATGTTATCTTATGTTTAAGAACCATGCCATTATTTGCCTAGATTTACTATCTGTGTTGTTATCAAACAATTTTTAGGAGTCCTTGTAGGTTCAACTCAAACTCAAGTCATTACCAATTTATAATAAAAACTATTTATGTTAACTATATTAGGGTCTCACAATTAAAAATTAGATAATTGGGCATCTAACATAAGAAACTATAGTATCCTGACTCAACTCATCCAACTATATTTATAGGAAACTACTAACCCTTTATCTCAAAATTTGGAATTTATTTTGTTTGATACTTACCCTTTTTTGGATAGATGATTCTAATATTTCTCCACCTTAGTTTTTGAGAAAGTTTCCCAGATAAAAAATATGACCTTCACTTCTGATATTTTATGCTATATTATTGTGTTCTTATTTTCTGCTTTTATAATGTATTTTAGAGTTTTTGTATCCTGAAATTTTTTATATTATGCTTCATACTTAGAAATATTAGTATCCTTATTCTCCATTTGAAAATTTAAAATTGACCCATAATCCTCCATATATTCAAACATAAATATATTTTTCACTTGTTTCTCTTTTTGTTCATCTTATAGAGTGCTATATTACTTTTTTTTTCCCTTTGAATGGTTTCAAATAGCATCATAGCTAGTGGAAAACATGCTGAGTTATCTTTCCAAATCTTTTAGGTCATTATTTTTATCCCATGACAACAAGGGCCAATTAATGGAGTATATGAAGATGGTTTTTACATCCCTCATGTTATTTAATAATTTGTCAATTTTATTCTTGTATTCTTCCTTTTTAGTTTATTTCTCTCCTAATAGTAGCCATAGTATCTCTATCTCATAGTTTTATATATTTCCCCTTATTTATTATATTTATATCACCACTCAAGAATGACTAATGAAATTTTATAATGTTTCCTCAATTTTTTAATAATCAGAGTACTTTTAAGATCGAATTAGGATTTGTGGTGACTAAGGCTATCAATGTCCATTTTATACCCTCTTCCACACTTATGCACTTGGCCATATAGTCAACCTTGGAACTTTGGATTAATGTCTCCAAAATTCTTTATTTATCCATCAGTTTATATTTATCTAGGGACACCATAATCTTTCCTCTTGGGGTAAGATGAAGTAAACTAGGCTGTATCATAATGTTGGAAGTTATCTACTTATAATTTGTCAATTTTACTTAATAAGTTTTAGGAAATATCTTGGTGGTGTTGATGGAATTTTTCTCATCATTCCCAACAATAATCATCTTTATCTACTAGATACATTTCCTCTTTCTTTAGAGATCTCTCATATAATGTTTCCACTATTATCTTACCAATTTCTCTAATTTATCTTTTTCTAGAGATTCCATTTTTCTAAATTATTTTTAATTCTTATCTTTTAATACTTTTATACATTTTCTTACTTCTACTCCTTTTTTCTCCTCTTATTCATTTTTATTTTGCTTTTCCATGATTTTCTTTTCTTCTTTACCATCCTTTTATTTCATCTTTATTTATCCTTCTTGCATTTCTACCTCTTATTTTTATTTGTTTTTATATCTTTACCGTAATATTTTCCACTTTTTATTTTTATTTTCTTTCCAATTCTATTTTTTAATTTTCAAAAATTTCTTTCTCTATTCTCTCTTTTTCCCTTTCCTCTTTCTTTAGTTTTTCTTTCTATGCCTTTTCTTTTTATGTATTTTCTTTTGCCAATATCAATTGAGCCTACATAGATTTCATTTTTTCTATCTCCATTACATTTATTCTTCATTTTTTTTTAATTATTTTTCTAAGTTCCTCCTTTGTTGTATGATGTCTATTTCAAAATCCTTTGGAGCTTGTATTTTTCAAAATTTTCTCCAATGTCTCTACTACCATTTTAGTATTTTATATCATGTGTAGCTCTGTTTAATGAATTAGGTAGAGTCCTTCTTTATCCTTAGGATACTTTTTTTTGTCCAATCATTTTTTGTAGTACATCCTCTTGGTATGTTTCCTTAGATTCCCTATTTTTCTCTTGAGTATTTATTATTGAATTTTAAAGGTTAGGTTATAATATTCCTTCCACATCATCCATAGTGAATGGACTTATCTCTGCATAGCTCAATAGTGACCTTATTATTATTTCATTTTCTTTTATGACTAATCCTTCATACATATTTCCCATCCTTGTCACTCCCATTTTATTTTTGCTTTATTTTATTATTGTTTTGATGTTTGGTACTTTTTCTCCAATCTCTTCTTGTTGACTCCTTTTCTCTTCTCTATTTTATTCTTCTTATAAGACTCTGAACTTAGATACAAAACTAAATTTCCTTCATTTATTACTTATATATTTTTTTCATATGATTTTCTTTCTTTTCTTTTTTCTTTTTTTTTTTTTTTTTAATAACTTTTTTAATTTTTGGGGTGAATGGTTCATTGTATTGTTCCCCTACTCATTTATAGTAGATTACCCCCAAGATTAATAAATTGATAAGGTAGTATAATTTTTGGTTGTTCCTTTATTTGTATTCTTATTTTTTTGGCCCCTTATGTGCCTTTCCTTACATTGATTGTATTTTTTTCCATAAATAAATATGATGGAGTCCTTTTAGTTTATTTTCTTCCTACCTTAAAAAATTCTCAATGGTTGAATATTTGACCATAAACTTACTATGTTTTTATAATTGTTGATGTGGAGGTTTTTTTGGTAGTATGGCTATATTTACAACTATGATGACCTGTGAAATATGATACATATGTGTGATATCCGTTTTGTATCAAGTGTTTGTGGTGTATCATTGATCTCAATTACTATTGGGACACATGTATGTTTTACTCCTATCCTCTTTTGTATTGCTTGAAGTTATGTTATCTAAGGATCTAAGGGTAATATTCTAACCCTTATTATTATTTTTTAATATTTTTCATCATATACCTCATAGGGTGTGGGAGGGAGAGGTGTTATATTGTTATCAAAAGGATACATAAATACACACAAATACACACACACACACACACACACACACACACACACACACACACACACACACACACACACACACACACACACACACACACACACACAATAAACCTAACCTTTATGTAATATTTTTTGAACTATGTTTATATATATTATATAACTCTCTAATACCATGGATCATATCACATTATCCCAATTCAATATGTATAATATGATCCCATCCCATATGTTTTTATGTATCAAAGTGGTATTTTAATTTTTCTTCAATTCTTTTATTAAGATCACATTAAAAATTTTATTCCCCTAGGTAGAGAATTAGTAAAATACATGGATATTACCATTAAAAATGAGCTATAAAATAAATCATGACTACTTGAATTTATTTTTGTGAGATTATCTAAGAATTTATAGTAGATTTTAGTGTATGGGTCATAATGCATGCCACTTATCACCATATCCTATGTAATCAACACATTATTCTCTATTGTAGAGTGTATGTGGTTTGTATAGTAGACATTAAATGTTATTGGATTTATTATGTAGTGTGTTTTGAGGTTCACAATTAATTGAAGTAATAGGACCATTTAATTTAAATGCATGCATATAAGTGTAGATATTTATTTGACACTAAGAGACTTATAATTATCATATTTATGGTAGATATATCCCATATTGAATTATACCATAACTATATGGATGAATGTATGGGTTGAATTGGTAAGGTTTATCCAGATACAAGACATTTTCATGTTCTTTAATTAATAATAACTTGATCTTGCTCTTTGTAATATTGAAATATATAAAATTACTCCAAGTGTCTAACTCCATTTTCTCAATTACCTTATATTTCATTTTATACTCAAATGCCTATGTATAAGAGTTTGGGTACATTATGGTGAGGCATTTTGGATCCATAATTTTGTTGGAAATTTATTCTAACTTTGAATACATGTACTTTTAAGTGTATTTGTAGTGATATATTAGAGCAAGAACACTAAAAACCATGCATTGAATATATGTCTTATCTAAATTGGTTGAATATTTTTTATACTTTTATTGTTTAATAATATTATCCATGAACACTTGAGTGCCATCCATTATCCTTACTCTTTTGGGTCAAGGGTTTAATTTCAATTTTATTAGCTTGCATGAAATTTTGAGAAAAGTTTCATTATTATGGAGGGTTGTGTGATTTACATGGAGGATAATGGCCTATTTATAACTTTCCTAATTTTGTAATTAGATTCTTAGGTAAATAACTATATTTACTAACATTAAAAAAAAAAATTTACCAAATTTATTTTCCTTTTTGGATCATGCTTTTCGTAGTGACTTTTATTTTAACTTTTTATTATTTATTTTGTTTATCTTTATCATGATATCATTTCTTACTCTTTATTATATTTTAATTTACTTATAAATTTTCTCACTAACCACCCATTTTATCACTCCTTGTTTGTTTATTGTGTTCTAGCTAATATGCAAAATTTTCCTTGTGTAGAAAATAAATGCAACTTCTTTTATTCAGGGGTGCCAAAATTTGCCAATTTTTAAATCCCTTCTTTGTTGATTTTCCATTTACCATTTTTTAGCATCAATGGTGATTTAGTTTTATGTTTTTTATAAAAAAATATCGTCCCCTCTCTCTTTTTTTCCAAAATTGTTTGTATTTTTTTATTTTATTTTCAAAAAATATATATTTTTCAAAATTGATTTTTTTTAAAATTATTTTCTCTAAATTAAACTTTGTGTCATATGCATATCCCTTTCTTAATATTATTTCTAAATTTTTATTATTTTCTCCATATTTGAATACTTTATATGATGATTTAGGAATTCAACTTTGTGTCATATGCATATCCCTTGCTTAATATTCTTCCTAAATTTTTTATTCTTATTAGTTCTACATAAAAAAATATTTCCTCCTAACTATCTATCTAATTTTTTATTTTCTTAATTTTTTTATACTTTATATCATATAACAATACTTTTTATATTAATCTAAAAATATTTATTCTTGATATGGAAATCATGCCATGATTTTGTCTCTTCTCTTCATAGATTTAGTTATGGTTTATAGAAAACTTTTTTCATTCATTTTTTATAATTTAATTTATCTATATTTAAAAGACTCGTTTACATTCACATGGAATGTGATTGTTAATCTTGGTATCATATACTCCATGTTTATAACATCTTCTAAACCATAAACTAAATTAAATTAAAAACACTTTATGAGTCTTTTGTAAGTCATGTGGTAATTCCAAAGTGCCACAACTATATTACTCTCCTCATCCCCTATCTTTCTATTGCATATTTTGGTTACAAAATATTATAATACTTCATTAAATGCTTCCACTCTACCATTAACTTGTGGATGGTAAGGATTAATTTATTTATGATGTATCATAAAGTTATTTAGTAGTTCCATAATTATGTGGTTTATAAAAACATTTTGATAATCAGTTATGATACTAAGTGGACATATACATATGGAAATGATGTTTTTTTTATAATAATTTGTCAACATCTTTTGAAATGTAATTTTTTATAGGTGCTACTTTGACCCATCAGTTAAATATTTTATCTCTATGATTATGAATTGAGTTTTACTTCTTATTATTGATGGTTTAATTAGTATGATGGAATTAATAGTCATTTCTCATATGGGCATGACATAATATTGGTTGAAAAGGCATATCATGTCATGTGTATGTTTTTTTAATTCTTTTAAAAAGTCACAATTCCATACATATTTGTGTTAATATTTTAATATAATTGACCATGATAGCCTTGTTAGTAAAATATTATTCATAATTCCTTCTTCTTAATTATGTCCATTTTTGTTTCCATTTTTTCCTTCCTTAATTATATATTCCCTTTCATGTAGCAATCATACTCTTCATAAAATTTCATATCTCATTTTCTTTTACAAATCTACCTCTATGAGTGAAAAAGCTTGTAGAAAATAAAGTTTTGTAATTAGTTTTCTCATATCCCTTTGGAAATTCTCCTATTGTTAATAAATTTGTAATATTTTTCATATCTTTTAAAATGTCATAAATTCATAATAAATGAGCTCCATGTAACTCATCCTATATTTATCCAGTGTATTTTCTTGTGGTGATTATTAACAAATAATATAGCCCATTGCTTGTGTCCTAGTTTTACTATAATTTTGAATTAAAATACTTGATATAGAATTTTCAACTGGCATATTATACCTTGTATCATTTTTATACTTGTGAGATATTTAAATGGTTAATGGTTTATGAAAAATATGAACATTTTAGCTAGTAGGTAATGTCCAAATTTTTGTACTGTATATACCATTGCTAATTCCTTTCTCTCTATATTTGAATAATTCATTTCTTTTTTTTAATAAATTTTAACTTGAAAAATAATTAGTGTGATTGATATAACATTGTAGTTATGATAGCACTACTCCTATCACAATTATTGATCCATCAACATGGATGTGAAATGAGATTGTGTAATATAGAAAAAAAATTATAGGTGAATTATATATCATATTTGTAATTGTATCAAATGCTTATTAAATTTTAGTTTCCCATGAAATTGATTGATTATTGTTTATATTTAGTAATTACTCTATTGGGTGATAATAATTTCATAGTTATAGATGAACATGTAGTGATAACCAACATATCCCAATAGTTTCATGACTTATTTCTATGTATTTCGAGTGGTAATATTACAATTATCATTATTTGTAATGGATCCACCATATGTTATTATGTACAAATAATATATCTTAACAAAGATCTTAATGGAGTATTGAAGACACATTTATTTTAATTCAAGGAAATATTCAATTTCTTATATCATTAAATCATTATCTGTAACATCTAGACATGATCTGTTAGTAATCCATATATTATTTAGTCATCAAAATATACCTCCAAAAATCCATGGATAAGTTGCCTAAAATCATTTAATATAATGTGATTAAATATTGCAGGTGTATTTTTAGAAGGAATGGAATTACTATGTACATAAATTACCCCCATTTTTTATAAGTGTTATTTTTGAATGGTATTTTGGGGATATATTCACATGGTAATATCCAAAAAATTTGTCCATAGAAGAGTATACTTCTCTTCCTACCACACTCTCTAAAATTTATTTGGTGAAGGGTTAGGAAAATGAGTCATGTATACATGATTTATTTAATTCCATATAATTATTGTAAATACAAATTTATCATATTTTATTATTCTATATGACCATCGTACTTATCAATTATGAATCTTATACTTATGTGAATTTTATCTATTTAATTTTTTTCAATTTTTAGTTTTCATTTGACATTAATATTAAGATGGTAAAGTATCTTCCTTAGTGGTTTAATATATTCTTTGACTTTTATATTCATCATACCAACGTATTCCTTTAGGTTCAGTGAAAGTTATATTAATAGGTCTTCAAAATCTCTCAATATTTAGTCATTTTCTCTACCTTTGTTTCATCCCAATAATTTCCTATCTTATCAATTTTAGGTTTACTTATATGTTTTTGTTTTCATATATAATTTTAATGGGTTGATTTAAATACAACATTCTATCCTCTTTGGTTTCAATCAATTCCATATCTCCTTTATTAATTTATACTTTTAAATTTTATGATTTTCCTTATCATCTTTAGGTTCTTTATCAAATTTAGAAAAAAAAAATCTTATTCAAAATTTTATTGAATGATTAATTAAATTATGTCATTTATTGGTTCTAAAAAAAATTGAAATTTATTTTTAATAAATTCAATTGGTTCTTGATTCTATGTGTGCCCTATTATCATATTTCCCAATTTTATTTTTATGAAAAATTATTTTCATAGTGTCATATAACATAAAAAATACTATAGAGATAATAATAAGTCATAGCTTCTGTTTGGGGGGGCAATTTGAATGTAGACTATCACAGGACGTGTTGGGAAGAAAGACGTTTGGGGGGGAAATTTGAATGCAGACTACGCGCGTAGGGAGAGATAATGGGCGTGCGGGGCGCATCCCTTATGGGCATGCTGGGCGTGTCCCCAGTGGGAGCGTGGGGCGCGTCCCCAGTGGGTGTGTGGGGTGCGTCCCCAGATTTTGATACTGCAGGCCTGTGTGCTACTCTGCCAGACTCGAAAAATGCTAAACAGGTGGTGGAGAAGCAAACAGGAGGGACTGATCTCGAAAGGAATGGAGGAGAGGATGAGAAGAATAATGGATCACAACTTGTGGGTGATGCAAAAAATGGTATTTCTTTTTGTGGAAATGACCTTTCTCATGGAGTTTGTGGTTCCCAACTAAGCCAGGAAATTGAGAAAGAGGAAAACAAAGGAGACTTCAATAAGGAAAAATCCTCTGAAGGGTTGAAGGCAGGGTATTCTGAACAGAGGATGTGGACATCTCTATTCAGTAAGAAACCCACTGAAAAACCCCCTTTCCTACTGGTGACTGCAAAAACATGCTGGGAGAAAGGTGAGTATGAAGTATTTATTCCAGATCCTTTAATAGATTTTTCTGTGTCTTCCATGGATTTCACCTTAGTAGGTAAATTTTTAGGAGCTAGACCAGATCTTGAATCACTGACAAAAATGGTTAAAAGGAAATGGGTCATTAGGGGAGAGATAGCTATTGCACCTATGCTGAATGGTTTTTATTCTTTCACCTTCAACTGCAAAGAAGATATGATTATGGTGCTATGTGGAGGACCATGGACATTTGGAAAATGCTCTCTTACTATCAAAAAATGGGAGCTGAATATGGATCTCTCTGATTCTTTTTTCTTAACAACTCCCATCTGGGTTAGACTCCCTGGTCTCCCTTTAGAGTTCTGGCATGAGGACATTTTCAAAGGAATAGCCAGTGCTTTTGGGGAACTTGTGGCTTTGGACAAGGCTACGGCAACCAAAACCAAACTCCAAACTGCCAGGATGTATGTTAAAGTGGCAGATTTAAACAAGCTCCTAGAAAAAGTGGATCTTATCTCCAAGTTGGGTAAAAAGTCTCAAAGAATTTTTTTTTAAGATCTACCTAACTCCTACTATGCCTATAAGAAACAGGGGCATTGGGTAAAAAATTGTCCATCCAAAAGGAAAACTCACCTTAATGGTGTTTTGGATGGGAAAAAGTCCACGGTCCAGCTTAAGAAAGTTTGGAAACCCAAAGAGGATCTGGAATAAGAACAACTGGATAATGAAGAAACTAAAGATTTAAATGCTGAGGAGGGTAAAGTGTTGTCTTTTAAAGATCCTAATTGCTCACTTCCTGAGGTCGATAAAGAGATCTTCCTTGAGAATGAAATTTTTGAGATAGAAGAAAATGGAGGGCATTCAGATAACATATTACCCACACAAAGTAAAGAAGATTTGAATATTTTATCAAAGCAAATCGACCTCTACCAAAGGGTAGAGGATCAATGGAGAGAGGCAGGAGGCAAAGTAGTGCTAGAGGATGGAGAAATATCAGCTGAAACTAGAAATAAATTAGAGGTGAGAGACCCTCCTCTTTCTCAGTCAATGGAGATTCAGGCTGTTAATGAATCGCTGTTGGACGAGTTTCGTGAGAATGGAAATGGAGAAAACTTAAAACATCTTCCCAACCAAAGGAAAAGGGCTGAAAAGAAAACTAATACTAAAGGAATTGAAACCAGAAGTAGCAAAAAAGAATAGCTAATGAAGGCAAAACACCTTGTTTCTTTTTTGGATAATCTTGGAAAAAGAGATGAGCAGAATTCAAAAGTCAAACCGGATGTTGGCTGTTTGGATAAACCTGAAAGAAGACCCATAAGGAAAATCATAGAGCTAGAAAGCAAGTAGAACATAGCTGATGGAAGGCAGGCAACAATTCTAGATTTTACCCCTAAAAAATAGTTATTAAATCATTATTTAGAAATTAGGGGGCTGAATGTACTATGTTTTGAGAGGTTATTCCTAAATAACCTTTGGCTGTTGCTACTTTTTAGTAGGTTTCAGGGATGTTCTTCCTGGTGCTAGTTAACATTTTATCTTTCTTGTCTCTGTAATAGGGTTTTGAGGCCCCTTCAAAACCTGCTTTTACCTTAATCTAAAACATAAAAAATACTATTTTAATTTCTCAAAATAAATTTCATACCCTTGTGCTTGGATCCCATTAATTAAAAGTTTGGTAAAAAGTTGTTTTGAATTTGTCCCAAAATTTGGTTCCTCTCCACATTTCCTAGTGCATATACAATGCTCTAAGATATGTGTTGAGGGTTTATTAAAAGGTATACATCTAAAAAATTTAATCAGTTTCACCTTTCATAATATAAATTTTTCATAATTTAAGATATGTATCTTGTTAATATATTTTTAAGTATATTTTAGTATCTCCTTGAAGTATCCTTATTTCTTCATTTTTTGTAATAGGATACTAAAGGTTTTATAGTTTAAAATGTTAGTTTTTTTGGGTATTACACCACCTTGTAATAGTGATATTGAGAGTATAATATAGATCCTTTAGTATTATATATTCACAGGGAATCAATCTTATCTTCTATTCCAAGTATTCTTTAACAATTTAAATTCCACTAAATTTTGGAAACTAAGCATGGGAATTTATTCTCTCAATTAAATATACATTCCTTATATATGAGACTAGCTTTATATTTGTGTTTATATTTTTCTAAATAATTTTTAATTTATTCACATAAATAGTTTCCCTTTATCTTGTTTCTAGAACCCTATATATCCAAGATTCAATATCTCCTTCTAATTCCAATTACAAGTCTTTGCTTTCTAAAATTAATTCTTTGTCTTCATTGGTTTCATATTCCTCATCGAGTTTTTTTAAATTAATTATATATACTTATAATATTTTATCAAATTTGATCTCTCTATTATTAAGACATAATTTTTTTTACCATGTGTTTGCAATGTAAGTTTGTACTTGGAATTCGATTACCAATCCATTTATTTCAAAATTCATCTCCTCATATTAAAAACTTAAAGTACCATTCCATAAAAAAAATCATTATAATTTTAATAATATATAGTATCCAATGTTGTACATATCAATAACTTTAAATTATACTTTTATTTTTATCCCCATGAAACTAACTTATATGTTATGTAGTGTTCCTATTAGTGATTGTGGGGTATTGTATACCATATAAATATCATGTTTTTCACATGTAACTATGTTTTACCTAAAAAATACCATGTGATTTATTGAAGGATGTTGGTATTATCATCAAGGCCTAACATTTTTTAATTAATTTATTGTCCTTGAAGTTTTACATCAAGCAGAATGAATGTCTTTTTCTATTTATCGTTTGTTCTAAATACATTATTTTTTTGTTCTTAACTTTCCCCACCCTCCTTACTCTATGTGTCTACTCTTAATTATTATATTATTTTTCAAAATTGTGTTAATTTATCCAACAAACCTTACTTATTTACCAATTTCAGCATATGATTTAAGTTCTTAATCTCATCTTCATCAAAGAATTTTTATTTTTTATTCTTCTTATATTTTTTTCTTGTATGATGGTCTTCATTATTTATGCTACTATATCATATTCATATGTGTTTGTTTATTATTCCTTATTTTATTCCTCAAAATATTAATCTTAATTATTTTTTACATTTTATTTCCCCTTCCTAGTGGTAACTCTACTTTGAGTAGTTACCATCGCTCTCTATTTTGGTTCGTTAATCATTATACAAAATTATTTTTTCTTAGTATGGTATTATGATCTTCAATATATTATTATCATTAATTTATTTTATCTAATAACTATACCCTTGTATAGGATCATTTTGATTCACATTAATTTTAACATCCTCATTATCACATCTTATCTTGTTACATTGTCCTATAGTTTTTGATATTTTAAGAGTTTTATTGAAATTATTATCCATTTTTTTATGGTGGTGAAGTTTCTATTTATTCAGTCTTCATACTACCATTTTATGTTAATACGCTACTTTGGTGCATTAAAATGAGTCATGTGTTCCTATTATTTGACAAAATCTACATTTGACTTGGAGTTATGCAACATAATTTCTTATAATGGGTCATACTTTTCCACATTTTTAGCATAAAAAAGGAGGTATATTTTATCCATAACCTTGGTTATATCCTTATTTTTACCCTATTTCTCTTTGATATCCACCTCTTCCTTTGTGGTAATTGTACACATGGAAAACAACATGCAAATTTTAATGTACATAACTTCTTAAGGTCTGGCTGAGACAGTTAATAAAGAGGATGACATGATAGGTGGTCTATTAGTTTGGTTGGTTGGGTTAGTTTGGCTGAAAATTTTAGATAGGGAGAGATGAAAGGGATGGTTAGTTATAATGAACTATTAACATGGGGATTTAAAAAAATGTGTGGATAAGGATACTCATGCCTATACCAAAATAGTTAACTTACATCTTATTTCCTATTAAGGGTGGTAAATGATGATGTGATAGTGTTACAAGAACTTTTATAATGGATAAATAATGGGTATAAAATCTCTTAGTATAATTAGAAATTGGGTGAAGTCAGGTTGAAATACTCTAAGGATTTATTTTTTCTATTAGGTTGTGTTTTCCCAAATAATGACATCCATAAAGTGATTAAAATATGAAAAGGCTAGCCCCAAGGATAAAAATGGATGGATTTAATTTTTAAGTTATTAGGTTAATAAGATAGAATAGTAATTGTTCTTGTTAATTAGACTTTTATTGGATGGGCTTGATAGTTAAGAGAATGTATTTGACTAATAATGAAGTTGGGAAAAAGATTAGAATGAAATAATTCTATCTAAAGTTATGATTTTACGTCAATTTAAATATTTTTTTATGGTAATAGGGTTTGCATTCTAGGAAATGTTCCTACTCTATTTAAATAAGCTTGTCCTAAAAGCATCATCTAAAAGTGAGACAAACATTTGTTTGCAAGTTTAGAAGCATATTTGCTTATTTTTTAAGGATTTTTGTGTATCTAATATTGCTTTGATTTTTAAAAATTTTAAATTATAATTCTAAAGTTTAATTTTGTGTTTTAGTAAGGTTTGGGTTTGTTGTTATTTTTATAAGGCTTTGGTTAGGCTTGTTTCTACTTACAACAAAGATTTTTGAAATGAACAAAAAAGACTACATTATTTCTAAAATTAATTTACTAAAAGTAAATTAAGATGAAATATTTTATCTCCTATTTTATTTTATTTCTATAATAAATTCTAAATAAAATTGAATTTAAACTAGACAATACAATTTTTTATTTTGTTTTTTTTCTTGATTTAAAGAGTGAAAAAAATTGTCATTTTATTTTGAATTGAATGATTTTACTTTGATGGCTTGACATGGATGAAATAATCATTTAATGTGAACTTGAATAATAAATATTCAAGTTTAAAAATCATCCTAATACTCAAAATTTGTATGTTTGTGATGTGATATCTAGATTTTAAGATCAAGTTTTTAGATGCAAAACTAAATGCAAGTTCATAATTTTTTTTATAATTTATGAAATTTATGTGAAAATAAGTTTGATATATATCTAAATTAATGTTTATTTATTATTATAATATATTAATTTGAATGAATTTTATTATCATGAA
This sequence comes from Torreya grandis, assembly GCA_037957365.1. Taxonomy (NCBI): domain Eukaryota; kingdom Viridiplantae; phylum Streptophyta; class Pinopsida; order Cupressales; family Taxaceae; genus Torreya; species Torreya grandis. The sequence goes on along the minus strand of JARHVA010006701.1, from coordinate 739,538 downwards.
ATTAATTAAAATAATTCTAGATTAAATTTCTCTTTTTATGGTTTTCCATTTTTTTGGTCCATGTTACTTTTTTATGTTATGTGTGTGAGATTGTATGCTTTGAAAACTTAAAATTGAATGTTTTTAAAGTTTTAAATAAATTATAAGTTCAAATATCTACATTTGACTTGATGTTAAAATTATTATTCTTTGAGATATACAATGTATGGATGTAACTAGAATGATTAAACAACATTTTTTTTGGATAGGTACTTAAGGGTTTTAGGGTTGCTCACCCATAATAATGACTACACCAAAATAACACTTATTTGAGTTGGATGAAAATAAAAGAGGAAATGAAGAATCAAAACCTATATATACTATCTTAAACCCATTTAGGGAAGAATAGGCAACCACAAGGAATACATAAAACCCCATAAAAGCCTTTTATAAAATGAGAACATAATAGTTCAACCAAAAACAAAAAAACTAACAAGTGAAGGAGAACCATGGACATAAGGACATGGGAGAGGTAGTTATTATGGGGTAAGTCCATACCCTTGTCCTTGAACCTAAAATAATGAATTTTTATCTCTCAAAGAATCTAGTGCTCCAAGATCCACTACATCCCTTTCACCATGCCCATCCACCACCTCGACCACCTAAACACCACCCAAGCTTGGAGTCCTTAAGATATAATCCAAAATATCCCATGTATAAATATACACATCCCACTTGGGATAGGCCTTAGTATAAGAACCACTCACAGGGGATTTTATCATGGGTGGTATTAATTATCCACCCCTATAAACCCTACACAAAAATTGCATTATAGCCAAAACCTGAGAAGAGCTCCATAAACCTATGATAGCAGAGAGAGAGAGGGGAGAAGAGACTGTAGAGAATCCACATCCATCTGTGCCATCATACCCACCAAAGGAGAATGAAGGATTGCATGAAAGTCTTAAATAAAATACAAAGCCACACACAACCATTTTTATAGCTCATAAAACATTGAAATGGGGATTAAACCAAAGTTATTAACACTGTAGAGAGGTATACATTTTGTATAAGAAGCCATCAATGGACTCATTACACCTAACCATATAATGTAGATTCATCAGTGTTTTCACCACCTCCCTATCTAATCCCTTATCATCTAAATCAAAAATGAAATTGGATATAAACAAATAAGTGAGATCAAAATTAACTTTGACATGAAAGGGTGTCTCAAGATAAACCATACCAAAAATTTATTTGATGGAGTCCATAAATTGGCATAACTAAATGATGAACACTTTCTTGATCCTAGCCTCACTCATGCATCCCTTAAAATCTATATCTCTTTTTTTTTTCCCACCCTAGTTAATGGTTCACTAATAGTAATATGCATGGTGTATTACATTTAAAACTTTAACCTTGTTCTAATGTTGAGTGATGGCCATGAGGAAGAAATGAATGCAAACTATATATGAAGAGATGATCATTTAAGACCAATCTCCTGACCATGCCACAACACATGTGGTAGGCCAAAAATCATAGGTGAGGATGCAAAAAATGATTAAAATGACCATTGTTAAATCTTTCATCATTCACCAATCAATCATAAAAGCTTTGAAGGTTATAAAAGTATTACATGATTCTTAGGTTAGGAATTCCAAGAATTAGCAATTTTTATCTCTTCAACTTGTGAGATGCCTTGATTGGACAATAAATCTATAATTGAATTAGCCTTTTGATAATAATGTGAAGGCTACCAATAAGAAAATGAATTAAAGATTTATCAAGCATGGTAAAGAATATTCTCAATGTGCCAAGCACATACCCTCCAATTTCATAGGTCCTAGATCAAAATCAAGGTATCATATTCTAAGATCACCTTCTCAATGATGCATTGGTCCACCAATCAACCCCCAAAGTGAGTGCATGAGACTAAAATTCATTATTAATCTTGTTTAAAATTTTGAGAGAAGTGACATGCATGAGGGACCCTATAATATATTTGATGACATAACCAAACCTAAAAACATCAAGGTTTCCCCTTACAAACACATAAAAATTAAGGTTGAATAAACTTAGTGGAGGTGTGATCTAATTAGAATGTGTATTCCTTATATCCATTTTTTATAGAAACATTAAAACCATTAAGAAGGGGAATTTAGGAGTGGCAAATTGTTAAGGGTCTACATGTCCCAATCTATTAGGATCCCCTTATATATTTTGGTCAAGGAAGAGCCCACTTCAGACATAGACACTTCTGCTCTATGAAGGACATCTTCAAGTCTATTGTTTTTATTATCAAAATTTGTTTGGCTTCTTTATTTCCAAATGATTAAAATCAAAAAGGTTGGGCATCCCATCCATATACTAGATGAGGTGGCATTAGAAGGTCCATCTGAATAAGAATGAAAATCTAATAAAAGGGAACTCAAATGAGCCCAACATAATCCTAGCTTAGTGCACATCAAATTATATAAATGAAATACAAATGGGAAATAAAAAATAATATGTTTGGAATCCTCCTCACTTGAAAAATAGAGGAAAAAATAAAAAGTTATTTCAATGCTAAATTTGTGTAACCTATCAGAAGTGAAGATACTACTTTTTATGACTAACCAAGTAAAGTCACCTTCCTTGGGTGAGCCAAACTATTCTAATAGGTAGCTTTATGAACATAATATGTTTAACTTTATCAAATACTGATGCTTTATATCTTGTAAGAAGCTATTGATACTCAATCTCTCTGAGTGCATAACTTAAAGGGTGTATTGGGAAAAGGGTGGGAAGAACCTTGATGATTTTTAGGATTATTTCACATTACTACCAATCTAAATAGATCTTGAAAACCATTCCCTAAGCTATTTCTCCTCTTTTGCATACTCCTTCAGTGTTTTCCCACTTTTCATCCCTCTTTTACTCACCTTAATCCTCTTTCAATAGTCTATTTTATTATGTCAACTAGGTCAACCCTTTACTAATTTGGGTAAAATTAATTTAAGTTCTAGATCATCTCCTGGCCCACCTAGCCCATGAGCTAGTGATTTTTTGTCTATAACTATACTAGGTCAATTGGGTCGACCCTGCCAATGAAAATTTTTAGAATGGCTTAGGGTTAAATTTTCCTATATATACAATATCATTTCATCATTATTTTCATAATCAACAAGAGTTATTATTCTCTTTCACTTATTTATAAGATAATATTCCACCATTCTACTTCAAGACTTTTGGTTTAGGGTTTATACTTATAGAATATAGTCTTGTGGAGAAGTCTTGGATGCTTTGGTCTTTCTTAGTGATCTTTAAAAACCATAATATCATCTTATAAAGCCACTTTGGCCAAGGGAACAATTAAGTCTCAATGGGTTCATCTTTGAGGTAAGTATTCTATAACTTTGTTCCTCTCTTTAATAGATAGAAGTAGCATAAGCATTGGATTCAAATAATATTACTCTTATTCTTCCATGTATTATGGTCTTACTCATACATAGATTAATTGAGATTATCCTATGCATGTTTCATTTTCTTACTAACCCCCATATTGTGCCACAAAATTTGGTGAGTAGTAGATTAGATTTCTTTGGTTTACTTGATTTAGTTTAGTGAGATATGAAAACATAGGGCTTAGTTAGGGTTATTGTGTGATTGTCCTTTAATGGAGGATTTGGAACCCTCCATTTCATTTTGTATTATGATAAGAGATCCCCTAATTAGATCTATCGGGTCCCCATATTGATCATTTTCTTAATTATCTAATGTGTCCCCAATCAAAAGTGTAAGTATGATCTATCTTCTCTAAGTTATGATTGATTTATAAACATGATGCATTTATGATTACATACATTCTAGTGAACCTAATGTGAATCTAACCTTTGTAAGTTTTATCTCACATTTTTCATCATTTTATTTATTAGTTTTTTATTTTTCAATACTAGGTCGATAGTTTTGGTATAATTATAACTTTTGTGCCTAATTATAACACATAGTCACATCAATATGACTCTATTCTATTTGTGCAATTTTTTAATTAGGTACAAGCTACTAATTTGAATTTATCAACATAGTACACTTTTAGACATCAAAAAAACATACTAGTTTGACACTATTTTCATAGTATACTTTATTGATTTTAGTAAATAAGGAAATATAGAACTAGGTCAACCCAATCAACCCAGTTGGAAAAATTTTAAATTTTAAATAAGGGCACTTCAACAATAGTCTCATTTTTCTCTACATCTTCCAACCCACCAAGTTTACTTTCTCTCTTTCTTTGTCATTTCTTGTATTCATTACAGTTCTATTTTTGATAGTTTATAGTGTTCAAAACTACCCTTATTCAACAAATTAGGTCCACTCTATGAACCTAGTTCTATATTTTATCTTCTATCTAAAATACTAGGTCAACACTATTGACGTAGTTCTAAAATAGATCCTTGATTTAGTAGTACAATAGAAACACTATAAACTCTTTCTATAATCTCTGCATATACTATCATCTAAATTGGCATTGTATTGTGTTTCAAAGTTAGAATTAACATTTATATTCTAGTAATTAGCTTAGACTTTCATTTTTAGTTGCTTACATTCTTATAATAGATTACACAATCTAATTAGGTGATTTTTAAATATAGTATTTAGTTGCACTATTTTTTTTATTATGCACACACTACCAAATCACATAATCTTAAAATACATTTATTTATTTGTCTACCCAAGGCCTACCTACTTGGATTTCATCACCAAAGGGGAAAATAATTTCATTTTCTATCCAAGTATAAATACATGGTTAATGGTATATATATTAAAAAATCACCCAAAACCTTTATTACTATGGTGTGTGAAGTGAGGGGGTAGGCCCCAATACCAAGCTAATACCATTACCAATATAGATCCCCTTTAGCCTAAACATCCTCAAACTATCTATAGATTAATTTATAATTCCCTACTTATATCCAACTCCGTATCACATCTAAAATAATATTCTAATAATCTAAAAACATTTAGGATGACCACTTATTTATCATTAAATTTCCAAGTTGATCGCTTGCTCTTTGCTCAGTTATATGTTGTATTGTAGAAAACCTAAATTGGCTAGCATTGGTGGAAGGTTTTGTGTTATGTGACTCAATTGGATCATCCTCATTGACCTAATTGATTATGTGTTTATCTTAATTTTTTACTTTCATAAGTACTTGCAAAAAAATTCTTGTTTTAGTACACAATCATTCTGCTCAACATAGTCTCTTACAGACTGTCTATTTTCATACCTAAAGTAATAGGTTGACCTTGTCAACATAGTACTATTTTCTACTTCTTTGGATACTATACTAGGTTGACTCTATTGACTCTATATCTTTTTATACCTATTTATTTCTCAGGTTATGGAACTAGGTCGACCCTCTCAACTATGTATCCCTATTTTCTTAGTTTTTAGCCCCCTATTTTCTATACTAGGTTGACCCAATTGACTCTATTCTTTTATTAATTTTCATATTTATCCAACTTAGTTATTTGTTCCTCTTCCTTAAAATTTTGTTCATTTTTCTCAAATAATCATGAGGTCCCCTATTAGAATCTTCTTGAACAACCTGAATCCATTTAGATACTATATGGGATGTTCATTTTCACCTCTTTTCCTTCCAAGAGAACCATCACTCTTGGGACACCTCTTCCCCTCCATCATATGTGACTTTTCACATGGTGAAAATTAGACTTTAAGATGAAGTTGATGGGTATGAACCTTTTTATACCTATCAAGACACTTTTCATATTCAAAACCTTAAAAATAATTTGGGAGTAATTGACACATGTTTAATTAATAATCTCACTAATAACCCATCTTTTAATAACCCTCCCCCTAATACCAATTTTGGAAGTGCTCCTACCAACACCAACCCACCTATTGATATAAATCAACTTCTTACACACGTCATACAAAAAGTGAACATAATGAAAATATATAACACCTCTAAAATGATTCAACTCCAACATAAATTGATTAATATGGCTAATCAGCCTTTAACTATTCATCCTCAAGCTAATCCCAATTATATTCCTCCACCTCTTAGATATGCTCCAAGCAATGTTATTCTTCATCCCATAATGAATAACAAGATGCTTCAAACTATTCAAAATGATACTTTATCTCCCTTAATTATGTCCATTGATATTGGTAACATATATCCAACTATCAAGTATGATGGGACTAAAGATCCAAAATCATTTCTCAAAGCCTTTGGAAATCTTTAGAAAGAGTGGATCCAAACTAGTACTTTTTCCACAACTAAACTCTTAGTCAAAACCTTCACTAGTGATGTATTATAATTGTACAACCAACTACCCCAACACTCCATTTGAAAACTTTAAAATTTGGTCAATCTTTTAGTTAAAGAGTTTCCACATAATTATCTTCCTAAAAATTGTCTTAGTCACTTCATTAATGCTAATCAATCTCCCATTGAATCAGCTCATGAATTAATCAAATGATGGAAATCATTGGCCCATAAATCCTACCATAACATGATTAATGATAACTTATTCAAACTCTTTATAACTTCCTTGACTCCTCTTCAATATAAGGTTTGAAATTTTGCTCCCTAAACACTTAATGAAGCTCTTGACCAAGATAAACATCAAGACTTTCTCATGAAGTAATTCAAATCTAACCCTAAAATTATTAAAGGATATTTTCAAACATATATTTATGTTATCACTATAAATACTTCTCAAATAAAACTAAGGATTTCCAAAACCAACATTACTTCATCTTCTCACACACCACTCACAGTTCAACAAATGAAACAATTTTTACCACCCTCTAAACCTTTCACCTGTCCTAACAATCCCCCTAAGGGGTATGACCCTAGTCAATTTTTTTGGTTCCATGTTGACATTGCTCACTCACATGAATATTATAAAGGTCTCACTATATTTTATGTCTCATATATGCTTGGTGATTCATTTAATCATGAATCCATTATCAACCTTCATCGTCAAGAGTACACTACTACTTCTCAAAAATGATAGGCTTCCAAAGCTTCTACCTTGAATAACCAAAAATCTTTTTCTACCATTAATCATCAATAGAATACGAAGGATTTTTGTACTATTGATGTCAATTATTACCAATATTATAATAATTATCAATATATTAACATTACTAAGGTCAATTTTCATTGCAAGACGGCTCACAAAGATCCCATTACCAAACATAAAAATCCATCTTTAGAAGAACAACTTCTTGAAGATACTATAACCACTAATTTCACTTAAGAATCCCATGAGGAACCACTTCCTCCTTCTAAACCTCCAACCACTTACCTTCCTTCAAAATCTACCTTACCTCCTAAACATCATGTTGCTTCTTCTTTTAAATCTCATTTGAACTTTCTTTAAGAACTTAACTCTACGCTTTATAAGATTCCACTTATGGAGTTGGTTTGTACTTCCCCCATCATCACAAGTTATTTTTGTAATAATTACAAAAAATTGAAGATCCATCCTCTATAGATGAAGAACCACCTTCTATTGAATCTCAACCAACCAACATACATACTATTGAAACCATTAGTCCTTATTCCGAGCCTTTTATTGGATTTCTTAAAGAGGACATGATCAATGATGAAATTATTTTTTGTGTTGATGATCCACCACTTTTTATTAAAATATCCATTAATATTACCCTTATTTGTAAGGTTTTAGTTTATAAATGCTTTAGTATTAATGTGATGTCTTTATGGCTTATCCAATAATGTGGTTATAATAAGGATCATCTCAAGCAAACCCACCTCACCTATTTTGGTTTTGATAAGACTAATCAAAATCCACTCAGTTATATTTGGCTTCCCCTAATAATTTGACCTAAGATCATTTGAACTAAGATTATGGTAATTAATTTACTCTTTTCTTGTAATTTACTCCTTAGTCATCCTTGGAATCATAGAATGAGGGCTATTACTTCTTCCAATAGCTAGTGCATTAAATTCTTACATAATAGAAATGATATAAGCATGAGGCCAATCCCAACCCTTGGAGTATTCAACTTCCAAATATAAAATCTTAGTATTGTATTCCTGCCATTCCTAAGATCAATAATGATCTTTTGACCAAGTTCATCAACATCAATCCTGATTTACAAGTCACTATTGATTATTCAAATGATGATGAACCTAATTATTTGTAACATACTTGAAACATTACGAAGATGCCTCCCTACATTTTAGAGTGTATTCTTCCTTCTTTATTACATCATGATCATACTATTCCTCTCATTGATGAGATCATTGATTTCCCCCTCTATGAAATATTAAGACCCTTATTTTCTAGAAGATGCCTTCACTTGAAATGACTTTAGAGTGGCTAAATTATTTCAAGATCCTCTCATCATGTCTCCACATACATTCAATAATATTGATATTTCACCATTTGAAACTCCCCGTGAATCTTAATCATGTATAATTTATCCAACATATGATGATAATTTTATTATGGCCCAAGTCAATATTAAGACTTAGATGTCCATCATTATCAGAAAAACTTATCTCAAATATATGCTTGTAATTAGGATGTTCATACATTTCTAAATATTGTGACTTAGAGTTGTAAGATCATGTGCAAACATCATAAACTTGGCAACTTCAAAACCAAAACCTCTTATTTCAAAAACATCATTGCAAACATCTATCCTAAAATTAATTAAATTTATTCTTTACCTAATGCACCATACCATTTCCAAAATGGCAATGCTATGCTTATCTAAGAAACCACTCACATTATATATGGTACTCCATCCTACCCTCAACCAATTATAGTTTCTTATGAACTATCACCTACCAAGGATGATAACTTTAGATATTTTTTTGATAAATATCATGAGATATTTGCTTGGTCCTATGAGGAAATGCCTAGTATTGACCCTATTATTATGGTGCATAACATTATTACTTATCTTGATGCCAATATTATGCATCAAAATTAAAGGAAATTTCCACTTGAGGTTTCTACATTATGTCACAAGGAAATCATAAAATTAATAGATGATAAATTTATCAAACTAGTGGAATATTCTAAGTGGATTTCTAACATAGTTCCCATTAAAAAATAGGTCACTATGGTCATTTACATCTGTATTTATTTATGCAATCTTAATGTCACTTATCCCAAGGACCACTTCCCTTTACCTTCGATATGTGCCATTTTTGATTCCACAACTTGTTAAAATTTTATATCTCTTATGGATGCTTTGTTAGGCTGCAATTAGATTCAATTTACTTTCAAGGACCTATTAGCTATTCAGATAGCACCCAATAGAGATTAGATTTCTCAAGTTTGACTCATACCTAGACTAACATGGGAATGATCTAAGGTCTTGGGATGCCTATATCTAGATCAGACTAATAGGCTTTGATGAGGCTAGCTCTTCTAAATATATGAATTGATGAACAATTACTAAACCTATTTTGAATTTTGGGGTGAAAAGGGTAGAATAAATTGAAAATAAAACCTACCTTACCCATGGTCATTCACCTAAATAATTATTTATCCTTTGAAAGCGTTGAAACTAAGGCACACATATGGATTGAAAGAAACTCTATAGACCAGTCCTAAATAATAGTGTTTCAAAAGAAGGCTTGAAAAAAGGCTTATAGAATAAAGGTATGTGCATGAAGGTCCCTAAAGACACTGCATACAAATAATATTTAGTGTAATGTATGTTATTAGCTCTTTAATTGACATGTTAAGGATGAAATTACAAAAGTAGGCGAGGAAAAGACCTGTAAAAGATGAAAACTACCATACCTATATGCAAATACACAATCAAGACTATATACTACCACCATAAATTGATATGTAAATAACTCTATGTATTGATTCTATGGTGTAAATTATAATTTTTATATCTCTCTATATATAGCTTCAAGGATAATTTTGAAAATGGATTTCAAAAACCAACATATATAACCAAAAGGAAGGACTCTAGCCAATGTGGTGAAGAGGAGACAAGTATCAGTCTTAATTGAGTTAACTCAAGACTAAATTCATTTAAGAATATTAAACAAAGTCTTCAAATATCCTTGAGATATTCAAACTTATACATGATCTTCAAATTTGTCATCGAAAGGAAGGTTGTTAGACCTTTTAAGTTAGCAAACTCTGGCATGAAAACTACACCCATCCTCGATTATTAACTCAAGATTGAATCTGAGTTTGACATGTTTGAATACCTTTATTTGCATGTATTCTATGTAAGATGCATGAAAAAGTAATTATGCAATAAACTTAGAATGATTTGATGTTTGATGACTAGTTAACTTCACTTAACTTTTTCATACATGATCTGATACTTAATGATTGAAAGTGCATGAAAATATCCATATGAAGAGTAGATATGTAGCATGCAAATTGTGTAAACTCATTTGATATCCATCTCAATGCTAAACTTAAAATTTCTTCTATTATAAAGACAAATTTTTCATATGCATGGATCTAACTAAACTATGACTATATACTTTAAGTGATTGCATGTTGACTAAATGACCATGTTGACTATTAAGGTGCTCCTCCAAGATCATGCATCTACCCATTTTTAAAAATTCTAAGCATAGATCTTCCTAATATATCATATTTTATTGAGATTTAATGGTGATGAGTAAACTTACAAAGCTTACTTCCTATTCAACCCAAGTTGTTTATATTTTCCATTGGCTTTCAACTTTTAATTCTGACCACTAATCTTCATCTAGGCCCTCTTATATTGTGTCAAGTTTTAGTTATTTATTTGTTTTGAAATATCCTATTATCAGTCCTTTGATTCCTTTACCTCATACACACCATAGATCAATTTTTGTATGAATGAACATGAGTTGTTGATCTTTTGTCAGTATAACATGGTTGAGACACTTGGTAGCTTCTCATTTGGATTCAAGATTCATTGACTTGTTAACTTATTTCTCACAATTGATATTCTTAGTATGATTAAATATGCATTGTTAAATCTATTTTGGCCTACTGGCTTGTTAGTTGATGTTCACCATAAGATCTCTATTAGGACACCCAAGATCTTGCCACTTATCAACTTCTCATTCATGTTGACCTTTTGAATTTATAATCATCATTGATATCTAAGGTTTAAATTAATGCATACCATTAGATCATGGGACCCACTAACATTTATATATTACCTACTTACCATTAGATCTTGACCTTAGCTCATGATATTTAGACAATTATCATTCTCACGTTAAACCTTGACACATTTGAATTCCAACAGTTAATTCATGGAACTTAACTTTGATGTCTACACACCCATAATTTAAGTATATGATACCATCATTGACATCTACATGCCCTTTATAATTTTAACCTCAATGGTTACTTACTGGGGTTTGAACTTGATGCTAATGTGACAGTCTTCATCTACTTATTCTACTTTGAAGGATTATATCTCAAGATAGAGAATTCATCAAGACATGAAATTTGTATAGGATGGTCTTATGATAAAGGACTTCATGTCCATGTATTTCATTATCTCTAGAAGACTCCTCAAGTGTAATTAATAAATATATGATCAGCTTGTTTCACTCATTCCTACATGATGTGCATATGATGGTCTAGCTTCTCAAGGCCTTTGTTAGTCATCTTTTCCTTAAACAAGGACCCTATGAGGCATAAAAAAGTAAGCTAAGGAAATGTTAATCAAATATTCAAATTATAGGGGTTAAAATTTGGCTTGTGAGGCCAAAATTTTTACATTTATGGTGACTTGTAGGGGATGACCAGCCTCTTGGTAAAGGGAATGTATAAACTCTAGTAAAAATGATCCTAAATTGTATACATAAATTGGGAAAAACTTACAAACACACAAACACAACAAAAAATTTGACACAATAACAACATGTGCACCTATTCACTTAGAGTAAACAACCATAATTGACTAAAGGAGAAAAATAACTACACGTGCACCCATACACTTAGAGGAATGAAACTATGACTATATACAAAGGAGTGACTCTCCTAATAATAGAACTTGAGGAACATCCCATTCATAGTAATGGGAAGTTCCTCTCCACTCAATATGGATAATTGAAAAAACAAATTCTTTACAATCAATGATAATATAAGGTCCACTTCAAAGGCTATCAAATTTGGAGTACTTACCTAGATTTTCTTGCTCTTCATCCCATTTGAGTACTATGTCTCCTTGATAGAATGTATTTGATGAAGGTATTTTGTCAAAAAAATTCTTGAATTACTATTGATTTGACCATATGTTATGAATGGAATCATTTCTTATCTCCTTCAATTCTCTTAGTTCATTCATCCTAACCTCCATTGCATGACTTTCTCAAAGTTATAGCTAGTGTTCAAGATCCAAAGATAAAAGATCCAATGAAATAGGTAGCCTTGTTTCTCTTCCATAAACTAATAGATAAGGTGAATGGCATATGTAATTCTTATGGGTTATCTTATAATCTCATAAATTAGTCTTCAACTTTATATGCCAAGATCTCTAATTATCTTCTTGTTCTCTTTTGATGATCCAAATTAGGTTCTTGTTAGTGGTCTCATCTAGTCCATTACCCCATGGATAGTAATTTGATGAAGATATAAGACAAATACCTTGCTTAGGAGCCCATTCACATACTTTTTCACTATTTAATGCCAAAGCATTATCTGATATTATAATGGACGGTACTCCAAAATGGGGAACTAAACTTTCATAAAACTCAAGTATAAGTTCTCATTTACCTCTTTTAAAGGCATTAATTCCACCCACCTAGTGAAATAATCTATAGTCATAAATACCCACTTATTACCATCAATGGATGGAGGATTTATCATGCTAATGAATTCCAAAACCCACTACATGAAAGGCTACTCAACTTGGATAGGCCTCAGCAACATAATATCTAATCTCTATTTTCCTTCAAACATTTCACACTTTGCACAATTACTAACCCATATATGTTAGAAGGACTATCATGAAATTGCTTGAAAAGCTTGTCAAATTGATTAGTTTCAACACCTTAAAATCATACCTTCAATGTCCTTTTCAAAAATAACTCCATCAATTAGAATGTATGGTAATTATTTTAGCCTAGAATATCTTCTCCTTGATTAATCTAAGCCCATTAGACATTCTCTTGTTTGAAGGAATCTAGCAATGTCTTGTGCCCATCTAGATGGAGAAGTAGTTTCAACTTCTTGTTGGGTGTCTTGAAGTGTCAAAACCATCTTTTTTTCTTCCTTCACATATTATAAAAGATGTTCAAACAATCAATTACCTTGGATGATATTTGTGGCCTTAACTTCAATATCATATTCCATGCACCCAGTGACCTATCCAACTCTCTTTTCACTTAAGTCTCTATTGAGGATGAAATCATTTACGCTAGGATGAGCTAACATTAGTATAATCTTGTTATTTGAAACTAAATTTATAAATATTTTTAAACATATCATAATATAAATCACATTATTTTAAAAAAAATAATACCTCTCATATTCTTCTAAAGCTTTACTAAAAATACAATGGGTTGCCCCAAACCTTCACTATTCTGGTGCATAAGCATGGCTGAAATTGTACTGAATGTAGAAAAAGCATACATAAATAAATCCTTACTAAAATTTAGATTAATAAAATTAGGAGATTGGTTGATTTATTTTTTTATATATTCAAAACTTCTACCCCCTTTACTCCAAGTTAATTATTGATGTTTCTTTAGCATTTGACTAAGTGGCCGTACCAATTCTGTAAATCCAAGAATAAATCTTCTAATGAAATTGATCTTACTTAAGAATATTTGCAATCCTTTATTATTTTTTGGGAATGATATATAAATTATTGTGTATATTATCTTTGGATCAATAGAGAGTCCATATTTGGACACCACATGCCCAAGAAGTCTCCCCTCATGCACTAAAAAATACTCTTCTTCAGATTGAATGAAACTCTAATTTGTCTACATCTATCATAAAAAACTCTCAAGTGTGTTAGATGGTATTTAGGATCCTTTGAAAATAAAATATTTTCATCAAGATAAACTAAGACCATTTCACTCAAAATACCATGAAAGGAAACATCCATTTCCCTTAAGAAAGTGGATCCAGCATTAGAGATCCCAAAAGGCATCTTTTGGTAGGCATAAATACCTCATTTTGTTGTGAAAGTTGTTTTATAATGATATTAATCTTTCACTAATATTTGGTTGTAACTTGAGTACCCATCTAGTAAGGAGAGTCTTTGTGAACCTGATAATCTCTACAAGATTTGATCCATGGAGGTAGGAATATAGTGGTATTTCAATGCCACTTTCTTTAAATCTCTAAAATCCACACATGTTCTTATCTTTCTATTCTTATTTATCACTAGTACAAGATTTTATACCCATGTTGAGTTCTTGATAGGAAACATTATATTTGATTCAATCATCTTTGTAAGATTCTTTCTCATGATAATTTCAACCTTGGGATTGATGGGACTTTACTTCTATCTTACTAGTTTTGCATCTTATTCAAGATTAATAGTATATTGTGATAATGTGAGATAAAAACCATACAAATAATGTTATTCCATAGAAAAAAATGTCTATAAACTCCTTAAATAATGAAATTAAAGCCTCTCTCTTAGTGTTAGTGTTCACTTTACCCCACTTGAGTTGCTTACCTTCAACTATGTGAACTCGATCATAATGTTCTTCCTTGGAAGATATGCTTACCTTGTCCTTATTTAGCTGATAATATTCATTAAAAATTATTTCCAAAGTTACTAAACCTTTAGGCATCTTGTTTGATCTTAATTTCATAATCTGATCTCCATATTGGTGTTGCAATTTATTTTGATTATTTGAGCAAAATTCTACCTCAATATGTAGGAAAAATGCTATTTATTTGTCATAATCAAAAAAATCCAAATTACCTCATTTTTTAGAAATAAATGCCTACATAAAAATTTGATTTGGGTATGTTCCTTATTGTCCTTGATCTGATCCACTATATTACATTGTGCTCCTATGACTATAAGTCTATCTGCATGTTGATTGGCTCCTCTAGGAATGGAGTAGATATCAAATGGTAGGAAGTCTTCCATGAGTTCCCAAAATCTATGTTTTTAGGCCTTTATGAAAGGTTTATTTTATGCACTTAAACCTCTAACTTGATTCATTACCAACTCACTATCACCTTTCACCTACAAAAGATTAATACCTTTCTTTTTATCCCACTAAAGGCCATGAATAAGAGCTTCATCCTCTATTGTATTTAATGTAAAAATAAACTAAAATATAAGTAAAGAATAATAACTTTGATTTTGAAGTGAAAAAAACATTACACCGACCCCACTCCCATTCTTTGATCTCGATCCATCAAACATATTCTGCAACTCTTCTTGATCATGATTTAAGCTAGTGAGACTAGGTAATGAGTAACCTTCTTCATGCATGGAGTAGACACCAAAACCATCTTATTCATACCCATGGTTATTAGTATCCCAATCATCCAAGAGTATATTAGGTATGACTTCAATTGGATTAGAAGGTTCTTGATCAATATTATCCTCTTCTTCTTCTGAAAGACTATAATTCATACTAGACATATTTGGCATGTATGGTTCAAGGTGAAATATGGAATAGGTTATGATCTTATAGTGAATTTGGTTCCATATCTAGTTCTAAAATACATTTATGACTATTTTAAATAAATATAGCCTCCTATTTTAGTTGTAAAATCTCTGGATAGGTATAATACAAAATATGGAGGTAAATCAACAATTATATCGTATGAAATGGTGAAATTTAGAAAAATAACAAGTAAAATCTTACGGTCTTTAAGGATGCCCATAGTCTTAGTAAGATAACCATCCAATTGTAATAATAATTTTTTATGAAGTTCATACTTAAGTTCTAGTTTGTCATCTATGGATTTAGGCATGATAGAAGTACTAGCTCCACATTCAATCATACAATTATGGACAAGATAATCTCTTATGACTTTTAAAAGATAAAATGGAGGAGGCTTAGTCACCTTAGGATATCGAGGCTCAAAAAATATATTAGAGTTGGTTATAATAACACTTACTCTTTCCTTTTTAGGTAGTCTATTAGAGATATCTATCTTTGAAATCTCCTCTTGTAGATACTCCTTTTGCCCTAGGATTAGCAGTGTATTCCAAATTGAAATTGATACTAAATTCTTCTTCATATGATCCATAATACTGAGTGGAGAAGTGTCTATAATTGGCTATAATTTAGGAGTAGGAGGGGCTTCTAATTATTGTGTGAACTGAGGAATGTAAGGACCTTTCACATTTTTCTCCTTTGTATCTTAAACTTACTGGTTTGATGTCTTTTGAGGTAGCTCATGAGTGGTGGTATTTTGTGATACTTGAGAAGGAAAAGGAGCAACCCTTTAAAGATCTAATCCTTCACCAATTGCCCTTTTTTTGATCTATTATTGGCTATAACTAAATTATTAAGATTAGACAACTTTTGAAATTGATTTATTGCTATGTGTTCATAATAATTCTCACCCTCTTGGATGTTAAAAAATGTAGTTTCAGTAGGTACTTTACCACTACCTTCTCCTTATTGATTTGGCAATTCTATTTTAGTGAATAAATGAGTGTATCCATGCATTATAAATGCTTACTTATTTTGAGAAGGTGGTTGGTTTTCATATGAATGAGGAACTAAACTATATTGCATATAAGACTGATGTGAGCTCTCCCTAGTTAGAGCCATTGCCATATTATTTGTTTAATTCCATTGATTATTTCATTGTCCTTCCTGAACATAATTTCTCTAAGTTAGCACTATAGATCTAAATTTATTTAAGCATTAGGATTATATTGACTTGAATAAGAATTATACTCTTATCCTTATTGATTGGATTGATATGATGGCCTATTTTACTGATAATTCTAAATAGTATTCAGATATGTCTCATATGGCGGAGCTTATTGTCTTTCCAATGCAACAAACTTGTTGTTATGAGTCTTGAGGAGAATATCTATCTTCCCTAGTCTATTAGTTTGATCAATTTCTATTTGATAAAAAATTGTTGAATCCTGAACTAGAGAAATAGTTGGAGAAGGAGGATGAATCTCTAGAAAGAGAGGAATTGGTGGCCTTAGAAACAACTTACCTACTTGTATAAAGAAATTTTAGCCTTGATTGCTACATAAAAAGCTTCAGGTAGAGTGTTCCCTCCCATAGATTTAATCTTCATAGAAACATCTAATTAAGAGCCTTTAGATAGTATAAAAAATCATAATTGGGTGTAGGCTTGATCATTATAAGAATTCTATCCCAAGTCTTCTACAATATGTAATTAAAATCCACCATGAATTCATGATTGAATATTTTGATTGTTGTTAACCACTCTACTAGTGAAAGATGATCACTTTTGTCTTCAAAGTGCTTGCACATGATCTCTCCAAATTCATCCCAATTATTGATTAATGTAGGAGTCAATCCTCTATACCACTGAAGTGATTTCCCTTTGAAATAAGTTACTAAAAACATCATTGCTACATTTTCCTAAGTAACATGATTCACTAAAAAAAGGTTAGAAAAATCTACAATATATTCTATAGGGGTAACCAAGTTTTCTCTTATAAAATAAGAAAAAGCCTTTAGAGCAGAAGATGGAATATCATCCCATTGAGTAAGATTTAGAGGACTAACACCATTAAATGGTATAAAGGATTATACTCTAGGAACATCCACCTAAGGTATGGGATTTATAACAATTTTTGGTTGAATAATATTGGCTTGAACAAGAGGATTTTGTGAAATAATAGGAGAAACATAAGGTGTAGGATTTGGATTTGACTGAGAGGCTTTCTTCTTCATTATTGATTAGAAAGATAACTCATAGAAATTTATCTCTTTCCCTTTTGTAGAGGATCTTGTGACAAATTTTTGGGGCATGAAAACTATGTAAATTTAAAAAAAGATTCAATTTGTGTGAATAAGTGGTCCCACAGAGCATGCCAAAACTATTTGCAACCTAGATAACACCCAATAGATATCATATTTCTCAAGTCTAACTCATATCTAGATTAACATTGGAATGACCTAAGGCTATGGGATGTCTATGTTTAGCTCAAACTTATAATTGTGAGGCTAGCTCCTTTGATGTATCATTACATTATGTTTACTAAACTACTAATTATTGGGTTAAAAAGGGTAAGAGATATTGAAAGGTAAATCCTATTTTATTATTAGAGATACACCTATATTTTTGGTTCATTTTCTCTATTTAATCTCATAAAACACTAATTAGATAAGCAAAAACTAAATCTACAATTCCAAATAACTCCTATGCATTAGTATTTCATGTAGAGGTTTTATCAGTTGATTTAAGTTTAAGTAAAATTATGGAATGGGCATAATTCAAGGCACTAAGTAGCCACTTATATCCAATTTTATCTCATTTAGATAACATCAGATACTGAAACATGGCATGCATAATATGACAAACTAGTAACAAGGTGAGGTCAAGATTTGACAAGGGAGAATTTTCTATGACATATCCAAATTAAACTGATATTACACACTATACCAGCTTATGAAATCAAAAATCAATCTTATATTTATCTCAAAAATATCCATTCCTCTCTTGGCATGAACAAACTCTAACAAAATTGAGTTTTGTAACCTTTTGAGATAAATAAAAGATTATTTTTAGATTTTATATTTTAGCATAGTTTGTTATATCAAGTTGATTCACATATGTGTTAGAAATTTCTCCCTTGTCAAGTCTTGATCTCATCTAATTATTAGTTTTTCATATTATGTAGGCCATATTTTAGTGTTTGATGTCATTTGAATGAGCTAATAGTTGATATAATTGGTTGGTTAGTGTCTTGAATCAGGCCTATTCCATCATTTCCGTCAAGCTTAAATCAACTAATAAAACATCTACATGAAATACTAATACATATGAGTCTTTTGGAGTTGTAGATTCTATCTTTACTTATCTAATTAGTGTTTTAAGAACTTAAATAGTGTATGAACCAGAAATATAGGTGTATCAATAATAGTAGAATAGGATTTCCCTTTTAGCATCTCTCTTACCCTTTTCATCCCAACAATCATTAGTTTAGTAAATAGAACATACTATTACATTAGAGGAATTATCCTCAAAACTAGAGGTATGATCAAAACATATGCATCCCATAGCCTTAGATCATTCTAATGCTAGTCTAGATATGATTCAATCTTGATTAATTTGATCTCTATTAGGTGCTATCTAGATTACTAACATGACCAACATAAGACCACTTTCATCATGGAATGGGGGAACCTATTGCTATGTCAAAATGCCCTTCATCCTAAAAAATTTATGAACCACTTACGAATGAGAAACGACTCACATATTTCATGATCTTATCCACAACATTGTTAAAACCTATGTGGATGACCTCATTGATAAATCCAAAAGTCATAAAACTCATTTCTTTGATCTTGCCATCATTTTGACTATCTTCTTAAATACCAAGTTAGACTAAGTCCTTACAAATGTGTCTTTGGTGTCACATCTATAAAATTATTAGGATTCCAAGTCTCTCTCCACAAAATCAATGTTGACCCAGATAATATTAGTGTTATCATCAACATGATAATTCCTCATTCTGTTCCAAACATTCACACTTACTTATGAAAACTTGGGGCAATTAGATGAATCATCCCTAAAATGGCTTACCACATCCACTCTATCAATTATCTTCTTAATAAAGGTAATGCCTTAGAATGGATAGACTATTTTCAAAAAGCCTTTGATAACATGAAAGAATGATTACTTCACCTGTGTACACTTCATCCTCCTAATGATCAACCACTAATATTTTATACTTTTTTCATACCTATATCATTTGGGGAAATGATTTCCCAACAAGATGATATTAAAAGATAGTATGTAATTTATTACTTCAATGAAGGCCTCATCGATTATAAAAATGTTACACCAAGGTTGAATTTAATTGCCTCACCTTTTATTTCACATCTAAAAAGATTTGACATTACATGCTATACGAGACCACTTATTTCATCATTAATTATTACCCCCTTCATCACTTCTTCTCCAAAGCCTTTATTCCTGGAGATATAATTGGCAAATGGATGGTCCTCCTTATGGAATTTGATCTCTACATTATAATTCAAAAATCTATCAAAGGACAAGTCATACTTAACTAACTTGCCATAGCCCAGGTGCCAGCTACCAATCACCTTCAAGATAGTATTCTAGATGATCACATTCTCTATATTGAAGGTATTAATCAAGCTATTTATCTCAAATATTACTTTCATAACTTTATCACTGATCTTGAAGAAAGTAATCCTGATGAATCTATTATTCCCCCAAAAATATTTATTGAAAACCTTCATAAAATTAATGTTAACTTGCATGAGGATATTTGGACCCTTCATTTTGATTGTGATAAATGACTTCAAGGAGCTAGGCCACTTTGCATTCTTACAAGGCCTCTTGGAAAAATCATTCATTTAGCTTTTTGCTTAACATTTGATGTCACCAATAATATGGACAAATATGAAACTCTAATCTTAGGCATGAGAGCTACTTTTAATTTAAACATCAAATACATGCATGATTTAGGTGATTCTCAAATTATTTGCCACTGATTCAATGGTGATTATTAATGCAAAAGTGAGAATCTCATTACTTTTCATCAAATTACAACCAATTTCACTAAATATTTCATTTTTTTACTATTAAACCTATCCCTCAAGATCAAAATTACATTCTTAATTCCCTTAATTCTTCAGTCTCTCTCTTTCATTCCAACCAATTTCTTTCCAATCCCACTTTTCCTATATAACTAAGAAAATATCCATCTTCTTCTCAACCACAAGATTCACTTATCTTCCACATTGAGGATGTTACCATCTGACAAATCCCATGGTATAAATACATCATTCAATTCTTGTAACACCAAACTTATCCTCTTAACATAGACTCTCATGAAAAAAATTGTATTTATAAGCAAGATTTCAAGTATGTATTTCAATACAACATCCTTTATTATCATAATGTTGAAGTCACCTTGCTCCATTGTGTCATGCAATATGAGGTACCTCCTATTCTTAAACAAGCATTAGAGGAAATTTATATATAAAAGGGGCCTCCTAATAAATATTATAAATAAGAAATTATTTAAATGTAAATTAAACAAACCACTTAATTACATGGGTTAGGTGGGCTAACATATCTATTTAATGAATCATAAAAACACTATGTTCACTATACTTTATATATTTTTAAAATATTCTTTCAATTATTTTATCTCACAAAAATCAAAATCAATCTTATGTTTCTAAAACATTCACAATCTAATGACATTAATTTTTTTTAATTCATCTTTTTATTACATTTTTTTTAATTAGCTTTTTTGTTCTTATTTTTGGTGGATTTCTATTAAATATTCTATTATAATTTTAAAAACATTCTATTTTGTTAAAAAATCATGCCCTACATTAGATCTTAATACTAAAGCGTTCTAATATTAATATTTATAGATAAGATCAGTTATAGATAAGACAATGGTGTGATTTAATGATTCTTAAACTGGATAAAATTTCTAGAGTTTGTAATCTTAATCCTCTACAAGAATAACACCATTAAAAAATTTATAGTTTATTTATTATTTGTTTAATATGATGAGTCTCATAAGGAAATAAATCAATCCATTGATTGAAAAACTTAGAAATAGTGATTACATTATAAGTTGTAACCACATTAATATATTATCTAAATGTGATTTTTGATTGAATAAGACCAATTGGTGTTTCAAATCAACACCCATTTTCCATACTAGTTATTACCAAAGGCATTGATACTATGTAGCATTTTCACATGACTCAACCCTCTTCACATACATTGATCACTTATTATAGTTTAATAAACCTCAATATGGCCTTTGATTAAATTCAAAGACTAATACATTCACTTTGTCATGTTTATAATGCATACACTATTTTTTGGAGCTCCATCTGCCCTTACCGTCAATTCACAATAACGTAAAATCAGATATGTGCTAGCCAACATATATTGAAACTCATGATGGAATCACAATATAATTTTTAAATATAGGAAACAAATGTCAAGTGACTCACACTCTCAAAAATAAATATGACCATAATACATATACATTATATATATGTCCTATCCAAACATAGATATAAATGCATATTTTTATTGTGTTGTAAGCATAGAGGGGATTTCTGGTTTTGTTGAAATTCTTGATTAAAATGGAATGTAGTTTTACTTGATTTGAAATAGATGATATAAAAATAATGGTGGTGGTGTTGCTCTTGGGCTAAGTTAAAGCAAAGAAAAGATCAGAACTTGATATGAAAATAATGTTAATGTTATTGGAAATTAATGGGGTGTATTCTTTTCTCAAGCATCATCATCATCATCATCATCATCATCATCATCATCATCATCATCATCATCATCATCATCATCATCATCATCATCAATCTAAATAGTTGTATGCATATTTATCTAATATAAATATGTTTGGTTTGTAGTGGGTTGCTTGTTTGAATCATGGGAGAAGAATTTTAAGCACTAAACTTGTGGCTTAATTAGTGCCTTATTATGCTTTGATACTTAAAAAATATTTGTTTTTCAACACAAAGGATCATCTACATTTTATGGCCATAAAAAGGGTTATTACTAATAGTAATACTAATAATAATCATTTTTCTAGTATTTTATTTGACATTTGTTCATGCTTGCATCCATCATTATATCTTTTGAAACTCGTGTGATCTCCATCCACCAGTCCATGTGTACTCTATTTATAATAAAATATAGTTTTAAATTTTAAATATCTACAAAAAAAAATAATGAATCATGTCATGTAAAATAACAACATATATAATTGTATCATACTAGATATAAAACACCAATGCAATCTATACATTAGTGCCTAGTTCATTTGGTATTTTAGAGATTAATTTGTGTGCCTCACCTAATTTATCAACACTCTTAAGAATATCAATTATAAAATCATAATTATTTTCTCTATATAGAATTTAGTGGTCATTGGTAATAGAATAGTGTTTTCTGGTTTGTAAAAAAATCACAATACCTTCTATGTACATTAATGTGAAAAAAACAAAAAATATTTACACTTTATATTAAAAGTGAAGATATTGGAATAAATAAATTAGGGTTATTTTAACCAAAGTGGGTTACTTTATAAGATTTAGTAAATTTTATATAATAGAGAAAAAATATATATATTTTTTTAAAGTGATGTCAGGCCTAAGGGATGATGTCACAATTTAAATGATTTGCATTATTTTCATATATCATATTTCATAATTTAAAATTTTATTTTGGAATCCCATTTTTACTTAAAATTCCCCTAATGCACATGGGGGTATTTGTGGTGGTAACTATAGTAGAAAGACACAACCCATAAATGTCTATGTATAGGATACTTTTGGCCCACTCTTAAAAAGGATGCAATTAAATTCTCTAAAAAGTGTAACCCTTACCATCTTCATGATGATCTAATTCATTCACCTCTAGATGAACTTCAAACTATAAAATATCCTTGGCCATCCTCCATGTGGGGATTAGATCTCATTAGTAAATTACCTCACGCTCAAGATGGGCATGTCTTTATCATTATATATACATAATATTTTACTAAATGGGTTAAAGTTATGCCCATTGTTAATGTCATTGGTAACACCATTTCCAAATTCATTTTAAAAAAATTCATTTACCACTTTGGTGTTCCCCATACTATCATTTCTGATAATGGTGGTAATTTCAAAAATAAGGATGTTAAACAACTCTGTGTTAATTTTAATATCAATCACAAAATTTCCACACCCTATCATCCATAATGTAATGGTAAAGTTGAGTCTATAAACAAAATTTTCATCAAAATACTCTAATATATAATTCATGAAACTTGCATAGATTAACACCTTCATCTGTATCCTACTCTTTAGAACTATTAGACTAGCATACATACTGCCACTGGCGTAATGCCATTTTCTCTAGTCTATGGTTCTAAGTCAGTCCTTCCATTCTAATTTGAGATTCCCTCTCTTTCTACCTCTCTTCATAGAATAATTCTTGATGAAGATTTATGTGAATCTCACCTTCATTCCCTTTATTTGCTTGATGAACATTGCCTTTCTAATTTATGACATAATCACTAATACAAGGCTTGTACTGCGAAAAAACATAACAAAAGTGTTAAAGTTCACATATTTAATATTGGTGATCTTGTACTTAAATTATAATACACTCATGACAAAAAAGGTAAATATGCATAAAAATGGTGGGGCTCTTATTTAGTCAGATATATTCTTAGTCTAAGTACCTCTGACTTTCAAATCAGTGAAGGCTATGTTTTCAAAGAGACCACCAATGTTTAATTCCTCAAGAAGTATTTTGCCTAAATCCTTCCCTTATTTTCATATTTTCTATATATGTTATCTATATAGCATTTTTTTTATAATACTTACATGGGTCTCTCCCTCTACAATAGTTCTCTCTATTTACAAACCTTAGTCCCTCTATTTTTGTCTTGTGATTTCACCTTTTCTCTCATGAGTTACATTGTAAAACCATGGATAGGACATGGTCTTCCTCATGATGTACCATATTTTCTTTATTTTTCCTACTTTTTACACATTTTTTTACACCCCTTGGGTTTCACTTTTGTGAGTTGTAGTGTAATACCATGTATAAGACCTGGCCTTCTTCATAAAATACCATATTTATCTTATCTCATTCTTGATACTTTTTGGCACCCTCATGGGTTCTTTTATGAGTTGAAGTGTAAGATCATGGATAGGACCTGGCCTTCCTCACAAAATTACCATCTTGTCATTCCTTTTGTAGAATGTGTTTTGCAATTGTTATGAGTTCTTGATACTTGGTATCAACTTTAGATTTGCTTCTTTTGATAGATGTAATTTACACAACTATCTATGTTAGTATGTTTCCCTCTATTTCCCTCATTATTATGATAAGGAATCAAATTTTTTTATCATTGTTTCCCCTTTTTCCCTTTATCATAATTTTTTTGAATTGAATTAATTGAAATTGTTCCATGTGTCATTTCTCTTGATTTCCTTTCCTTCCACTCCATATTGGATAAAACAAGGTCAAATTCAATATACCAATTTATTTTACCTAGATTTATAAGACTCTTAGACATCATGCTCTTCAAAATTATCTCTCTTAGCAACCAAGTTCCAAGTATTTAAATTAAAGTCATATTTAGCACCCATGTTTAGTTTTCAAAATTTATATGGAGTAAGATTAGAAAAAAAATCCTTCAAGAAAGTTAAAAGATAAATCACTTGAAACAAAAGGCAACATAAAAAAAATCAAAAAGTTAAAATCACACTAAAAAACATGATTAAAAGCACATATAATATCTCTAATCAAATCTAAAACTCCATATATGTACTCACAATAGAGTCAAGGTCCATTAGGATGAGGAAGGCCAGTAGATTAAAATAGGATAATTCATAACACCCTATGGTGCTACCTACTTTCTCACATAAGTACCCAATCTTCATAGTAGACTGATGGCTTTGTAAGGGGTCCTAAGAAATGGAGAACTCATTGTGGGAAGGTAGGTCCATTTTAGTTTTCATGAATATAGCCTTCATGGGATGATATCCATACTTCATTTGCTGACCTAAGACTTGTGTAGCTAAGAGAAGTTCTTTAGAGTCCTTAAGGTTGAAAGTCCTTTTGTTTGGAAAAAACCTAATTTGAGTGTCTTGAATTTGATGAAGAGTTAATCTACCTTAGTTTTTCCTCCATTCTCCCCTCCACCCATTTCATTTCCCCCATGGATAGGCAAACTATGATTCTAAATATATTTTCCCTTAGTTTATATTCCCTCATATTAACATCTTAAAAACATGATAGCACTAGTTTGTTTCAATTTTATCTATCTTTTGAACAAAATAATATGCTTGAAAAACTCTATATTACTTTATTTACACCATCAATTTACATTCATAGACTAGTTTTGCTTTCCTTTTACCATTTATCATTGTTGTAATACCTTGTTTTTATAGATGCCTAAGTTCATTTCTACTTTCATATACCTTTTTTCCATTATTAAGTGAATTTGGCTTCTTACTTATCACTCATCAATGTTGTTTTCCCTTTTATAAACCCTTTTTCCATTATTGAGTGAGTTTGGTTTGTTACTTCTCATTCATCAATGTTGTTTTACCATTTTTATTTCCCATCTTTATTTAAGTAAGGAATGCTACTAATTTTACATTGATGTTTGATTACCATTATTTTTAACATGTATCTTTGGTTTGACTTGGTGAGTTTTCCTTTCTTACTCAAGGTTTACTTTTTTGAGTTTTTCAAACATTATTAGCCTTGGCTTTTTAGTTACCTAATTTATTTTAAATTTTGACTTGGTTATTTGGTCTAACATAACACACATCACCCTAGCTTTACAAATTTAAAAGTATTTCCAATCAACATAGCACCAGTTATCTTGGATTTCATGTGTTTATTTTTTTTCTTTAGTTTTGTATTCTTGGGTTTATTAAAAGCAGATAAGATAATCTATTATGACAACTAAAAGATATAATGGAGGAGGCTTAGTCACCTTAGGATATCTAGGCTCAAAAAATATATTAGAGTTGGTTATAATAACACTTACTCTTTCCTTTTTAGGTAGTCTATTAGAGATATCGATCTTTGAAATATCCTCTTGTAGATACTCCTTTTGACCTAGGATTAGTAGTGTGTTCCACATTAAAATTGATACTAAATTCTTTTTCATATGATCCATAATACTGAGTGGAGAAGTGTCTATAATTGGCTATAATTTAGGAGTAGGAGGGGCTCCTAATTATTGTGTGAATTGAGGAATTTAAGGACCTTTCACATTTTTCCCCTTTGGATCTTGAACTTTTTGGTTTGATGTCTTTTGAGGTAGCTCATGAGTGGTGGTATTTTGTGATACCTGAGAAGGAAAAGGAGCTACCCTTTCAAGATCTAATCCTTCACCAATTGCCCTTTTTTTGGATCTATTATTATCTATAACTGAATTATCAAGATTAGACAACTTTTGAATTTGATTTATTGCTATGTGTTCATAATAATTCTCATCCTCTTGGATGTTCAAAAATGTACTTTCAGTAGGACTTTACCACTACCTTCTTCTTATTGATTTGACACTTCTATTTTAGTGAATAAATGAGTGTATCCATGCATTAGAAATGTTTACTTATTTTGAGAAGGTGGTTGGTTTTCATATGAATGAGGAACGAAACTATATTGCATATAAGACTGATGTGAGCTCTCCCTAGTTAGAGCCATTGCCATATTATTTGTTTAATTCCATTGATTGTTTCATTGTCCTTCTTGAACACAATTTCTATAAGTTGGCACTATAGATCTAAATTTATTTAAGCATTAGGATTATATTGACTTGAATAAGAATTATGCTCTTATCCTTATTGATTGAATTGATATGATGGCCTATTATACTGATAATTCTAACTAGTATTCAGATATGTCTCATATGGTGGAGCTTATTGTCTTTCCAATGCAACAAACTTGTTGTTATGAGTCTTCAGGAGAATATCTATCTTCCCTAGTCTATTAGTTTTATCGATTTCTATTTGATAAAAAATTGTTGAATCCTGAACTAGAGAAATAGTTGGAGGAGGATGGATCTCTAGAAAGAGAGGCATTGGTGGCCTTAGAAATAACTTACATACTTGTATAAATAAATTTTAGCCTTGATTGCTACCTAAAAATCTTTAGGTAGAGTGTTCCCTCCCATAGATTTAATCTTCATAGAAACATCTAATTAAGAGCCTTCAGATAGTACAAAAAATCATAGTTGGGTGTAGGCTTGATCATTATAATAATTCTATCCCAATTCTTCTACAATATGCAATTAAAATCCACCATGAATTCATGATTGAATATTTTGATTGTTGTTAACCACTCTACTAGTGAAAGATGATCACTTTTGTCTTCAAAGTGCTTGCACATGATCTCTCCAAATTCATCCCAATTATTGATTGATGTAGGAGTCAATCCTCTATACCACTGAAGTGATTTCCCTTTGAAATAAGTTACTAAAAATATCATTGCTACATTTTCCTAAGTCACATGATTCACTAAAAAAAGGTTATAAAAATCTACAATATGTTCTATAGGGGTAACCAATTTTTCTCTTATAAAATAAGAAAAAGCCTTTAGAGCAGAAGATGGAATATCATCTCATTGAGTAAGATTTAGAGGACTAACACCATTAAATGGAATAAGGGATTATACTTTAGGAATATCCATTTAAGGCATGGGATTTATAACAATTTTTGGTTGAATAATATTGGCTTGAACAAGAGGATTTTATGAAATAATAGGAGAAACATAAGGTGTAGGATTTGGATTTGACTAAGAGGCTTTCTTCTTCTTTATTGATTGGAAAGATAACTCATAGAAATGTATCTCTTTCCCTTTTGTAGAGTATCTTGTGACAAATTTTTGGGGCATGAAAACTATGTAAATTTAATAAAAGATTCAATTTGTGTGAATAAGTGGTCCCACTGAGCATGTCAAAACTATTTGTAACCTAGATAACACCCAATAGATATCATATCACTCAAGTCTAACTCATATCTAGACTAACATTGGAATGACCTAAGGCTATGGGATGCCTATGTTTAACTCAAACTTATAATTGTGAGGCTAGCTCCTTTGATGTATCATTACATTATGTTTACTAAACTACTAATTATTGGGTTAAAAAGGGTAAGAGATATTGAAAGGTAAAACCTATTTTATTATTAGTGATACACCTATATTTTTGGTTAATTTTCTCTATGTAATCTCATAAAACACTAATTAGATAAGAAAAAACTAAATCTACAATTCCAAATAACTCCTATGCATTAGTATTTCATGTAGAGGTTTTATCAGTTGATTTAAGTTTAAGTAAAATGATGGAATGGGCATAATTCAAGGCACTAAGTAGCCACTTATATCCAATTTTATCTCATTTAGATAACATCAGATACTAAAACATGGCATGCATAATATGACAAACTAGTAACAAGGTGAGGTCAGGATTTGACAAGGGAGAATTTTCTATGACATATCCAAATTAAACTGATATTACACACTATACCAACTTATGAAATAAAAAATCAATCTTATATTTATCTCAAAAAGATCCATCCCTCTCTTGGCATGAACAAACTCTAACAAAATTGAGTTTTGTAACCTTTTAAGATAAATAAAAGACTATTTTTAGATTTTATATTTTAGCTTAGTGTGTAATATCAAGTTGATTCACATATGTGTTAGAAATTTCTCCCTTGTCAAGTCTTGATCTCATCTAAATATTATTTTTTTATATTATGTAGGCCATGTTTTAGTGTTTGATGTCATTTGAATGAGCTAATAGTGGATATAATTGGTTGGTTAGTGTCTTGAATCAGGCCTATTCCATTATTTTTGTCAAGCTTAAATCAACTAATAAAACATCTACATGAAATACTAATGCATATGAGTCATTTGGAGTTATAGATTCTGTCTTTACTTATCTAATTAGTGTTTTAAGAACTTAAATAGTGTATGAACCAGCAATATAGGTGTATCAACAATAGTGGAATAGGATTTCCCTTTTAGCATCTCTCTTACCCTTTTCATCCTAACAATCATTATTTTATTAAATAGAACATACTATTACATCAGAGGAATTAGCCTCAAAACTAGAGGTATGATCAAAACATATGCATCCCATAGCCTTAGATCATTCTAATGTTAGTCTAGATATGATTCAGCCTTGATCAATTTGATCTCTATTAGGTGCTATCTAGATTACTAACATGACCAACATAAGACCACTTTCATCATGGAATGGGGGAACCTATTGCTATGTCAAAATGCCCTTCATCCTAAAAATTTTATGAACCACTTACCAATGAGAAACAACTCACATATTTCATGATCTTATCCACAACATTGTTAAAACCTATGTGGATGACCTCATTGATAAATCCAAAAGTCATAAAACTCATTTATTTGATCTTGTCATCATCTTTGACTATCTTCTTAAATACCAAGTTAGACTAAATCCTTACAAATGTGTCTTTGGTGTCACATCTATAAAATTATTAGGATTCCTAGTCTCTCTCCACAACATCAATGTTGACCTAGCTAATATTAGTGTTATCATCAACATGATAATTCCTCATTCTATTCCAAACATTCACACTTACTTAGGAAAACTTGGGGCAATTAGATTAATCATCCCTAAAATGGCTTACCACATCCACTCTATCAATTATCTTCTTAAGAAAGGTAATGCCTTAGAATGGATAGACTATTTTCAAAAAGCCTTTGATAACATGAAAGAATCATTGCTTCACCTGTGTAAACTTCATCCTCCTTCTAATGATCAACCTCTAATATTTTATACTTTTTCCATCCCTATATCAATTGAGGAAATGATTTCCCAACAAGATGATACTAAAAGAGAGTATGTAATTTATTACATCAATGAAGGCCTCATCGATTATAAAAATGTTACACCAAGGTTGAATGTGATTGCCTCACCATTGATTTCACATCTAAAAAGATTTGACATTACATGCTATACCAGACCAGTTATTTCATCATTAATTCTTACCCCCTTCATCACTTCTTCTCCAAAGCCTTTCAAAAATCTATCAAAGGACAAGTCATACTTAACTAACTTGCCGTATCTCATGTGCCAGCTACCAATCAGCTTCAAGATAGTATTCTAGATGATCACATTCTCTATATTGAAGGTATTAATCAAGCTATTTATCTCAAATATTACTTTCATAACTTTATCATTGATCTTGAAGAAAGTAATCTTGATGAATCTATTATTCCCCCAAAAATATTTATCGAAAACCTTCATAAAATTAATGTTAACCTGCATGAGGATACTTGGACCCTTCACTTTGATGGTGATAAATGACTTCAAGGAGCTAGGCCACTTTGCATTCTTACAAGGCCTCTTGGAAAAATTATTCATTTAGCTTTTTGCTTAACATTTGATGTCACCAATAATATGGACAAATATGAAACTCTAATCTTAGGCATGAGAGCTACTCTTGATTTAAACATCAAATACATGCATGATTTAGGTGATTCTCAAATTATTTGCCACTGATTCAATGGTGATTATTAATGCAAAAGTGAGAATCTCATTACTTTTCATCAAATTACAACCAATTTCACTAAATATTTCATTTTTTTACTATTAAACCTATCCCTCAAGATCAAAATTACATTCTTAATTCCCTTAATTCTTCAATATCTCTCTTTCATTCCAACCAAGTTCTTTCCAATCCCACTTTTCCTATATAACTAAGAAAATATACATTTTCTTCTCAACCACAAGATTCACTTATCTTCCACATTGAGGATGTTACCATCTGACAAATCCCATGGTATAAATACATCATTCAATTCTTGTAACACCAAACTTATCCTCCTAACATAGACTCTCATGAAAAAAATTGTATTTATAAGCAAGATTTCAAGTATGTATTTCAATACAGCATCCTTTATTATCATAATGTTGAAGTCACCTTGCTCCATTATGTCATGCAATATGAAGTACCTCCTATTCTTAAACAAGCATTAGAGGAAATTTATATATAAAAGGGGCCTCCTAATAAATATTATAAATAAGAAATTATTTAAATGTAAATTAAACAAACCACTTAATTACATGGGTTAAGTGGGCTAACATATCTATTTAATGAATCATAAAAACACTATGTTCACTATACTTTATATATTTTTAAAATATTCTTTCAATTATTTTATCTCACAAAAATCAAAATCAATCTTATGTTTCTAAAACATTCACAATCTAATGACATTAACTTTTTTTAATTCATGTTTTTATTACATTTTTTTTAATTAGCATTTTTGTTCTTCTTATTTTTGTTGGATTTCTATTAAAGATTCTATTATAATTTTAAAAACATTATATTTTGTTAAAAAATCATTCCCTACATTAGATCTTAATACTGAAGCATTCTAATATTAATATTTATAGATAAGATCAGTTATAGATAGGACACTGGTGTGATTTAATGATTCTTAACCTGGATAAAATTTCTAGAGTTTGTAATCTTACTCCTCTACAAGAATAACACCATTGAAAAATTTATAGTTTATTTATTATTTGTTTAATATGATGAGTCTCATAAGGAAATAAATCCATCCATTGATTGACAAACTCAAAAATAGTGATTACATTATAAGCTGTAACCACATTAATATATTATCTAAATGTGATTTTTGATTGAATAAGACCAATTGGTGTTTCAAATCAACACCCATTTTCCATACTAGTTATCATCAAAGGCATTGATACTATGTAGCATTTTCACATGATTCAACCCTCTTCACATACATTGATCACTTATTATAGTTTAATCAACCTCAATATGGCCTTTGATTAAATTCAAAGACTAATAAATTCACTTTTTCATGTTTATAATGTATACATTATTTTCCACATACATTATTTTTTGGATCTCCATCTACCCTTCCCGTCAATTCACAATAATGTAAAATCAGATATGTGCTAGCCAACATATAATGAAACTCATGATAGAATCACAATATAATTATTGAATATAGGAAACAAATGTCAAGTGACTCACACTCTCAAAAAGAAATATGACCATAATACATATACATTATATATATGTCCTATAAAAACATAGATATAAATGCATATTTTTAGTGTGTTGAAAGCATAGAGGGGATTTCTGAGTTTCTTAAAATCCTTGATTAAAATGGAATGTAGTTTTACTTGAGTTTAAATAAATGAGATAAAAATAATGGTGGTGGTGTTGCTCTTCGGCTGAGTTAAAGCAAAGAAAAGATCATAACTTGATATGAAAATAATGTTAATGTTATTGGACATTAATGGGGTGTATTCTTTTCTTAGGCATCATCATCATCATCATCATCATCATCATCATCATCATCATCATCATCAATCTAAATAGTTGTATGCATGTTTATCTAATATAAATATGTTTGGTTTGCTTGTTTGAATAATGGGAGAAGAATTTTAAGCACTGAACGTGTGGCTTAATTAGTGCCTTATTATGCTTTGATAATTCAAAAATATTTTTTTTGCAACACAAAGGATCATATACCTTTTAAGGCCATCAAAAGGGTTATTACTAATAGTAATACTAATAATAATCATTTTTCTAGTATTTTATTTGACATTTGTTCATGCTTTCATCCATCATTATATCTTTTGAAACTCATGTGCACTCCATCCACCAGTCCATGTGTACTATATATATAAGAAAATATGTTATTAAATTTTAAATAGCTATAAAAAAAATGAGTCATGTCATGTAGAATAACAATATATATAATTGTATTATACTAGATATAAAACACCAATGCAATCCATACATTAGTGCCTAGTTCATTTGGTATTTTGGAGATTAATTTGTGTGCCTCACCTAATTTATCAACACTCTTAAGAATATCAATTATAAAATCATAATTATTTTCTCTATATAGAATTTAGTGGTCATTGGTAATAGAATAGTGTTTTCTGGTTTGTAAAAAAATCACAATACCTTCTATGTACATTAATATGAAAAAAAAAATATATATTTACAGTTTATATTAAAAGTGAATATATTGGAATAAATAAAGTAGGGTTATTTTAACCAAAGTGGGTTACTTTATAATATTTAGTAACTTTTATATAATAGAGAAAAAATATATATATATTTTTAAAGTGATGTCAGGCCTAAGGGATGATGTCATAATTTAAATGATTTGCATTATTTTAATATATCATATTTCATAATTTAAAATTTTATTTTGGAAGCCCATTTTTACTTAAAATTCCCATAATGCACATGGGGGTATTTTTGGTGGTAACTATAGTAGAAAGACACAACCCATAAATGTCTATGTATAGGATACTTTTGGCCCACTCTTAAAAAGGATGTAATTAAATTCTCTAAAAAGTGTAACCCTTACCATCTTCATGATGATCTAATTCATTCACCTCTAGATGAACTTCAAACTATAAAATATCCTTGGCCATCCTCCATGTGAGGATTAGATCTCATTAGTAAATTACCTCACGCTCAAGATGCGCATGTCTTTATCATTATATATACATAATATTTTACTAAATGGGTTAAAGTTATGCCCCTTGTTAATGTCATTGGTAACACCATTTCCAAATTCATTTTTAAAATAATCATTTACCACTTTGGTGTTCCCCATACTATCATTTTTGATAATGGTGGTAATTTCAAAAATAAGGATGTTAAACAACTCTGTGTTAATTTTAATATCAATCACAAAATTTCCACACCCTGTCATCCACAATGTAATGGTAAAGTTGAGTCTATAAACAAAATTTTCATCAAAATACTCTAATATATAATTCATGAAACTTGTATAGATTGACACCTTCATATGTATCCTACTCTTTAGACCTATTGGACTATCACACATACTGCCACTGGGGTAATGCCATTTTCTCTAGTCTATGGTTCTAAGTCAGTCCTTCCATTATAATTTGAGCTTCCCTCTATTTTTACCTCTCTTCATAGAATAATTCTTGATGAAGATTTATGTGAATCTCACCTTCATTCCCTTTATTTGCTTGATGAACATTGTCTTTCTAATTTATGACATAATCACTAATACAAGGCTTGTACTGCCAAAAAACATAACAAAAGTGTTAAAGTTCACATATTTAATATTGGTGATCTTGTACTTAAATTAGATTACACTCATGAAAAAAAAGGTAAATATGCACAAAAATGGTGGGGCTCTTATTTAGTCAGATATATTCTTAGTCCAAGTACCTCTGACTTTCAAATCAATGAAGGCTATGTTTTCAAAGAGACCACCAATGTTTAATTCCTCAAGAAGTATTTTTCCTAAATCCTTCCCTTATTTTCATTTTTTCTATATATGTTATCTATATAACATTTTTTGTATAATACTTACATGGGTCTCTCCCTCTACAATAGTTCTCTCTATTTACAAACCTTAGTACCTCTATTTTTGTCTTTTGATTTCACCTTTTCTCTCATGAGTTACATTGTAAAACCATGGATAGGACATGGTCTTCCTCATGATGTACCATATTTTCTTTATTTTTCCTACTTTTTACACATTTTTTTGCACCCCTTGGGTTTCTCTTTTTTGAGTTGTAGAGTAATACCATGTATAAGACCTTGCATTCTTCATAAAATACCATATTTTTCTTATCTCATTCTCGATACTTTTTGGCACCCTCATGGGTTCTTTTATGAGTTGAAGTGTAAGATCATGGATAGGACCTGGCCTTCCTCACGAAATTACCATCTTGTCATTCCTTTTGTAGAATGCTTTTTGCAATGGTTATGAGTTCTTGATACTTGGTATCAACTTTAGATTTGCTTCTTTTGATAGATGTAATTTACACAACAATCTATGTTAGTATGTTTCCCTCTATTTCCCTCATTATTATGATAAGGAATCACATTTTTTTATCATTGTTTCCCTTTTTTCCCCTTTATCGTAATTTTTTTGATTTGAAGTAATTGAAATTGTTCCATGTGTCATTTCTCTTGATTTCCTTTCCTTCCACTCCACATTGGATGAAACAAGGTCAAAGTCAATATACCACTTTTATTTTACCTAGATTTATAAGACACTTAGACATCATGCTCTTTAAAATCATCTCTCTTAGCAACCAAGTTCCAAGTATTTAAATTAAAGTCATATTTAGCACCCATGTTTAGTTTTCAAAATTTATATGGAGTAAGAATAGAAAAAAAATCCATCAAGAAAATTAAAAGATAAATCACTTGAAACAAAATGCAACATAAAAAAATCAAAAAGTAAAAATCACACTAAAAAACATGATTAAAATCACATATAATATCTATAATCAAATCTAAAACTCCATATATGTACTCATAATAGAGTCGAGGTCCATTAGGATGAGGAAGGCTAGTAGATTAGAATAGGATAATTCAAAACACCCTATGGTGCTACCTACTTTCTCACATAAGTACCCAATCTTCATAGTAGACTGATGGCTTTGTAAGGGGTCCTAAGAAATGGAGAACACATTGTGGGAAGGTAGGTCCATTTTAGTTTTCATGAATATAGCCTTCATGGGATGATATCCATACTTCATTTGCTGACCTAAGACTTGTGTAGCTAAGAGAAGTTCTTTAGAGTCCTTAAGGTTGAAAGTCCTTTTGTTTTAAAAAAACCTAATTTGAGTGTCTTGAATTCGATAAAGAGTTACTCTACCTTAGTTTTTCCTTCATTCTCCCCTCCACCCATTTCATTTCCCCCATGGATAGGCAAACTATGATTCTAAATATATTTTCCCTTAGTTTATATTCCCTCATATTAACATCTTAAAAACATGCTAGCACTACTTTGTTTCAGTTTTATCTATCTTTTGAACAAAATAATATGCTTGAAAAACTCTATATTACTTTATTTACACCATCAATTTACATTCATAGACTAGTTTTGCTTTCCTTTTACCATTTATCATTGTTGTAATACCTTGTTTCTACAGACGCCTAAGTTCATTTCTACTTTCATATACCTTTTTTCCATTATTAAGTGAATTTGGCTTCTTACTTATCACTCATCAAGGTTGTTTTCCCTTTTATACACCCTTTTTTCCATTATTGAGTGAGTTTGGTTTGTTACTTCTCATTCATCAATGTTGTTTTACCATTTTTCTTTCCCATCTTTATTTAAGTAAGGAATGCTACTAATTTTACATTGATGTTTCATTACCATTATTTTTAACATGTATCTTTGGTTTGACTTGGTGAGTTTTCCTTTCTTACTCAAGGTTTAATTTTTTGAGTTTTTCAAACATTATTAGCCTTGGCTTTTCAGTTAGCTAATTTATTTTAAATTTTGACTTGGTAATTTGGTCTAACATAACACACATCACCCTAGCTTTCGAAATTTAAAAGTATTTCCCATCAGGATAGCACCATTTATTTTGTATTTCATGTGTTTATTTATTTTTCTTTAGTTTTGTATTCTTGGGTTTATTAAAAGTAGACTCTACACCCTACACAATAAGAACTACAAACATAATAGATAACTATTTAATGATAAATGTAAGTCAAGGTATGCATCACATTTAATTTCTAGTTATTTCCCTTTTAGTCATTTACTTTTAGCTATTTTATGCTTTAAAATACTACAACTTTTTTATCCCTAATGTTGTGTGTTCTTATGTTCTTTCTCTAAACACCATCTCTTGTTGCACCTTAGTGACACATGATGATCTTAGAGTGGGACATATGCATACACATAATATTTTCAAATTTATTAAATACTCATTCTTTCTATCTTGTAGGAACCCATTGAGACTCAATCTCTCTAAGTGTATGCCTTAAAGGATCCACTAGGAAATGGGTGGGTAGACCACTGGTGTTTTTCACAATTGTTTTCACTTATTTCCACCTATTATCAATCTAACCAACTCTTAAAAACCATTACCTAAGATATTAATCCTCTTTTTCACACTCCTCTATTGTTTTACCACATTACATCCCTCTTTTCATCACCTTAATCCCCTTTCGATAGTCTATTATACTAGGTCAATTGGGTGGACCTTGTACTATTTTAGGTAAAATTCATTTAGGGTCTAGGTCAGCTCTTGGACGACCTAGCCTATGACCTAGTGAATTTTTGTACATAAATGTACTAGGTCAATTAGGTTGACCCTGTCAGCGAAAACTTTTATAAAGGATTAGGGTTAAATCCACCTATATATACAAGATCATTTTGTCATTATTTACATAATGAAAACAATTTATTATTCACTTGCACTTCTTTATAATCTGATCTTCCACCATTCTACTTGAGGACTCTTATACTAAGGTTTCTACTTGGATAATATAATCTTGTGGAGAATTTTTGGATGCTTTGGCCTTTCTTAGTGATCCTTACAAACCAAAACAAACTCTTATGAGTCCCCTTTGTCTAAAGGAGAGATTGATTCTCAATGGGTTCATCTTTTAGGTAAGTATTCTCTAGCTTTACTCCTCTCTTTAGTAGATAGAAGTAGCATAAGTATTGGATTTGAATAATACTACTCTTCTTATTCCATGTATTAGGTTCTTAATCATACATAGCTTAATTGATATCATCATATGCATGTTTTTTTGTTTACTAACCCCCACATTATGTCACAAGCTTTGGTGAGCACTAGATTAGATTTGTTTCTTTACTTAATCTAGTTTAGTGAGATATGAAAAAATAGGGATTAGTTAGGGTTATTGCATGATTGTTATTAATTGGAGTCTTTGGAACCCTCCCTATCATTGTGTATTATGATAATATATCCCCTAATTGGGTCTAACATATCCCATATTGGTCATGTTCTTTATTATCTAATGTGTCCCCAATCTAAAGTGTAAGTATGATCTATCTTCTCTGAGTTACAATTGATTTATAAACATGATGCATTTATAATTTCATATAGTATCCATTTCCCTAAGAAAAGGAGGATTCTTCACATTCAATAATTTTATACCCCAAATTGATAGAGTAATTACCTAACTTATCAATGACCCACCAAATTGTATCATCTTTAGAATTAATAAAGACCTTTCATTTTGCCAGTATGCCTTCCAAATCTTCTTTCTAACCTGTCAATATTGGAACATCCTTTAATTCTTTCCACTTCATTTTAACCATTCCATCTCATGATCATGGTTCTGATTAGTCACACACCTTATATCCCCAAGTGGTATTCAACTACACCTTTATTTCCTTTAGGACCTTTACCTCTTAGATTTACTTGTTCCCATTCTATGAATCCTCCTAAATATTCAATTTATGCCCATTTTTGACTATGTAGGAGACATGTTATTTGATTATATGCCAACACTTGATAATTAAACTCCATAACTATGAGCCCTTGAGAGAGTTATGGATAGAAAGGATGTTTATATTATCATTCTCATAGAAGTATTTAAACTACAATAATTTAGTCTAAAGACCTTGAGGATTGGTGATCATTCCTCTAACTAGCTTAAGCCCCAAAACAAGGTTTTGGAGGACATACTATTGATTCTAACCCCACCTCTAGCTTGAGGGAGGTATATCACATCCCATTTCATTAATGGAACTTTATTTTTCTCCATCGATCCTTGCTAAAGGAAATATTTCATGATAAAATTAATATTTTTTATCATATAAGCTATAATATCTAAGACTGACATCATGTATATTGGGAGAGAAATGGGAATTGATTTGTTAAGTATAATTATCCTTGCAAAGGAAAATTAATTTGTTTTCTAGGCCTCCAATATGGCAGGGAAGGATTTGATCAATGGATCCCAAATTCTAGATTTCCTAACACCCCCAAATAGGGGGACACCCAAATACATAGTTGATAATGCCCCAACATTGAAATTGAAGATGATAGTAATGGTCTTTTAATTGTGAATATCAAAATTTATAAAGTAAATATCTGATTTGGTTTTAATGATAATCTACCTAGAGGAAGACTCATAATTAACCAAAAAAAATTTATATGAAAAAGCCACCACAATCTAGGTATTTTAGAAAAGGACTATTTAATCCTTCCAACTACTGATGAGTGAAACTATCGAAACCATCAGTGACTTTTAGGCTAAGAAAATTTCCCTCATTCATGGCCCTAATAAGTAACCTAGTGCTTATGACATTAAAATTAAAAGGAAGGGTGAGAGAGGGTCCCTTTGATGTACCCCCTAGATGATTCAAATAAACCATAAGGTTCCCCATTCACCAATATTGAAAACCTTAGGATGAAAATACATTTGAATGCCCAACTATACAAACTAATCTCAAAACCAAATTTGATGAATAAATTGATGAGAAACCTCCAATTAACTTAACCATAATCTTTAATTATATCCAGCTTCAGAATCATTCCAACCTTGTCATTACTTAATAGGGAATGGATAATTTCATGGGTGATAATTATTCCTTCTTGAGTATGTTTGCCTAGTATAAATCCACCTTGTTCTTTGGAAATTAGGAACTCCAAATTTTTTTGAGTCATAAAGAGATGGATTTAGAACTTATTTTATATATCATGTTATAGAGAGAGATAGGTTTGTAATAACTAAAAGATGTTTGAGACTCTCCTTTAAGAATCAAAGAGATAGATGTGCAATTGATTTATATATCCACCTTATAGTTAGACCTAGATTCTTTTACCAGGATAACCACTTCCTCTCCCATAATGTCCTAAAAGTTCTTAAATAAGGTAGCTAGAAATCCATTAGGCCCTAGTGATTTATCCCTACCCATAAAAAATACCATTGTCCTATTTTTTTAGGGATAAGGGCACCATTAGTTTGTCATTGTATTGAAATGTCACAAGTCTAGGGATGAAATGAAGACTATCTACCTAGGACTTGAAGGGGCAAGCCTTAGAGTAACAAATTAAATCTTGGAATAAATCTATAGCCTCTATTTTAATATTAAAATTAGTCTCTAATACCATGCCAAACCTAGATTTTATGCTCAAGATAGGCTTTGTAGATATCCTTGACTGGGTGGATTTTTGGAAAAAAATTATGTTCTTGTCCCCATCCTTGAGTCACAACTCTCTCAATTTCTACTTCTAGTAGACCTAATCTCTCAAGTGAAGTTATGAAAGCTTTACCCATAATGATTTTTCTTGATGATATATCTCTGAATCCATCCCCAATGCTAAAACAGTTTAATTTATACAACCTAACTCCTCTTCCACCCTATCAATTTCTCTAAAAATGTTTTAAAACAAGGATAGATTTCACTCTCTAAGACAAGATTCAATGAAAATCAACTTTTTGCTCAATAAAAACATCTTCAACCCTTTCACTGGTGGAGCCATGTTCCAACAATATTTAATCAAAGCATGTATGGAAGGGTACATTAACCACATCAACTCAAATTTGAAGGGACAAAGAGGAGGAGCCCCATCCTCCACAATCCTCAGCTTAATTAGAGCATGGTTCAATCTTAAGATAAGAAGATTATTTATTTATAATATTAAAGAACTTGAAGTGAAAATAAGTTGATCCAATATTTATACAATGTTTTAAAATCCCTACCTCTAATTA
This sequence comes from Torreya grandis, assembly GCA_037957365.1. NCBI lineage: Eukaryota > Viridiplantae > Streptophyta > Pinopsida > Cupressales > Taxaceae > Torreya > Torreya grandis. Next base: position 698,373 of record JARHVA010006701.1, on the reverse strand, counting down.
TCCCATGAAAATAATCCAAATTTTGGTGATATATCCACTAAGCTAATTGTTGACCAAGTTTGACTTTCTAGTCAAACTAGGGCACCTATAGGCAAAAAATTGAGTTTTTAGGTCTATAGGGGGTTTAAATGGATTTTATAAGGTATTTCAATAGTCAATTATTGTCTTTTAATTTTATGCTACCTTTGGTTATTAGTCCCCTAGGTTTATTTATCTTTTTTTGGGTCATTTAGAGGTCATTTTATGTGCATTTAATGTTTTGTACAGGGTTTTTGGGATTTTTACAAGTTAAAAAATATTATGTGATCCCCCATGTGTCCTTATAAGTCTTACTAATCTGACATAACTAAATTTTTTTCAAGATGTTTAGATAAAAGGTAGATTTCTTGGCCAAAAAGAGAGATTTGATCACTTTTACAGCTTCTTTGGGAAGCGTGACACTTTTAAAATTTGAAAATATGAATATTTACATTCATAAATATAATTTACACGTTTTTTTTGTATAGGATGTATAAAAAAGTTCATTTCTTGTTTCCTTTCCTCCATTTCCTCTTGACATGCAAAGAAGAGGTAAATTCCAATAAGTGGTACAAACCATACAAGAAGAATGGGAGGGAGCGATTCTACAGGTATATATTGATATGAGTCCTCTACACATAAATAATAATAACTTACATTTTTGTTCCTTCTTTCTCATGAACCATCAGTTTGAATCTAGGTAACTTTTTGGGAGTTTGCATTGAGGAGGGGGTCAATGTTTACTTTCTTCTTCATGTTATTGTTTTAGTCTAATGATTTCATGATATATTATATATTTTGGATGTCATGAACATGTTATATTATTACAAGACTCCTAATAAGTCCAAAATATGAACTTCATTTATTGCTCCTCACTGCCCTAAAAATTTATTCAACTTGCCATAACTCACCTACAAGGGTCAGAGGAATGTGGAAGATGTGAAATTTTATTTGGAGATCCTTTATCAAGGTCCATGTGTGAGATTAATCATTAAAAACATAGCATTATATCATTAATAATCTTTGAGGGATAAATTTTCAAGCAAGACATGACTGAGTTTTTGTTCCTTAGTCCATAAAAAGATCAAATAAAACTCCTGGGGTTTCTCTCTCTTTTAATAAAATGAAGACAATATGGTTTTGAGAGATATTATTATACTCATATTTTATTCCTACCTACAAGATATCACCATTCCAATTTTGAGACTATAGGGACAAAGACAAGATGGAGTTTGACACCCTCAAAGATGGCAAAAAGGCACTAATTTGCAACAGTATAATCTACATGATTCTCAAGGATAATGACACTTGCACTATACTTTGAAAGCCATATAAATTGTCTAACAAGGGTAAAATACTAAAATTTCAATTAAAACCAACTTTAATAATTTGTATCATGAAAGAGGTGATGACCACAACAAGTGACCTCTCCAAACCATCCCATGTCTGTACACAAGGTACACAAGGCAGAGAAGATAATGTTTCAAATATTTAGCAAAAAACATAGTGTTGAGGTCTCCTAATGGGAAGTAGGTTAAAATGTGAATAATTTAAACTATATCCAATATAAAATAAGACCTAAAACACCTCTAACATCATAATCAAGACCAGGTATGCCTTATTTAAGCATGAATTTGTCTCAGTCTGTACAAATGCGTGAGATGAAGCATGAGCATAAGCATGAGCTAGAGAGTCATGGATAAGTGTTTAATAAGTAAATAAAATATTAATTTTTTTAATAGGGTTTTATTATCAAAAAAATTTCCTTACATGCCCAAAACAAGGTCAAAATTCCTCATTTAGAACCCCAAGTACAGTCAACCCTGCTTACCCTCACAATTAACTATCTTCAAAAAGTTTCCCTTGCAAATGTGATGATTTTGGGGATAAATGGAGGAGTTAGGAGATAAAATTTCATAAATATTACCCTTATGACCTATATATCATTATAAAATAATTATTTCTCCAATGGTAATAGGGAAAACACCCATTGTTTTGTCTCAAAATAGGGTCACGTTTAGTGTGCATGAAGGTGCCAGTTTTAGAAAAAATGATGAAATATTGAACCAAAAGGATATAAATGGAAATTTTATGATTTTATAAAATTTATTGTACCTAAATAAAATTATAAAATTTTATTTTATGGTCTATAATCATACAAGTTTCCCCAACCAAAGAAGTTTGCAGCAAGGGGTGAAGGGAATTCTTAGACCTAAATGCCAAATTGGGGGTCATTCTCATTTTTTGGTATTTTAAATGCCTTAAAATTGATTTAAAAATATTTTAATGGTTACATTAGATGTTTTGGATCCATCATAGGTTAAATTAATCCATTGGAGTGTCAATTTGGGTGTTAAATGGCAAGCATGCTTATTGGCAAGGTCTAGGCCTAGTGCCAAACAAGGGTGAGTTTTAATTTTTGGATCTTAAAGAGATAATATACAGATATGAAAATTATTTTTGGGTTAATATACAGGTTTATAATCCATTTTTTTAAAATAAATTCATCATAAGGTCAATTCTTGGCTTAGAAGCTCCCAAACCCTCACGAAAGGCCTAAAATGGCTCAAATGGTCAACTTCAAATGCTTGGAGCTTACATAATCTATTGCATGGGACCTATATATATTAAATGAGTTTGGAGAAGGTCCTAAATAATAAAAAATTGTAATTTTTAATTATTTCCAACGTTCCACCTTTACGAATAAATGTTAAGAGGGCTAGTCACTCTAAAACCCTCATAAAACCATGTTTGAAACCTATAGGTGGAAATGAGCCTAAAAGTGAAAATATTTGGTGTAATTTTACCTTGAGTGATGAATATAATTTATTTATAAATCCATTAATATCACATACATGGATTTTTTTAGATAAATTTATGAATTAGAGGAAAATAGGGCTTGTTTTGACCATTTTTAGTGGTGTATAGGATACAAGAGGAGTTAGGAGATGAAACAAACTTTGGGAGGAATATTTAATATTTTTATAACTAAAAAAATTCACTTAATCTCATAAATAGTCCTATAAATTCCTCAAATTGGCCATCATTTTTATCTAGGTGAGTGAGCCAACTAGTGAACACTTGGAAGAAGAGGTGAAATACAATTAGGGAGGCCTTTTTATGGGTTTTTATTAAAATTGATGATAAGAGAAATTTTTAAAAGCGTCATTCCATATATTTCATGGATAATATGTGAAAATTTGGAACTTTTTAATGCCAAGTAGAGAAGGTTCATGGAAAATATCCTTTTGAAACTACCAAGGATTATTTTATATGTCTAAAAGAATTAAGATGGTTAGAGGTCAATCCAATGCATGTGGGGAATTTTTTATAACCCATTTTGCTCATACAAACCATCATAACTAGCCATATGTAGGGATAAGGGTAGTTTTGGAAGGCAAATCATATAAGCAATTTCTTATGCCAAACTTACAAGTTTTATGCCACTTTTCACTATCTTTATGACTTGTTTGGACAAGTACACCTTCATGAAATTTAATATCTCACCCCACCTCTCCTTTACATGAAATTTTAACCAATTTTCACTTGGTGACACATGTCCTTGTTCCTCTTCAACTTCTTTTCTCTCTCTTCCTCTAAATGCTATAAATTTAGGCCTTTTGGCTATTGTAGGAGGACTCCACTTGCGTATGGTGAAGCCCTAAAAAAATTTTACCTTGAAATCAATTAATAAAAGTTAATTACCTCTTTCAAATAATCCAATATGTGTAAATGATAGTGTTTAGTCTTGTGCAAGTGTGATGTCTATTTACCCTCACATATTATTCCTATTATTACCTAGTGTGTTATGTTCTCTTTCTTTCAAGTGAATAAGAAGTGTCAAAAGAGGCTATACATGTAGTGAATATCACATTAAATAGAGTTCCCTATCATGCCTATTTACTATGTCTTCCTTAACCTATGCTATCTCCTAGACCCCATGTTGAAGCATTGATGAGAGAGAGAGAGAGAGAGAGAGAGAGAGAGAGAGAGAGAGAGAGAGAGAGAGAGAGAGAGAGAGAGTTAATATTGAGTAAAGTGTTTAAGTAAGTTGTTCTTAGTTTCAAGTGTATTTCAAATATTGTGAGTTGATTAGATATTTGGTGTATCACCTTCATAGATTAGGCTTACTTTTCATACTATTCTTAACTCTTTTTAACCCCCAAAGTGTTAGTAGTACGGATATGTGCTTGAATGATACATCAAAGGGAGATATCCCTTATCTAGAGGTTCATCTCACAAGTTTTTTCACCTAAAACAAGTGATATGTCCCAATTTTTACACTTAGATTAGAGCTAGAAAACCTTTTCTCATAGGTTGCATACAAGTGTCAACACTAATATTGGAAAAAAATTAGAGAAGTCTTTTTGAGATTGGGAATATCTCCTACCGCATCCTCTTATCTTAGTGGTATCGAAAATGGCATTAAAATACCCACCTATTATACCATTTTTCTCATGAATTAAAGATAATTGATCCATAATTTCAGTCCAACATTGAGCTTTATAGACAATTGAATTAGGACCATACACATTACATAAGAAGTAAATACAAGATGAGATTGTAAATACTTTGCATAGTAATGAGTTATCTATTGAGCTACAAAAATTAACCTTCACCTTTTAAGGAGAGAAAATTATAACAAGACCTCTTGAGGATCCCTCAGAGTCCACAAAAATCCCCTTATAATGACTCCATCCTTCTCCATCAGGGTCTTAGATGCTTCATTTTTTAACTAATTTTATTGTAGTAAAAAAACATTTTTGTCATTTTTCAAATCTAATGGATTATCAAGTGTCATTTATTAGGGGAATTCACAGCCATAACATTTTAGGAGAAAAAATTAATTATGTGAGAAGGAGGAATTACACCCCCTACTTATAAAAAACAATAAAGTGTTTGATGGTTGATTGCTTGCATTTGGGAACTTATTCATCTATTATTACCTTTCTATATTTCCTCCATATTTTTATATTAAAACCAAAATTAGGCTGAGTGATTAGACAATCATTTTGGTATAAGGGAAGGACTTCCTTTGAATTGAGTTCCTTATCATTACTCAAATCTCCTGCTAAAAGAGAAAATTTTAAGGCCCCCACCCATCTTGAATCCTCTAATTTAATCCTTAACTCTTATTCAAGAGAAGTAATGATAAATAATGAGAAATAATGAATTATTTGATAATTTGATCCTCCAAGGAAATTAATTGAATTTCTTTGAACATAGTGGTCAGAGAAAGAGCCACCCCCATTTCAAATTTATCTTTAAGATCAATAGTGTCTTAAACATTAGGCCTAAGAATAATAGAAGGGGCCTCTACTACCATCCTAGGAGAGTGATATTTTTTTAATTTTATTCATATGAAATCCTTTGACTATCGGCCAAGTTTAGCAATCCAACTTTGTACAAACTTTTATTGATCTTTTATCCCAAGAAACTAGCTATGAATATGTCCATGTATATGACACTTGTAGCATCTAAATGGAATTTTATCAACATTAATCCATTCCTCCCAAGATACTTATGATGAGTAGAGATAAATAATATCTTGAATTTCACTTTCTAGAACCAATAACACATGAATTTTGGTGAAAGATACAAAAACTCATTCACTAGTGGTTAGGTCAATGTGGATGAAAACTCTTAAATATAATCTAAGCATATTCAAACATGTCTCATTCCAATATACAAATGGAATACCATAGAGTAAAACCTAGATATAAAAACATCATTGATTTATAGTTAGGGTGTTAAAATTAGGGTACCATTATTTTAGAAACAACCTAGCATCTTCCATCATCTAGGGTTCATCAACCAAAATTTATTATTCCTTTCTTTTTGATAGGTAGATGATGATAAATAACTCTTTTAGGAGGAAGCTTAGAGAAATACCATAACCCTAATTGGCATCCACCTAATCTTAAACCATGATAATGGTTGGAAATTTACCATTTAACTTCTTAATTAACCCTTTGATTATCAACACTTTGTGATTATCCTTAAAATCTGCACCTTCAAAGTTAATCTAGCCTAAAAAACATTCATAGGATCCGTCTTCCCCCACTAGGCTTGGTATTTAGGTTAAGGGTAGATCTGAGCTTACATCCACACCATCATGATGATGAGCACCCAAAGATAAATTCCTACCTAAGTGGATTTGATTTACACTAGAAGCCACTCCATGAGGTAGCTTCCCAAACCCCTAATGGTCCTCCAAATACTCATTCTTATTTCCCATCCACTCCGCATCACTCTGGCCCTAATACTTCCTTGATATCCTATCACTAATATCTCCTTATCTTATTATGTTGATTTTATAATTTACCTATAGTTCCCCCCAACATAAGTTTTCTACTTGTCATGTGAGCATGCCATCTATTTCTTGTTAAAGTTTATTTTTAGTCATGATAGTAGTTAGTTATTAATATAGGATTAAACAAAATTTTAATAAAAAGGGAGAAGGGAGAAATAATTTATTTTTAAATATATGATAAATTAATATTTTTGAATTCAAACTAATTTTAAAAAATAAAATTTATTATAAAAAAAACTAATCAAATAAATAAAGATGAAAATAAATCCTCTAAACTAACCAAAGTAGAGATCAAATAGAAAAATAAAATTTGGTGGAATTATTTGATCCTTAAGTATCTATATCCATGTATATTTATGAATGATTAACCTAATAAATATTTAACGCAAATATGAAAAAATAAAAATAAAGGAAGGAAGGAAGAGGTAGCTGAGTGATAATTGGTTTCTCACAAATGATGGAGTACTGGGTAAAAGCTCATGTGCATTTTTATTGATTTTTTATGGGTGATCAAAATAATAATAGGAATTTTGAATTAAGTTATTAATAATACATATAATTTATAATATAAATATCTAAAACCTATGTACTTCAATCTCTAATGCTTTTGTTGGATCTAAAATTCAAGGAAAAATGAGTTAGGTTTAAGGAAGAAGAGGAGCTTGTATGTACGCATTAAATGAAGCTTGAGTAAGATCTTGTTAGAGTTACTTGGAGGTATATAATATTGAATTGATAATGAATAATAGTGTAATATATCATTATGAAGATGATTATAAGGAAAAAGGGAAAAATGTGACCAAAATCATATAAGATGCATCAAAACACATGTATTGAGAGTTAGTTTTAAGATGTGTTCTATAATGGTGAAACCATAATTATATGTATGTGGTGTTTTAAAAAAAAACCATAGTGTTTGGTGAAAATATCAATTAATTTATACCAACATTTGAGGTGATTTTTAGAACCACCATGGTGGTAGAATGAATCACTAGGGTGATTGCGTAAAATATCTCAATAGTTCCATGATGATTTGGAAAAGATTAAGATTTGAAGAAATTTATAAAAATAGGAAAATAAATAGGCAAAAATAATAATTTGAAATTTATAAAAGGAATTATAATACTAGGTCTAATCATTTTTTAATTATGGATATCATTACATCATCATCATCATGTTTTATAAATGTTACACCATTCAAAATTTAGGTTTATACATATTTACCCCTTTTAGAGAGACATAATCATGATATTAGAGAGTTTTTTTTACTTTATTAATGGAATAATGAAGGGAATATTATGGTTATAAAACTTACCTTAATTACCTATGCGATAATATGAAGCCAAGTGAGATGCCCTTCTAACCTACAAGAAATAAATGAGAATCGAGTGTGAATTTAAGAAAAAAGAGGAAAATATGATAAGTGATTAAAGAATTTAAAATCATCAATTATAATTTATTATAAGGTGATAATACTACTTGAACCATCACATCAAGATACTAATCTTGGTGTGAGATGATGTGATGTCAGCCTACAAGACAAAAATAGAAAAATACACATTTTGTAATAAAATCACAGAAAATGAAACATTACAATTTATGGTGTTTGAGTTTTCTAATGTTATTTTATGGATGAAAAAAATTTATAAATACATCATAGTATGTGAAAATTAATTTCTTGAAAGAAAATTAATATAAATGGAAAATTTTGGAAATACAACAACTATAAGATCAAACTACATATTGAAAATCTTTCCAAAATTATAAATCATTTTTGAATTATGAGTTTTGATAATTTTGAGCTCTGATATCTTTGTGATGGAATAATTTGAGAAAAATAAAATTAAATAGATAAATTTTAATATGGTAGGGATACTAATCATAGTGGGTAACATGCATGAATAATTAAGTTACCTTTTCCATAGCATGGTTTTAAAATTAACATTACAAAGCATGTTAGGAGCAATAGTTTCTAATTTTCTTTGCATGGGGGTTTTCACATTTTATAGGCTATAAAAATATTTATATTTTGTTAATTTTCATGAATTTTGAGATAATTTATGTTTTTTTTGGTAGGAGTACATAATGGGTAGAACTGTTAATCACATGGTGGAATTATTGGCCTTCTTAGACTAATGGTTAGGGTTTTACCCCAATGGTTGTGTAACCATCATAGTGGTTTCATAGTCACTAGATATGTGTGGAAGTTACACAAACATCACATTAGTTTCATAAATAAAAGTTTTAATAGACTATAATTTTATAAAAATTTTGTGGTTGTTTCACATCCATCTCTTCCCTAGAGTGATGGTTTCATCATAGATGACATAATAAATTTTTTAAGGATAAATTCCTAACACAATTTGTTTTTTATTTCTACATGTGTACATCTAGTAGAATAGGGATATATATTTTGAGTGTTTCCTAATAGATTTTTTCCTTCATGCCTAATGATTTCACCATCCTAAATATATCACACATACTCAATATTATATGGGTGGAGATTGTTTTCCATTTAACATGTTAATATGTGACTTATTTACCTATTGGGATGCTAAAAACACTTTCCTATTCCCACATGATTAATTAGAGTGGATTATCACTCTTAATTTTTTTTAAAATATCAATAAATTACCAACTAAAGGTAGACAATATTCCTAGAGTTGAGCATAGTACTTTAGATATAGAAAATCACCCAATATGGGTGCTAAGTAGAGTGTGAAGTTGGTAGGGTTCGAATGGGAAATGATCACAAACCTCTACAAGGTGATCATTCATATACTTAATTATTATCTATTAGGAGACAAGGGGAAGTATTGAATCTTATATAATTTTTATCCTATAGTGAGGATAATCAAGGATGAAGAGAAAGAGGTTTACCTATGGTCATGATGTATTATCCTAGACATGAAAATATCTCTATAGGGTACCTTGGTTAGGTTATTTATAAATCAACCACCAAAATATAATCATGCATTGGGCATATGATAACATGACACCCTATCGAAGAGGTGTGGCTATCAATGTAGTATGGGACATGAGGGCCTTCAAGTAGACAATCATGACACCCCTTAGATATAAGCCTTAGACAGTGGGTAATTTAATGTAAACATATATGATAGTGGTTTCATACCAAGAGATGGTTGGGTAGTGGGTAGATGAGGCCATCATGCTAGCATACTAAAAGAGTGCATGACATGTGCATAACTAACATAAAAAAGTATAGACATACCCTATTTTAGGTTACTCCATTATTTCAAGATATATTATGTATTTAATCTACCTATTCCTTAAGTGTTATATAGAGGGGACTAGGATTCCAAGTATGCATGGCTTATGAGACTAGGGTGGTAGATACAAACACCAAAGAATCTTATATTAGCTACTTAAAGTATATGAGGAGGAAGAGGAGAAAATTTTGGTTACTAAACTATAATAATATGAGGCATAATGTCATTTCTAGAATGAGTGATCTAAGTGGCCTAAGAACCACCTAGAGGTGGCCAATAGTAGTAATAACCTCCATAACTATAATAGTAAGTATACTCAAAACATCAAAAATAACTAGTGATGGATATAAGAGGAGGATACTATGGAGGCATGGTATTAGGGGAACACCCCTTACTAGAGATGATCCTAAAGCCATGGAGGATGAGGCTGAGATGAGTTTGATGAGGGTTTGGGTCTCAAATATAGGAGTGAGACCTAAGTAAGATAATGATTAGTTGAATTTTATCTATGTACTATATTTCAACATTATTTTATAAGTCATTGATTTTATATTACCTATTTTAATTGATATATGGTGTATATTTATGTGTGTGTGTGTTTTCACATTCAACCATGGAGTGGAAAAACATGATCGTAGACACCATGGTGAACATTTTTTAGGTGGGTACTAGGCTCATGATGGAGTAAATTATAAGTTATGTGGGTCTTATTGCATGTGTGGGTAGGCATAGTGACATCTTTCCATAGCATATCATGGATCTCATGACCTCATTAGATAGAGGTTATAAATTTTTGGATTTTAGGCCAAGGTGGCTAGATTAGAGTCTCAATAAAGAATATCAATGATATTTTTATTTCAAGAGGTATACAAACCTCATCTATAGGATATATTATGGGAGGGATGGCCTCTAAGGCAAACATGAGCCTAAAAACATCATCATATCAAGAGTTAGATCCATGACACTCTACATCTATACCTTATAAGAGGAGTAGAATCCCTAGATAATTTATCTCTGAAGGAGCTCAATGATAGGGATGATTGTGGACTATTATATATTTTTGGATTTTAAATTACATTTTACCTCTATCTAGGTATTTTTATTGTGACTCTATATATACAAATTCTTAATGTGTGTGTGTGTGTGTGTGTGTGTGTGTGTGTGTGTGTGTGTGTGTGTGTGTGTGTGTGTGTGTGTGTGTGTGTGTGTGTGTGTGTGTGACCCATTTTGGCTTAAAAATTATTTAATATATTGTTTTGTTTTTTTATGTATTATTTTTAATATATACAACTTAGATTACTAAGAATGTGATGAAGTATTATGTATCTTTTTTTTGATAAAATTTTATGGATGTGCTTATATTTTTGAATTTGATAATATAATGTATGCAAATGTAATATGATAAATGGTTTACAAAAAAATGAACTAAAAACTTTTTTTCTTGTAATTATGAAGTTAATTTATTTATCTAACAAAATGATGTACATATTTTATTAGGGAATGAGAGGAATACATGACATGTGAGAAAATGAAACCAAAAAATTACATAAAATCTTCACAAAGAACATGAGGTTGACATAATATTTACTTGTAATGGGAATAATTTTAGTTCTAATTAGAGTTATAAACTACTAGTTTTGTTAGCTTTATCTAGACTTAGCTTGAGATATGGCCAACCATGATAGAATTAATGTGAGGAATGAGATTCTCATTTTAGCATAGACATATAGAACATATGTTATTGGGATTTTTTATTACTTAATTTTAAAAATTAGATTTATTTAATCTTTCCTTATTTTAAATTCCCATTTTACTTAGTCTCATGTAACTAGGGGCATGCATGGGCTCTTCACCAAAGGTTGAATTGGTATGCATGGGCTAGGACTAGCATACTTCCATCATATTGATGTCAAGAGACTAGGACTCAAACAAGGTCAACCAAATGCATCTTTTCATACATGGATGATTGGATAAGGACTAAATGAATTTTGTAATTATAAGAGATGGTTATATACAACATAAATGTCAATAATAAATAGTTCTAAACCATGCGCTTATGTAAAAAGGATGTAACTCTCACTATAAATCAATAGATATGTGATATGGTTGTAAATTAAATAGTTTGATAAGGTATAAACTAAAATAAAGGATGGATTTTAATGATTGTAAAGGGGTAAAGTGTAATGGTCAACCAAATTTTAGTCTATACATCTTAGATTTTTATATAAAGTCTAACAACTTATATATTCACATCAGCTTATTCAGTGTGGATTAGGAATAAACAAGGATACACATACATATGTTCACAAAAATACAAGCAACATCTAATCTACTATTTAAATAAAGGAAAAAATATATGGATATAAATACTTACCTTGGGGTGGATATATTGACACTTAAATCTCTAAAATGGTTCAAATTGAGCTTTAAAATAGATGTTGTATATTGTATACCTCAAACAGTTAGATGAATAACTAATTTATCCTTAGCTAAGAACTTCCAATGACTCCTACTATTAAGATTAAATGACAATACAATACAAGACTCCTCAAAGATAATATTTAAAAACAAAAATTCTACCAATAATTCATGATATGAATGGTATATCTAATGATATGAATGATATATGACCCTTGTATATACTAATCCCACACTTGAATCTAACCATAGAATATAATCTAATGGTATCATCCTAACCAATACAATTAGAAGAAGTTAGTTTACATAGATTAGTATCTTTTTTCACTTTAACTTGCACCCATTGAGGAGATGAAAATTCTCTCCTCATTCAAGTGGCACAATGAAAACACCTTAGAGCTGTGGGTGACCCAAATTTGTGGTGAGTCTCTATATTAGGGCTAGTTCCCTTGATGTACCACTTTTACACACCACAACCACACTTTAATTTATTAGGGAAAGGGTTAAGAAGCCTAAACTAAACCAAGATAAGGAATTGATGCACTAAATAGATGGTCTACTTACACCACTTGCAATGGACTTAGAACCAAAAGGAAAATTACACATATAGTTCATCCATCAAACTAAAATCTCTTCTTCTACATCAATGTTTCAAGTATGGGGTCTTGAAGAAATTATTTTTTAGGAGAAAATATACAATACGTATTATATAAACACTAATTAATAAGCTAATCACTATATCTAAAATCCATATTAGACACTTCTTGTTGACATGCAAAGGAGAGCTTTCAAACTAAACAAGGCACTAAGAAGGATAACATGTCAAGGTAAGCAAAATACATTTGTACAAGACCCAAAACCATAACATGAACTTAATTAAATAATTAATGAGCTAAAAATAAACTTATTTATTATTTTAAGTCAAAAACTGAGTAGGGATTTACCATACTCAAGTGGAGAGATCCATACAATAGCTAAAAAGGCTAGTATATATATAAAATGTGAAAGAAGAGAGAGACGGTGAAGCTCAAGAGTAAAAAATACACTTGTTAAGAAAGAATAAGGAGTTAAAACATGTAATCAGGAATGAGAATGGTATTATAATGAAAATAAGGACAAATGTCTCTCAAACTTGTTTAACTCTTCCAAATGTCGAGTAGATGATCTTTTGATTACTTATGAAATTACCCTCATAATTTCACTTCACTAAATTACCTCACCACTAAATAGGTACAAGTATTATGATTAATATAATGGGAAGGGGTTACTAATAATCCTCCACATACATTATATTAGCTTCAAATCATTTCTATTCTTTTGTCCATGAGGAATCACCTCTAATAGTTATAAATAACTACCTCTCATGCACCTCTCAGACTTGGCACACAAAATGCTTCCAATTCTTCAATACAATACATAAAAAAGGATTAATGACACTTTTAAAGAGTTTATATGTCATAAATTTCATGAATCAAGCCTCAAAAGGCTTCCCAATTGGAGTTTTCATCATTTTCACTAAGTGTTCACTATCTGCTCACTAGACTGGCTTAGATGAAGAAGATAAAAGACACACTTAGGAGTTTATATACATAAATATATGAATATTAATATTCTAAATATTTATTTTAAATGTGATTACATATTTTTAAACCTTTCATTACCTATAGAACACATAAATCTATCAAAGAAAGCTTAGTTATACACCATCTATACAAGTGTAGTATATCTAAATTGCATGGGGAAGAGCCCTAAATATTTTTATGTCAAATATAATTAGTTTCATGGCCAATTTATGTCATTTATATGTTCCATTTGTAATATATTCCCAATCAAGTCCTTAGAGATGGTTTTATGAGGGTTTTCTAGTAGTTTTAGGTCTTATCCATTGTTTATAAAAATGGCATGTTGGAATTATGGGCCAATGCCACTGAGTGATTCTTAAATACCCTTATTAATACCCCTAATTACTTTTATTTTCCATGAAAAGTTCCATAGAAAATATGAGCATTTCAAGTTGGTTGCTCGAGTCATTTATAAGAATTCTACGGGGTCTGAAAGCCTTCAAGCCAAGAAATAGCTTCTTTATGAACTTATCTTCAAAAAAAGGCTAAAACACATCTATACACATCCTAAAAACATTTATTAAACTTTTGGAAATATTATATTGTGTTTAAAATGTAATTTACCTACCATTTTCCTTAGGCTTAAACATTGTTCTACGAGTATGCCTACAACATAAGACTCAAAATGATCTTCTTGATGTTTTTTTGCATCCATATGGCCTAGGCACCTCTGTAACAATAAAAATAATGTTACCTAATATGTTGGAAGGTTTTATTCATGATGAAAGTTGTAAAGGCTTCTCATTTAGAAACTAGGCCTAATCCTACTTTCTAGGTTTGCTTGCAAACCTCGTTGCCTTGATAATCTTGTTTGCTTTTAAACATTTTAGAAAGGTTTTCCATGTTTTTATTAAGGTATTTAAACTTTTAAATCCTTAATACAAAGTTATCCTATATTTTTGGCATCATTTATCACCAATTCTCTCAAGACTACTAGGGTTTGTGTATGAAAAAGTGCCCCCTATCTAAGATAAAATAGGCGACACTTCACCTATTTTCCTAGACCAAATGAATATGGGAGGATGTTTTCCAAGTTTTAAGGATTACCCATACCAAAATTTAGATCCTAAATCATTAATTTAACCCTCTAAAGACCTCAAAAATGAAGAATGAGTTTCTCAAGGTAGACTGCATAAGGTTTTAGACCATAGACTATGTAAGTGTGATTTAAGCTCCTTGTCTGCTCAAGATGAATCATGATATCTTTGTGAGGTTGTTTTAAAATACATTAATATGTGATAATATTCAATGATCTCTCAAATTTTATGTGTTCCTCACATTCTTATAACTCCAAGACTAACCTTCCAATCCTTGATTGTGACTGTATTGAACTCCATAGTCACACTTGTAGGTGTATATTACATGATTTGAGGCCTAAACATAGTGTTAAAATAATATATTTTAAATATTATATGGTGATACATCCATCATAAAATTTTCCCATCATGAATATGACCTTTGATGAACTTCAACTTCAAATATGAGTTTACCCTTGCTAATTGAGACAACCCTATAGATTCCTCCCTGTAGGTGGAGGTGGCTCTCAGAAACCTTGTACATGGTGTGTATGAATCCTCCCTAAATATATTGAGGTCACAATATATGAATTTGACTTAGTCCACACCTTGAATTCCCTTCAAACATCATCAAGACATCAAAAGATTATGATTTACCTACCTAGTTATAGGTGGATTGAGACACTTTGTATGGATTGAGGAGAGTGTATGGGTTGAAAGGTCATCTTGTCATATTTTCTTGATGATCACTATAATAACTTGATAAATTTAACCATCTAAAATGATTGATCATTAAATAATGGTTATAATTACCATATTGAAAATTAAAGTTGTTTAAGGAACAAACCCCTATAGATAGCATTGAATGTTTTCAGTCATAAAATGGTAAGTTTAGGGCTTTTACTAACTGTCCTCCTCTCATTCTCTTGACCTAAAATTTGTTGGAGGTCTTTTCCTATGATAGGTCTATCATCTTTAATCACCTATATTGTCTTGAAACCATATCAACCATATTATATGTCACCTCTAAACAACTTATATACCTCTATTTAGTGCGTTTAGGGACATAGAGACCAAAATATAGTCTTCATCCCCTTAGAGTGACTTTCAAATCCAACTAGCCATATTACACCTTGTATGGGTCTATCATGAATCATTTCAACATGCAAGGGTTCCATGTGAGGTCTTACATCACTTCTACACTAAAATAACTATCCCAACCCTCTATTTAAGTCACCTATAGGTCGATATTTGGTACACCACAATGAGATATAATATGAATAAGATGAAAACTTTATGAATGTGAACTTTATATACTTGCCTTAGGCATGCCAATCCATATTTGATAATGCTAAGTAATTAGATTATATGTCCACCTCTCTATACATCATCATGACATCATTAGGGCATGTAGGTGACTACTTTAAGTATGTTCTATGGGTAGAGACATGGAAGGAGAAAAAATATGCAATGGGAAAGGCTTTCAAACCACTCATATTCATTTTTAATACTCAAATATATTACCATTATCAAAATACATCTTGAAAAAACATCAAAACATCTTCTCCCACTTATGAAGACACATGTAGGTGTGAAAGGAACCAATTTTAAAGGACAAACAAGACTAGAATATTTTTTCTTAGGCATTTGAGAAAACTCATGCTAAGATTGTGATGAATAAACCTGTGAAGAGGCTCTGAGAAACACATGAAATAACAAACAATGTCAAACCAAAGTAAAAGATAAAAAATAAGCTCAAATAGGGACCCCTCATGGATGTAAGAGCTTCAAAAATTGCTTGGATTCTTAACAATGGTTCATAAAAGAGGAGCCATGAAACTTAAACTTATTGTCATGGACTTGAATTTGACTAAGACCCCTTTTAACTCCTTAGAGCATTCCTCCTAACTCTATCTGTATGAACTACACCAAGCATGCAAGTTGACTCTTCTTGGCTTATAAAGGGAAGAAGGAAGAAAAAGATTCAAAATTTGATATTTTTGAATTAATATTTGCACACCAGGAATGGGAGAGGCTTAGGGGAGATCAAGAGACACTTAAATCACATTTTCACCTGAAGATGGACTTTCCAAGTCTATAAAAGTTCCATTAAGGCCTATTTTCAAGGAAATATCCCTATTTTTTGCATGAAAATACTTATTGACCACCTTTTACCATGTCTTGACATATTCTGACCTCATCCATGTTATAATCTTTCTTAGTGACAAATATTATTCTTTGATAAATCTGTATAAGTCATTTAATGAGCCAAAAATGTGACCAAAAGGCATTTTTTGCATATGAAGCATGGAAAAGGATAAATTTATGACATAGTAACACTTTAAAAAACTTAAATGATGATAGTAGGACATTTATGAAATAATTTTAACCTTTAACCATGTTTGACCAAAGTTGACCAGAGTAAACTTTGGTTGACTAGACAAGTACAAGGAAGCTAGGATTAAACCAAGGCTAGAATAAGGATAGGTGAGATGTTTAGACACACATGAGACCCCATTAGACATATGAAAAAATTTGAAATTTTTAAATATGTATGGTTTGACCCAATTTTACTAAAAGTTAAATTTGGTCAACACTTTTGGTAATTCTTAGGGGTAACATGCTTGCCTATGTTAAGGATCAGTAGCCTTATCTTATCCATTAGGGAAAGGTAGTCAAATGTACTCTAAAAATATAAATATCAGAACTTTGATTAACTAAAAAGAAAATTTATTGACCTCAAAACACATTAAGGAAAGACAACAAACACCAAGACCAAGCAAAGACATAAAGCAAATGTATACCTATGCTACTCAACACTTAAGGAACACAAGACACAACATAAAACAAAATAATTATGTACATCTAACCAAACATACCTCCCTTACTAGATTAAATAGAAGGTATCTTGAATCTCCTTCTTCATGATATGAATGAATATGCAAAACATGATTCTTTTTTGCTCCTTGAGTTGGCATGTTTTTTTATAGAGTCATATCAAATAAGTATGTAAGGTAGATGAAATCTTATTGACCTTAGAAAGATACCTCATATTTTTTTTCCTTTATCTCATAATCATATATTTACATTTCCATCAATGGAATAACTTCTTGAATGTCTTTGTCCTCTAAAAAGGTTTCATTACTTTTCTCTTTTGTTACAACCTCTTCAAACCCTTCAAGAAGTCTTGTATCATGGCATTCTAGGAGTGTTTCTTGTTCAAAATCCTTCTTTATGTTTGTAGGAGAATATTCACATGTGGTTCTAGAATCAATATTCAAACCATTTTTGAAAGACTCATAGTCATCATAGATTACTCCATCATTATTTCCACTCTCTTGATGGTGATACCTCTCAACACCTACTTGTTCCTCAACATATTTGGCTTGTTTTTTAGAAGTCTTGCCTTCTCACTATCTTCATATTATTTGAACATTTGCATATAAGTATGCCACATGTCCTCTTATTGAAACATGTCATCTTCCTTACCATTTATTGTGGTCAACTCAAAAGGAATTGTAGGCCCCTTAAGGATTTCAACTTCATTGCAAATGTATTAAAATCTCTACCAAAAGAAATCATCCTCTTTTTGATCAGCATCATGAAGGGGAACAATAAAATAAACTTCTTCCTCTTCTTCTTTGGAATCTAAAAGAACCTCTTTCAAGGCTTCTTCTTAAACACAAGTAATTTCATATTCACTATCATCACAATATGATGTTTCCTCACAAAAAGTTATCTCCTCTTCATCCTCAACCCAATCTAAAATTTCCATCTCCTTTTCCTTCTTAGTGGTGCCAGTACTAGGCATCTCAAAACTAGGAACTTTAGACCAAGAAGGCTTCTAAGGAGAAATGTATTCCTCACCATTATAAGGGAAGAATAGATTAGTTGAATGAGGGGGAATGATGGGTTTAATGAATTCATTAGCTTCAAACTTGTCTAGGATAAATGAGAGCTTCTTTCTTTTGAGTTTCAACTCTTCAATTTTTGTAGCAAGGTTCTCTTGAAATAGATTCTCTTGGGGGGAGATAAGATATTTCTTAGGAAAAAAATAAAATAAATTTGAGATGAAGGGAAAAAGTTTTCTTGAAGAGAGGTGGGATGGAGTTGAATAGGTTCAGACTTCTATTCACTTCTAACTTCTCCACTTAGACATTCTTTTTCCTTCTTTCCACAAGCTACCACTACTTCTTTCCATCTTAGGAAGCTACAGTTAGAGATTTTTTCATGAGACTAAGATGAAAATGGATGAATGCCATACTTAGAAACCTCATTTTATAATTCCATGATGGATTGTGTCAAATTTTCATTTACCAACTCAATCTCCTTGTCAAGATGAGTCTCTAATATCAACCTTATTCTCTCAAAATATTTTCCAATAGTGGTGTCCCCTTCCTTTGGTTTCTCTCTTGGATGGACTTCCAAAAATGGAAACATTAGGGAATGCATGAAGAAATTGGGTAGTTTTTAAGCATGATTAGTTAGTATTTTGAATAGGTATAGCTGACACACTTGAAGGTTGATGTGGGGTGTATTGGAGATGACAAGATTGAGCTGGTTCATGAGATTTTAACCTCTCTTTTATGTGGAAAATTAGACCAAAAACATCAAACATTTCATTCATAAGACCTTTCCAATTATCTCTCTCAATGGGAATCCATTACCTCTTAACTAGCCCTTAGGGATCACTCACACTCTTGATACAATCACTAGGGATGACTTGACCACAACCATTTCTAGTATCAATATCTAGCATATAGTTTTTATAGCCAAAAAGAGTCTTCTTTAAACTTGAAATGGACTAACTTGGATAAGAGCTATGTGGACTAAGTGAATCATAAGCTTAACAAGGTTGATTATAGGACTGTTGTAACTCATATAAAGGATGATAGGATTGATAAGGATCATGATTATATTGGCTAAGGACTTGTTCATATTGATAGGGAATGGGCAAAGATGGATATGTCTCACCAACTTGTGTAAGAAAAAAGTCAACATCAAAACTATCCATGAATCATTTATGAAAATACTATAAAATAAAAACAACCTCAATTAGAGCACCTAGACTACTTGACTAGTAGATTTATACTTGGAGTCATTATTGGTTCTTAATGAAATTGCCTCCAAAGGTTGATATCTTGAGGAAAACACCAAAATTCCTCAAGGAATGGACTTTTGAGTCTCACTGGGCATGCCAAAAACTATTTTCACTTGAACTTTCACCCCTTGAGGAGATGACAAGTATCTCCTCATTCAAGTGGCACAATGGAAACACCTTAGGGATGTGGGTGACTCAAATTTGAGGTGAGTCTCTATATTAGGGTTAGTTCCCTTGATGTACCACTTCCACCCACAACAAAACACTTTAATTTATGAGTAAAAGGGTTAATAAACCTAAAATAGACCTAAAAAAGGATGTGATACAACAAATAGATGGTCTACTAACACCACTTGCAATGCACTTGGAACCAAAAGGAAAACTACACATACACTTCTTCAATCAAACCAAAATCTCTTCTTCTACATCAATGTTTCAAGCATGGGGTATTGAAGAGATTATAGGTTATGATGACTTAGATAATAGGTATTATATAAACATTAATTAATAATCTACTCACTATACCTATAATCCATATTAGACACTTCTTGTTGACCTACAAAAGAGAGCTTTCAAACTACATAAGGCACTAGAAAGGATAACATGTTAAGGTAAGCAAAATACACTTGTACAAGACCAAAAATTATAAAATTCACTTAATTAAATCATTAATGAGGTAAAAATAAGATTATTTATTATTTAAAATTAATAATTAAGTAGGGATTCTCCATACTCAAGTGGAGAGATCCATACAACAACCAAAAGAGCTAGTATATATAGCAAATGTTAGAGAAGAGAGAGAAGGTGAAGCTCAAGAGTCACAAGGACACTTGTAGAGAAATAACGAGTTAAAAAAACATGGAATATAGCATGAGATAGGTCCCATAAGGAAAATAATGATAAATTTATCTCAAACTTGTCTAACTCCTACAAATGTGGCATAGATGCTCTTTTGCTTACTTATAAAACTGCCTTCATGATTTGCCTTCACTAAGCTACCTCAACACTAAATAAGAACAAGTATAATTATTTATTTTATGTGGAGGGATTATTTAAAATCATCCACATTAATTGGAGTAGTCTCAAATCATTTATATTCTTTTGGCCATGAGCAATCATCCCTAATAGTTACAAATAATTCCCTCTCATGCACTTCTCACACATGGCACACAAAATTCTTCCAATAATTAAATCCAATCCATGTAAAATGAGGAATGAAACTTTAAAAAAAAATTATATGTCATCATGTTCACGAATAAAGCCTCAAAAGGCTTCCCAATTGGATTTTTCATCATTTTTACTAAGTGTTCACTATTTGCTCACTAGACTGGCTAAGATGAAAAAGATAATAAACACACTTAGGAGCTTATATACATCAATATATGAACATGGGGACCTATAAAAATTCCCAATATTTATATTAAATGTGATTTAATATTTAAAACCTTTCTATACCTATAAAACACACAAATCTATCAAAGAAAGCTTAGTTATATACCATTTGTATAAGTGTAGTATAGCTAAATTACATGGGGAGGATACTTGAAGAGTTATATGTCACCTAAAATTAGTTTAATTTCCAAATTATTTCATTTGGATGTTCCATTTACAATATCTTCCTAGTTGGGTCCTTAGAGAGGGTTTTGTGTGGGATTTCTAGTAGTTTTAGATCTTAGCCATTGTTCATAAAAATTGTAAGTTGGAATTTTGAGCCAATTCCACTAAGGAATTCTTAGAGACCCTTAATAACACCCATAATCACTTGGAGGTTCCGTGCAAAGTGTCATATAATATTTGAGCATTTCAATTTGGCCTCTTAGGTCATTTCTAAGCATTCTATAGGGTTTAAAATCCTTCAAGCCAATAAATGACTTCTTGATGAACATATCTACAAAAAAAGGCTCAAACATATCTATAAACATCCTAAAAAAATGTTTAAAACCATTGTAAATATCATCTTATGTTACAAATGTAATTGACCTACTATTTGCCTTAAGCTTAAACATTGTTCCACAAGTCTGCCTGAAACCTAAGACTCAAAATGATCTTCTTGATGTTTTCTTGCATCCACATGGCTTGGGCACCTTTGTAATAATATAAATAATTTTCTCCAATATGTTGGAAGGTTTTTTTCATGTTGAAAGTTTGAAAGGCTTCTCATTTGGAAACTAGGCCTAATCCTACTCTCTAAGTCTGCCTACAAACCCTATTGCCCATACAATCTTGTTTTGTTTTAGACCTTATATCAAGTTTTTCCATGTTTTAATTAAGTTATTTAAACTTTTCCAACCTTCATATAAGGTTATCCTAGCTTTTGGTCATCATTTACCACTAGTTCTCTCAAGACTGCCAGGGTTTGTGCATGGAAAAGTGCCCCCTATTTGAGACAAAACATGGAGAACTTACCCTCTTTTCCCAAAAAAATGAATATGGGAGGTAGTTTTACAATTTTTAAGGTTACCCCATACCAATATTGATCTCCTGACTCAGTCATTTGACCCTATAAAGACTTCAAAAACCAAGATTGAGTTTCTCAAGGTAGACTACATAGGGTTTTAGACTACGGACTATGTAAGTGTGATTGAAGATCGTTGTCTACTCAAGATGAATCATGATATGTTCATGATATAATTTTATAAAAAATTAATATGTGATACTATTCAATAATCTCTTTAAATTTTATATGTTCTTCACATTCTTACAACTCCAAGACTAAGCTTCCAATCTTTGACTATGACTATATTAACCTCTATTGCCACATATGTAAGTGTATATTTCATGATTTAAGGACCAATCATAGTGTTCAAAGACTCTATTTTAAATATTATATGGTGATACATCCACCATACAAGTTTCCCATCATGATTATGCCCTTTGATTCACTTTAGCTTTGAATATGAGTTTACCCTTGCTGACTGAGACAACCCTATAGATTCCTTCTTATAGGTAGAGGTGGCTTTGATAAATATTATTTGTGGTGTGTATGAATCCTACCTAAATATAATAAGGCTAAAATATCTAAATTTTACTTATTTCACACCTTTAATTCCCTTTGAACACCATTAATACCTCAAAATCTCATTGTTTACCTTCTTAGTTGTAGGTGGACTGAGACACTTTGTACAAATTGAGGAGAGTGTATAGGTTGAAAGGTCATCTTGTCATCTTTACTTAATGATAACTATGATCAATTGATAAATTTCACCATCTATAAATTCTTGATCATGAAATAAGGGTTAGAATCACCATTTTGGAAATCAAACTTGTTTAAGGAACAAACCCTTATAGATATCATTGAATGTTTTCAATCATAAAACGTCAAGTTTAACCCTTTTACTAATTATCCTTCTCCATCCTCTTGACCTAAATTTTTTTGGATTTATTGTCCTATAATATTTCTATCATATTTACTCACCTATATTGTCTTAAAACCCTATCAACCATGTTATATGTCACCTCCAAAAAGCTTATAGACCTCTATTTAGTGTTTTTAGGGATAAAGAGACCAAAATATAGTCTTTATCCCCTTAGAGTGACCTTCAAATCCAAATATCCATATTACACCTTGGATGGGTCTATCATGGATCATTTAAACATGAAATGGTTTTAGGTGAGGTCCTACCTCACTTACACAATCAAATAACTATCTCACCCCTCTATTTAGGCCACCTCTAGGTAGATGTCTTGTACACCACAATGAGCTATAATATGAACAAGATGAAACCTTTATTAATGTGAACTTTATATACTTCCCTTAGGCATGTCAATGCATATTCAGCAATGCTAAGCAATTAGAGTACCTATCCACCTATCCATACATCACCTTGATGTCATCAGGGATTGTAGGTGACTACTTTGACTATGTTATGTAGATAGAGACATGGAAAGAGCAAAAATATGCAAGGGGAAAAGATTTCAAATACTCAAATTCATTGTCAATACTCAAATATATGACCCTTATCATAAAAGATCTTGAAACAACATCAAAACATCTTCTCCCTCTTTTGAAGACACCTATAGGTGTGAAAAGAACTAGTTTAAAAACATAAACAAGTCTAGAAGAGGCTTTCTTAGGCATTTGAGAACACTCATGCTAATATTATGATGGATAAACCTATATAGAGGCCCTTATAAACACATGACATAACCAACAACGTCAAACCAAAGCAAAATATTTAGAAATAAGCTTAAATAAGGACCCCTCATAGATGTAAGAGAATAAAAAGCTACCTGGATTCTTAACAATGGTTCATAAAGGATGATCCTTGAAACTCAATCTTATTTCCATTGATTTGAAGCTAACTATTACCCCTTTAAACTCCCAAGATAATTCCTCCTAACTCCATCTATAAAAACTATACCAAGCATCTAAAGTTGACTCCTCTTGGCTTATGAAGGTAAGAAGGAAGGAAAAGAAGAAAATTTTGATCTTTATAAATTAATATTTTCACACCAGGTGTGGGAGAGGATTTGGGGAGATCAATAGACACTTAACTCATGTTTTCACTTGAGGATTGACTTCCCAAGTCCATACAAGTGCCATTAAGGCCTATTTTAAAGGAAGTCTCCTTATTTTTGTGAATTAAACAACATATTTATTTAATCTAACCAATTATTGAAATATCATTACCTCATCCAAGTTATAATCTTTCTTGGTGACAAATATTCTTCTTTGACAAATCTGTACAAGACATTTAATGAGCTAAAAATGTAACAAAAAGGCATATGAAGCATGGAAAAGGACAAATTTATGCCTTAGGGATGATTTAAGACACTTAAATTACTGTATTATGACATTTATAAAATAATTTTATACTTTGACCATGTTTGACTAGAGTTAACCAAAGTTGACTTTGGTTAACTAGACAAGTACTAGGAAGCTAGGCTTAAACCAAGGCTAGAGAAAGGATAGGTGAGACATTTAGACACAAACGAGACCCTATTATAAATATGGGAAAATTTTAAAATTTTAAATATTTAGTGGTTGACCCAATTTGACTAAAATTCAAATTTGGTCAATAGTATCATCTAGGTTGATATAGTATTTTTTTTAGAGAATACACTAAGAATTATATCAAGTTTACCAATACATTATAAGAAGGGTGAAGGTATTAAACATATGGTAGCATATAATATAATACCATAATATATATGGAAACTATTAAAATTACATAATAGGTAAATAAAAGAGATAGATAGATAAACACTTAAATGGAGTTAGATTATTAGTATCAGTGGTGTAATTAAAATAGAATAGAAACATCTATCTTAAAGTACCATGAGCCTTTCCTACCCCATTCCTATTTCAAACTTTAAGGTGTGAACTCAAAAACATTTATTTATAAACAAGACACTATAATATAAATAATCAAAAATCATAAAGTGAATAATAATATGTGTATACATATGGCCTACCTAAAGCTCATCACATGTCACAATAGTGTAACGTGACATGGTGATTTGGGAAATAAACATAGCATCACAAAAGCATAAATAAAATGAAAATACATAACTTCACTGTCCTTGATGATTTTAGATAATGTTACAAATTTTATAGGTGATGAAAGGTTCTCAACCATTAGAATGAGAGGCAGACCTGAAAAATAGTATAAAATTCCATTTTTTTGAAAAAACAATTAACACCTAAAAATTATTTATCTAATCAAGATTATAAGGATTATTTTGGTTTGTTAAAATTTACTATGTAAATAAATATATGGGTGAAAAATTTATCCTCATGGTAACTAACTAAAATCTTTTCAATTTGAAAATATGAAGACGTGATGAAATGTGATGTACATCTTATTATTTTATAGAAAATATAAGAATATGTAAGGTAAAAAAAAATATATAAGATGATTAAAATGAATTTAAAGCACACTAATTCCTATGAGAAATCATGTCAAACATTATCAATATAAGTAAAATATCTTATTTATGAAAATGCAAAATATAATCATGCAAGGACATGATTGAAAAATGATGTCATCCCATGTAATAAAAGTAATATAAACTTAGAACAAACATGAACAAAAACATAAATCATTGTAATAAAAATTTCAATAAAATGTAATACAAGTAGACTTAAATTAAATCAAACACTCAAAATGAAAATAATGATGTATAAATAAGAAAAAGACTCCAATGAGTGAAATCTTGAAATAAATGCTTGTTTTAAAAGATGATGTATTAAATCAAAACCATATAAATACATGAATAAGATGAAATTTTTTATTTGGACGGTAATGGTGATGGGATTTTTTATGAAGGCATGACTGATATCTCAATGTCTTATAATACAATTCACAAACTAATAATCCAAGTGGTGGCATATTGATGAAAATACAAATCATAAATCAAATAAGAAATGATGTGATCATCTAAAGTTGATATCTATCAAGGTAATATCAAGGAATAATATGATGTAAATTGGGATTCAAGGTTACACATAGGTGATGTATAAATCATAAATCAAATAAGAAATGATGTTATCATATAAAGTTGATACCCATCAAGGGAATATCAAGGAATAATATGATGTAAAATAGGATGCAACGTTACACATAGGTGATGTATAAATCCTTAGCAAATATGAGACACTCTAAAAAAGTGGGAAAGGCTAAGAACTATCGACATCAAGGACCTAGGATACTCTATATAAAAACACAAACATTGGATAACAATTGAAGTATATAGATAATCTCATAAAGGATGAATGCATGAAATAAAAATATCCTACCTTCCCATAACATGTTTATTACTCCTCAAGACCCTTTATAGATCTACTGACCTATTATGAATATTGGTTACATACGTGAGAAGATAGGTGGGACTAAAATTTAAGAACATATACTCATAAAATAAGACCTCCTACCCAAGTCTATTAGCTTAACTCACCTAATTAGACCTTAGATTTATCATGAGGCCAACTATGGATTTTTATCGTTGACTAGAATATGATATGTGCCAAACAAAGATTGTCTTTATTTTCAAGATTGTAATTGCATTTTTATTGGAATTATTTTTATTTTTATATTCCTCCTCCATACATATTTATTAAAACTATAAATAGAAGTTAAATATGAATATGATAGGAGATATTATACCTAGCTAATAGAGTGGATAACCTAAAGATCATGATGCCTAAAATACTTTGAGACTAGACCCATATGGAAGTTTACAATATCATAGCATACCTTAGTTAACCTCAAGGGAAAGGTAAAATGGGATAAATTTGGATTGTGGAATATTTTAAAATGTGAAAAAGGTGATAAAATTATATAATTTTATACAATTGATCACAAGAAGTCATAATTGTGCTTTGAAAGTGAGAATTCTATATTATGAAAGGTGATAGTTATATCACTGGTGAATCTTCACTATCCTACATGAGATATAACACAAGCACTGATATGAGAAGTCATCCCAAAATATGGGGAATATTAAAATGAACCAAATAATGACAAAGAAAATAGGACTAATTAAAAAATAGTGAAATATTAAATGTGAGAAAATAAAATTGAAGGTGATACCTAAGATCTAAAAAGTAAACTAAGGAGAATGTAAATCATCCCAAAAGAGGGGGAAGATAAAATGTTACTAAAAAATAAAACCCAAAGGCTATACCTAAGATACACAATGGAAATAAAGCCTTATTTTAAATGATACAAACAAATCCTAAAGTCAAAACCTAAGATCCACAAGGGAACAAAGGCTGATTGTAAAATGATATAAAACCTAAAGCTAATACCTAAGATCCATAATGGAAATAAATGTTTAATGTAATAACTATATAAAATATAAATTTTATACCTAATATCCATAAGGAAATATAAGGCCGATGTAATAATGATAAAAAATCCAAAGATGATACCTAATATAAACAAGTAAATTTAGGGTTGACTATAAGAATGATATAAAACATGAAGGTGATAACTAAGATCCACTAGTGAAGTAAAGGATGACTATAAAAATACCAAAGAACCAAAAATAAACAATAGTGTAATAAAAAAATTTCTAAGGAAATAAAATGTAGAAAAATAAATAAACATGAGAAAAACTAATAATAAATCTATGCTAACTACTATATCAAAGTAGAGCATGTGAAATGCAAGAATATGTGTCTCAGAAGGTTTTTTGATAATGATTTATAATTTGTAAGATTTGAAAGGTTCTTGATTAATAAGTCACGGTAATATGAGAGATCAAAAAGAGAATATAATGAGGATGGAAATCATAATATGCTCCCAAATCATGCATAATATTGATGATGGGCATCATAAAATTCCCTAAACATTGAAATAAGAAGAGAGTGGATAGTTTAAGGTGCCCCAATATGTGTAGTATAAAGAGGATGAGCATCATAATATTCCCCAACATGTAGGATATATGTGGATTGGTGGTAACCTCAATATTTATAGGCCTAGTAATAATGCTAAATATATGCACATATGTGTTACAATAGGAAATATGACATATAGGGAAGTGTTAGGATATTTGGGAGGAAATACCAATTTTTGGTTTATAGTATTAGCTAGGCCAATATAATCTAGAGAAATAAGAAGAAATGGAATTTATCAACTTATCTAATACAACATGGTGAAATAATACTAAAATTGACTATATAGGATATGTCTATACATTTGGGTAAAATAAGATTAAAATGAAATATATTGACCAACTCAATATATTCATGCAAAATAGGATTAAAATGAACTATATCTACTATGCCAATATAGTTAGGTAAAATAAAAATAATTTTATTAACATATTTTAGATCATGGATGGTGCAATTATCTAAATATTAAAAACTATATCAATGCATTTTGGGACATGGTTGGTGTAACTGATTATAGGTGGGTGCAACCAAATAATATAATATTGGTTAATATAGTTAGAAAGAAGTTATTTGAGTAATGACTTAGTTATATTAGAAAATGTTGAAGTATGATAGTCATGAATGTTCTTATATGCTCAAGGATCATAATAATACATAATGTATAATGTGGTAGGCATTTGAATGGGGTGGTCTTCATAAAATGATGAGGTCACAAAAATTGGTTGAATGTGAGTTAAGGTATGATGAATTATCCTTCTAAGGCCTTCTAAGGGTAGGGTAAATGGTAGGTAGACATAAATTAAACCATGTTCATCATTTCATTATTTTTAATGGGATATATAAAGAATGGAAAATCAATCAATGTTTTGTCTATATCAAAAATGTCATCGATGTGATCATCCACTATCATACTAGGGTATTCACATTCATAAAAATCATCAACATAGATGGTAAAATCATTTTATCTATGTTTATCTATATGATAAATGGAAATTTTGGGGTGATTAGGATCATCATATGGATCATCATGAGTGGGAATATAATTTTTTTGTCTAAAAATAAGTGTAAGGATCATGATGGTGATCAAGGGCAGAGACAATCATGGGCATATTCTCCAATGTCATAAGTATCAAAGATGATGTCATTAGGATTCTCATAGGGATTGTCATAATGGGAGGACCATTTTGATAATATTTGGTTTCTATAGGTATCATCATAAGTGGGAATATCATCATTAGGATCAATAGCCATGAGAAAATATGTTATAACTTCATCATGAGGAGTTACCAACAATGGTGGTTATAAAGATATAAATAAGTGACCCATTTAATAATAAAATGGGTTGAGGCTCAAAATAAAATTATTAAGAGGTGAGATAATCATGAAAAAATGAAAATTTGATATCAAATAATATTTTTAAAAATTAATAGATGGTATAATGATGGTCAATGTAGTTGATTACAAAATTTAGAAAAAACAAATTGTATCATCTAGGATAATACATTATTTAGAAAAGCATATAGTATTGCACTGGATAATATAATATATTAAAAATATGGTGATATTGATAGTGGGATAAGAATGAACTATATTATATTAGATTATGTAGTTTGAAATATAAAAAACTTTATCAAGTTTGTTGATATAGTCTAAAAACACACCAAATGCTACCGTGTTGGCTAATACCATTCACATGCATAAATAATAAGATGGAAAATTGAAGATAATCCAAATAGTAGTGGGATAGGATTCACATGAGTTTCACTAGAATGTATTCATGGGATAAGATTAACCTAAAACTATCATATTTACCTCAATATACTAGGACTAAAATAAGGTCTATCAAATAGATCCTATGATACTTGGATGATCATTTAAGGACCAAATAAATTTCATAGATACAACAAAGGCTTAATTACAATGAAAATGTCACTAGGAAAGGGTTCCAAAGCCTATGACTATGGAAAAATGATGCATCTCTCATTAAAACTCATTAGAACTTAACAAACATGTATTATGGTTATAAAGTAAATGGTTCTACAAGGTAAAAAATGAACTAAAGGATTAGTTATATTCACTGTAATGGGACAAGGTTAAGTATTAAATAAAATGGGGTTCTATGAAAGATAAATGTATTTATGGAAATTATAAGAAATCCTATAACAAAACCATCATATTTGGTGTGTAGAAGGACTATATATGGATAAACATACATATATCCATAAAGAAACAAGAAACATCTAATATTATAAGTAAATAAATGAAAGAGTCTAGGGATAAACATACTTGCATTAGGGTGACCATTGATGCTTTGATATCCGCTTGGCTCCATTGGATATTTACAAGAGATGTTATAAGTTGATGGTCTAAAAGGGTTGGATGAAGATATAAGATATCCTTAGTTAGGAACTCTTAATGAATCTTCCTATGGAAATTCAATGACACTATAAGACACGACTCCTTAAGATAAGGTTATAAGGCACTAGCTCTCCTAATACATCATTATGGTAGAAATGAAAGAAAAATAGAGAAAATAATAGGAATATATGATGATATGAATGAAGTATGACCCTTATCTATAATTATCCAATACCCAAAACCAACCTTAAAATCTATTCCAATAATATCATATTGATTGATATAATTGGAATATGTCACCTGATATAGAATGATATTAACTAGGCTGATATAGTAAAAATGTTATAAAACACACTTATAATTATATTAGGTTATTCCATACTATATTGGAATGGTGAAGGTATAATACATATGGTACCAAATAGTTTGATACCATAGTATATATCAAAGCCATAAAATCTATATAAAGGGTAAATAAGAGAGGTAAATAGATATACACTTAGAGGGAACTAGATTGATATTAGTAATGGTATAATGTAGATAAAATAATGACGTCTCTCATAAAACACCATGATCCTTTCCCACCCCATTTACATTCCACCCTTTAAGGCATGTACTTAGGGATATTTATGCATTGAAAATCCTCTACAATAGTAAGTGTCAGTAAATGATAAAGACAAATAGATTATGTGTATACATAAAGTAGAAAAGTAAGGGAATCTCCCCCAAATTATAACCCCATGCAAATTTTAAGATGTGAGACGTCAACATCAAGAATTATCAAATGATAATATATTTGGGAATGATTTGTGAATTTCATAAGATTTAATGTTTATAGTATCTCTCTCTCTCTCTCTATGTGTGTGTGTGTGTTTGTGTGTGTGTGTGTGTGTGTGTGTGTGTGTGTGTGTGTGTGTGTGTGTGTGTGTGTGTGTGTGTGTGTGTGTGTGTGTGTGTGTGTGTGTGTGTGTGTGTGTATGTATATATACATATACATATACATATACATATATATATATATATATATATATATATATATATATATATATATATGTATGTATGTATGCATGTATGTACACACACACACACACACACACACACACACACACACACACACACACACACACATATAATCCCCATGAAACTAGTAAAATGTAAGGGATCATTACCAAGGAATAGGATATGTGGATATATATACTTAGTTTGAGCATTCTACTTTTTTTTCTCCTAAAGGAATTCATAAAAGGACATTTTATCATGGACAAGATTCTAGATTAGGTTTTAATCTAAATTTTGTAATCTTTTAAGGAAATATATGGGATTAAAATACACAATACCTATAATAAATAAGAAAAGAATCCTATATTTTGTTGATTTTGATAGTGTTTTATAAATAGAAATAAGGTGATATAAAAATTTGGAATGAGAAGATATATTGCATCTAAAATATTTTTTCACATGAATTAAAAAATTTTAAACTACCTTAAGAAATAACTAAAATGCAAGAAAAAAACAAAAATAATGAAATTTTTATTGATACAAAGAGTGGAATATGAAATTCAAGATTTATATGTAGTATTTTGTAAGGTGAAAAGAGTTCATAGATTCATTTAGATCCTTCCCTTTTAGGGTGTATAATCAAATATATCAATTATGAAAATATTTTATTACCAAGTATGGGCCTCACCAATTAGGTCTAGATTTTTGATCTTCTCCTTTATTCTTATCAATTATTCCATGGATTCTTTGGAGGACAAAGTCTCCTTATTGAATTGGGTGCTCATGAATTTTATTATGGTATTGATAATACTCTTTATAAGGTATGACAATTTACATGTACCCTATCGTATCTAAGCAAAGGAATGAAAAATCTTTTGAAATTTAGTGAAAATATATTTATGGTCTTCTACCTTCCTAAGGGAGATAAAAACTCTAATATTGAGTATTTTTTCTTATTCCTTAGAACCATTTTTAACATTTACAATGATTTAGGTCAAAGTGTAATTTTCTTCTTCAGATGATTGAGGAGAAAGAGGAAATTCAATGATTTCATTATCTAACCTATTGTATAAACAACACTTTATACTTTTTAATGAGGTGTTACTTTATGGCATTAAGGGGGGAAATCATCAAGTTATTTGGGAGGTTTTTCTTCATGCCCCAAGACTTATGACATGCCAATATGGTGGACTTCAATAGTGGAGTTAAGACATTTTAAACCAAGATCTATATAGGGACTATAAGTCCAAACAATATGTGTGTAAAATTAGAGTCTGATGGGCTCATCATTTTATAGGATGCTAATGATATCCATCATATACTTAATTGACATGGTCATTATTGTTTAAAGTTTTTCCTCATCCATTTTATCCATGTTTATTACACCCTTTTCTTCATGTTTATCACTTGGTAAGGCTTTATGACTTCCATAACTCCTTTTTAGTTGTAATGAGCTCTTTATCTTTAGTTAGTGGATGAGGATTCACTAACCATTTATAATCAAGTGATAATCAATGTGAATCCCTTGTATTTTATTAAGATATTATTTATGAACATTGAATGGTTTCAAATCACCTTGGGCAATAAAGACCTTTCCTAGGTGTAGAAACTTGTTTATTGAAATAGGGTAAAATGGATTTTCTTTATCCTATGAATCTAAGGCTAGACTATGATCATTTTTTAGTTTATATCCTTGTCTATCACATAAATTTTTTTATATTTTTTTTTGAACCCAATTAATAATTATCACAATGGTTCCAATCGAAGAGGACTTGATTTCATCATAGCCTTGCCAAGTGTTTTTATTTTTATAGAATTTGGTTTCCTCATACTTGTATTTTGGATAAATGAGAAGGGGAATATATATATATATATATATATATATATATATATATATATATATATATATATATAAAATCCCCATTATCAAAAATTTATCTCTTAAGATAGTCATTATAAATCCATGTTTGTAAATATAATGATAGATCCACTCTCTTATAAATTTTAGCATTGTGTGGAGGCTATTGAAATTTATTAAATATCCAATGTCCCTTGATTTTTTCCTAAGTAGGTACATGTCTAAATATATATCATTTAGTTTGGACTTATGCTAGAGTTTGATGATAACTAAATGCCTTAATTTTAAGGCAATGTTAGGAAATTGGTTGGAGAGTTATTAAGGATGACCATGAATTATATGTGGGAAAAAATATTCATAAGGTATGCAACAAGGTAATAATTTCCCATGGGTTTTGGGTTGGTTTCGACGTCAGTATCCAAAATGATTATAGTATGGGGAGTAGTTGGTTTGTAATCCATTACATGAGTTAGGATGTTTTCATTCTCATGTGTTTATAAATATATGACATATATAATTATAATATTTACTTAAGGTTCTAGTTGAGGAACACCATTAAGATTACTTGATGTAGAATTGCTAGCTTTAACATCATGATTTTTACCTAGTAATGGCTAGTAAAATGGGTTGTTTTATGCTTGGTTTTTAATAATATGATTCTAATGATTTTGAAATGGGATTTTAGTGATACATAAGTTTAATATTTGAGTTACCATAGGTCATGTTGGTGAGGATTATTGATTTACATTTACATTTCTTAGGAACATGTCCACAAAGGTTTCCATTGGCCTTTGGAGATTATTTGGATAGAAAATTTATACTACCTAAATTATTATGTGGCATGACTAAAAACTCTATGCAAAATTAAATATATGTTGGGATCTCAATATCTAGACATTTGGTTTTAGTTTTTTTGACCAAACCTCTTTTAGTTGTTATTCTAAGAAACACACTAGTTTTTGAATTGAGGGTTTCAATCATGGTTTTGGAATTTGTTTTGAAACTAATTATATTGAGGTGAATCATGGTTAAAATACACTATGTGTATTATAGGTGGATTTTTTTGGTTTCTCACAACTCCATTTTGTATTGACATTGTTATTATTCATAGCTTGGTTCTCATTGTTATTTACAATATTTACCTATTTGGCTTGGTCTATCACACCATCTTTGGTGGCATTGTGATTTTAGTTCAAACATTTAGGAAATTTATTGTTGGATTTATTTTGATTATTTTTTTAGTATCCCCCACTATTTATGTTTAAGGATATAATCCACCCATTATATCTATATGTCCTAAGACCATTGTCCATAGTCACTATCTATCTTAAGTGCAATTTCAAGACATTCTTCATAAGACCTATAGGAAAAAATTTCAACATATTCCCTTATTTTATTATTGAGAGAGTTTAATAAGAGATCACATAAATATATATGGTCCATATGAGGATCAATGATAGAATATTATAATAATTTTTTCCATATCATAATAAAATGGGTAGAAGACTCATTAGCTTCCTGCTTAATGTGCAAGAATCCCATATACTAGTTCAAAGATTTTTTTCATGTCAAATTATTTGTATCTTTTATCCATGATATGGAAAAATGAATTAATGGAAGATTAAATGAGGTTGAAATACCAATAAAGGTAAATTACTTCCATATTCTTTAAAAATATCTTAGTGACTATCTCATCTTGAGGTATAAGATATCTAATGGTTATGGAATATGCTTTAACATGTGTAATTTGTTCTCCCTCTATATTATATGTGGGAATTGTAGGAATAGGACATGGTATTAAGACCCATTTTATGTTGTGATCTATATGTTCCTTAAAAAAATTGGCATAACTCCCTATGGTGCTAAAATACACCAAAGGTGTTCTAGGAAAGGCTTGAGGGAGAGGAGTTGGGTAGGAATCAAGCACACAACCACTATAGGGAAAAAAATGTGGGTTGAGAATATTAATAATAATATGTTTTTAAGTAGTTATATTTTTTATTATATTTAGATAACATATGATCGTAGGGAGGTATTGAGTTGTAGTGGGTTGTATTAGTTGGATTTTATAGGCATATATCATACTCAGGTGGCATGTTGGTTAACACGTATCTAGGATAAGTTTTAGGTGGTAGTATGTTAGTCACCACATTATTTGGAAGAGGATATGAGATTTAATTGGAATTTTGGTGGTAAGTTGATAATATGGGGGCATTTTTAATGTTATGAAAATTAGAATCCCCTAAGTAAGGATATCCCTAGGGTTTTAGCTTGGTATATATCTAGTGGAGGGTATATTAGGTTGGTATTATGGTGGTTGATAAAATGTCATTTGGATAGTGATAAAGGAGTAATGGATTTAAATATTTACGTTTAAGGTTACCCATTAGTTTAAAGAACCATTTTACAAATAACCTTAGTTACTCTATAGATATTGAATGTGACATGCTAGTGTGGAGTTGGGCTCACTCAATGTGGCATTGGTGTTAGGGTGTGTATCATATCTAAAAAGTGGATAAAAGTATTGATAACCCATGATATATTTTTTCACATTATATGGGCTTGGGAGGAGACATCATGCATTGATCAGGTGTTATGAAGGTGTTTTTATTAATATTTGATGTAAGTTGTGTTAATTTAAATCTACTTAGTCCATTCTTTAAGAGGTGGATTATTTAGACATATTAATAAAATCTCTTTATTCCTTTGGTGTTAAGGCTTTGTGTGTGTGTGTGTGTGTGTGTGTGTGTGTGTGTGTGTGTGTGTGTGTGTGTGTGTGTGTGTGTGTGTGTGTGTGTGTGTGTGTGTGAGGTCTAGTCATAATTTGGGGTTAGGTCCCACCTCCATTAGTAAGGGTCATGTTATTAGAGTCTCATGGTAGTTTTTTGTAGTTTCTAAAAGATACCATATTTTTTGTTTTTTTATCTATAATTATATTAATTAAATAATAAATTTCTAATTAGATATAAAATAGTAACTAGAATATTAAACCAAAGGTGAAAAATTATCCACTAAATTTTGATAGAAGCTAAATTAAGTGGTCCAAACCATAGAGGACCTATTTAAAATTAAACTTTGATATTGATACCAAAGAAAACCTTGGTATTGTATTTGGAGGAAGTATTATTAGATAATTTGAGGGTGGTGTAGTGGTTGATTATGTAGGCCGCATGGGATATCAATCCAATCATGTGGTAGAGGAAAAAATGGCTCTCTAAGGAATTCAACTAGTGGTGAAGTTGAAATTTAACAATTTGGTTTTTAAGGGGATTCCATAAACATTTTAAATTGCCTATAAAGTAAATAAAAATCATATTAGTAATTATACAAGATATTGAATATGTAAAAATTTTGATAAAATATTTTAAGGAGGTCTCTATTGCTCACACTTATAGGTAAGGTATTGGGGTAGCTGATGGGTTAGATAATATTGGTGTTTCAAACCTAAACTATATTGAATGGATAAGGGATGACAATTTTCCCATTCAAATTTTATAAATAATAACTCTAAAATACTATGGTATTTGAAAGGTCTCCCTCACAAGACAATTAATCAATGACAATAACTATTATCAAATCCTTAAATCATAATGAGTACCTTAGTAATTGTAATCTCTTTATTGATCATTCAAAACATGCAAGGTGATAAAAAATCATTACCAAATGGGTAATCATTTACAACACCCAAATTACTATAGTAAATTTTTGTTTGAGACTAAATTTGGAGAAAAAATAATTTACATCCATAGGTGAGGACTATGATATACTAGAATCTATTTATTACATAAAAGTTCAAGATAATAAATAATAATTGTGTAAGGTAGAAAATGGGGATTATTTAATTTTGTCACCAAATGTTTCACCAAAAAATAGGGTGTTCAATCCTCTTCTACATTTTGTAAACATGGGAATACTTACAAGTATGTGGGTGTACCTATGGTGGAAGTAAGCCTCTAGATTTAAGAGCTAGTTCTTTGAACATATCTTGTAATGATTATCACCTAAAATAGTGCTTGTTTGTGGGAAAGAGTTATAAATTTTCATGAAATTAAAATATTTAAAGTGTTTTTTACACCAAGATGATTTACACATGACCATAATACTCCTATCACATTGAAACAAGGCATAAAACCTAGCTTAAAAGTCTTAATGGATTGTATCATCAATTTTTCAACATAGAGTTGAGATGTATGAAAGAAACACAAAATAAATTAATTATAGGGAAGAATTAACTATCTAAGAAAAATATTACACTTGAAAGGATCCTAAGATACTTGAATACACTCTATATGACCTGTTAGAATAGGAATTCTTACATAAACATCAAAGGATAAGGCAATCGAGGATATAGTCTTAACACTAACTCCACCATACATCACTTTGAACACTTAAAAAAATATTCATGAAATAAAAATAAACTTGCATTAATGTTAAAATGAAAAATAAAATGTCATTTTATTATGACTTCATCGTACATGGAGTGGTGTTAGAATACAAGAGCCAAAAAGGATACTACTTATAGAATTGTAGAGAGAAGGGAGACTAAATAAGTCCAAAAATCACTAGGACATGTGTCATGATGAGAAAAGGAGTTACAAATGTAGGATAATGAAGTGTGAGATAGACCATGCGAGGTATAATAAAACAAATGGCCCTTAAAGGCATGAAAACTCCTAAAATGTGGCATATAACTCCTTTTGATTGATCATTTGGCCCTTTTGGAACATCCCATAATTAGTTAGGGATAGCTATCATGATTTCACTAATAGGGAGGGGTTGTATAAATTCTTCACCATGCATTGGCTTCATCCCTAATCATCAATATTCTTATACATATGAGTTACCACTACCTATAATCCAAGTAACTCCTCCTTCCCTCACTCCTCACACTTGGCCTCAAATTTGGCTTCATTTTTACATGAAAATACATATAAGGGATTAAATTACACATGAAAATACCTTAATTATCCTTATATTCATTAGGTAGACATTAAGAGGCCTCATATTTAGAAATTTCACCTCTCACTAGCTTATTCACTTCGGCAATTTTGGTTAGCTGAAGTGAAGGCACCTGTAGAAACACTTAGGAGATTTTTTTCTACAATAAATGGACATGAGGGGTTATATCAAGTCCCATTCCTTCTCTTACATTTTATTACATCTCTTAAAACCTCATATAACCTGAAAAACATCAAAAATAGTCAAGAAATCCTCATTTTCCCTATCTGTACAAGTAGGGTAAAATTGAGAAGGATTGGGGGAAGCCCTAGAGAGTACCCTTTAATATTCAACCATCTCCCAAAAAATTCTTATCCATTTGGATAGCTCTTCGTTTAAGTACGTATAAGGTAATTTATGTGAATAAGTTAATTATAATACCAAGCATGAATAAGATAATTTATATGACATGAGAGACATGGAGAACATCATATCACAGCTACATGAAACCCTTGCAGAGAACCAAACCTTTTGCAAGTAGTGAATTTGACTGCAACTTCACCTAGAACATCAACTTGAAACATTGAACTATTTGGCCCATGAAATCATTTCCAACTATGAAACTAAGAATGGGAAGCATGATAGGAGAGAGTGAACATAATTTTTGATCAAATAACCAATTGATCTATATGGATTGGTTCAAACTAGAGAAAAACCTATAGGGTGTGGGAAATAATAGGAAGAAAAACATAGTCAACTTATTAGATATTATTTATAAAGTATAATATACCATTATATACACTCCAATAATGAAATTAAATTTTATAAATTCTAATATCACCCCCTAAATTAATTTGACTTGGAAGTTCTCCAACTAGCCATACTAACCAAAAACCTATTGACTAGTTTTGCATGTCTAGAAGGTCGATGAAGGAGAAAAAAGGTTTTGAACCATTTTCACACCTCCAATGATGATAAATTTTTTATACAAGTCCAAGGAAGTTGAATATTCATACTACAAGGTTTCAAAATCTATCACACTCCCCTCTAGGCCATAAAAGTGCCAAAACTCCTTTTTAGTTGTTTTCTTGATTTTTAGTGAGGGAACCTACAATTTTTGGATAAGACTAACATTAATAAAAGATAATATTACATATGTGATGTTTTGAGTAAAAAACACTTTGACACCTTGAAAAATGTTCCACTTTCATACATGACTCATTTATGACCCTTAAATGACTCAAAATGACATAAGGACTAATTAGAACATGACCAAGGCTAAAATGGCATTAAATTAAATACAATTACCTATGATGAATCCTATAACATTATATTATACATGTATATAATTTTTTGACTATATGGGGGCTGACCCATTTTGACTTATGGTCAAAATGGTTAATATTCTTGGCAATTTCTCAAGGGTGGTATAGTTGATATGCCAAGAGAAATTGATTAATCCTATCCATTTGGATATGGATTCACATGTACACTATTTTTACAAATAAATTTACTTTTATACCACAAAAAACATAAAGGAAAGGCACATAAATAAGACACACTCAAAATAATGACACATGTGCTTCATGAGCGCTTATGAAACACACACATAAACCAAACTAACTAACTCAAACACAAACTACCCTAAAAAAGAAACACCTCCTCCTAGATCAAAGGTGAAGTTTGAAAAAAATCTTGCTTCATGGAATGAATGATTGAATGAGGCATGTAACCTTTTGATCCTTGGTATTGATTCCTCCATCTTCTTCATGGTGTTTTCCAACTTTTTTTGCATGATGTTCAATGATAACCATGTAGCTCCAACCAAGTTATCTATGGAAATTAACTTTTCTAGAATCTAAATATCATAAATGTTTTCATAGAACTCCTCAATTATAACTTCTAATGTGGTTCATCAATACATCCTTTCTTAGTTTCCTTGGTGTTCTCAATAAGGTTTATTTTCTTATCATCTATGAGTTCTTCAAGATCATCAAGGAGATCTAAATAGTCCATCCAATATTTTTAATTATCCTCTATGGAAAACTCTTTCTCCACCTTCTCATGTATTTGGAACTTAATGTGTATGTTCGAAGATATCACAGTCCTCTTAACCTTGCTCTCCTTCATGACATAATGTAATTGATGTTTAGAAGAATCAAGCTTCCCTTCACCATGTTCCAACATCCTTGAATGTGGTTTTACCTTAGATGGGGCTCTTGACTATTCTCTAGGTATAAAAAAATCTGCCTTAGACTCATGAGACTCTTCTATGACTATATACCCATGGATAGTAGATTGACATACACTTTAATGCTTGATGAAACACTCAAGACCATGTTTATTAGACTCATAAGCAAACTTGACATCAAATATGCAATCTTTTATATGAAGAGTCTTACCCAACTTATCAAATTCCTTGCATATATAATTGAACCTTTTCCATAGGCCATTTTCCTCATGAATGCTATATTCAAGAGTTATTTGATCATGGATAATAGGTAAGAGGTCTTTATTAGGTACTTCATCTTTCATGCTTTCATCAAATTCTATATGGATATCTGCAATAGGATATTCAATGTGTTTCTATTCATTCAATAGGGTAGAGTTACACTTTTTTTCACCAAGGGGAATCCCTATGGTGATTTATTCTCCATAATCACTCATGGAATCCTCTTTATTAGCTATAGCTTGAGATTTTTCCTCCTCACTTGCTTCCCTCAAGATGGGTTCTTTTTCGAGTGAGGTGGGAGTTTTATGGATATGTTCATGGGATAGAGATAAGGAATGGGGTGTGGTAGATGGATGATGAATTGGAGATGGAGTATGAGGTGAAAGAAAGGGATTTTGAGTGGTTTTAGGAAAAAAGAATGCACTAGTAAGCTCATGGGGAAGTGATCTTCTAGGCTAATTAGAAGGGAAGGCACTTAAATTATTAGAATTTTCACCTTACCAATATCCTCCTTTAGACTTTTCAATATAAACATATTATTTTCTAGGTCCTTTGTCCTCCCACATGTTTATCCTATTGATTGAAAATTTAAGGCACTTATTTTCCAAGTTCATGTGTTTTTTGATCTCCCATTGAGTTCCTTCTAGCTCTTCAAACATCTCCAACACCTAAATATAACTTTGGACAACACCTCTTAACCATTCCATGAGATGATTAAGTCACACATCATACTCATCATCCCATGTTCTCATATCATCTTCATAACTAGTAACTTTGGCATGGATGCCAATAAAGACTTGATATAAGATGGAAATAATGGAGGGGGATAATGGTGGGGATTGAGACCAATTCTAACTTGTTGTAATTGAGTTTGTAATAATTCACATCTTTCCTCTTGGTATATTGATTTAGACTCATAGGAATCCTCTTGAGGTTAATAGGAATCATGGTATGTCTAGTATGACTCATATTTGGGTTGATAGGAAGGCATTTCTTGATAGGATTATTGGTATCCTTCCTCATAAGGCTATTCAAAAACATGGTGTATATATGGAGAGGGAAATATAAGACCATATGGATACCATGTCTACTAAGATTAGTAGGCATTTTGATAGGAATGTTGAGGAATAAAATGTGGTTCATAGTAAGGCTTATAGGGAGGTTTATGATAGGGGTATTCACCATAGTTATTCATATCAACATCATACATTAAATAAGATTAAAAAACTAATCAAAACATTAAACAAAAGATACTTGGGCTGTTTACAATTATAATATTTCATTTAGAGTCTCCATTAGTGCTAACTTGCTTGGTTCTAGAATTTGATTAGAGGAAAGATGCACCAACAATATTTCCACTCTCTTGGACCTTAGTCCCACTAGACATGCCAAAATTTTTGTCACCAAATCTTGTACCCAAGAAGATGGTGTTCACACCTCTTCCATATTTGGTCAAAATGGGAATAAATTTAGGTATATGGTTGTACCTATGGTGGAAGTAAGCCTCTAGATTTAAGGGATAACACCCTGAGTGTATCTTTCAATGCTTATCACCTAAACTAGTGGTTTATTTTTGGAAATGAGTTATAAATTTGAATGAAAATAACCTATCTAAGGGGTGATACACCAAGATTATCTCCACATGACAATCATATTCCTATCACAATGAAATAAGGCATATAAACTAGCTTCAAAGTCATAAAGGATTATAGCATCAATGTTTCAACTTAGAGGTGAGATGTATTAAATAAACATAAGGTAAATGAATCAAAGGGAAGAATTCATACTCTAAGAAAAATAATAAACTTTAAAGGAGCCTAAAATACTTGAATACACTCTGTATGACCTATTATTATAGGAATTCTTTCTTAAACATGAAAGGATAAGGAAAAATAAGGATAGAGTATTATCACTAACTACACCATACATCACTTTGCACACTTAAAAAAATATTCATGAACTCAAAACTAGACCTACATTAATGTTCAAAGGTAAAATACAATGTCATTCCAATAGGTATTCACTATATATAGAGTGACATTATAATACAAGAGCCAAAAAGGCTACCACTTATAGAATTGGAGAGAGAAGTGAGAAGTCCAAGAGTCACTAGGACATGTGTCATATTGAGAAAAGTAATTATACATGAAAGAAAATGAAGTGTGAGATATACCATGCAAGGTTTGATAGTATAAATGGACCTCAAAGGCATGAAAACTCCTAAAATATGGTGTAGAACTCCTCTTGCTTGCTTATAAAACTACCTTCATCATTTGGCCCTTTTGGAACATCCCATAATTGGATAGGCATAAATCTCATGATTTCACTAAGAGGGTGGGGTTGTATATATGCTTCACCATGCATTGGTTGCATCCCTAGTCATCAACATTCTTATTCAAATGAGTTACCATAGTTTATAAACCAAGTAA
This sequence comes from Torreya grandis, assembly GCA_037957365.1. Taxonomy (NCBI): domain Eukaryota; kingdom Viridiplantae; phylum Streptophyta; class Pinopsida; order Cupressales; family Taxaceae; genus Torreya; species Torreya grandis. The sequence goes on along the minus strand of JARHVA010006701.1, from coordinate 655,283 downwards.
CTCCTCTTTACCTCACTCCTCACACTTGGACTCAAATTTGGCTTTAATTTTCCATTAAAATACATAAAATGGAGTGAATGAGACATGTATATACCTTCCTTAGCCTTATATTCATCAAGTAGACCTTAAGAGGCCTCACACTTAGAAATTTCACCTTCTCACTAGATTATTGACTTTGGTAGTTTTGAATATCTGAAGTGAAGGCACTTGTAGAAACACTTAGGATATTTTTTTATAAAATAAATGGACATGAGGGTTTATATCAAGTCCCAATGCTTCTCCCAAATTTTATTTCATATCTTGAAACCTCCTAAAACCTACAAAACATAAAAAATATTCAAGAAATCCCCATTTTCCCCTATCCATACAAGTAGGGTACAACTTAGTAGGATTGGGGGAAGACCTAGAGAGTCCCATACCATCTCCCAAGCCATCTAGTCCATTCGTATATCTCAATTGCTTCATTTTCTCTATTGGGTCATGCATCAGGGTTGTGGAGGATTTTAGGCTTCTTCCAACCTTATCCTTTGTTCATAGAGTTGTGATGTTGAACTCTAGAACTAATTCCATAAATTTATTAATCAAGACCCTCTCTAATTTTTCCAAGCTCCTTGAGATCCCATGCAAATTATCCAAGAAAATGTGAGCATTTCAAATTGCCTTATCAGGATTTGTTATTCATTTTGCATAGGCCTAATATGGTTTTAAGCCAAAAAATTATATTTATTGTATTTTATCTACAATTTAGAAGCTTCAACAGACCTTATAAGTCCATAAAAACATGATCAAATTCATTTGATTTCTCACCTAAGGCTAGAAATGAAATCATACCCCTCTTAGGGCTTTAGGCCTAGTTGGGACCTAAAAGGTTTGCTTGCATCTTTATATGTTTGGTTCACCCCATGGTGTTTTTGACCCCTGTACATGGTTATTAATGTTGTTTTATATGTGACACAACTTTATATATATTTTTAAAAGGTTTAACCAACCCATAACTCACCTTCTTATCTCCATTTTCCAAAATCTGTAAGTTTGCATGCTAGGGGAGTACCCTCTATCTGAGACAAAATAGAGGGTACTTCCCATAATACAACATCAAAAGTAAATACATAAAGGGCTAGGTTAAGTGGTATAAATTACTTTTATATATTTTAATCCCTTGATCATGTCATTATACCCCTTAACTCCTTCAACACCTAAGATGAACCTTTAGGTAAGCTCACTATCTACACAATCCTAAAAGTGGACTGTGTGTTCCATCATTGGAAACTCCCCTTCCATTACTTTAATTTTATGGATCTCTTAAGATGTATAAAATCATTATGAAGTTTTTACTAGATTGTTTTATTCACAAACCTTTCCAAACTCCTTACACATGCCTTACTTTTAAACTTGACTAGACTGTTGACTATGTATGTGTGTTTGGAAGAGGCATTTATAGGTGCATTTTCAAGATTTAGGCCTTGATTCAATTTTTAAACACATATTTATAGTTTCATATGATAATTATATAGGCATTTTAATTCATCCATTTCATGTTCACACTATGTTAACCCCAAGAACATAGCTTCTTGACTCACTGTTATGTCACATTCAACTAAAGTTGGCTATGTAGGGGTCATGTAGGTGGGAATTAACCTTGAAATCATGTGTCACATGCCATTAGACTCATTTGAAGCTATTAAGAATAATTTTTGATATGTTATGTGTTTTTTATGTCTATATATTTCCATGCTTGAGCTCATACTATGTACTTTAGGACTCCATAGTCAACTATAGGTCCTCTACCTTAGGCCAAGAACACTTGTAAGTGTTGATAGGGTCTAATACATATCTCTTCATCATTTATTGATGAATAATTGAGGCAAAAATTTCCTCCTCAACTCAACAAGGTCACCCAACATGTACATGTGCTTCTATATTACAACATTGAAGGTTAAGGTCATTTTGGAGTTCCAAACCTATAGATATCACTATTAAACCTTAGTGAACAAATATGCTTATCAAAATGGCTTAGGAATCTATTTTGTGTTTTTAGGGATTTTGTCCCTTAGTTTAGATCCTCAACTTTGATCATGAGTCCTCACTCTCACCTTTTAATATATTGAATAATTATTGACTATCAAGATATCCTTGATATCTATAACCATCATGGGGATCTCAAGACAAGTCATACACCTCCATATTAGATTCTTAGACTCCTAGACAAGCCACCTATAGGTGTGAATTTAAATGTCCATAGGTAGTGAGTACGATTGTAGGTAGTGTGAATGAATATGTGCATTCAATGGGTTTTAGACCCTCCATCAACCTTCCAATATACTCTTTTCATCACAAAAGACCTTATTTAGTTCAATTACTCTCCTTTAAGGTTATTTTCACATATGAGGTACCTATAGGAATGCATTTATTTTTCAAATAGTTAGTGAGTGGAACATTTGATCTATATGCACATGATATGACCTTATAAATAGTTTTAAAGATATGTATAGCTTCCTCTAAGATAATGAAAACCTTAATACATGTCAAAAAATCTGTATATAATCACCTCAAGTCTTTGTGAGAGTTTGCATGTGCATATACAATAACAAATAGGTAGAGATGGTAGGATGTAGAATTGCATATGATATATGTTTCTCTTACTAACTCTAGATCCATATGAAGTCCTAAAATGAGCTTGTCCACAATATGGGGAGACATACCATATTTAATACTACAAACACACATTGTCAATCTCCCTTTGAAGCATCTATACGTGAATGACAATAGTGTATGACTATCTATTATGAGGAATTTACTATCATAGTCCCTTTTATGTCAATTATATGGGCTTAGATTTATTTTTAATGCTTTTAAGAAGATACAAAAAATATTTTAACACCTCATAACCTTTTATGGGTGTTTTAAAGACCCCACACACCAAGACTAGAGTTGGGAACAAGTAAGAAGTTGACTATGAACTTGCTATGATTTTGTATTTGAACCAAAGCATAAACTTCTAAAATAAAGAATGCATAAGTTAATTGATATGACATGAGATAAAAGGATAAAATCATATCATATCTACATGAAACCCTTTTATAGAACTAAACCTTCTACAAGTAGTGAATTGGACTGTAACTTCACTTATAACATCAACTTGAAACCTTGAAATATTTGGCCCATGAAATCATTAAAAAACATGAAAATAATCATGGGAAGAATGAGAGGAGAGATCCAAAATCATTTGTAAATAAATTCACCTATTGTTCTTTTTGTACTAGTTCAAACAAGAGCAAAACCTTTAGGGTGTGGGAAACCATAGGAATAAAAACATAGTTAACTTGTTAGAGATAGTTCATAGATTATAACCCACCATTATCTAGACTCCAATCATTAATTTTAATCTAATAAAGTATACTATGACCCCAGAAAGGAATTTGACCTAGAAGTTCTCCAACTGGCCATATCAACTAAAAAATTGTTAACTGGTTATGCATGTCTAGAAGGTTGATGAAGGAGTATAAATTTCTTGGACCATTTTATAACCTTAAAATATTATCATATGTTGAGACAATTCTAGGTAATTTTAAGAGTCATCCCATAAGGTTTCCACATGTATCACACTCCCTTATGGGATGTACAAGTGACACAAATCCTTTTTAGTTATTTTCTTGATTTTTAGTTAGGGAACCTATAATTTTTAGATAATATTGATATTAATAATATGTAATATAACATATGAAACATTTGAAGTAAAACTAGAACACTTGGACACCTTTCAAACCATGCCACTTTCTACATGACTCATTTATGACCTTTAAGTGACTTAAAATGACATAAGGACTAATTACACCATGACCAAGACTAAAATGACATTAAATTACATCAAATTACCTATGACACACTCTTTAATATTATATTATACCCATATATAAGTTTTTGACTATAGGGGGTTGACCCATTTTGACTTGTGATCAAAATGGTCAACATGTAAATATAAATTGAGGATCATCGATCACAATGAAACCATTTTAAAATATTTTTATTTGTGTTAGAGATAAAGGATTGTGCACATGAGAGCCTTATGGATTAACATATATGAATAACTTATTGGTAAATTAGTAGGAAATGAGTTGTGAAGGATTGAAGACCTATAAGGATAAGTGATCCAAATAGGAACGTATGAATATGTTATTCAAGTTTGATGTGGACATAAAGACTGAGGTGGAGATCAAGACTAAGACAAAAGTGTTTTTTAATGTACCTTTATTCACTTTGGCCAATCATCTACCTTTATATTATGAAATATATGACATTGGAAGATAAGTACCATATTATATATTCACATCATTTTTTGTTAATCAACCACTTCAAGGGTAACAAAATTAGTCTCCCCTAATTCTTTCTTAGATTTCTTAAGAGATATATAAACTCTTTTCTAAAAAATTATACTAATTAATTAATCCACAAAGACCTAATATTCCTCATTATTGAAAATGAAGAACTATTGTGGGGGGAATAAGTGCATTCTAATAAAGAGGAGAGTGATGAGAATTTTGAGGAGTCTAAGGAGTTGGTGAAGGATATCAGAGATAGTCTAAAAACTTTGGATGTAAACCTCTCTGAGAGGACCCATGATAAAATCTCCTCAAAAAACATCTCTACCCAAGTCATCTCCATTGGTAAAACTAAAAAATGCAAACCCAAAGATACTATGTAGTACAAGGTGAAACAAATTAAAACTTGAGGAGGATGCTTGAAAAAGGATTCTAAATCAGCCCCCAAAAGATGTAAAGGGAAATACCAATATTATTTTAGAAAACAAGGAGAATGATGAGGAGATATAACATAACATTGTGCACTATCCCACATCTCATTCCATCAAATTATGTGAGCTAAAATAAAAAATAGATAACTTGAATTTTAAAATTATTTCTAAAATGTAAGATTTGAAAAAGATTAAATATAAAATTAAAGCCTTGAAGAAGTATATGGACACTTTCAAGAGTGAATTCATTAGAAAATATGATAGGCATAAAATCCAAACTCAGTCTTTTAAACTCTACCCTAGAAAAAAAACAAATATGAAAAATATTTTATATGGTTGAGAACACAAATAATAAGGGAACCATTATAGGGATCAATAATAAAGAAAAAGAATCTATGGCACCCTACAAGAGAAAACTATTCAGAAATAAAGACATGAAAGATTCTTTAAAATGATTGAATAAGAGAACTAGGACCACATGACAAAAGAAGTTAGCATGAAGCCTAAGGAAAATACCAAGATTTTTAAAATAGTAATTACTCCAACTATGACGAGTCATATACTTAATTATTTGTCATTTCCTTTTATTTATTGTACTTTGATTTTTGGATTATGTTTGTCATATTTTTAGCAGTTTAATGGTGGAAGATTCAAAGAATTTTCCCTATTCTATCTTAGCGTTTGTGTATTTTGACGCCTATTTTGTTTATTTATGGATTGTAATGGTTATATTTTTATACTTTTTTGGTTACAAGAACCTTTAATCCTATTTTTCTACCCATTCAAATAAAATATACATAAACTAATAGAATATTATTTGATTATGAGTGGATAGAATAAGAGAAACATATGATTTGACAATTATGATTCAATATGAAAGTTTGAATAGTGTATTAAACAAATAAAAAGTCTATAGGAAGAATTATTTTCATTTTCACACTCCCATAATTTGTACAAATTGATTTTCTAATCTGAACATGTGTTGAGTGATTAGAATTTATTTGTTTTTTAATATGATGACTATATCTATTCTATGATAATATATTTAGAAAGGGGACAATAGTATAATTTGGTTTTGAAATATATGGGCTGATCTTAACCATGTGTAAGTAACTTATTTGAAATTGATGACTAATTTTGGTCTAGAACATAAGCATCATAAAGAAGATAGTACCACTAATTGGTTTTGATCTCTATGGGTCAATCTTGACCATGCGTAGGCTCACATTTTGATTCTTTATTAGATTCTTTTCCTTATATAATAATATATTTTCCCACTTTATAAGACTTTTAAATGCATACATGTACCTAAAATATCAAAGCTTAGTATTTTACACAAACACTTGCAATGACAAATAGGGGAAATTAGGAAAATAATATTGATTTGGACTAACCTCGATAAGTCACCATTAAAATACCAAGCACTACACTATATTATCAATGATTAAAATAGGAATCAAACTCACATGAATTTATCCCACTTGTGTGTGTGTGTGTGTGTGTGTGTGTGTGTGTGTGTGTGTGTGTGTGTGTGTGTGTGTGTGTGTGTGTGTGTGTGTGTGTGTGTGTGTGTGTGTGTGTAAAATGGTGAATGAAAATATAAATGTCCTTTATCTCAACTTACACTTAGTAAAATCATTCAAAATTAGAAATACTTTAGATATAACTCTCATAATTATGTGCAAGAAATGTTATATCTCTTAACATGTGTGAGAGGGATTTTAATAAATGCATCATGTAAACTCTCTATGTATATAATAATCTTATATAATTTGAATTAAAATCATAGTGGCATGCAAAGTGGACCTAAATACACAAACTAGGAAACAAATAGCTAAAAGGAGGTAACATGTTGAAAATTGAATTAAAATACCAAAGGTCAAGATCATCAGGAAGGGGTTAATATTTTAGGCTAGTGTTTACCCATATTGGTCTATCTTACCCTGTAAATATAATCCCACTCCCATCATCTCATCTTTCCATCATCTTATCCTCAATGAAGATAACCTTAAAATAACAAAAGCATTTAAAGATATCTATTTTAAAAATTAACTTAAGTAATGTAGACAAGAAAAGGGGACCACGAAGTCATATAAAATTAAAAATTAAAAAGAGAATAAATGGAATATATGAACCACTAAGAACTTAATTCTTAGTTAAGACCCATATAGTCAAAGTAGGTAAAATACATTGCAAAACAAGTATTGTGTTGAATTTGGATTTTGACATCCCCCCTCCAACATTTAGTGAAATTAAAAATGCTATATAAAAGGTAAAAAGAGAATACAAACTTGTGTAGATGATAATAATACAAAGAAAAATATATAACCATAAAATAAATACTATAAATATTTTTTAGGGAACAACTACACCTATATTCCTATCATGGAGACATAAGAATGTTGATGGTCAAAAGTTGACCCAATCATCATGGAGAAGAAGAGGGAACTTGTAGCATATTTTCATATTCTGGCCAAGAAAATGGATAAGATTTCAAGTTGTCAATTTGATTAGTATAACCATTGAGGGATGAAAAAATTGAAATGTTCTAAATTTAGTAACCATGTTATTGGCTAAATTTTCACTTTTGTTGAAAATAGGATAATTTAGGGTGATCAAGCCCTAATTTTTAATTATGCCTTGTATAAAATAAATAACACCCATTGAAATATTTATAAACCTCAATTTATGTTTTTGGTCTTTGTAATGCTATTATGTGAAATAGATTGGAATCTATAATGGATTTAAAGGATATAGTGTTATAGGGTACAAAATCTCCAAGTAATGCAATATGCACTTTAATTGAATTAACCACTGTACATAGATTTATATTAAATTTACACTTTGTTCCTTAGTTCATGTATGCATGATAAAAATATAATGGATAACATCCTTGCTCCTACCATGACTAAGGATAAAAAATATTATTTAAAATAAGGCAGAATTTGTATCATGCCTATTGACTTTGAAAAATGGTATAATGTGAATGAATTTATTTCATGCCCACATTTATAAATGTAGTATGTAATTATATGTAGATGTAGATTTATCAATTTTGTTTGAAAATTGTGCATGAATATATATCATGCATCCAAAATGTATGAATTTTTACTTTGTTTCTATAATGTGAATATATATGCATGTTATATGCCCCCATAATCTATGATAATGATTGAAATTTCAAACCAATTTGAAACATTTAGTCATGTATCCTCTAAAATTTGTAATTTATTTGTGTAAATAGATTATATATGCATGCAATATGCCACTAAATATTGTACAAATATTTTAATCCTTAAGTTTTCACTTTGACATAATGAATAATCAAATATTTGAATTGTATCAATTTTATAACAATGTTCTAGTTTTTTCCCCCATGTTTGTCCCCATTTTGAGGTGATGAATGGGATTAGAAAATATATCAATTTAAAATATATATAAATTTAGATAAGTTTTATTAGCTGTAATAATTATAACATGTAATAGGTTTTAAATCTACTATTATGTGAATCATGTTAGTCACAATAGAGTATAACCAATATAATAAGAGATAGTCACATTTGATTGTTGAGTATGATTGCCAAAGGCAATGGTGTGTGTATCATAAGTTATAAAATTGACCATTTTTAAGTTATAATAAGTGATAAAATAACATTATGATGTTAGATAATGTTTTATTTGTATCCCAATGGATTTTATGAAATGTGTTTTTGATTAAATAACTTATATATCACTTGTAAAAATTTTGATTAGTGAATTAAACTAATTATGTAATAGGCATAATAACTAATATTGTAAGAAGTCAAATCATATAAATACTAGGTTGAAAAAGTTTTTGTAATTTAATTTTCATAATTTAATTTGTACAAAATGATATTTGAGTTCCAAAAACACCTAGCTGATGGGTTACATTATCACTTTGATTTGAGTACTCACAAATTGCTTTACAAAATTAGACTATAGATGATCTGGTGTATATCATAACTACTCAATTTTTTTAGTAGATTATATGATTTATTGTAATTTTTGTTTAAATTTTGAATTTTATATTTTTTTACTATTTTGATATTTTAAAGGGTTGGACATTCAAAAATTGACAAATTTGACGTGTTAGGATAGTATCATCCCACTTATGGTGTTATTGTCCCAAATGGAATGATATTGTCTAATATGGGATGTTTATATCAAAGGTTTTTGAATTTTTTGGGTTAATGATATAATTTTTTATATTTATTAATTTTTAAAATAATTAATGTTTATATGATAGTTTTTTTATGTGAAGTTGATATGAACTTGTGTGTTCTATTTATTGTAGTGTGAATTACATGCATGGGAGTTTTGATATGGGTGACACATGATTACCTTTATAAAACCAAGGTTAAATTATGTGTATTGATATATTTTTGAGGAGTTTTATTTATCAAACATTATTCATTTGGGCCAAGTTCTATATAACTTGCATTTGATGACTCTGTTGGTGGAGAGGTGGAACCTTGATACTAGTTTTTGGTTACTGATGATTGAGATAATCATCATAATGGAGGATGTGTGGAATATCTTTGGGTTTCAATTTTTTTGAATATATGGACATGGTTATGGATATAAAGGGTATAGGTTATATGTGGAAAAATCATATATGTATATGATAGGTAGACCAAAGGGTGTCATTTTGGGTGGTATTGTGTCACTAGAGTAGATTGTACATATACATATGATAGTCCTTTTATATGATAGTCCTTTTATATCAAGACTTATACATATTCACATCAGATTTATACTTATATGTACTTGGATTAGTGACACTATTACATGTATGGGAATATGAGCACATCACTATGGTACATCCATTTGGTAGTCTTCCCAAGGATTGGGCTCATCTTGGTTTCTTCTCATCTTAGTGGGTGCTAACATAGTAGAGTGGGTTAGGAAGTATGGAGTACAAGATTATTTAAGATAATCTAACACCCACAATGGTTTGGTGGTAGATGAATATCGTATATGGTTAGAATATGTTTAATATTTAAATTATATACATATTAGTTTTTGGTTTCAATAATGTTTTAGAATTTTATATGAGATATTACAATATGAATAAGTTACTCAATAGTTTAGGTTGATTTCGGATGTGCCTCTAGTTCCTTATCCTTAGACACAAAGTAGTAAAGTTGTTATTACAAAAGGTTAAAGGATAGGGCCCATATGTGTTGACTCAAATCCTCATTTTATGAGTGATGAGGATCTTATATTTCCATTGGTAGAGGGTCATGATGTAGGATGTACATCAACTTATATATAATGGTCAACTAATGCAAGGTGGGTTGTATTATTTCCAGTTGTATAAAATTATCCTGACATTATGCCCTTGGCATATGGTAGAGATGACTAATATGGAGTATATGGAGATGGAAGAGGTGGGCATGGAGTAGGAGCACCACTTTCATAATACCCTAATCCTTAATCTATAGTATAATTGATTGATGGAAATGCATTAATTATTAGAGTTTTTGTGACTATGATATTTAAGCATGAGTACTTGTATGATTATTTGCATTCATATTAGTTGATATTAATTACATATTATTAATAATGTATTCATATAATTTGATATCATAAGTTGCATGTATTATTTGATGATGGTATATGAAATAAATGTATTTTACGCATGACACTCTAAATTTGAGTAGCTATTAATTTTGTGTTTATAAATTATTTACCTAAGTTATATGGTTTTGTCTTATCTAAATTAGGTGTGTTCTTCAACATGAAGGTCGTCTCCTTATTTCAATTCTACTTTAACTCATCTTCAATGTTTTCCACATAGTGATAAGTTCACTCATATATTGAATTTGATCATATTTTTTATGGACTAAATAGATGGTCATAATTGACTTTGATATTTGAAGACTTGATTCTTCTCTATCTCAAATGAGCCCAGTCTTGCATAAAGAATATGGAAAGATTTAGTGTAGGCTTGGACTAACTAGTCTAGTCTTTGTTTTAGTTATGACCACTACAAGTAGAAATAATAATAGACATATTCAAGGTAATATTCACCCTTGAAGGATTCTAGGAATTATCCTAGGTTGATTTGTGTTTTATTTGGTCTTTTCCCTACAAATAATGTGTTTTTCACCATTTCTTGACAAGTGAAGAAACTTTAAGAAGTGTAATATTAAATTTTTCTTGTAAAAATTATTCATGAAAATTAATATTATAACTAGTCTAACCAATAATATACTACATACACCTTAATTTTACCCTTAAACATAAGAACATCTAAGTTTACGATAAACCTAGGGTAAACTCAACCACTAAAATCTCTACCTGATGATGTAGTTGAAGAAACTATCTAATCAAGGACCTATGAAAACTAGATAAATATAAATTTATGATATTTCATGAGTGATTCTTTAATTTCAGTGTTGATCATAATGTGAATATCTTCTTGTGTTAGTTTATCCATTTTTAAAAACCAATATGGTAGTTAATATGATGAATTTTGAGGTTTGATGCTAAGGCTCAAATAATCCAATCAATTTTGATAGGTCATACAATTACTGGTGTAGTGTTTTTTCCCATTAGGTTTTACTTACGCAACATTATGGCCATTCTATGTCAATTAATCTTCCTTAGGTTAGTTATAAAAGGGTCACATAAGGTAATTTAATTTTAATGTAATTATCTAATTAGGAAAATTAGAGGATTCCTCATGTTTCCCTAATTTTCCCTATATGTACTCCACTTTTCCACTTTGGAAGGTAAGACAGGTTAATGCAATTTTATGCAAGCAAGTCATATTTTACAATATTATTATGTGAAGACAAGATTATTGATCCTTTGAAATTTATCTATGATTTCATTACTCCATACATAGATTTTATCAATCTTCTATGTAAAGATCCAAGATCATGGCCATTCTGACATGGTATCAAAGCCATTTTTTCTAGTATTGTAGTAATCTTTGTGGTGAAATCTTGCTACATTTATTATTCTAGCATAAAGAAGGGTTTCCTTGGAGAATCCATGAAAAAGTTTCTATTTGAGCTTCAAATCTCAAAAATGACTATGTAATTGGTTTTATAAGGTGTAAAAACACTTGGATTGACTGTAAACATGACCTAGTTCTAGAATAGTCAATTTTTTCCTTTCTTTTTGGCATCTCAAGGTCCCATTTTTCATTTTTTGAAAAAATATTTACTTCTTATGTTTTTATAAAAAAACATTTTAGGTTTTATTCCTCAAGTCATAATATCAATTGGTTCTCTTATAGAATTTCCATTGCTAAAGTTTTTTGTATGTTTTTAAATTGCCTTGATTTGTATGCCATCAAATCTCTACATTACTTGGATCTACAAGTGGTCAGTACTTCAACTCTCTAGTTTATCTAATTCATGTTTCATGCATTGGGGATTTTGCTAAATAATTTGGGCTTTTGGAGGGATATTACTTAGCCAATAGACCAACTCAAACTTATGGAGTTGATTTACTTGTAAATTCATGAAGTTAAGTATGTAGGGTGCCAAAATTTAGATTACACTTTGAAAGACCAACTCAAACTTGTGGAGTTGATTTAGTTAAAAATTTGTGAAGTTAAGTAATTAGGGTGTCAAAACCCATATTACACTATGAAAGACCAACTCAGACTTTTGAGGGTCTATTACTTACTTGAGTTTTAGAAGGGCCATCACTGCTTAGAGTTGGAAGCAAAGTAGTCTAAGAAACCTAGATTACTCTTCTAAGAATGAATCAAGTTTTAGAAGGGACATTATTACTTAGATTTGGAAGCAAATAAATTTTGGAAACCCAAATTAATCTTCTAGGATTGACTCAAGTTTTAGAAGGGCCATTACTTCTCAGAGTTGGAAGCAAAGTAGTGTAAAAAACCTAAAATACTCTTCTAAGATTGACTCAGGTTTTAGAAGGCCCATTACTACTCAGAGTTAGAAGCAAAGTAGTCTAGGAAATTTGGATTACTCTTTTGAGACTAACTTAGGTTTTATAAGGGTCATTATTGCTTGAAGTTGTGAGGTACCTCTACTTAATTTTTTTGCCATTTCTATTTTTTTTTGGTAAATAATCATAAGTTTGGAAAAAGTTTCTTATTTTTGAAAGGTTTTAGGAATGTGTAGAAGTAATAAATTGTATATGCCATAAATTTATATCCATAGCTTTGTTTTGGGTGATATTTTTTAAAAGTGCATATTTTTTCAAGATCTACGTATTGGTGATATTATTTTTAGGCCCTTTGTAACATCCATTTTCTTCATGAAGTAATGGATTAAAACTCATTATACCTTTCTTGGATGTATTATTGATTATGTTTGACATCCCTCTCATACTCTTTCACACTAATTTCTCATAAATGCATTCTTAGTTGTGCTTGATTTCCAATATTTAGCATGTGTTGCATTATAAATTAAGGGTGGGGGGTGTCTTGTTGATAGTTTAAGGGGGTAATTGTATTATGTGAAATTTGTTCTTTGATTTCATCTCAATTCTATAAATTGTCTCAATCTAATATTCACTAATGGATCTAAATATTAAACCACTCACACCATTTAACTATCTTAATTGGAAGTCTAAAATGTAGCTCACATTGAGAGGTAAATGACTCTGTCAGATCACTATTGGTGAGGAAACTGACTCATCTAAAAATGTAAAAATGGTTAAGTGATACAACAAATGTGATGAGGCTTATGGGTTCTTATGCTTGTCATTGTCTCCTAACCTCCTGTTTCATGTTGGATCTATAAAAACTCCCAATGAAGTCTAGACCATCCTAGGGACAAGCTTTTTAGAGTGCAAGACATCATGAGGGGTCATAAGCTAGAGAATGAGCTTATCAAATTGAGCCCCAGTGACTATGAAACCCTACAAGACTTATTTATAAATTTTAAATCACTAATACTATATTTAAAATAATATGGCATTAATAAAATAAATGACCAATTGATTTTATCCATGCTTACAAAATTGGGTCATGACTATTCAGTTTTCATCTCTATATTTCATGCTACCAAACGTGCACTTGGATCAACTTGGAAAATGCCATCATTCAATGAGTTTGTTTCTGATCTAATTTAAGAGCAAGATAATTTGGTTTAAATGGGTGCACTGAATTCTTCAAAATCACATGCCTTGATTTTTAATCAAGATAAGAAAAAGCATTTAGTAATGGTAAATAGGAGAAGAAATAGTCTAAACTAGATCATGAGCACAAGAAGAATCATAAATTAGATTCCAAGTCTAAGGCATAGTCAAATGAGTCCTCTTTAAGTGGGAAACCTAAGAAATAAAAACTCAAATGCAACTTTTGCAATAAACTTGGGCATGATGAATCTTAGTGCATGAAAAATAAGATTAACACCTTGACTAAGATGCTTGAGAATAATAACATCAGTGTTCCTAAATACTCAACTCAAAATATGTCCATACAAAATTATACAAAGGCTAAAAATTAAAAAAAAGGGTAAAAACAAGGGTAAGGCACTTGTTGTAATAACTTATCAGCCTTCAACATGGGTCATTAACTTAGGTGATTTCTATCAGATGGCCTCTTTAGAGGATCTATTTTTAGAAATAGATCCATGTTTCAACTTAATGACTCATGTTGAAGGCTGATAATGTCATCACTCATGAGTTATTCATAGCAAAGAGTGTCAAGTTTCATGAGGGCCCACTTGAACTCACTACTAGCACTCTAGACTCTTTAAAAGTCTAATTGAACATTGAATCCACCTCAGAAAATGACTTGGATAGACCTCAAAATCTTCTTAATGATTAAGATGATTCTTTTTCTTCAAGTTTAAGTGATGAGAGAAGTGATGAGGATTCTCCTCCTCCATCTCACACTAACACTTTATATGATGATGACTCACCTCCTGATTCTCCAATCTCAGATAATTCTAGTCCCACTTGGGCCAAATAGACACTTAAAAGTGCTATAAAATGGGTTAAAAATACATCGAATATAAGGTGGGCATGTTCATAGTTTTAGGGGACTTCACATGCCTACCTGGCCATTACCTTAGATCAATAAACTTTTCATGAGGTATCTAACATTCCAAAGTGGGATTATATTATGTAAGAGGAGTATAGTTCCCTAATCAAGAACAAAGTATGGGACTTGGTCCCTCTTCCTAAAAGAAGAATATTAGTCTATTGGAAATGGGTTGATCAAACTATGTATGGTGTAGATGGGTATTTTGATAAGTACAAAGCTCATCTAGTTTAAAAGGGGTTTTCTCAAGTTCTTGGCATAGATTACACTAAGACATTTGCTCTTACATCCAAGATGTTGTCTATTAGACTCACTCTAGCCATCATAGTCACACATTAGTGAGATGTTCACCAAATGTATGTCAAGAGTGATTTTATACATGATGACCTCAAAGAAGAGATCTACATGGAGAGACCAAAAATATTTGTGCAAGATTCCTCCATGGTTTGTAGACTCAAGAAATCTATCTATAGACTCAAATAGGCCCCTTGAGTATGATATACCAAGATGGACTCCTTTATCCTCATAGTCAAGTTCACCAAATGCCACTCAGATTTGAATGTCTACATCTTGTGGTAGGATGATTATCTATTGATCTTATTTCTCTATGTGGATGACTTGTTGATTATAGGGAGCTCACAATCATCCATCTCATAGGTGAAAACTACAATTTTATATAGATTTTCAAGATAGACATGGGATTGTTGCATTACTTTCTTAGGATTGAAATCATTTAGTTAGATTCTCGGATAATTTTATCACAATCCAAGTATTCTCTTGATTTGTTTATGAGGGTTAACATGGTTGAGTGTAAGCCATCTCCTACTCCCTTCTAGTCTAGTGTGAATCTTGAGGCTAATTGTCCTACACCATTGGTTAATGTAACTCTATATTGGTAACATGTGGGTAGTCTTATCTATCTCACACACACTAGACTTGACATATCTTATGCAATTGGCATGGTCTCCTAGTTTATGTAGGATCCATATGAATTACATTGGAGAGAAACTAAGTATATTTTGCACTACATTCAGGGTTCACATAACTATGGGATACACTAAAAAGTAGGAACATAGGTTGATTTGATTAGATGTATAGATTCAAATTAGGTTGGAGATATTTAGATTCAAAATTCCACTTTAGGCTATAGTTTCTCACTTGTTTTGGGTCTAATAAGTTGGTCAAGAAAGAAGCAACATGAATTAATTTATCATCTATAAAGGTAGAATATAGAGGGGATATCAATTTCACCACTGAGGAAATCTAGCTTTAGGGGATTCTCATTAAGTTTGGTATACAATTTCATAAGCTAACAATCATCTACTATGATAACCAAAACGCTATCCATATTTTCAAGAATCTTATTCTCCATCAAAGGACCAAACACATAGAGATTCACATGAACTTCATCATGAAGATTATCAATGAGTAAGTAATTTATCTTAAATACTATCCAACATTGGATTAGGTTGCATATATTTTGACCAATCCCTTAACAAAGAGTAACTTTATTCATATACAAGCTCTCATTGGGGTTAGGGTTATTCCACCTTCTTTTTCCTCCTATGGAGGTTCTTCACTATGTACTTGGGTACCTCATTAGGATTTCAATGCCAAGACCTAATTATCATCTCACCTAAGCTACACTTAAGGTGGGGTTATTGGTGTAGTGATTTCTCCCATTGGGGTTTGCCTACATGGTCTTATGGCCATTCTATGTCAATTAAGCTTCTTTAGGTTAGTTATAAAAGGGTCACATAGGGTAATTTTATTTTTATTTAATTATCTAATCATGAAAATTATAGGCTTACTCATGTTTCCCTAAATTTCCCTATATGTATCCCACTTTTCCACTTTTGAAGGTAAGATAGGTTAATGTGATTTTATGCAAACAGGTCATATTTTGCAATATTATTGTGTCAATACAAGCTTCTTAATCTATAATTTATCTATGATTTCATTAATTAATACATATATTTGATCATTATTTTATGTAAGGGTCCAAGATCACATCCAATCTGACAATAATAATGAGATGTATCACTCTAAGACCATTGATCTAGTTCTTAGGTGGTGAACTAGTGGATAAATCTGTAAATGGGAATATGATAAAGTTGTGTGCATTTATGGAAGCTTTGAGAGGGAGTTAGTTAAAAATAACATTTGAATATATAAAATTTAAATAAATAATGTATTTTATTTATATATTTTTCTTGTACATGGCATACTCTTTATAAATATGTATGGATGATATCTTATAGCCTAATTACTACTTTTATATTTGTGGCATTGTTAAAAATACATGTTTATATAATTTAATGTTGAGATGGTTGAGAGTTATTATGGAAGTTGAAAATTTTACATATGTGACTCATCATGTCTTAAGGTTATGTTATAACATTACAAACTATCATTGTTGTCAAATAGTTAGTTGTAGGACTTAAACTATAGGAGTTGTATGATAACATAGTGGTAAAAATTAATGGTGAGAATGGGCACATAGGTGTTTATCCTCAAAAATATTCTAATACTTTTAGGACTTGGAAAACTAAGAAACATCCCTAATTTGTATTATAACATGGTGGTGTAGACCCAATGTAGACTAGATAATGTCCTCATAATCAAATGGATAGAATTCTCACATGGGTACTAATCCTCATAGGGGGTTTATTACCATTAGTGTAATAATAAATTAGAAACAACAATGATCTATAGTTTAATTTAGTGGCACAAGTATACATGGGTTGATACAGATAATGAGGTGTATTCAAAGTCATTCAAGACCAAGAGAATGGGTTGAGAATTATCATGAGAGCAACTATTGGTTAATCCACCTAGATCATATATCTTCACTTCCTCTTGAAAATATTGTTTTCTTTAGTATCCATACCTGATTTTATAAAAATTATCTTCTATTTTAACTTTCTTCACTAAGTTTATTATAAATATTTTATACTTCATCCCCTATATGTACCTCTTTTCATTTTGCAAATGGATATTCTATTCAAATGTAAATAAACATAAGGGAAGGAATTGGTCCAAAGGGTTCATTTCCTCATGTGGTATATTCTAGTTGGGATTTTAATGTAGGGTGTCACTTCCTACTCTTCTTCACTATATTTTGCCTCTATGTTATATTCTTATATATTTATTTTGTCAATTAATCTTTGTCCCACTTCTTATACTTTATATTCAAAACTATATTTTATTCTCTCTACCTTATATTTCATTATTTCAATGCTTATTTGTTTAATGGTTTATCCTTCTTATATATATATATATATATTATTTTCCATTATTTATCCTTCTTCAATTTCTAGGACATTTTATTATATCTTCATATTATTATCTTATATTTATGTTTTTATTTTAATTTTGTTATCCTATTTTAACTATTGGTTTCAGTATTATTCCATAGGCATCATCCATCATGGGAAATACTCATCTCTACCATCTGGTCTTCTCCTCCTAGGGTTTTGAATAGCTCTGGTGTTCCCATAAATGTGGCTAAATATGAAATTCTATTTCAAATACCATTCATAAATTTTTAAGTGTAAATTATATAATTTATTCTACCCTATTCCTCTCTCTTATTTGATATATATATTTGAGTGGTATTAATTCTAACTAGTCTATTTTAGCTAGATTAGTAGTCTAGATTTTTAATATAAGCATCTTCATCGGTGGAGGCTATATTATTTTATTCTATGGTTTTAGTTCTATGAAACTTTTTCATATTTTGTCTCTTTCCTTTTTATCTCCTTCTCATCTTCTAATATAATCATTTCATCTACCATTTGTTTCCTCATCTTTTCTTTTTTTCATATTCACCTTTCAATATTCTAAATTACTTTCTTACTACTCTTCTCTTATCCTTCTTAACTATTCACTACCTAATTTGGTACTTTTTTATTTGGGTAAGAGTAAATATGTGGGTTTTTAAAGGGTCCCATAAAATTGTTCAAAAACATAAATATAGATATAATAAAAACCAACAATAATAAATTAAAAACAATCCTTAAACATAAAGGTTATAAAGTACCAACCATAATAAAAAAGAAATCAAGAGTTAATCCTAACAGCAATATCTCCATTTGGAAAAACAAACTTATTGATTAGATATCACCATTAAATAGATGACATATTCCATTCCTCACTTAGAGCTTTAACATGATAATATATTATATCTTCATTTTTCACCATTGTCATGACTTTATTCAATTTATTCTTACCCATAGTTCTCTCAATTGGTTTGTCAAGACTATCATCTAAAATTCTATTTTATCTAGCCTCCACTTGGATCACCTTGGGTTTAGGAGAGGGTTGCCTTTTCTTAACTTTATTTGTCTCTTTGATATTCCCCAAATGTGCCTCTAGTACATACAACTTATGATCAATTTTGCCTACCTCTTATTTTAGCTATCCAAACTCCCTATTTGTGTTGAAGAGGGCTTGAGTTTAGTTTAAGGACCCTATGATATTAACCTAGAAAATTATATGGAGATATAAAATATACTTATTTATATTTTTTAACTCATAAACCAATTCCTTAAGAATATTTAGCCAATATATCATAACTTGCTCAATATGGTTCATTTTATCTATGGAATTACACTCAACATTAGAGCTACTTATCAAATTGATCCATGAAAGAAGCTTATCTTCCTTATCACTAACCCAATTCTCCATTTATACCTTCATGGGACTAGACAAAGACTTATTTTTTCATTTAATAGGGATACTATCAAGGGTGTTGAGTAAATCATTCTTATGAAATTCTCTTGACTCTTAACTTTGTTCTTTATGTTATTAATTAATTGGGTCATTATTCAAAAATGTTGAACCTCTCTTTATGGATTTTAATTAAGATTCTTGATGATCCTATATCATCCTCCACCATATCCTCCTTACTAGTATCCAAAATATAAAGGTAAAGGGACATAAAAATTGACTAGAATAATATGAAAACAAGATCTTGATGTATCATATATGGATTTTTTCTCACTAATAGTCAATAATTATGTTTTCTAGGGATATTAAAAGGTAAAATTGAAGTATAATATTCATATTATGCATAAAATGATTCAAAATTATAAAGTGATGGGAGTATATCACCTTACGCATACCTTGAAGAGTTAAGTTTTCATTATTTGAAGGTAAAATTCAGCCCATAGTGGAGCTAGAGATGTGTGTAGGAATTTGTCCTTAGAATCATGAATTATCTCCTTTGTTGTGAAAATTTAAACAAATTATTTCTTCCAAAATAAATATTGAAATTCCTTATATCCCTTGATGGAAATTATTGTGACCAACATAGTCTGATCTATAGATATATCTAAAGAAATGCACCTTATCTTAACCACCTTCTTAATCCACACTCTGGAAAAGTCTAGCATCAAAACTTGATAAAAACCCAAAATATTTTGAATTAATACTAACACAAGATATAATATCAATCCATAGATAGTCTCTCCCCTTCATGAAAATTAGTGACTTACTTCTTATAATGTTCACCTAACCTCACATCCAACCACACTAAAAAAAACAATACATTACATAAATTAAATCCCACACACTTGGAAATAATGAGAGTGAAGGGATAATTATGAATATATGCAACCTTTTTAACCCTACTCATGTAATGATTAGACCTTACCTTAAGTAAGATTATGAAATTGATCCCCTTTATTATCCCTATCAAGAGATTAAAAACTCCTCTCCACCTAATTATGGAAAAGATTATATAAAATTATAAAGGGATTAAAATTATCCACTTCCCAACCAATTTAATTAGGGTTTTTGGCTTCCTCATTTATAATATTTATGAAGGTGATTAGTAATATAGATACCATGTTCAAAATAGATAAATTTGGACTCACCAACCCTATATTATACATAAAATTAGCATTACCATTTCCTTTCATGCATGTATGAACTATGCTTTATGTTAGGTTGTGCAGCTAAAAGATTCACTAATGTAGACATGGAGGAGGTTGCAAAGGTTGCTGAGTTGCAGAGTGAGTTGCAGGGCAACCGACGTTAGACTGATTAACTAACATCGGTCATATTATAGTACAGAAGCAACCAATGTTAGTTATGAGTCGACTGACATCGGTCAAGAAGGAGTTGACATCGGCAACCTATGTGTGCATGTGTTTGCATGTGGGTTGAGAATAGGTCTATTTTTAGACTGTCAGTTTGCATGTTAAAGGCCAATTATAGTCTTGGAGTTGCATGTCTAATTATTGTAATTAAGAAAGTCTAATTATTGTATGCATGAGATCTATATAATAGACTCATGGGCTGTATTACAAAATTATACTAGAGTGATAGAGAAAAGATTAGCTCTTTTAGAAGACAGAGAGCAAGAGTGATAGATAGCCAAGAGGGCTTGTAGAAGAGAGTAGGGATTAGCTTCTCCTAGTTCCAAAGGGGTGTTGAGTGTGTATGATCAGGGAGAGTTGTAAGTTGTGTAAGTTTTGGTAGAAGGTCCATCGAGGTACTAGTTGAAGAATCATAAGGACATGGTGAGGCAAGGATAAGGGTTCTTCAGGGTGTAGAGACATCTACGTAGTAAGTAAGGTATGTTGATTTGCAGGTTGTTACAAGAGAAGGGAGATCTACTTGGAGTACGGTTGTGTACTTGGTATACTGGCAACGTTGTTACTGACTGGTGGAGGTGAACAACAACTCTATGTTTGAGTTGATTGTTGTGACCATGATGAGAGAGTGAAGTGTTAAAGGAGAATTACAAGTGAACCCTAAAAGTGTGGGAGCTCTAGAGGTGTGGGAAGAAGAAGTGTGGCATCTTCTTTATCGTATTTTCTTCTGATTGATTATTAATATAATTGGGTATTGTCTCTCATATTCTGTGTTGTTTCATATTTCTTGTTACTTATCATTATAGTTAAATTCCATGTTTAGTTGCTAATACAAAGGTAATCAAGTGTGTCCTTAGTGGGCAGTAGATCCTGATAGTTGGTATCAAAGTAGGTTGACCAGGTTGACCAGGTTGGTACCAATCTTGGTGAGTTGGTATCAGAAGGTGGTTAAGTTACTAACAGGTTGTATTAGATCTGGTTAGTGTTTGTTGATTACATGTCACTCTCAGGGGTTTTAGATTGAGTGGGAGTATAGCAATGACAAAAGAAAGTAAGCTATGAATGGAGAAACTAAATAGCACAAATGGTCAAATTGATGGAAAGAAAGAGCAGGTAAAAGAAGATTGTTGGTCAGTAGAAGATCAACGTGTAGAAGCAAATATTGCAGGTGTTATTGCATAGGTTGCTCTAGATAAATTAGAATCTTGGTCTATAGATTTTGTTGCCCCTTTCCATGTAGCCTGAAATAGAGCATCTTTTCATGGGTATGTCTTTGGAGACTTTGGAGAGATTTATTTAGGAGCTGGTGAGCCTTGGCAAATGGTTGGCAAAGGGGAAGTGAAGCTAAAATTGTAGATAGATAACACACATGTGTTGAATGAGGTCATGTAGGTACCATTCTTGGAGATGAGTATAATTTCTTCAAGAAAGTTAGGTGATGAGAGATGCATAGTAACTCTCATAGCGGATGCACTTGAATTAGATGGTGGTAAGAAAGTAGGTATCCTTTATCTATTTACTTATATTACTGATTCACCTTCTATTTTAGAGATGTGGCTTTGTAGGATTGGTTACATATGTAAGAAGGGAATGCATGTTCTTAAGTGGAAGATAGATATCTTTGACAAACTTAAGAACTAGAAAGCCTTGGTGTTCATGGAGGAGATGACAGATAGAGATCAGCTAAGGGGACTGAATTATTTTGAGCAGCACTGTGTTAATATGGATAAGGGTTTGATCTAAAAGGAGCTCACGGGTAAAAATTCATCACTCATAGGTGAACACAGGTACTAGCATTGATTAGGAGGAACCAACATCGAACAAATAGGCACCACCATTGGTAATGTGTAGATCAACAGAGTCGGTGGTGTCAAGTAGTAGGAATCGACTTGGTCATATAAAAACCAACATTGGTAGAAGGGACACTGGCATCGGTTAGGGAGAACCAACAATGGTAGTATGGGTTAGTCACAGGGAACCGATGTCAGTTGGATATAGATTAAGAGATGGCCAAGATCGATCACTAAAATGGATGTTGGGCAGATAGCAAGCTATCAAGGAGTCTCAAACGCCTATATGGAGGACTAAAAGGGTAAGTGGACCTCATATTCATTATTCACCTTCTTACTTATTGCTTACTAATGGTCAAGAACTAGGAAGACGTGAAGAGGCAATACAAGTAGAATCCAAGAAATAGTGGGAGCATGGCATGAATTCTTTAGAAGAGAACCAAGTGGGAGATTTGGTAGAGTTGCTAGATGGGATGAAAGCACTAAAAGATGAATGAATTCCCAGGTTAAAGGAGAGAGTGGATGGATACGTTAGATGGAAGGCCAGGATATATGGTCTTGAGGAAGCTACAGGATAGTGGTATAGATTTGACAGGTGGATGACAAAGCAGGGCTTCAGTCAATGTCAGTGTAACCATTGTGTTTGTCTTACTAGGTGGATGATGGTCACAACATTATCCTATTATTGTATGTGGATGGTATGCTTAGGGCAGGTTCAGACATACAGGGTTTTGTTGAGCTAAAGGTAAGGTTAGTTCAGTGGTGTGAAATGAAGGATTTGGAGTAGTGAAATTCTTTGGCAAGAGTAATCATAAGAGACATAGAAGATCATAGGTTGATTTTGTCTCCAGTGGGAGCTGATGTGAAGAAGGTGTTGGTAGGGTTCAATTTGTAGGATGAAAAATTGGTAAGCACACCAAGGGCTAGATAACTTAGAACAGTGTTTGAAATCACATGAGGTCTGGTGTAGACCTGAGTTTTCCCAAGCAGTAGGAGTTGTCAGAGAGTTTGGAGCCAATTTAGGGAAGGTGGATTCTCAGGTATCTGAGAGGGACTAGTAGAAGGTTAACATATTATGTAGGGTCAAGGACTTCACTGCATGGATATGTAGGTTTAGATGTGGCAAGTTACTTGGATGACATCAGGTGCACCACAGGGTGTGTGGTGGTTGGTCTTTAATATTGAGCTTGAAGAGGGATACAAGCCAGGAAACAAATTAGATAGTGTATAGGTATAGGTATAGGTGCAACTATTTATCTCCAAGTGGGAGATTGTTAGGTTGTGGAGCTAAAAGCTTCACTAATGCAGACATGGAGGAGGTTGTAGAGGTTACTGAGTTGCAGGGAAACTGATGTCAGACTGATCAATCGACGTCCATCATATTACAATGCAGAAGCAACTGACATCAGTTACGAGTTGGCTGACATCGGTCAGGAAGGAGCTGATGTCAACAACCTGTGTGTGCATGCATTTACATGCAGGTTGAAAATAGGTCTATTTTTGGACTGTCAATTTACATGTTAAAGGCTAATTATAGTCTTAGAGTTGCGTGTCTAATTATTGTAATTAAGAAAGTCTAATTATTGTATGCATGAGATCTATATAATAGAATCATGGGTTGTATTGTAAAATTTTACTAGAGTGAGAGAGTAAAGATTAGCTCCTTCAGAAGAGAGAGAGCAAGAGTGCTAGATAGCCAAGATGGCTTGTAGAAGAGAGCAGGGATTAGCTTCTCCTAGTTCCAAAGGGGTGCTGAGTGTGTATGATCAGGGAGAGATGCAGGTTGTGCAAGTTCTTGTAGAAGATCCACTAGGGTACTGGTCGAAGAATCATAAGGACTTGGTGAGGTAAGGACAAGGGTTCTTCAGGGTGTAGAGACATTTATGTGGTAAGTAAGGTTTGTTGATTTGCATGTTGTTGCAAGAGAAGGGAGATCTACTTGGAGTACGGTTGTGTACTTGGTGTATTGGTAGCATTGTTACTGACTCGTGGAGGTGAACAACAACTCTATATTTGTGTTGATTGTTGTGATCATGATGAGAGAGTGAAGTGTTGAAGGAGAACTACAGGTGAACCCTAGAAGTTTGGGAGCTCTAGAGGTGTGGGAAGAAGAAGTGTGGCATCTTCTTTATTGTATTTTCTTCTGATTGATTATTAATACAATTGGGTATTGTCTCTCATATTTTGTGTTGTTTCATATATCTAGTTACTTATCATTCTGGTTAAATTCCATGTTTAGTTGCTAATATAAAGGTGATCAAGTGTGTCCTTAGTGGGTAGTAGATCATGATAGTTGGTATCAGAGCAGGTTGACCAGGTTGACCAAGTTGGTACCAATCTTGGCAAGTTGGTATCAGAAGGTGGTTAAGTTACTAACATGTTGTATTAAATTTGGTTAGTGTTTTTTGATTATAGGTCACTCTCAGGGGTTTCAGATTGAGTGGGAGTATAGCAATGGTAGAAGAAAGTAAGCTATGAATGGAGAAACTGAATAGCATGAATGGTCAAATTGATGGAAAGAAAGAGCAGGTAAAGGAAGATTGTTGGTCAATAGAAGATCAACGTGTAGAAGTAGATGTTACAGGTGTTGTTGCATAGGTTGCTCTAGATAAAGTAGAATCTTGGTCTATAGATTCTATTGCCTCTTTCTATGTAGCCTGAAATAGAGCATCTTTTCATGGGTATGTCTTTGGAGACTTTGGAAAGATTTATTTAGGAGCTGGTGAGCCTTATCAAATGGTTGGCAAAGGGGAAGTGAAGCTAAAATTGTAGACAAATAACACACAGGTGTTGAATGAGGTCATGCAGGTACCAGTCTTGGAGATGAGTCTAATTTCTTCAAGAAAGTTAGGTGATGAGAGATGCACAGTAATTCTCACAGTGGATGCACTTGAATTAGACGGTGGTAAGAAAGTAGGTATCCTTTATCTATCTACTTATATTATTGATTTGTCTTCTATTGCAAAGATGTGGCTTTGTAGGCTTGGTTACATATGTAAGAAGGGAATGCATGTTCTTAAGCAAAAGATAGTTATCTTTGACAAACTTAAGAATTGGAAAGCCTTAGTGTTCATGGAGGAGATGACAAACAGAGATCAACTAAGGGAACTAAATTATTTTGAATAGCACTGTGTCAATATGGACAAGAGTTTGATCCAAAAGTAGCTCACACATAAAAAGTCATCACTCACAGGCGAACACAGGTACCGGTGTTAGTTAGGAGGAACCGATGTCAAACAGATAAGCACTGACGTCAGTCATGTGCAAATCAATAGAGTCGATGGTGTCAGGCAGTAGGAACTGACGTCAGTCATACAAGAACCGACATTGGTAAAAGGGACACCGGCATTGGTTAGGGAGAACGAACATCATTAGTATGGGTTAGTCACAGGGAACCGATGTTGGTTGGGTGCAGATTGGGAGATGGCCGAGATCGATCACTTGAATGAATGTTGGGTGGACAACAAGCTCCCAAGGAGTCTCAAATGCCCATATGGAGGACTAAAAGGGTAAGTGGACCTCATATTCATTGTTCACCTTCTTACTTATTGCTTATTGATGGTCAAGAACTAGGAAGACGTGAAGAGGCAATGTAGATAGAATCTAAGAAATAGTGGGAGCATGGCATGAATTCTTTAGAAGAGAACCAAGAAGGAGATTTGATAGAGTTACCAGCTGGGATGAAAGCACTGAAAGATGAATGGATTCCTAGGTTAAAGAAGAGAGTGGATGGATACATGCGATGAAAGGCCAAGATATTTGGTCTTCAAGAAGCTACAGGATAGTGGTACCAGTTTGACAGGTGAATGACAAAGCAGGGCTTCAGTCAATGTCAGTGTAACCATTGTGTTTGTCTTACTAGGTAGATGATGGTCACAACATTATACTATTATTGTATGTGGATGGTATGCTTGGTGCAGGTTTAGACATATAGGGTTTTGCTAAGCTAAACGTAAGGTTAGTTCAGTGGTGTGCCATGAAGGATTTAGAGTAGCAAAATTCTTTGGCAAGAGTAATCATAAGAGATAGGGAAGATCATAGGTTGATTTTGTCTCTAGTGGGAGATGATGTGAAGAAGGTGTTGGTGTGGTTCAATTTATAGGATGCAAAATTAGTAAGCACACCAAGGGCTGGACAGATTAGAATAGTGTTCGAAATCACATGAGGTCTGGTGTAGACATGAGTTTTCCCAAGCAGTGGGAGTTGTCAGAGAGTTTGGAGCCAATTTGGGGAAGGTGGATTTTGAGGTATCTGAGAGGGACTAGCAGTAGGTTAACATGTTATGCAGGGTCAAAGACTTCACTACATGGATATGTAGGTTTAGATGTGGTAGGTTACATAGATGACAGGGGGTGCACCACAGGGTGTGTGGTGGTTGGTCTTCAAGATTGAGCTTGAAGAGGGATATAAGCCAAGAAACAAATTAGATGGTGTATAGGTATAGGTATAGGTATAGGTGCAACTATTTATCTCTAAGTGGGAGATTGTTAGGTTGTGGAGCTAAAAGCTTCACTAATGCAAACATAGAGGAGGTTGCAGAGGTTGCTGAGTTGCAGAGTGAGTTATAGGGCAACCGATGCTAGACTGATCAAATGATGTCTGTCATATTATTGTGTAGAAGCAACTGATGTCAATTATGAGTTAGTTGACATCGGTCAAGAAGGAGCCGACATCAGAAACCTGTGTGTGCATGCGTTTGCATGTGGGTCGAGAACAGGTCTATTTTTAGACTGTCAGTTTGCATGTTAAAGGCTAATTATAGTCTTGGAGTTGTGTGTCTAATTATTGTAATTAAGAAAGTCTAATTATTGTATGCATGAGATCTATATAATAGACTCATGGGATGTATTGTAAAATTGTACTAGAGTGAGAGAGTAAAGATTAGCTCCTTCAAAAGAGAGAGAAAGAGTGTTAGATAGCCAAGAGGGCTTGTAGAAGAGAGCAGGGATTAACTTCTCCTAGTTCCACAGGGGTGCTAAGTGTGTATGATCAGGGAGAGTTGCAGGTTGTGCAAGTTCTGGTAGAAGATCCACTGAGGTACTGGTTAAAGAATCATAAGGACTTGGTGAGGCAAGGACAAGGGTTCTTCAGGGTGTAGAGACATCTACGTGGTAAGTAAGGTTTGTTGATTTGTAGGTTGTTGCAAGAGAAGGGAGATATACTTGGAGTATGGTTGTGTACTTGGTGTACTGGCAGCATTGTTACTGACTGGTGGAAGTGAACAACAACTCTGTGTTTGAGTTGATTGTTGTGACCGTGCTGAGAGAGCGAAGTGTTGAAGGAGAATTATAGGTGAACCCTAGAAGTGTGGGAGCTCTAGAGGTGTGGGAAGAAGAATTGTGGCATCTTCTTTATTATATTTTCTTTTGATTGATTATTAATACAATTGGGTATTGTCTCTCATATTCTGTGTTGTTTCACATTTCTAGTTACTTATCATTCTAGTTAAATTCTGTGTTTAGTTGCTAATACAAAGGTAATCAAGTGTGTCCTTAGTGGGCAGTAGATCCAGATAGTTGGTATAAGAGCAAGTTGACCAGGTTGACCAGGTTGGTACCAATCTTGGCAAGTTGGTATTAGAAGGTGGTTAAGTTACTAACAGGTTGTATTAGATTTGGTTAGTGTTTGTTGATTAAGGTCACTCTCAAGGGTTTCAGATTGAGTGGGAGCATAGCAATGGTAGAAGAAAGTAAGCTATGAATGGAGAAACTAAATAGCGTGAATGGTCAAATTGATGGAAAGAAAGAGCAGGTAAAGGAAGGTTTTTGGTTGGTAGAAGATTAGTGTGTAGAAGCAGATGTTGAAGGTGTTGTTGCACAGGTTGCTCTGGATAAAGTAGAATCTTGGTCTATAGATTTTGTTGCCTCTTTCCATGCAACCCAAAAAAGAGCATTTTTTCACGAGTATGTCTTTGGAGACTTTAGAGAGATTTATTTAGGAGCTGGTGAGCCTTGTCAAATGGTTGGAAAAGGTGAAGTGAAGCTGTAATTGCAGACAAATAACACATAGGTGTTGAATGAGGTCATGCAAGTACTAGTCTTGGAGATGAGTCTAATTTCTTTAGGAAATTTAGGTGATGAGAGATGCACAGTAACTCTCATAGCAGATGCACTTGAATTAGATGGTGGTAAAAAAGTAGGTATCCTATATCTATCTACTTATATTACTGATTCACCTTCTATTGCAGAGATGTGGCTTTGTAGGCTTGGTTATATATGTAAGAAGGGAATGCATGTTCTTAAGTAGAAGATAGATATTTTTGACAAACTTAAGAACTGGAAAGCCTTGGTGTTCATGAAGGAGATGACAGACAGAGATCAGCTGAAGGGACTAAATTATTTTGAGTAGCGCTATGTTAATATGGACAAGGGTTTGATCCAAAAGGAGCTCACAGGTAAAAAGTCGACACTCATAGGTGAACATAGGTACCGACATCGATCAAGAGGAACCAATGTCGAATAGATAGGCACTGATGTTGGTCATGTGTAGATCAGTAGAGTCAGTGGTGTCAGGCAACAGGAACTAACATTAGTCATACAAGAATCGACATTGGTAGAAGGGACACTGGTGTTAGTTAGGGAGAACCGACGTCGATATTATGGGTCAATCGCAGGGAACCTATGTCAGCCAGGTGCAGATTGGGAGATGGCTGAGATCGGTCACTAGAATGGATGTTGAGCAGACAACAAGCTGTCAAGGAGTCTCAAACACCCATATGGAGGACTAAAAGAGTAAGTGGACCTCATATTCATTGTTCACCTTCTTACTTGTTTCTTATTGATGGTCAAGAACCAGGAAGATGTGAAGAGGCAATGCAGGTAGAATCTAGGAAATAGTGGGAGCATGGCATGAATTCTTCAGAAGAGAACCAAGTGGGAGATTTGGTAGAGTTGCCAATCAAGATGAAAGCACTAAAAGATGAATGGATTCCCAGGTTAAAGAAGAGATTGGATGGATATGTGAGATGGAAGGCTAGGATATATGGTCTTGAGGAAGCTGCAGGATAGTGGTATAGGCTTGACAGGTGGATGACAAAGCAGGGCTTCAGTCAATGTCAGTGTAACCATTGTGTTTGTCTTACTAGGTGGATGATGGTCACAACATTATCCTGTTACTGTATGTGGATGGTATGCTTGGTGTAGGTTCAGACATATAGGGTTTTACTGAGCTAAAGGTAAGGTTAGTTTAGTGGTGTGCCATGAAGGATTTGGAGTAGAAAAATTCTTTGGCAAGAGTAATCATAAGAGAAATGGGAAATCACAGGTTGATTTTGTCTCTAGTGGGAGCTGATGTGAAGAAGGTGTTGGCGGGGTTCAATTTGCAGGATGTAGAATCGCTAAGCACACCAAGGGTTAGACAACTTAGAATAGTGCTCAAAATCACATAAGGTCTAGTGTAGACCTAAGTTTTCCCAAGTAGTGGGAGTTATCAGAGAGTTTGGAGCCAATTCAGGGAAGGTGGATTCTTAGCTATCTAAGAGGGACTAGCAGTAGGTTAACATGTTATGCAGGGTCAAGGAATTCACTACATAGATATGCAGGTTCAGATGTGGTAGGTTACTTGGATGATAGGGGTGCACCATAGGGTGTGTGGTGGTTGGTCTTCAAGATTGAGCTTGAAGATGGATACAAGCTAGGAAACAAATTAGACAGTGTACAGATATAGGTACATGTGTAGCTATTTATCTCCAACTAGGAGATTGTTAGGTTGTGGAGCTAAAAGCTCCACTGATGCAGAAATGAAAGAGGTTACAGAGGTTGCTGAGTCATAGAACGAGTTGTAGGGAAACTGACGTTAGACTGATCAATCGACATTAGTCATATTACAGTGGAGAAGCAACCAACGTTGGTTATGATTTGGCCGACATCGGTTAGGAAGGAGCTGACGTCGGCAACTTGTGTGTGCATGCATTTGCATGCAGGTCAAGAATAGGTCTATTTTTAGACTATCAGTTTGAATGTTAAAGGCTAATTATAGTCTTTGAGTTGCAAAACTGGTAAGCACACCAAGGGTTGGGCAGCTTAGAATAGTGTTCAAAATCACATGAGCTCTGGTGTAGACCTAAGTTTTCCCAAGCAGTGGGAGTTGTCAGAGAGTTTGGAGCCAATTCAGGGAAAGTGGATTCTCAAGTATCTGAGAGGGACTAGTAGTAGGTTAACATGTTATGCAGGGTCAAGGACTTCACTACATGGATATGTAGGTTCGGATGTGGTAGGTTACTTGGATGACAGGGGGTGCACCATAGGGTGTGTGGTGGTTGGTCTTCAAGATTGAGCTTGAAGAGGGATACAAGCCAAGAAACAAATTAGACAGTGTACAAGTATAGGTACAGGTGTAGCTATTTATCTCCAAGTGAGAGATTGTTAGGTTGTGGAGCTAAAAGCTTCATTATTACAGACATGGAGGAGGTTGCAGAGGTTGCTAAGTTATAGAGCAGGTTGTAGGGCAACCAATGTCAGACTGATCAACCGACATCGGTCATTTTACAGTGCAAAAGAAACCGACATCGATTATGAGTTGGCCGACATCGGTCAGGAAGGAGCCAACATCGGCAACCTATGTGTGCATGCATGTGCATGCGGGTCGAGAACAGGTCTCTTTTTAGACTGTTAGTTTGCATGTTAATGGCTAATTATAGTCTTGGAGTTACATCTCTAATTATTGTAATTAAGAAAGTCTAATTACTATATGCATGAGATCTATATAATAGACTCATGGGCTGTATTGTAAAATTGTACTAGAGTGAGAGAGCAAAGATTAGCTCCTTTAGAAGAGATAGAGCAAGAGTGCTAGATAGCCAAGAGGGGTTGTAGAAGAGAGCAAGGATTAGCTTCTCCTAGTTTTAAAGTGGTGCTGAGTGTGTATGATCAAGGAGAGTTGCAAGTTGTGCAAGTTCTAGTAGAAGATCCACCGGGGTACTGGATGAAGAATCATAAGGACTTGGTGAGGCAAGGACAAGGGTTCTTCAGGGTGTAGAGACATCTACGTGGTAAGTAAGGTCTATTGATTTGCAAGTTGTTACAAGAGAAGGGAGATCTACTTGGAGTATGGTTGTGTACTTGGTGTACTGGTAGCGTTGTTACTGACTGGTGGAGGTGAACAACAACTCTATGTTTGAGTTGATTGTTGTGACTGTGATGAGAGAGTGAAGTGTTGAAGGAGAATTATGGGTGAACCCTAGAAGTGTGGGAGCTATAGAGGTGTGGGAAGAAGTGTGGCATCTTCTTTATAATATTTTCTTCTAATTGATTATTAATACAATTTGGTATTGTCTCTCATATTCTGTGTTGTTTCATATTTCTAGTTACTTATCATTCTAGTTAAATTTTGTGTTTAGTTGCTAATACAAAGGTAATCAAATGTGTCCTTAGTGGGTAGTAGATCCTGACAGTTGGTATCAGAGTAGGTTGACCAGGTTGACCAGGTTGGTACCAATCTTGGCAAGTTGGTATCAAAAGGTGGTTAAGTTACTAACAGGTTGTATTAGATCTGGTTAGTGTTTGTAGATTATAGGTCACTCTCAGGGGTTTCAAATTGAGTGGTAGTATAGCAATGGTAGAAGAAAGTAAGATATGAATGGAGAAATTGAATAGCATGAATGGTCATATTGATGGAAAGAAGGAGCAGGTAAAGGATTATTGTTGGTCAGTAGAAGATTAGTGTGTAGAAGTAGATGTTGTAGGTGTTGTTGCACAAGTTACTCTATTGCCTCTTTCCATGCAGCTCAAAATAGAGCATCTTTTCAAGGGTATGTCTTTGGAGACTTTGGAGAGATTTATTTAGGAGCTGGTGAGCCTTGTCAAATGGTTGGCAAAGGGGAAGTGAAGCTAAAATTGCAGATAGATAACACACGGGTGCTGAATGAGGTCATGCAGGTACCAATCTTGGAGATGAGTCTAATTTCTTAAGGAAAGTTAGGTGATGAGAGATGCAGAGTAACTCTCACAGTGGATGCACTTGAATTAGATGGTGGTAAGAAAGTAGGTACCCTTTATCTGTCTACTTATATTACTAATTCACCTTTTGTTGTAGAGATGTGGCTTTGTAGGCTTGGTTACATATGTAAGAATGGAATGCATGTTCTTAAGTAGAAGATAGATATCTTTGACAAACTTAAAAACTTCAAAGCCTTGGTGTTCATGGAGGAGATGATGGACAGAGATTAGCTGAGGGGACTAAATTATTCTAAGCAACATTATGTTAAAAAGGACAAGAGTTTGATCTAAAAGGAGGTCACAAGTAAAAAGTCATCAATCACAGGCAAATATAGGTACCAGCATTGGTCAGGAGGAACTGACGTTGAACAGATAGGTATCGACATTAGTCATGTGCAGATTAATAGAGTCGATGGCGTCAGGCAGCAAGAACTGACATCAGTCATATAGGAACTGACGTCAGTAGAAGGGACACCAGTGTCAGTCAGGGAGAACCGACATCGGTAGTATGGGTCAGTCACAAGGAACCAACGTTGATTAGGTGCAGATTAGGAGATGGCTGAGATCAATCACTGGAACGGATGTTGGGTAGACAACAAGCTATCAAAGAGTCTCAAATACCCATATGGAGGACTGAAAGGGTAAGTGGACCTCATATTCATTGTTCACCTTCTTACTTGTTGCTTACTAATGGTCAAGAACTAGGAAGACGTGAAGAGGCAATGCAGGTAGAATCCAGGAAACAGTGGGAGCATGGCATGAATTCTTTAGAAGAGAACCAAGCAGGAGATTTGGTAGAGTTGCCAGTCAGGATGAAAGCACTAAAAGATGAATGGATTCCCAGGTTAAAGAAGAGAGTGGATGGATACATGAGATGGAAGGCCAGGATATATGGTCTTGAGGAAGCTACAAGATAGTGGTACATGTTTGATAGGTGGATGATAAAGAAGGGCTTCAGTCAATGTCAGTGTAACCATTGTGTTTGTCTTACCAAGTGGATGATGGTTATAACATTATCCAGTTAATGTATGTGGATGGTATGCTTGGTGCAAGTTTAGACATATAGGGTTTTGTTGAGCTAAAGTTAAGGTTAGTTCAGTGGTGTGCCATGAAGGATTTGGAGCAGCAAAACTCTTTGGCAAGAGTAATCATAAGAGACATGGAAGATCACAGGTTGATTTTGTCTCCAGTGGGAGCTGATGTGAAGAAGGTGTTGGCGGGGTTCAATTTGCAAGATGTAGAATCACTAAGCACACCAAGGGTTAGATAGCTTAGAATAGTGCTCAAAATCACATAAGGTCTAGTGTAGACCTAAGTTTTCCCAAGTAATGGGAGTTGTCAGAGAGTTTGGAGCCAATTCGGGGAAGGTGGATTCTTAGGTATCTAAGAGGGACTAGCAGTAGGTTAACATGTTATGCAGGGTCAAGGAGTTCACTACATGGATATGTAGGTTTAGATGTGGTAGGTTACGTGGATGATAGGGGGTGCACCATAGGGTGTGTGGTGGTTGGTCTTCAAGATTGAGCTTGAAGAGGGATACAAGCTAGGAAACAAATTAGACAGTGTAGAGATATAGGTACAGGTGTAGCTATTTATCTCCAACTGGGAGATTGTTAGGTTGTGGAGCTAAAAGCTCCATTGATGCAGAAATGGAAGAGGTTGCGGAGGTTGCTGAGTCATAGAGCGAGTTGTAGGGAAACTAACGTCAGACTAATCAATCGACATCGGTCATATTACAGTGGAGAAGCAACCAACGTTGGTTATGAGTCAGCCGACATCGGTTAGGAAGGAGCTGACATCGACAACTTGTGTGTGCATGCATTTGCATGTAGGTCAAAAATAGGTCTATTTTTAGACTGTCAGTTTGAATGTTAAAGGCTAATTATAGTCTTTGAGTTATGTGTCTAATTATTGTAATTAAGAAAGTCTTATTATTGTATGCATGAGATCTATTTAATAGACTCATGGGCTATTAGGGTGTGGAGCTAAAAGCTTCACCAAGGAGAAGACATTAGCAATTTCGGGTCTACACAGACACCGGCGTCGGTCAGGAGTGAGCAACGTCAGTCAGAAGCAGTTGCAGAGACGCCGACGTCGGTAGAGGGTCGGCCAGCGGCGGTCATAGATGAGCAGCAGGAATCGATGTCGGTTACCTGCATGTCCAGAAAGCTATTTCTGTGGACAAAAGTGAGTGCATGATGAGTTTGAGTTATAGTCTCAAGCTCGCGTCTCTATTATTGGCAATACTATTTTTAGAGCCCTTGTTCAAGTGGCTTAACTGCTTGTTGGAAGTGCATGCTCAAGTCTCCTAATTCTATATGTAGAATTAGATCTTCTTAGCTTTGTAGTAGTTATTTTTGTAGAGAGTGAATTATTGTAATTCATTGTGTTAGAAGAACAGTACAGAATTGAATCAATCCAGGCTTGTTGGAGTTGATTGTTCTTGAGAGAGATAGCTCTTGAGGAATAGAGATCTAGTGAGAGATCTATACATCTAGGAGAGGTGTGGAAGAAAAAAGTTTCTTCAATTGTATTCCTTTTGTAAAGAGTTTGTTAATACAAGTTTTCAGGGTGTTTTCTTGTATCTCTTGTTCTTGCAATTATCTCATTCTAATTACTTGTCAATCTGATTTAATTCCGTGTTTATTGCTTTCACAATTGTAATCTATTGTTGGTGTGATCCCCCAACAAGTGGTATCAGAGCATAGGTTGCAGGTTCAGAGCTTGATATCCAATAAGTGGTATCAAAGTTTAGGTTCACTAACAGGTGGTTCAGATCTGTGCAGTGTGTATTGATTAGAGGTTCTCACAGGGGTTTCTATAGGGATTTCTATTTGAGTGGGAGAAGCAATGGCAGATGAAATTAAATTGAGAATGGAAAAGTTTAATGGCAAAAATTACCAACATTGAAGAATGTAGATAGAGGATTATCTGTATCAGAAAGATCTCTGCTTATCGTTAGGTGGGGTTGCAAAGAAGCCCAAAGACATGGAGGATGAAGAATGGGAAGTTCTTGACAGAAAGGCTCTTGGGTCTATAAGACTGAGTCTAGCATCCACTGTGATATCCAATTTATCATAGGCAAAGTCTACAGGAGAGTTGATGACTATGTTAGCAAATTTATATGAAAAACCCTCAGCTTCCAATAAGGTATATCTTATGAAGTAGTTATTTAATTTGCATATGAATGAAGGTGGATCTATTTCTACTCATCTAAATGATTTCAATGGTATTGTGAATCAATTAAGTTCAGTGAATATAGTGTTTGATGATGAGATAAAAGCTCTTTTAATATTATGTTCTTTGCCTGAAAGTTGGCATGGCTTAGTAATGGCAGTAAGTAATACTGCATCTGCATCAAATATTTTGAAAGTAGAGGATGTTGTTAGTGTTATCTTGAATGAGGAAATACGCAGGAAAAGCACAGAAGAGGCATCTAGGAGCACTTTAAGTTTTGAGAGCAGGGGAAGGCAAAAAGAGAAGAGCAAGAAAGGTAGAGCAAGATCCAAATCAAAGGGGAAAGGCAGATCTAAATCCAGAAATGGCAAGAAGCCACAATGCTGGAATTGTGAAAAGATGGGGCACATAAGTAGAGATTGTTGGTCAAAGCCTAGGGAGGACAATCAGCACGAAGGAAAGGAAGAAGCCAAGATTGCAGGTATTGCACAAGATGCTTTAATTTTCTCTCTGCATAATAATATAGAATCTTGGGTATTAGATTCTAGTGCATCTTTTCATGCTACTCCTAACAGGGAATATTTCAGTGACTATATCCATGGAGATTTTGGAATAGTGTATCTAGGGGATGATGAGCCCTACAAAATAATTGGTAAAGGTAAAGTGCAGCTAAAGATGCAGAATAGCAACACATGGGTGTTGAGAGACGTGATGCATGTTCTTAGCTTGAAGAGAAACTTGATTTCTGCAGGAAAGTTAGGGGATGAGGGCTGTACAATAACTCTCACAGCAAAATCTTGGAAGGTGACCAAGGGTGCACTTGTTATGGCCAAAGGTAAGAGAGAAGGTACTCTTTATTTGTATAATTGTGTTACTAACAAATCTCCTTCTGTATTATCTACTTCAAATGTGGATGCTAAATTGTGGCACTCAAGGGTTGGCCACATGAGTGAGAAGGGGATGTCAATTCTTAAGTCCAAAGGTATGCTTTCAGATTTAAAAGGCATAGATCTAGAGTTTTGTGAGCACTGTGTATTTGGAAAATAGAAATGGGTTAGTTTTCTCAAAATTGGGTCTACTAAGAAGAGGCATAAGTTGGAGCTTGTTCACACAGACGTGTGGGGACCGGCTCAAGTTGCTTCCATTAGAGGATCATAGTACTATGTATCTTTCATAGATGATGCTACAAGGAAGGTATGGATCTATTGTATTAGGAGAAAATTTGATGTATTTGATACTTTTAAAGTTTGGAAAGCTATGGTTGAGAATGAAATAGGTAAAAGATTAAAGTGCCTGAGATCAGACAATGGTGGTGAGTTCTACAGTCATAAGTTTATAGATTATTGTTACATGCATGGAATCTGTAGGTAAAGGACGGTTCCAAGGACTCTTCAACAAAATGGAATTGCTGAAAGGATGAACAGGACAATAATGGAGCATGCAAGATGTATGAGATTGCATGCCAGTTTGCCCTTACAGTTTTGGGCACAAGTTGTTGACACTGCAGTGTACTTGATTAACAGAGGACCCTCTATAGCTTTGGATGGTGGTATTCCAGAAGAGGCATGGACAGGTAAAAAGGTTGATCTCTCATATCTCAAAGTTTTTGGTTGTGAAGCCTTTATGCATATAGATAAGGAAAATAGAAAGAAGCTTGATGCTAAGTCTATGAGATGCACGTTTATTGGCTATGGCTTAGATGATTTTGGTTACAGATTGTGGAATCTAGAAACTAATAACGTAATCAAGAGCCGTGATGTTGTTTTCAATGAAAGAGTGATGTATTGTGATCAGCTAAGGAAGTTGAATCAATCTGAGCAGAGTAATGGTGAATTGGACGAGGTGAAAGTCCAAGATGAGCTCGCGGGAAAAAGAAATAATCACTTGCAAGAAAACACAAAGACCGACGTCGGTAGTGTAAGAACTGGCATCAGCAAGACAAAAACTGGCATCGGCCATACAGAGACCGATGTTGGCCATATAGGTACCGAGGTCGGTCAGGCAGAATCGACATCGGCCAGTAACAGGTCTGCATGTGACCGAGGTCAGTCACTGTCAGAGAATTTGGGTGGACAGCGTGTTGTGGACGAGTCTCAAACACCCATCAGGAGGTCAGAAAGGGTGAGTAAGCCTCCAATTAGATATTCTTCTTCTTTATTTTATTTATTGCTAACTGATGGTGGACAACCAGAGAGTTTTGAGGAAGCAATACAGGTGGAGTCCAAGAGTGAGTGGGAGCGTGGCATGGTTGAAGAGTTGGAGTCCTTAAGAGAGAACCAAACATGGGATTTGGTTGAATTGCCAGTTGGTAAGAGAACACTCAAGAAAAGATGGACTTACAGGTTGAAAGAAGATGAGAATAGACAGATGAGATACAAGGCCAGATTAGTGGTAAAAGGATTTACACAAAAGCCAGGTATCGACTTTGGTGAGATTTTTTCTCCTGTTGTTAAAATGAGTTCAATAAGGGTTGTATTGTCTTTGGTTGCTTTTGAGGATTTGCATCTTGAGCAGCTAGATGTTAAGACAACGTTTCTTCATGGAGATTTGGATGAGGAAATTTATATGGAACAGCCAGAAGGATTTGAGGTCAAGGGTAAGGAGAAGTTTGTGTGCAGATTGAAGAAAAGCTTGTATGGCCTCAAGCAAGATCCTAGGCAATGGTACTTAAAATTTGACAAGTTTATGACTGTCCATGGCTATAGCAGGTGTCAATCAGACCATTGTGTGTATTTCAAGAGATTTGATAACGGTAGATATATTATTCTATTGTTTTATGTAGATGATATGCTGGTTGCAGGATCTCACATGCAGGATATCTCAGAGCTCAAGGTGAAATTAGCTCAAACATTTGTTATGAAGGATTTGGGAGTAGCAAAGAAAATCCTTGGCATGAGCATTAAGAGAGACAAGAAGAATCACAAGTTGATATTGTCTCAAGAAGATTATGTGGACAAGGTGTTGAAATGGTTCAATATGCAGGATGCTAAACCGGTAAGCACACCTTTGGCTGGACATTTTAAGTTGAGTAAAGAACAATGTCCTAATTC
Source organism: Torreya grandis (assembly GCA_037957365.1). Taxonomy (NCBI): domain Eukaryota; kingdom Viridiplantae; phylum Streptophyta; class Pinopsida; order Cupressales; family Taxaceae; genus Torreya; species Torreya grandis. The sequence goes on along the minus strand of JARHVA010006701.1, from coordinate 616,480 downwards.
ATATGATGAGGTAGAGTACATGAGTAAGGTTCCATATTATTCTGCAGTAGGAAGTTTGATGTATGAAATGGTGTGTACTAGACCAGATATTGCCCAAGCAGTGGGAGTGGTAAGTAAGTATATGGCCAATCTAGGTAAGGAACATTGGAAAGCAGTTCAGTGGATCCTTAGATATCTGAGAGGAACCAGTAGTAAGCACTTGTGCTATGGAGGTTCAGATACTTCTCTACATGGTTATGTAGATTCAGATATGGTAGGTGATTTGGATGGCAGGAGAAGCACCATAGGTTATGTTTTTACTGTAGGTGGAATGGTGGTTAGCTAGATATCTAAGTTGCAGAAGGTTGTTGCCTTGTCAACTACAGAAGCAGAGTATATTGCAGCCACAGAAGCTAGCAAAGAGATGATATGGATGACACGGTTCATGGATGAGCTTGGTAGGGAGCATGAGAGTTGTAGATTATACAGTGACAGTTAGAGTGCAATCCATTTGGCTAAGAATTTAGCTTTTCATTCAAGAACAAAGCATATACAACTAAGGTATCACTTCATACGATAGGTATTGGAAGATGGTGAGTTGAAGCTAGAGAAGATCCATACAGATAAGAATCCTGCTGATATGTTAACAAAGCCAGTTACAAAGGAGAAGTTGAATCTTCATTCAACTTCTATTGGTCTTCATGATTGAGTTGAAGATGGAGGAGTTAGAAGATGTTGCTGTACAGGTACTGGTGCAGCTGTTTATCTCCAAGTGGGAGATTGTTAGGGTGTGGAGCTAAAAGCTTCACCAAGGAGCAGACATTAGTAGTTTTGGGTCTACACAGACACCAACGTTGGTCAAGAGTGACCGACATCAGTCAGAAGTAGTTGCAGAGACGCTGACGTCGGCAGAGGGTCGATCGGCGGTGGTCACAGACAAGCAGCAGGAACCGACATCGGTTACCTGCGTGTCCAGAAAGCTATTTCCATGGACAAAAGTGAGTGTTTGCATGATGAATTTGAGTTTTAGTCTCAAGCTCACGTCTCTATTATTGGCAATACTATTTTTAGAGCCCTTGTTCAAGTGGCTTAATTGCTTGTTGGAAGTGCATGCTCAAGTCTCCTAATTTTATATGTAGAATTAGATCTTCTTAGCTTTGTAGTAGTTATTGTTGTAGAGAGTAAATTATTGTAATTCATTGTGTGAGAAGAACAGTACAGAATTGAATCAATCCAGGCTTGTTGGAGTTGATTTTTCTTGAGAGAGATAGCTCTTGAGGAATAGAGATCTAGTGAGAGATCTATACATCTAGGAGAGGTGTGGAAGAAAGAAGTTTCTTCAATTGTATTCCTTTTGTAAAGAGTTTGTTAATACAAGTTTTCTAGGTGTTTTCTTGTATCTCTTGTTCTTGCTATTATCTCATTCTAATTACTTGTCAATCTGATTTAATTATGCATTTATTGCTTTCACAATTGTAATCTATTGTTGGTGTGATCCCCCAACAAGTGTCTAATTATTGTAATTAAGAAAGTCTTATTATTCTATGCATGAGATCTATATAATAGACTCATGGGCTGTATTGTAAAATTGTACTAGAGTGAGAGAGCAAAGATTAGCTCCTTCAGAAGAGAGAGAGCAAGAGTGCTAGATAGACAAGAGGGCTTGTAGAAGAGAGGAGGGATTAGCTTCTCCTAGTTTCAAAGGGGTGCTGAGTGTGTATGATCAGGGAGAGTTGCAAGTTGTGCAAGTTCTAGTAGAAGATCCACTGGGGTACTGGTTGAAAAATCATAAGGACTTGGTGAGGCAAGGACAAGAGTTATTCAGGGTGTAGAGACATCTACATGGTAATTAAGGTTTGTTGATTTGCAGGTTGTTGCAAGAGAAGGGAGATCTACTTGGAGTAGGGTTGTGTACTTGGTGTACTGGTAGCATTATTACTGACTGGTGGAAGTGAACAACTCTATGTTTGAGTTGATTATTGTGACCATGATGAGAGAGTGAAGTGTTGAAGGAGAATTACAGGTGAACCCTAGAAGTGTGGGAGCTCTAGAGGTGTGGAAAGAAGAAGTTTGGCATCTTTTTTATTGTATTTTCTTCTGATTGATTATTAATACAATTGGGTATTGTCTCTCATATTCTATGTTGTTTCATATTTTTAGTTACTTATCATTCTAGTTAAATTTTGTGTTTAGTTGCTAATACAAAGGTAATCAAGTGTGTCCTTAGTTGGCAGTAGATCATGACAGTTGGTATCAGAGCAGGTTGGGCAGGTTGACCAGGTTGGTACCAATCTTGGCAATTTGGTATCAGAAGGTGGTTAAGTTACTAACATGTTGTATTAGATTTGGTTAGTGTTTATTGATTACAGGTCACTCTCAGGGGTTTTAGATTGAGTGGGAGTATAGAAATTGCAGAAGAAAGTAAGCTACAAATGGAGAAACTGAATTGCACGAATGGTCAGATTGATGGAAAGAAAGAGCAGGTAAAAGAAGATTGTTGGTCGGTAGAAGATTAATGTGTAGAAAAAGATGTTGTAGGTGTTGTTGCATAGGTTTCTTTGGATAAAGTAGAATCTTGGTCTATAGATTCCGTTGCCTCTTTCCATGTAGCCTGAAATAGAGCATCTATTCATTGGTGTCTTTGGAGACTTTGGAGAGATTTCTTAAGGAGCTGGTGAGCCTTGTCAAATGGTTGGCAAAGGGAAAGTGAAGCTAAAATTGCAGACAGATAATACATGAGTGTTGAATGAGGTCATGCAGGTACCAGTCTTGGAGATGAGTCTAATTTCTTCAAGAAAGTTAGGTGATGAGAGATGCACAATAACTCTCACAACGGATGCACTTGAATTAGACAGTGGTAAGAAAGTAGGTATCCTTTATCTATCTACTTATATTACTGATTCACCTTCTATTGTAGGGATGTGGCTTTGTAGGCTTGGTTACATATGTAATAAGGGAATGCATGTTCTTAAGCAAAAGACAAATATCTTTGACAAACCTAAGAACTGGAAAGCCTTAGTGTTCATGGAGGAGATGACGTACAGAGATCAGCTGAAGGGACTAAATTATTATGAGCAATGCTATGTTAATATGGACAAGGGTTTGATCTAAAAGGAGCTCACAGGTAAAAATTCATCACTCACAGGTGAACACAGGAACCAACATTGGTCAGGAGGAACCGATGTTGAACAAATAGGCACCGATGTCGATCATGTGCAGATCATCAGAGTCTATGGTGTTAGGCAGTAGGAACCAACATCAGTCATACAAGAACTGACATCAGCTGAAGGGACATCGGCATTGATCAAGGAGAACTAAAGTCAATAGTATGGGTTAGTCATAGGCAACCGATGTTGGTCGGGTGTAGATTGGGAGATGGCCGAGATCAGTCACTGGAATGGATGTTGGGCAAACAGCAAGCTGTCAAAGTGTCTCAAATGCCCATATGGAGGACTGAAAGGGTAAGTGGACCTCATATTCATTGTTCACCTTCTTACTTGTTGCTTACTGATGGTCAAGAACTAGGAAGACGTGAAGAGGCAATGCAGGTAAAATCTAGGAAACAGTGGGAGCATGGCATGAATTCTTCAGAAGAGAACCAAGAGGGAGACTTGGTAGAGTTTTCAGCTAGGATGAAAGCACTGAAAGATGAATTGATTCCCAAGTTAAATAAGAGAGTGGATGGATACATGAGATAGAAGGCCAAGATATATGGTCTTGAGGAAACTGCAGGACAGTGGTACAGGTTTGACAGGTGGATGACAAAGTAGGGCTTTAGTCAATGTCAGTGTAACCATTGTGTTTGTCTTACCAAGTGGATGATGGTCACAACATTATCCTATTACTATATGTGGATGGTATGCTTGGTGCAGGGTAAGACATACAGGGTTTTGTTGAGCTAAAGGTAAGGTTAGTTAAGTGGTGTGCCATTGAGGATTTGGAGCAGCAAAATTCTTTGGCAAGAGTAATCATAAGAGACATGGAAGATCACAGGTTTATTTTGTCTCCAGTGGGAGCTGATGTGAAGAAGGTATTGGCAGAGTTCAATTGTAGGATGCAGAATCGCTAAGCGCACCAAGGGCTGGATAGCTTAAAATAGTGTTCAAAATCACGAGGTCTAGTGTAGACCTGAGATTTCCCAAGCAGTGGGAGTTGTCAGAGAGTTTGGAGCCAATTCAGAGAAGGTGGATTCCCAGGTATCTGAGAGGGACTAGCAGTAGGTTAACATGTTATACAGAGTCAAGGACTTCACTATATGGATATGTAGGTTCAGATGTGGTAGATTACTTGGATGACAGGGGGTGCACCACAAGGTGTGTGGTGGTTGGTCTTCAAGATTGAGCTTGAAGAGGGATACAAGCCAGGAAAAAAATTAGATGGTGTATAGGTATAGGTACAGGTGCAATTGTTTATCTCCAAGTGGGAGATTATTACATTGTGGAGATAAAAGCTTCACTGATGCAGACATGGAGGAGGTTGCAAAGGTTGATGAGTTGTAGAGAAAGTTGTACGACAACTGACGTCGAAATGATCAACCGATGTCCGTCATATTACAGTGCAGAAGCAACTGACATCGGTTATGAGTCGGCCGACATCGGTCAGGAAGGAGCTGACGTCAACAACTTGTGTGTGCATGAATTTGCATGTGGGTCAAGAATAGGTCTATTTTTGGACTGTCAATTTGCATGTTAAAGGCTAATTATAGTCTTAGAGTTGCGTGTCTAATTATTGTAATTAAGAAAGTATAATTATTGTATGCATGAGATATATATAATAGACTCATGGGCTGTATTGTAAAATTGTACTAGAGTGAGAGAGAAAATATTAGCTCCTTTAGAAGAGAGAGAGCAAGAGTGCTAGATAGCCAAGAGGGCTTGTAGAAGAGAGCAGGAATTAGCTTCTCCTAGTTCCAAATGGGTGTTGAGTGTGTATGATCAGGGAGAGTTGCATGTTGTGCAAGTTCTGGTAGAAGATCCACTGGGGTACTGGTTCAAGAATCATAAGGACTTGGTGAGGCAAGGGCAGGGGTTCTTCAGGGTGTAGAGACATCTACGTGGTAAGGTCTATTGATTTGCAGGTTGTTGTAAGAGAAGGGAGATCTACTTGGAGTATGGTTGTGTACTTGGTGAACTGGTAGCATTATTACTGACTGGTGGAAGTGAACAACAACTCTATGTTTGAGTTGATTATTGTGACCATGATGAGAGAGTGAAGTGTTGAATGAGAATTACAAGTGAACCCTAGAAGTGTGGGAGCTCTAGAGGTGTGGAAAGAAGAAGTTTGGCATCTTCTTTATTGTATTTTCTTCTGATTGATTATTAATACAATTGGGTATTGTCTCTCATATTCTATGTTGTTTCATATTTCTAGTTACGTATCATTCTGGTTAAATTCCATGTTTAGTTGCTACTACAAAGGTAATCAAGTGTGTCCTTAGTGGGTAGTAGATCCTGACATTTGGTATCAGAGTAGGTTGCACAGGTTGACCAGGTTGGTACCAATCTTGGTAGGTTGGTATCAGAAGGTGGTTAAGTTACTAACAAGTTGTATTAGATTTGGTTAGTGTTTGTTGATTATAGGTCACTCTCAGGGGTTTCAGATTGAGTGGGAGTATAGCAATGGTAGAATAAAGTAAGCTACGAATGGCGAAATTGAATAGCATGAATGGTCATATTGATGGAAAGAAAGAGCAGGTAAAGGAAGCTTGTTGGTTGGTAGAAGATCAACGTGTAGAAGCAAATGTTGCAGGTGTTGTTACATAGGTTGCTCTGGATAAAGTAGAATCTTGGTCTATAGATTCTGTTGCCTCTTTCCATGCAGCCTAAAATAGAGCATCTTTTCATGGGTATGTCTTTGGAGACTTTGGAGAGATTTATTTAGGAGCTGGTGAGCCTTGTCAAATGGTTGGCAAAGGGGAAGTGAAGCTGAAATTGTAGATAGATAACACACGGGTGTTGAATGAGGTCATGTAGGTACCAGTCTTGGAGATGAGTCTAATTTCTTTAAGAAAGTTAGGTGATGAGAGATGCATAGTAACTCTCACAGTGGATGCACTTGAATTAGACGGTGGTTAGAAAGTAGGTATCCTTTATCTATCTACTTATATTATTGATTCACCTTCTATTGCAGAGATGTGGCTTTTTAGGCTTGGTTACATATATAAGAAGGGAGTGCATGTTCTTAAGTGGAAGATAGATATCTTTGACAAACTTAAGAATTGGAAAGCCTTGGTGTTCATGGAGGAGATGACAGATAGAGATCAGCTGAGGGGACTGAATTATTATGAGCAGCATTGTGTTAATATGGATAAGGGTTTGATCCAAAAGGAGCTTGTAGGTAAAAAGTCATCACTCAGAGGTGAACATAGATGTCGGTCATGTGCAGATCAATAGAGTCAGTGATGTCAGGCAGTAAGAACCGACGTCGGTCATATAGGAACCGACATTAGTAGAAGGGACACCGATGTTGGTTAGGGGGAACCGACATCCATAGTATGGGTCAATCATAGGGAACTGACGTTGATCGGGAGCAAATTGGGAGATGGCTAAAATCGGTCACTAGAATGGATGTTAGGCAAACAACAAGCTATCAAGGACTCTCAAATGCCCATATGGAGGACTAAAAGGGTAAGTGGACATCATATTCATTGTTCACCTTCTTACTTGTTGCTTACTGATGGTCAGGAACTAGGAAGATGTGAAGAGGCAATATAGGTAGAATCTAGGAAATAGTGGGAGCATGGCATGAATTCTTTAGAAGAGAACCAAGTGGGAGATTTGGTAGAGTTGCCAACCAGGATGAAAGCACTAAAAGACAAATGGAATCCCAGGTTAAAGAAGAGAGTGGATGGATACATGAGATAGAAGGCCAAGATATATGGTCTTGAGGAAGCTGCATGACAGTGGTATAGGTTTGACAGGTGGATGACAAAGCAGGGCTTTAGTCAATCTCAGTGTAACCATTGTGTTTGTCTTACCAGGTGGATGATGGTCACAACATTATCCTGTTACTGTATGTGAATGGTATGCTTGGTGCAAGTTCAAACATATAGGGTTTTTCTGAGCTAAAGGTAAGGTTAGTTCAGTGGTGTGCCATGAAGGATTTGGAGTAGTAAAATTCTTTGGCAAGAGTAATCATAAGAGACATGGAAGATCACAGGTTGATTTTGTCTACAATGGGAGCTGATGTGAAGAAGGTGTTGGTGGAGTTTAATTTGTAGGATGTAGAACTGATAAGCATACCAAGGGCTAGACAACTTAGAACAGTTTTTGAAATCACATGAGGTCTGGTGTAGACCTAAGTTTTCCCAAGTAGTGGGAGTTGTCAGAGAGTTTGGAGCCAATTCGGGAAAGGTGGATTCTCAAGAATCTAGGAGGGACTAGCAGCAGGTTAACATGTTATGTAGGGTCAAGGACTTCACTACATGGATATGTAGGTTTGGATGTGGCAGGTTACTTGGATGACAGGGGGTGCACCACAAGGTTTGTGGTGGTTGGTCTTCAAGATTGAGCTTGAAGAGGGATACAAGCTAGGAAACAAATTAGACAGTGTATAGGTATAGGTACAGGTGCATCTTTTTATCTCCAAGTGGGAGATTGTTAGTTTGTGGAGCTAAAATCTTCACTGATGTAAACATGGAGGAGGTTGTGGAGGTTACTGAGTTGCAGAGTGAGTTGCAGGGCAACTGACATCAGACTGGTCAATTGATGTCGGTCATATTACAGTGCAAAAGCAACCAATGTCAGTTATGAGTCGGCCGACATCGGTCAAGAAGGAGCCAATGTCGGCAACCTATGTGTGCATGCATTTGCATGTGGGTCAAGAATAGGTCTATTTTTGGACTGTCAGTTTGCATGTTAAAGGCTAATTATAGTCTTGGAGTTGTGTGTCTAATTATTTTAATTAAGAAAGTCTAATTATTGTATGTGTGAGATCTATATAATAGACTCATGGGCTATATTATAAAATTATACAAGAGTGAGAGAGAAAATATTAGCTCCTTTAGAAGAGAGAGAGCAAGAGTGCTAGATAGCCAAGAGGGCTTGTAGAAGATAGCATGGATTAGCTTTTCCTAGTTCCAAAGGGGTGCTGAGTGTGTATGATCAGGGAGAGTTGCAGGTTGTGCAAGTTCTGGTAGAAGATCAACCAGGGTACTGGTTGAAGAATCATAAGGACTTGGTGAGGCAATGACAAGGGTTCTTCATGGTGTAGATACATCTACATGGTAAGTAAGGTCTACTGATTTACAGGTTGTTGCAAGAGAAGGGAGATCTACTTGGAGTATGGTTGTGTACTTGGTGTACTGGCAGCATTGTTACTGACTGGTGGAGGTGAACAACAACTCTATGTTTGAGTTGATTGTTGTGACCATGATGAGAGAGTGAAGTGTTGAAGGAGAATTACAGGTGAACCCTAGAAGTGTGGGAGCTCTAGAGGTGTGGGAAGAAGAAGTGTGGCATCTTCTTTATTGTATTTTATTCTGATTGATTTTTAATATAATTGGGTATTGTCTCTCATATTCTGTGTTGTTTCATATTTCTAGTTACTTATCATTCTGGTTAAATTCTGTGTTTAGTTGCTAATACAAAGTTAATCAAGTGTGTCCTTAGTGGGCAGTAGATCCTGATAGTTGGTATTAGAGCAGGTTGAGTAGGTTGACTAGGTTAGTACCAATCTTAGCAAGTTGGTATCAGAAGGTGGTTAAGTTACTAACAGGTTATATTAGATCTAGTTAGTGTTTGTTGATTACAGGTCACTCTCAGGGGTTTCAGATTGAGTGGGAGTATAGCAATGGTAGAAGAAATTAAGCTATGAATGGAGAAATTGAATAGCATGAATGGTTAGATTGAATGAAAGAAAGAGCAGGTAAAGGAAGATTGTTGGTCGGTAGAAGATTAGCGTGTAGAAGTAGATGTTTCATGTGTTGTTACATAAGTTGCTTTGGGTAAACTAGAATCTTGGTCTATAGATTCTATTGCCTCTTTCCATGCATCCCAAAATAGAGCATCTTTTCATGGGTATGTCTTTAGAGACTTTGGAGAGATTTATTTAGGAGCTGGTGAGCCTTGTCAAATGGTTGGCAAAGGGGAAGTGAAGCTGAAATTACAGACAGATAACACATGAGTGTTGAATGAGGTCATGCAGGTACCAGTCTTGGAGATGAGTCTAATTTCTTCAGGAAAGTTAGGTGATGAGAGATGCACAGTAACTCTCACAGCGGATGCACTTGAATTAGATGGTGGTAAGAAAGTAGGTATGCTTTATCTATCTACTTATATTACTGATTCACCTTCTATTAGAGAGATGTGGCTTTGTAGGCTTGGTTACATATGTAAGAAGGGAATGCATGTTCTTAAGTGGAAGATAGATATCTTTGACAAACTTAAGAACTGAAAAGCCTTGGTGTTCATGGAGGAGATGACAGACAGAGATCAACTAAGGGGACTAAATTATTTTGAGCAGTGCTATGTTAATATGGACAAGGGTTTGATCGAAAAGGATCTTGCGGGTAAAAAGTCATCACTCATAGGCGAACATAGGTATCGGCATCGGTCAGGAAGAACCGACATTGAATAGACAGGCACTGACATTGGTCATGTGCAGATCAGTAGAGTCGGTGGTGTCAGGCAGCAGGAACCGACATTAGTCATATAAGAACTGACATCTACAGAAGGGACACTAGCATCGGTCAAGGAGAACTAATGTCGATAGTATGGGTCAGTCACAGGGAACCAACGTCAGTTAGGTGTAGATTGGGAGATGGCTGAGATCGGTCACTAGAATGGATGTTGGGCAGACAACAAGCTGTCAAGGAGTCTCAAATGCCCATATGGAGGATTGAAAGGTTAAGTGGACCTCATATTCATTATTCACCTTCTTACTTATTGCTTATTGATGGTTAAGAACTAGGAAGATGTGAAGAGGCAATGTAGGTAAAATCTAGGAAACAGTGGGAGCATGGCATGAATTCTTCAAAAGAGAACCAAGTGGGGGATTTGGTAGAGTTTCTAGCTGGGATGAAATCACTTAAAGATGAATGGATTCCCAGGTTAAAAAAGAGAGTGGATGGATACATGAGATGGAAGGCTAGGATATATGGTCTTGAGGAAGCTGCAGAACAGTGGTACAAGTTTGACAAGTGGATGACAAAGCAGGGCTTCAGTCAATGTCAGTGTAACCATTGTGTTTGTCTTACCAGGTGGATGATGGTCACATCATTATCCTATTAATGTATGTGGATGGTATGCTTGGTGCAGGTTCAAACATGTAGGGTTTTGCTAAGCTAAAGGTATGGTTAGTTCAGTGGTGTGCCATGAAGGATTTGGAGGAGCAAAATTCTTTGGCAAGAGTAATCATAAGAGACATGGAAGATCACAGGTTGATTTTGTCTCTAGTGGGAGCTAATGTGAAGAAGGTGTTGGTGGGGTTCAATTTGTAGGATGCAAAATTGGTAAGCACACCAAGGGCTGGACAACTTAGAACAATGTTTGAAATCACATGAGGTCTGGTGTAGACCTATGTTTTCCCAAGCAATGGGAGTTGTTAGAGCATTTGGAGCCAATTCAGGGAAGGCAGATTCTCAAGTATCTAAGAGGGACTAGCAACAGGTTAACATGTTATGCAGTGTCAAGGACTTCACTACATGGATATGTAGGTTCGGATGTGGAAGGTTACTTGGATGACAGGGGGTGCACCATAGGGTGTGTGGTGGTTGGTCTACAAGATTGAGCTTGAAGAGGGATACAAGCTAAGAAACAAATTAGACAGTGTACAGGTATAGGTACATGTGCAGTTGTTTATCTCCAAGTGGGAGATTGTTAGGTTGTTGAGCTAAAAGCTTCACTAATGCAGACATGGAGGAGGTTGCAGAGGTTGCTAAGTTGTAGAGTGAGTTGCAAGGCAACTGACATCGGACTGATCAACTGACGTCGGTCATATTATAGTGTAAAAGCAACTGACGTTGGTTATGAGTCGGCCAACATTGGTCAGGAAGGAGCCGACATCGGCAACCTATGTGTGCACGCATTTGCATGCATGTTGAGAATAGGTATATTTTTGGACTGTCAGTTTGCATGTTAAATTATAATTATAGTCTTGGAGTTGTGTGTCTAATTATTATAATTAAGAAAGTTTAATTATTTTATGCATGAGATCTATATAATAGACTCATGGGCTGTATTGTTAAATTGTACTAGAGTGAGAGAGCAAATATTAGCTCTTTCAGAAGAGAGAGAGCAAGAGTGCTAGATAGCCAAGAGGGCTTGTAGAAGAGAGTAGGGATTAGCTTCTCCTAGTTCCAAAGGGGTGTTGAGTGTGTATGATCAGGGAGAGTTGCAGGTTGTGCAAGTTCTGGTAGAAGATCCACCAGGGTATTGGTTGAAGAATCATAAGGACTTGGTGAGGTAAGGACAAGGGTTCTTCATGGTGTAGAGACATCTACGTGGTAAGTAAGGTCTATTGATTTGCAGGTTGTTTCAAGAGAAGGGAGATCTACTTGGAGTATGGTTGTGTACTGGTAGTGTTGTTACTGACTGGTGTAGGTGAACAACAACTCTGTGTTTGAGTTGATTGTTGTGACCATGATGAGAGAGTGAAGTGTTGAAGGAGAATTACAGGTGAACCCTAGAAGTGTGGGAGCTCTAGAGGTGTGGGAAGAAGAAGTGTGGCATCTTCTTTATTGTATTTTCTTCTGATTGATTATTAATACAATTGGGTATTGTCTCTCATATTCTGTGTTGTTTCATATTTCTAGTTACTTATCATTCTGGTTAAATTTCGTGTTTAGTTGCTAACACAAAGGTAATCAAGTGTGTCCTTAGTGGGCAGTAGATCCTGACACTTTACTCTTTGAAATTATACATTAGATATTGATACTCACTTATCATATTCAAAATGGTGTCTAACTAGGAATGTATATTCCGTTAAGGTGGTTGGAAATGTTTAAAAAATACTCATCTATGATAACATCCTTTAGATTCAAGTCCTTAGTTACCTTTATTCCCACAAGGTAAATTTTGCTTAAACAACATTATTTATTTAGTGACCCACTAGGCTCACATAGGATAAAACAAACCCACCTCTATAGAATATAAAGATATTTACACATCCTACTTCCCCTAAAATCCATTTTAATACACCATCAAAGCTAAATTTGAACCACACCTTGGGTGGATTTTCCATTTGACATCATTTTCATAGATATTATTATTACACCCACCTTTTTCAACATTGAATTCTAAATTCCAATTTTAAATAATGGAATTCTTAGAATTAGAGGAAAACTATTTATTCATATTTTTATGGTCTTCTGATTCTCCTTGATAGCTTCTATGATCCTCCAGCCCAAAATAGTTGGATTCCATTTCTTATTTTGAAAAAATATAGCATATATCTATTTCCACATCCCCTATAGGATGTGTAGAAGGGTCAAATTTTGATGGTTATTGAGATACAAAGAGGACTAGGTTGAATCCCAATGGGTAATAACGTCAAATAATGAGATGGGTCTTACCCAAGACAAAATAAAAAAGGGAAGGATAAGTTCTAATATTTTGCCTCCAAATGGCATTCTAGTAAAAGATGTTGGATAGACTCTACCTCTTTTCCACATATAACACACATATAATAATGGCCATAACTCTCTTCATGAGGTTTTATATCATGATAATCTTGTTTCAAGTTTCTAAAAAAAAAGAAAAGGTTGAATTTAGGAGTGATATCCTTTATCCATAAGGATATCCATGAGAAACATTTCTCTGTAGGCCACAAAACCACAAAGTACACTAATTTGATTAATTAACTTCCATGATATTCTACATAAAAAAACATCATACTATTTTAACACCTAACATATGTGCATTTTCCTCCACTTATAATTTAAAACACTTAGATTATGAAGGATTTTTATGTTTGTGGTGTCTATTGATATTTTTTCCAAGAAGCCTTCCTTTCATTGTTAACATAGTTATCCTTAAATTTATCCCCTATATTTTTATTAAACTCTTCTCCAACCATAGTCCATGGATATATAGAACATATTAGATAGTCATAGAGCCATGCATCCTCCCAAAAGGAATATTTATTACCATTACTAATATTCCACTTAAAAACTTTACAAAGCACCTTTATACTCTTAACAAGGGCATTCCAAAAGGATGAACCTTTCAAGAGGACCTCCATGATCATGGAATGGTCAATTTTTCCTCCCAAGTATTTTTCCTTAACTATCCTTAGCCATTGAGAGTTCTCCAAATTTACTTTCTTGTCCATATGTGCCACCAAATCACTATTCATTATTTTAATATTTTAAAGTCATATACCCATCTATCCTTAGGAAGACATACCATTCCCCATGCCACAAGAGGTATTCTATTTTTTTCCTCTATTCATTACCATAGAAACCTCCTCTAAATCTAATCAATCTTTATTTACACCTCACTAGGCATCCTAAATATTGACATTAAATAAATAGGAAGATTATGAAGTGATATTTTAACTAGTTTAAGTTCAATGGCTTGGGTGAAAATTTTTCTTTTCCATACTAAAAGTTTTATTTGCATCCTATCTAGTAAGGAATTTTAATTACTCATCTTTATCCTCCATTTTAAGAGTGGAATATACAAGTAGGTAGAAATAATATCTTATATTTTACACTCCATGATATTTGATAATATACTTTCTAATTAATTAGGTGTGTTGATAAAAAAATATAGAGCTCTTGGATTAGTTGACACATTTCCCTATGACCTCCTCGTATTCCTTGAGAGTATATTTTAGAGTTCTTAATTCCCCAACTAAGGCCTCACCTAGCATAAAGTTATCATCCAAAAACTAGTGGTGAATGATTAGATCTATGTTTGGAGATATATATATATATATATATATAAACTAGTGGTGAATGATTAGATCTATGTTTGGAGATATATATATATATATATATATATATATCCCCTTCTAGGTGCATTGGGTTATGTCTATCTCTAGACTTATCCAAATAATATGCATCACAATTATGCATAGATACATGGATATTGATTCTCATTTTGTTATACCTATGTTTGTTGTGAAGAAGCCCTCTAGATTAACATTAACCATAACATAATTTTTTTGAGTAGACAGGTAGGAAGAGATTATTATTATTATTATTATTATTATTATTATTATTATTATTATTATTATTATTATTATTATTATAATAATATATATATGAAAACCCATGTTCTCTAGAATCCTATTTAGGAATGATAAGGAATCATGATCATAGGCTTTGTTAATGTCAATATTTATAAAAATTCATGCTCTGGTATAATTATATATGGAGTATATAATTCCATGCACTAATATGATTCCATAACTAATATCTATGTTGAACACAAACACCCCTTAATATTTATAAATGACTATATGCAATAGGACTTGGAGTCTTAAAGCTAAAATCTTGAATAAAGTGTTGTATATGGTATTACATAAACTAATTGGTCTCAAATACTTTAGTGATATTTCCCCCTTATATTTTAGGATGAGAAACATAAAGGTATTTTTAACTTATTTTAATAAACATCCCACCTAAAAAAATTATAACACCACTACCACCACATCCAAATTGACCATGTCCCATAATTTTTGGAAAGAAAATAGAGGAAACCATTTGGACCAAGGTGTTTGTCCCCCTATATAAAATCAACAAAAAATTTAATCTCTTCCATAGTTGGATTAAAAATGAGTTTGACATTTTATTCTTATGAAATTAATTTAGGGAACATGCAAATAATACTTCCTCCTTAGCCACCTCATGATGGACCCCTTTAGTCAACATGTCTCTAAAAAGGAAATTGCTTCTACTTTGATTTCTTCCTTTTCCTTATAGACCCTCCCAACATATTTAGACATTTTAAAAATCATATTATAATTCATATGTATAAGTGTAGATAAAATGACATAAACATTTCCTCTATAACGTATCCACCTTGTATTCCAAATTGTGATAATTACTTAGAAAAACCTTATCCCTAGCCATTTTGTCCTGATCTACTTCTCCCCTTTGGATCTCTACCTCAAGATTCTATAATCCTTAGTGATGACCATATTTTTTATAAATATTATATCAAAGACCTACTTGTTTTATATTTTAAATTTTATCTTAATGTGTTTGAGATTTTAGGTTATTCTAAAGATAAATCTAGTTCTTCCTATTATTTCCCATAAATCTTATTATAAAAGAAATGGCACCACATAAACTTTCCCAGATCAAATCTCCAATACCAATTGTAATAAAATTACTTATATGATTTTCAATAATAGAATTATATATGGTATAATTAAGAGAAGAATAAGCAAATCCACACCAATAATTAGTGAAATAACATAATAGTTGAATATTATGACTGAGCCACTTCAAGGGGGAAACCTCCATAATAATTCAATGAGAACATAATTCATAATATGATGATAAAATAATAACCACTACATCCTATATATACTTTACTTAGTAATGGTTATTCCATAGGTTGATCATACTAAGAACATAGAAAAATACAAGTTAATATGAAGGTGTATAAGCCATAAGTCAGCCAAACATATCCATATACACACTATAGGTTAAGGGTGCAACATACCCCTCACATTAAAAAAAACATTGGATTAAACATTGAATCAAGATAAGATGTTGTATTATGAATGATTCATCCTCCCATGTTGTATATCTAGAATGAAGGTTCTTCCATTTTATCAAATACTACCTAGTAGATCTAGTCCATAGTTGCTTAGTGTACATGTGAAGGATCTCCTTAGGCTCTATAATGAATAAAAATTATTCATCCAATTAAATTAACTTATTTTAAATGGAAAATCTATGTCAAATTAATTTATTTAGGAAAGATACATGGAATTTTAGACGTATGTGAGTGGCTGGGGGTAATTCTAGCTTGTAAGCCACACTACCAATTTTTTGTAAGATCTAGTAAGGGCCATAATACTTAGGTGATATCATGTTATCCTTTTTATATTAATTTAAATACATCTTCATATATGATAAGAAACACATAAATACCAATCATTTATGTCAGAATGTTGTTCACTATGGTGTTGATCTGATTCCTGCTTCATTTGATTTTGTGCCATTGCTAAATTCTCTCACAAATTGATTAACACATCATATTGATGGTCAATGTGTTCTTAAACATATCAAACCTTAGGATGAACTATAAAAATTGAAGTGATGGATGGGGGTGATACCTATACAATCCCATAAAGGGATACATCTTGGAAGAAGTATGAAAATAAGTGTTATACCACCATTCATCAATTGGTATCCAATGAACCGATTTGTCCTATTTGTAAAAAATAAAATAAGGAAGATACCTTTTAAGACATTTAATGACTACCTCTATTTTCCATAAAATTGAGGATGCTATGATGATCTATTATCCAATTGGGTACCCAAACATGTAGATAATTTACTCTAAAAATTACTAGTAAATATGGGATCTCAATCACTTGCAATGATCTTTGAAGTTCTACATAATTTTTAAATTATATTAAGAAAAGTAATAGCTATTATACTGATAAAAAATGGTTCTAATAAGGATAAAAAATTATAATATTTGGTGAGTTGATTCACCACTAAATGATAACATTTTTACCCTCAGACCATGGTAACTTAGTAATGAAATCCATTGAAACCTCTTCCCAACACTAGCTAGGGATGGATAAAGGTTTCAAAAGTCCTGGGTCTTAATGGTTTCAACTTTATTTTTTTGGCATACCATACATTCAACTACATATTTATGAGCATCCGCCTTGATTCCTTCCTAAAATAAATCATGTTTGATTCTATGATATGATTTATAAAATCTCGAGTGACCTCCAAGTGGAGAGGCATAAAGTTCTTAAAGAATTTTACATTTGAGGAAAGAATGCTTACAAAGGTATAATCTATCTTTATACCATAATGTGTTCCCCTTCCATGTAAATATTTTATATTCATTAGATCCCTACTAGAGATTGTGAATCAAATCCTTGGTAGCTTTATCATTATCCCATTTTGATATTGCTTCCTCTATCCAATTTCCCTGCCACATGGTCATGTTACATAACAATGCCTCAATTTATTTATCCCACCAATAGATGGCATCTACCACCACATTATCTTTCCCTTTCTTATAAACTATTTGAAAAACATATCCTAACATTTTAATCACCCATTTTTGTTGTTCTTCAAATAAAAAACATTGTTCTAAAAAATATTTGAGGTTAACATGATTAGTCTTTACCTAAAAGTGATGACCCATTAGATAAGGTCTCCATTACTTCACTGCATATATAATAACCATCATCTCTTTCTCACATATTGGTTTGAGCCTACTTTTTCCCTTTAGTTGGAAACTTTAAAATGCCAATGGTCTACCTTATTGCATGATTACAAACCCCATGCCATAACCTGATGCATCACACTCCATAAAAAAAGTTTTTTAAAAATCAGGGATAGCCAAAATTAGAGTTTTGCACATAACCATTTTCAGTTGTTCAAATGCCTTGGTAGCTGAATCAATCCACTAAAAGGAGTATTTATTTAGGAAAGAAATGAGTGGGAATATAATTATACCATAAGTTTTGACAAACCTATTATAGTAAATAGTTATCCCAAAAAATCCATGGAGGTTCTTGAGGGTCTTGGGAACTTACCACTCCATCATCACTTGGATTTTCTTAGGATCAAATTTCACTCCTTCATGTGAAACAATATGACCCAAGTACTCCACCTCTTGGACACCAAAAGAACATTTAGAAGGTTTGGCATAAATTTGATGTTGTTTCATAACTAAAAGCATCTCTTTGACATGCTTTAAATGGTCTTCCCAATTTTTACTATAGATGAGGATATCATCAAAAACACTAATACAAACTTTCTCAAAAATGTCTTAAAAACAATATTCATAAAACCCTTAAATGTAGATGGTTCATTTGTGAGGCCAAAAATCATGAACATAAATTCATAATGGCCTTCATGATTTCTAAAAGTTTTTCTAGGTATGTCCTCATCACAGATGAGAATCTGATGATATCCAAAGTGAAGATCTAACTTGGTAAAAAAACTATGCCATCGAAACCTGCCCAAATCAAAGCTTTGATACCACTTGTAAGTAAACTACTTAGAAGATTCACAATAATAGAATTATATATGGTATAATTAAGATCAAAATAAGTAGATCCACAATAATAATTATCAAAATAGTAAAATACTTGAATATTATGATTGAGTCACTTCAAGAGGGTAACCTCTACAGTAATGCAATAAAAATAAAATTCAAAATATGATGATAAAATACTAACCAATACCTCCTATATATATTCTAATTATCCATGGTTATTCCATAGGTTGACCATACTAATAATAATGAGAAAAGTATTAAGTTAATATGAAGGTGTGTAAGACAAAAGTCGACCACACATATCCATAAATAAAATATAGGTTAAGGGTGTATCATGACCCTCCCTTTCAAAACTATGTTGTTCTCAACATTGAATCAAACTAGGATGTTGCTAAAGTAATGATTCATCCTCCCATATTTCATCTTGAGAATGTAGGTTCTTTTATTTGATCAAATACTACTTAATGGCTCTAGTCTGTAGTTTCTTAGTGAACATGTGACAGATCTCCTAAATGTATAAAATGAATCATCATTATTAATAGAACTCAAGTAAATTATTATGAGTGGAAACTATGTGTCTAATTACCTTCTTTAATCAAGTTACGTAAAAAACTAGATGTATGCGAGTGGCTGGGGGTAATTGTAGCTTTTAAGTTACACTACCAATTTTTTTCAAGATATGGTAAGGGAAATAATACTTAGGTGATAGATTGTTATATTTTTTCTATTGCTTCAAATTCTTCTTATTATATGGATGTAAATGCACAAAGACCCAATCACCTATGTCAAAATGTCCCTCACTATGGTGTTAATCTAATTGTTGCTTTATTTAATTTTATGCCATTTCTAAATTCTCTCTCAAACTGACTAACACCTTCTATTTATGGTGAATGTGTTCCTCAATAGCTCAAACCTTAGGATCTACTATAAAAACTAAAGTGATGGATGGAGGGTGATTCCCATACAATGCCACAAAGGGAGATATCTTGGAAAAAGTGGTATACCACCATTCAATAAGTGGTAGCCAATGAACCCATTTGTCATGTTTGTTAAAAATAAAAAAATGAAGATATCCTTCAAGACATTTGTTGAATACCTCTATTTTTCCATCAGATTAATGATGATGGGATGAGCTATGAGCCAACTAGGTATCCAAACATGCAAATAATTTAGTCTAAATATTACTAGTAAATATGGGATCTCGGTCACTTAAACTGATATTTGGAGTTCCATGTAATTTTTGAACTATATTAAGAAAATAAAAAGCTACTATACTAGAAACAAATGATTATGATAAGGAGAAAAAATGATCATACTTGTTGAGTCGATCCAAAACTACCATGATAACATTCTTACTATTAGACTATGGTAACCATGTAAATAAATCCTTGGAAACCTCTTACCAATGTTGGCTAGTGATCGATAAAGGTTGAGAAAGACTTGGGGTCTTAATGGTTTCACCTTTATTTTGATGGCATACCATGCATTCAACCATATATTTTTTAACATTCCCCTTGAGTCCTTACCAACACAAATATTGCTTGATTATATGATATGTTTTCAAAAACTCTGAGTGATCTCTAAGTGCAGAGGCATGAAGTTCCTAAATAATTTTATGTTTGAGGAGAGAATGCTTACAAAGGTATAATCTACTTTTATGCCATAATGTGTTCACCTTCCATGTAAATTTTTCATATTAATTAGGACCCTACTAAATTTTTTGAATCAAATACTTAGTATAAATATAATTCTCCCATTCTAATCTTACTTCCTCTATCCAATCTACCTACCACATTGTCATGGTAAATAACAATGCCTCAAATGATTCATCCTACCTAGATAGGGCATCTTCCACCACACTCTCTTTTCATTTATTATACACTATTTCAAAATCATAGCCTAATATTTTAGTCACCCATTTTTTATTCTTTAGATGATAAGAATTGTTCCAAAAAATATTTGAGGCTATCATGATCAATCTTTACCTAAAAGTGACAACCCATAATATAAGGTATCCATTGCTTCACTACATGCATAATATCCATAATCTCTTTTTCATATATTGGTTTGAGCCTATTTTTTCCCTTTAGTTTTTAAATTTCAAATGCTAGTGGTTTGCCTTATTGCATGAGTGCATCCCCCATGCCATATCCTAATGCATCACACTCCACAATACAAGTTTTTGAAAAATTAGGAGTATCCAAAATTGGAATTGTGCACATAACCATTTTAAACTATTCAAATACCTTGGTAGCTGAATCAATCCATTAGAAGGAGTCTTTCTTCAACAAAGAGGTGATTGGGGCTAAAATGATACTAGAAGTTTTGATAAACTTGCTATAGTAACCAATTAGAACCAAAATCTATAGAGGTTCTTGAGGGTCTTAGGAACCTACTACTCCATCATCACTTGGATTTTATTAGGATAAACTTTCACTCCTTTGTGTGAAACAATATGACCTGAGTAATCCATATCTTAGACACCAAAATCACATTTGTAAGGTTTTTCATAAATTTGATGTTGTTCTAGAAATGAAAGCACCTATTTCCCATGCTTGAAATGGTCTTCCCATTTTTGTTGTAAATGAGGATATCATACTAAAAATACTAATACAAACTTTATCAAAAATGTCTTAAAAACAATAATCATCAAACACTAAAATGTAGATGATGCATTTGTGAGGCCAAAAGTCATGACAATAAATTCATAATGGCCTTCTTGAGTTTTGGAAGTTGTTTTAGGTATGTCCTTATTGCGGATGCCAATATGATGATATCCAAAGTGAATATATAAATTTTAAAATAAATAATAGCATGGAATTTATCTATAAAATAATCAATTACTAGAGTAGGAAACTTATATTTAATGGTTTATTTGTTGAGTTATATGTGGTCTGGGTACATCATATAACTATCATCCTTCTTCTTCACCATGATTACTAGGGAGAAATATTCACTTTGACTATGTCAAATAATTCTTGCCTCTAACATCTCTTGTATGATATTTTCAATTTCACTCTTTTTGGCATAGGGATACCTGTAGGGTTTGATATTGGGTGGTATGCTTCTAATAATGAATCTAATGGCATGATTATGTGCATGACTTTGAAGAACCCCTTTTAGCATGTTACCAAAAACAACATAATGGTCATCTAAAGCCTTTAATAAATTAATATGTGTAGACTCAATGGTTGGTTGAACCTTCATGGAAAATAAGTCTACCATAAAACCTTTTGTACCTTTTTTTAGAATCTTCATCATCTAGTGAAAACTAACTAATTATGGAAATTTAGCCTATAATCTATGTTTTTGGAAAGTCCTTCCTTTTGAATGGAACCTCATGAATAATTCCTAGAAATTAATCTCAATAGTGCCCAGGGTGGTGAGCCACTGCACTCCCAAAATAATATCAACTCCTCCCATGGGAATACCAAACATAGGGGAATATAATAAATAGTCTCCCATAACAAGCTTGATACTATGAGATTTTTTAGAATAGTTGACTGCACCACTAGCTATAATCATGACCTAAAAGTTTGGAGCCATGTAAATGAAACAATTCAAATGAATAACCAACTTACTATTGATGAAGTTATGTGTACTCCCAGAGTCAGTTAATATAGTCACCTTTTATTTCTTCAAGAACCCCACCACCTTAAGAGTTTGAGGAGTATTAATGACTTAAAGTGCATGCCACGACAGAGTAGGTTGAGAATATTCATATTCATCCTCAAGTTCTTCTAACCCTTCCCCTAAAGCCTCCTTATCTTTTTCCTCCTCATTGGCACTATCAATGTAAAATAAATTCTTTTCAGCACACTGATGCCATTTTATCTATTTTCTATCACATCCAAAACACAAACCTTTTACAAAGTTTTTTCCACTTGTTGAGGTGTCAATATAGTAGGATGATGAAATGATGGTGATGGGAAGGTTCATTCATGAATATTGGTGAAATTTATTTATCTGATCAATTCTTTTTCCTTATCCATGCATGCCCTTGGTATGGCCTCATATACAATACTAGGATGAAACATGTGAACCTCTAATTATATGTTATCTTTGAGGTGAACTGATAATACATTAGTCAGATTTTCCTCAATGATGTTTTCCAAATGTAAGGAGAGATTATGAAATTGATGAATGTAGTCCTTAAAACTCTTGGTCTAACATAACTTGGCTAGTTGGCTAAAGTAGTTTTCATAGACATTATCATGATAAAGGAGATATAACTCAAAAAATACTAACCATGAAAATAGGACACACTTATTTTTTTAGAACACAACCAATGATACCAAATGAATGGCTTAGGATACAAATATAGAGAAACCATACCACATTTTGCAAACATGGAGTTTAATGTAGATCAAACACATTTTCAATTGGAGTGATCCAAATGAGTAGATCATGACCATCAAACTTGTGAAAGTCCACTTTTGGCAACATTAGCTTAGGGATAGAATTGGTGTTGGTTTTATTTGGAGGAAGAAAACCAAATTAAAGTGGTGAAGGATTGTTTTTAAGTGGCCAAATTAACAATTTGGCTAATTACCCAAATATTTATTATAATTTATCCATCATGATATCCAAGTCCCATATAAAACTTGTAATTTACCCTTGAACGATATCGAAATCATCTTTTTCACCATGCACTACAACTCTAAGTTAAGTTTTTGAACTACCTCCAAAATAGATGGACCAAAATTTTTAGATTCCTTATCATCCTTGTGAGGATATTTTGTAGTTTATTACCCTTTACCACATCCACAATTTTTTGGACCAAACATTCACAAACCCTAAGAGGGTTTCATCGCAAAAAAAGATACCAATGAAATACACCATTGTGGTCATCTCACTATGACTAATCCAACTACTATTATTTTGCACAAGGTTGAAATTTTTCAGCCCAAAAAAGTGTATCAATATAATATAACTTTATGATCATCTCATAAAGATGAATACAATAACTAATAATTAATAAAATATAAAAAAAATTCCATACTTTTTATTTTACCCAAAAAAATGTTTTTTCTTTTTTGTAAAAAAGACCTCATGAACAAAACCAAGCTAATGAAAAAAATCAATTCCTCCTAAAACGCAAGTTATGTTTTTTCATCCTTTTAGTGCTCAATATGCTAAATCCAAAGAAAAAACTACACCATAAAAATTTCCCAAATCAAAGCTCTGATATCACCTATAAGGAAATTACTTAGATGATTTTCACCTATAGAAATATATATGAAAGATTAAAAAAATAATAAGTATATCCAAAAAAATGTTTGGTGAAATAGAAGAATACTCGAATATTATGATTGAGCCACTTCAAAGGGTCAACCTTCCTAATAATACAATAATAACATAATTCATAATATGATGATAAAATACTAACCACTACCTCCTATATCTATTCTACTTATCCAAGGTTATTACATAGGTTGACCATACTAAGAACATCAAGAAATACAAATAGATAATATGAAGGTGTGTAAGCCATAAGTTAGCCACACATATCCATAAACACACTATATGTTAAGGGCATATCACTTCCAAACTATTTAGAATGGATATTTTGATCAGTCAAATTTCTTCAAGATCCCCCTTCTTTGTACATTCCATTTCTTATCTGTATAACCCCTAAAGGAATTTTTTTCCTTCTTATATTAACCATTTATCTAAAAATAGCTTGTGGATAAGATTGAGTACTTTTATCAAAATCCTATCTTACAAACAGTCCAAAAATAAGCTTTATTCACATCAAATCTTGTCCAAACTTGGAGATCCTAGATGATTAGAAATAAATCAAGTGTGATCTCAAACCAATAATTGATAACCTAGGCTTTAAGGTTCATCTATTTCTACAAGGGTATCAATATTATCCATGGTCCACTTAAATGGTATTATAATTTTAATTCAATAACATTTATAATGTTTTGCATGTATTAATATCTAAAGCCATAATAATGGTATAATTTTTATCCAACACTATTTGTCCTGTGTTATGAAGATGATTGATTTTATCTCAAGTAGTGATTTTTTAATTCTTATTTATTTGGAGAGAAAAATATATTTTAGTATTTTTTCCACCACTCCTCAATTTGTTTTATTTATGGAATCCATAACTCTAACAAATACTTCCATCTAGATATTAAATAACTAAATTTTGTGTGACATTACAAATTTTGACATAAAATCTAATACTTAGCTACATATATTTATGTGGTTCAATATGCATTTAATTAGATATAGTTTTTCATAGAGGTTAGTATTTAGGGATAATCCTTAGTTAATATGTTAATTGATTAAATTTTGAATTAGGTGTGTTATTATCCATTCATCCACATATATAGTACACATTTTTTTTAATGGCCAAAGATTAACATAAAGAAACATTTATTTTATATTATTCAAATATATTTTTCTTACACGTATCTTATGAAATAATAATAATAATAATAATAATAATAATAATAATAATAATAATAATAATGAGTTTTATCATTAAATCCCTAAAATCTATCTCTCAAGCCTATATATGATGAGTTGTTATTACAAATCATTACTAACACACATAATAAAATAATATGAATTATATACCTAAGTATGTATGAACATATATTCTTCCATAATTTTCTCCATTAGTTTGGATGTATAGAGAATTAAAAAAAACACATGAACCAAAATGAACATGTTGTTGACACACATTAGAACTAGGAACACATCTACCATGAACTAGGACCCATCAACCAATTCATGAGAATATCAACTAAACCAATCAAAAGTAGTGGGAATTACCCCCATACAACCCTTTATTAAGAACACATTTTTACTATTATACCTATTTTATGTACCTCCTCCAATTTAAGATTAAAAAATGGAATACTCTAAGATTAATTACATACAAACATAGAAATTAATATATATAAAATAATGACTAGGGCTTCATTATCATTTTTTCAACCTTTGTTCATATTCACTTGCACTTGAATATAAATAAAATTTATGATCACTAATACAACTATAAATCACTCTCACCTTTTTTTATTTGGCATAATTAATTTTTTACTTGAATTTAAACCACATGTTATTGTTATGATAAAAATAAGTTCACCCCATAGAAAATAAATTCATATAATATAAGATGTCTAGTTCACCCAAAAATGCGTACACTTAAAGTAAGGATATTTTTTATAATTTGGCATTTAAAATTGCATTATAACACCTGAGAAAATAATCTCAAATTTTGACTATTTATTAAATTCTAATATATATTTCATCTATGAGTAGAAGTTCAAATTTAGACTCTAAAACATAACTACAAACATTAAAATAAATTGATTCAAAAAATAAGGCTTTAATAATAAAGCCTAATCTCAAAATTGTTCATCACAACTTATTGACTATAAAAAACTAAAAATTTATTCACCTATTCCATAAACTAAACAAACACATGTGATATTTGTGACATGTAATTTATATTACATACATAAGTTTGACACAATATTAAAAATAAACTTTTAAAGTTTTGATAATAATTCTTAACTAAAATGACACCTTGTTTTTCTAATAAAATACACAACATGAAATGTGGATTATGTTAGAAACTGATGTGGAGATCAGTGAAGGTGGAAAACTATGAGGATGTGCTTTCAAGTTCTTAATAGCAAGAAAACATTATAGTAGTTCTAGTTGGCATATTTTTATGATTGGACAACACCAATCTTAGTGTACCTGTATGTGAGGAAAGGAAAATGAGAGAAAGCAAAATTTATGATCACGATGGGGATGTGGAGAGCATGGATAATATGTATATAAAAAGAGATATGAGAAGGGATTCTCTCCTAATGTAGATGTGAATATAGTAATAACACTCATGTATGTAAAAATAAGCTATAGAGCTAATGAAAAATAGGCATGACTATAATGATTGGTTTAATATCCAATGCAATCAGAATATACACTGATCCTTTTATAGGGAGTCATAATAGATAAATGGACTATATATATATATGCACTTAAATTTATAGTTATGCTTATCTATAACACATTTTTCTCTCTGCAATCATTTTCCTTCATTCATATGCATTCATTTATCTAATATAGAATGCTTTCACTAGTATCAAACATTGAATCAACTACAAAGATTTAAATAATAAAATATATATTGAAGCTTAAACTAATCATTCAATTAGTTATTGATAACTTTTTAACTAAACTTAAAGCTATCTATCAATGAATAACTTCATAAATGGATAAATAGAATAATAGATCTATTCTTGACTAACTCCAAAACTTCATAGCTTTTACATCCCTGACTAGATAAGCTCTAATACTAATTTTTTAAATGATCAAATATTAACACAAAAAAATCATTATTTTACATTATTAAAAGATATTATTATTTAATATAGCCTATTAAGTCTTGTTAACTATGAGTTTTGATTATCATTAAATCCCTAAAATCTCTCTTAATCTTAATTATATTGAGCTGTTATTATAATTCATTACACACACAATAATATAATATGAATTATATACCTAAGTTCATGCTAACCTAGATTATTTTATAACTAAAAATATACTTCTTGATGTAACTCTCTTTATTGAAACATATAATCCTAAAAAAATCCATTACATTACTCACATCTCTTTATTGTATACCTCCACCCTGTTTATCATTATATTATTTATTTCATATAATCTTAAAATATATTGTATTCTCTCATATTCTCTCATATTATATATATATATATATATATATATATATATATATATATATATATATATATATTTATTGTGTGTTTGTGTGTGTGTGTGTGTGTGTGTGTGTGTGTGTGTGTGTGAGAGAGAGAGAGAGAGAGAGAGAGAGAGAGATACAACACTATGGTATAAATAAATACTATATACCTTTACAATGAAATGGTTGTCTTACATGGCATGCCTCGTCTAAATTTAGTGTTCTATTATTTTGGTCAAAATATAAAAAGAATAAATTAATTAATTAATGATGGAGATATTACATATATATGCCTTATGAACTCCTCCAACAGTGGAGTTAGGCATATCACAAATACCTAAAATTTATCTCTCACTTTTATCTATAGATGAATATATAATAACCTACATATAATTTAATATCAATTAAACACACTCATAATCTACTAAACTATAAAATATTTTTCTTTCCACCCATTAGTATAAACATATGGAATGAACCAATATACATGAATCAGAACATGTGAAATGAAATATACTTATGTATGGTTAGGGAACACTTTAACCTTTTTACTAGTAATTTATCCACCTAGACCAAATGCCAACCCCTATAATCAAAAAATTTCTATGACACACATCCAATCCTACACATGGTGATATCCTCCATGATGTTGTCCTTATTAATCTCATTTTGAACCTTGTTAATATGGTAAGAGGTGTGATATAATATGCTTATGAAATCATGAGTCATAATTATGTTGTGTCTATTGGTGATGTGTACTATATCCTGATGTTGGTCATTATGTAAGTATAAGAGTGTCAAGTGCTTAAGAGGTCTATAAGTATGTTTTAAATAATATTTGGAAAGATTAAGGCCATTTAGAAAATATTAAGGTAATTTGGAGAAAATTAAGTTGCTAATCCTTATATTTTTAGGCTTATTTGATGTCATTGCTTAAAGGGAAACCATTGTTGGTAGGATGTAAGGGTTTCAATCCTTTTTCAAGGTCATAATACAAAGGTTTATTACTATGTTTAATGTCATTATTTATGGTTTATCCATTTAAGTAGTAATTAAGCGTTCATAACCCCTATAAAGTCATCAAATGACCCTAAATGCCTCATATGAATCTACATTACACTATAAAATTTTTGAAAGGGGGGAATATTTTGATGTTAATTTTCCTAAAGGGGTCCATAAGAGTCCCATTTTAATCATAATGTTACTTACTAGGCATTTCATATTCATTAAGGCCCATTTTAAAACTCATATTCACTCCACACTCAACAAATGGGTCCCACACATGGGAAAAGTCTGCCTCTCCATCTCCCTTACTATACCACTAGGTTTTAAATGACATTTAACTCATGATTTCCCTCCCTATACCCTCAAATGGTGGTCTGAGATTAGAAACATGGAGAAAATGCAAAAAAGAAATATTTTCAAGTGTTTCTTGTAGGTTGTATGGACTTGTATAGTTAGGTTTGTACAAAGGAGGGTCAAAGGCTATAAGATATATGGGATAAGTTTCATGATTAGAAGAGGCATAATAGCTTAAAAAATGATCTCTCACTTCTATCAAACTCCTTTACATCTTAGGAATTATTTTATGTTTGTGGATAGTATGGACAAGAGAGATAAAATGGGGAGTTAATATCTTGGGTAGAGGAAGGGGGTCCATTGACCTTATTATTCATGGAATTTTTCTATAAATCCATGCCATATACTTTATGACTAAATGATAACAATTTGGGAACTCTAATGAGATTTTTCATTTATGTAAGGGGCTAAAATGACACTAGTTTTAGTGTATATGTGGAGTGTTTTTAAGAACTAATGCTAGATGTGTGTTATATAGGTCATCAGGGGTCCTTCCATGGTCTCTCTCAACCCTATTTCATATGTGTGAAGGTGTGGGAGATAACAAATCCTCTTATTTTCATCTGATTAGGTTGTTGATAATGTTCTCCTTACAACAGAGCCTTCAAAGCATGATGGTGTAAGTTTATAATAAATTTGAGGTGTTTGATACTATACAAAGAACATACAATCCATTGATAGGCCAAGTAACCTCCTTATGGTCCTATCTCTAATGAAATGGTCATGTGTATGATTGTTATCTCATTTTCAAGAAAAAATAGGGTAGATATGAGTACATCATCAATTTCTTTTAGAATATATATGTACCCCACCCTTGATTCATGTTGGTAATACCCATAAAATATCATCCTCACCCTCAACCCATTATGTTATACACTTACATAGTCCAAGCAACCCTCATCTTGGCACTTCGCCTTTGTGTAGGCTAAGGTGGAGTGTTGACTAAAAATATATATGTGAGAGAGGTATTTAAGACATCAAGAAACCTTGAGAAATTGTAATAGCCTATAAAAAAGGCATGGTATATATGTAAAAATATTGAAAGGAATGGATTATCATGAATCAACCTTGCGTCCTAACCTACTATTCAAAAATAAGCCCTATACTCACCTACAAGACTAGATATGAGTGAGGAGAACTTGAAGAAAGAACATTGTCTTAAGGGAGATATTGAAGATCCTTAAAGATTCATGTGAGTCATATGATAAGGTGAAGACAAAGTGAACAAGGTTTAAGGTAAGAGAAACATTATCAACTCTCCCCAAGATAATGACTTAGTCAAGACTCCAATGGAAACAATGATATAATTGTAGGGTTGGAAGGACCTAATAGATTATAAGGTTTTGAAGAAGCTTTTAGAGGTTTCAAGGGGTTATAAATAATAGTAAAAGGTCATAAATACATTTATTTCACCCAAGAGAGAATGATAAATATAATTTCCATAAAAATGCTCACACCCATAGCCAGATAGACCTCATTCATCACATATAGTCAGCTTGAGGGCATGTGAGCAAGCTACTACTTGGTGAAATGTTGAGACAAGTTATTGAAAGTCATGAATGGATGAATATGCCATGAGATATCTCAAAATAAATAAAATGTTAATAAATTTTTAATAATGTTTATTAGGTTGAAAAGAGCTTTAACATGAGGAAAAGTCAAATACGCAGGCCTATATATAGGCAATCATGGGAAAATAGGATGACTGAGTGATAAATGTGGTCCAATAAGGGGTTTCAAAGTGTATATACTAGTGTATGAACCCTATTACATTATATTTTAATCAAATTAGTGATTTAAGGTACTGATAAAGAGATTGTCTATGTTAATAGCTCAGTCACACCCAGTCTTTGCACAAAGGTAGGGTTATGAATAACAAGGTCAAGATTTGAAACTCTACAAAAGAATGAAATGTATGACTAAGGATATATTACATATTTTGTTTAATTAATTACCTCATATTTTTCACCATTTTTTTTAACTCTTGAATTAAGTGATCATAAATGGCCTAAACGGGCCCATTAGGCCTATACAGACCTAAAACAAACCTGTGTATGCAAACTAAGGGATTGTTGCTAGTTTTAATATTGGTTGAAGGATAAATCACACATGATAATATATTTGTGTATTATAAATTAGTTTTTTCATAATTTATGATATTTTTAGACCTAAAAAATAAAGGGACATCATAAATCCTAGACAACCTATTAGGCCTAAACTAGTGCACATAGGCTTGTACTAGAATTGAAGGCATGTGCAAGTTTAAATAATGTTTGAGAAGTTAAAGACACATAAATAATAATTTAGAGATTATAAAAGATGTTTTAAGATATTATAATTCTTATGTAATGTAGAGATAGCTAAACTTAGACCCAGGGGTTACACAGGTCTGACTGTGCATAAACCCTAGGCAAGGGAAATGGAAGGTATGCATGAATAGAGTTGAAATAAATATTGGACATGGGGGTGTTGTAAAAAATGAATAAAATAAATCATCGCTTTAATGGATAGAGGAAGATCCTACTCAAACCCCATACCACTATCATGCACTTGAGATGACAGTGAGACCCTAAAGTAGACATATGAGAAAGAATGGAGATAGAATGGATTTATGGCACTTGGGAAAATTTTATAAGGATTAAATTTATATTGAAATTTTTTTATCATTATATGTATTCCATTAATTCATCTTCAGGTCACTTAGACCACTAATACTCAATTTAAGCATGTTAGGCCTGAAATCCATAACTAGGCCTCAAACCCAACTACCACATTGAAACACAATTAGGCCTTACCAAATATAATTTATTTAAATAATAAGGTATAGGATGTTGTTAAATATAATATTAATTAGGATAAAAATATAAAAATGCAAAGGAAGGACCAAACTTAATCATAATACCTTTCTCAAATTACACAGTCCTAGGTTACCACCTCAAACTACACATATAAGTACTCACATCTTCCATCATATAAGGAATCAAGGCCAAGTATCCTAGGGTAATTTTGGTACCCATATGGAATAAATATAAATATATGTGTGATATGGATTTAGGTTCTAACCTTATGAATCATTATTTAGACTGCAAATAGGTTCATAAGGCTCATAAGGGGTTTAAGGTCCAAGATTTTCTACTCATATCTCCATACACTAACTACATGGGACCCAAATATTTTTATGAGATTTAGGGGGGTATATGGATTTAAAATCCATATCCATATATTTGGGATTGGATTTTTGATCTTTATGAACCATCATTAAGATGGTAGACCTCTAAAGCCCTATTTAAGCCCTAGTAACGACCTGATTGAGAAGATAGTGAAGAATTAGCATCTAGTTGTAGTGGAATGAACCTAAAAACACTTGAAACACATATGTCACTCATAGGATAACTTGATCATAGTATTTATCTATATGTACACTATACAAAATTATCATAAAAGGGTACTTTTTAAAGGTTTTTTATGTTTGTAGGGTGTAGAGCTATTCTTATAGTCATTGGTCATTAGAGGGGTTTTTTTAAAACTTATTTCACCTTAAAAAGTCATAATATGTCAAAAAATATACCTTTAAATGCCTATATAAGTCCCCTCCAAATAGGTAGTCTAGGAAGGCCAATGTAAAGTGGCCTACTCAACTAGTTTGGCAAGGTTCAAGGTGTCTTTTGCTTAGAAAGACCTATGTCATGGTACATGATGTTTTTTCAGACCTAAAAATAAATTTTTAATATGATATTAAGGTCTCATATATGATTTCATGGCCACCAAGCACAAACAACTTAGTCACTAGGCCTATTGGCCTATTAGGCCTACTTGAGTCACCAAAGAGAGATAAAATTTGGCATAGAAAGTATATTAGAGGAGTAAATTTAAGTCCATTATTCTTGAAACTAATTCTCAATGGAGATAAAACAATTTTCATTGACATTATGGAAGAATAGGATAGTTACCTAGCATGGTCAACATGCACATGAGAGATGGTGGGCTACTAAATGTCTTTTAGAAGGCCTAATTACCCTTACTTATATTTTGTAACTACCATAAGAGAATTAATGAACCCATTTTTGGTCATATACATGTTCTATAAGTAGTTAAATAGGTCTGACTTAGCCTCCACAACTCTACTGCAATGCCCAAGGGGCACATTAAAAGCCACCAATGCATGGAGAGGAACTTATGAGGACTGATATGGTTGATGTAACTATTGTATGACTAGAATATGGTTGTTTATGACCTCAATATCTCACCTCCATTCCATTCTCCTCTCTTTATCTTCTCATTAATATAATATATTTAGGCCTTAAGGCCTTGATTTGTATAGCTCAAGTGGGTATGATGAAACTTTGCCTAGTTTTGTACTTGAACCTATTGGAATGATGAATAAAATATTATATATTTTCCATAATTATTTTATAGTGTGCATATTTTTTTCTAATGTGAATAAGTGGTATAAATCTTCCCTTATCATTTACTTATCAAACCTATATACTGATAAGTTGTTTTATGTAGGTTATATGATGTATAAGAGTGTTGGCGATTAAATTAAAAGAGTGATGTGATTAGTAAGTGCCTCATAACAAACCTTATTGTCATGAGCTTTATACTTTAGCTACCTAATATATCATCCATGTGAAACATTATTGCATAAGAAGTCTTGGAGATGGTACTTCAATTCATGATTAGTTTATTAGTGTTCTTAGGAATCCTAATTGAGTGGATGAATGATCATATTGGTGCATAACCACCCATTATATTAGATTTATTTTATGAACTTGTTTTATTCCTTTTCAACAAAAATTAGTAGGTATTAGTGAACTAATCCAAATATATGCACTTGGGGAGATAACCCCATAATTTAGATGTATAGCCCAGTCATATGTCACCCATATCCTTGGGATATTCCCATGTTAGTCTAGCCTTGAAGGTAGGATTTAATAACCTCATTCAAAGGTTATAGGTTGGAGCGATAATAGTTTTGGCATGTCTAATGGGACTGGATTGAATAATCTTAAATCACATTCAATCACCAAGAAACTATAAGAATTGAATATGTTAGCTAGCATAAATAATTTCATTCTAAGGGATATCAAAAAGGTCATTAAATGGTAAGAATTATTTGTATCTATTCATCATTTCATTTGATCTTGTTGACTCATGATGCTTAAATGGATGCATGTAGAATAAGTCTCTACTTTACACCTCCCTATCATCTCTACCATGACCTTTACCAACATTACTATTATCCCCACCAACTCTATCAACAATGTGGTGGCTCACACCAACCCTATGATATCTCTTATCAACCCCCTTGGCAACCCAATCACACATCTCAATAAGCTCATGGACCTTCTTACCCTCCCTATAATCCATATCAGTTCCAAGGTTGGCCTCCTTAACAAAACTACTCTCCCTCTTTCCTTCCCTAACCATACTTCCAAGACACACATAATTTCTCTAATGAGTTGGAAGAGTTGAAGAGTATGATCCAAATCGTTGCCAATGAAATATTAGCCTTGATACAACAAAAATCATGCAAATAATCTCATGAGTCTTCACCTCATCCTTCCCCATGCCAATATCCTTGGATTGATACTCCCTTGACAAAACCAAACTAGGAGGAAAGGTGGTTGTTATAATTCATGACAAGGAGATTCCCATGTTTTAAAGACCACTCACCTCTCGCCCAATCTCAAGTTGTCCCTCAATTCCTAGGTATGAAAAGAGAAGGACATCATGACTAACAAACCTAAGAAGATTACACGTTGGAAGAATGCCCCTTAACCTTTGAAACCCACCAAATATTATCCTATGGAACCCTATATTCCTACTCTACTAGTTGGCCACTCTTGTCCTTGTATAATTTCCTTGTATGAGGGAGGACCTATGGTTTGGAAAGAAAATGAGGACAACAAGAGTGAGAAACTAGTGTCCTCAACTAATTTCTCTTTTTCACTAATGCAATAAATCTATGGTTATCTTAGTGTTCCTAAGGATCTAAATTAAAAATCCATTCCAAAAGCTATCAAAAAAGCACATGAAGATTCTCTCCCTCCCATACCCTCCTTATGTGAAGAAAAATTAGCTGTACTAAAGGTATAATTGGAACATCTAGACCTAAGAAATAATTTGATGAGTAACATGTATAAAGTGATAATCTTGCAAGAGCCTAATCATGGTTTAGCTATAAGTGACTTATAAGAATATATTGAAGAGGACACTTCAAGAACCTGTGATTAATAAATCACTATTGGTAATCATACTCACTCTTGTGGATCAAAGTTGAATCATAGAGAGATGTTTAGTGATGAAGAGTAGTCATAGTGGTAAGAACTTTAGGTGGATGATGCATAAGTAAAGTATCTTTTAGAAGACAACCATGAAGATAGTCCTCATAAATTCATCATGGTTTAAACTCCTCATGGTATAAGCTAAGGTTAGTCCAAGTGATGAAAATTATTATGGTGTATCATAATACAATCCTTATTAGGAAATTATGGAGGAGTTAGAAGCATTTGAATAGCATGTTAATCCAAAAATTGATGGTATTATTGAAAGTGATGTCTATGTCTCTTTGAATGATCATGAAGAGATTTATTTTTGGGAGGATTTAGATGCTTTATTCTCAAATTTAGATGATATATCTCCACCCCACTAAGAGAATGATAAGATTGTTAACATGGACAATGAGCATGGTGAAGAGCCCCAAGAAGGTCCTAAGGAAAATACTTTAGAATATGGTCTTAAAAAATCTCAAGAGTAGATCCATTCTAAGGACATGAGGCATTCCCAATTGAACATGGTCAAGGAGCTTGAAGGGCTTGCTAAACAAATACTCCAATAATAACAAGGTAAATTTGTTAAGGAAGAGTGCAAGGATTAGATTCAAGAGTTTAAATTTTTAAATCCACAAAAGAATGGTGAAGATGGTACCTTCCAATATGAACAAAATATGGTCCTTAAAAAATCAATTTAGACAAAGATTGAGGTTGATTTCCCCATCAACCAAGATGTAATCATCTTGGGGAACTCCTACATTACCAAGATTAGATAATATTTTGAGGTGAATGTTGAAGAGTAATAACAATATATCTTTATTGTATATTGGTTTGTAGTTATTACCTCACTTGAGAACATGATGAGAAAATTGACATTAAAGGCAAAATGAAAGATAATGAGGTCAAGGTATAATGATATGATTACCACATGCCATTCTTCATCCCATGGAGTGAGTGATCCAAGAAGTTTTCCCTTTGACCTAGGAGGAGAAAGGCTTCTTCAATTCAGTTGTACATAGCTATTTTCCTTGGTGTCCAATAAGTATTCTCAACACAATGTTTGTTGCCTTGTTGTTTTAGTGTTTTTATTTATTTGTTCTTATGTTTAGGTGTTGTTTCTTTAGTTGTCCTTATGTGTCTTGTGAGTTTTTTTAGTCCTATAGGTTTCATTAAGTGATATTTGTTTAAAAATATAAGAGAGGGTGTTTCAAGTTATGATGTTATGTTTGAGTCATCACTATTATGAAGAGTTAGTGGGTTCTCTTGACAAACAAGCTGGTCAACCATTATGAGTCTCCAAAAATAATGGAAATTTGGTGTCTTAGGCCAAATTCCAACCCCCACAACCAAAAATGTTCTATGACACCCACCCAATCCTGCACATGGTCATCTCTTACATGATGTGGTCCTTATTGATCTCATTTTGAACCTTGTTAACACTATTAGAAGTATCATTGAACCTGCTTGTGAACTCATGTGTCATGGCTATATTGGGTATATTGATGATGTGTACTAGATCCTCATGTTGGTAATTGTGTAAGTAGAAGAGTGCCAAGTTCTTTGGCAGTCTAGAAGCATGGTCTAAAAATTTTTTGGCAAGATTAAGGTCATTTAACAAATATTAAGGTAGTTTACAAAAAATAAGGTTGTTATTCCTTATAGTTTTATGCCTATTTGATGCCATTACTTTAAGGTAAACCTTTTTTGGTAGGATTTAAGGGTTTAAAACCTTTTCTAAGGTCATAATATGAAGGTTTATTATTGTGTTTAATTCCATTATTAATGGTTTATCCATTCAAGTAATATTCAAGCCTTTACAACCCCTTTCAAGTCATCAAATGATCGTAAATGCCTCATATGAGTCTACATTACACTATAATTTTTTTGAAAGGGGTGAATATTTTTATGTAAATTTGCCTAAAGGGGTCCTTAATATTCTCATTTTAATCATATTCTCACTTGCTAAGTGTTTCATATCCATTAAGGCCTATTTTAAAACTCATATGCACTCACCACTCAACAAATGGGTCCCACACATTGTCAAAGTGTGCCTCTCTAGCTCCCCCTACCATACCACTAGGTTTGAAATGACATTTAACTGATGTTTTCCCTCCTTCTACCCTGAAATGGTGGTCCAAGGTAAGAAACATGGATAAAATGCTAAAAAAGAAGGATTTTTTGGTGTTTCTTGTGGGTTATATGGACTTGTATAGTTAGGTCCATAAAGATAGGGATTATAGGCTGCATATGAGATCATGTTAGATGTTTGGGAGAATTTTCATTATTAGAAGAGGTCAAATAGGTCAAAAAATGACATCTCCCTTCCACTAAACTCTTTTACAGTGCAAGAAAGCTTTTAGGTTTGTGGATAGTACAGATAGGAAAGATAAAATGGGGTGATAATATCTTGGGTAGAGAAAGGGGGTCCATTGATATTATTATTCATGTCATTTGTATAAAATTCCATGTCTTATAATTTATGCACAAATTCTAACAATTTGGGCACTCTAATAAGCTTTTTAATTTATGAAAGGGGTTAAAATAACATTTGTTTTGGTGCATCTATGGAGTGTTTCTAAGAAATACTACTTGATGTGTGTTTCATAGGTCATCACAGGTCCTTCCATGGTCTCTCTCACACATATTTCACATTTGTGAAGGTTTGGGAGACAAAATATCCTCTTGTTTTCATCTAAGGCTGTAGATAATATTATCCTTACAACATAAACGTGAAGGAATGATGGTATATGTGTATAATGGTTTTGGGGTGTTTGATACTCTCCCAAGAAAATCTAATCCATCAATAGGACAAGTAACTTCCTTATGGTCCTATCTATAATGCAATGGTCATGTTTATGAATTTTATATCATTTATAAGCAAGAACAAGGTAGATATGGATACATCATAAGTTTATTTAAGAATATATGTGTACCCCACCCTTGAGTCACATTGGTGATACCAATAAAATATCATCCTCACCATCAACCCATTATGTTATGTACTTACATAGTCCAATCAACCCTCATCTAGGTCCTTATAGACCTTTATGTAAGCTAAGAAGGTAGAGTGTTGACTAAAAAAGATATGTGAGAGAGGTATTTAAGACATGGGGTAACCTTGAGAAGTTTTAATAACCTATGAGAAAAGAATGGGAGATAGGTAAAAGGATGGCATGTCAAGGATCAACATGAATCAACCCTTCACCCTAGCTTACTATGCAAAAATAAGCCCTATAGTCACGTACATGCCTATCTATGGTTGAGGAGAACTTGAACAAAGAACTATGTCTTAAGGGAGATATTGAAGATCCTTCAATATTTGTGTGAGTCATAGGAGAAGGTGAAGACAAAGTGAGCAGGGTTAGAGGTAGTAACAAAAATGTCAACTCTCCCTAAGAGACTAACTCAACCAAGACTCCAATGGAAATAATGTTATGACTGTAGGGTTAGAAGGACCTAATAGATGATAAGGTTTTGAAGAAGTTTTAAGAGTCTTTAAGGGGTTATAAATAATAATTAAAGGTCATTAATATACTAATTTCACCCAAGAGATTATGATACATAGTCTATCCCTCAAAATGGTCACACCCACAGTCAGGTAGACCTCATTCATCACATATAGTCAGCCTAAGGGCATGTGAGTGAGATGCCACTTGGTGAAATGTTCATATAAGTTCTTGAAAATTAGGTAAGGATGAGTAGTTCCTAAGAGATCTTAGAATCACTAAAATTATAATAAATTTTAAAGAATATTTAGTAGGTTACAAAGTGCTTTATCATGAGGAAAATTTATATACAAAAGTCTATATATAGGCAGCCATGGAAAAATATGATGACTAAGTGAGAAATGGGGTCCAATATAGGGTTTCAAGGTTTTTGTGCCAATGTATGAACCCTAATAAATTATATTTTCATAAAATTGGTTATTTAAGGTACTTATAAAGAGGTTGTATATATCAATATCTTAGACAAATCTAGTATTCATACACATGTAGGGTTATGAGCAACAAGGTCAATTTTTCAAACTCTGAAAAAGAATGAAATGTATGACTGAGGATAGAGTCCATATGTTACTTATTAATAAACTCAATTTTTTCCCCATTTATACATTTTAAATCTTGAATGGATCCTAAATGGCTTAAACAATCCCATTAGATCTAGATAAACCTAAATCAAGCTTGTGCACATGAACTAAGGGCCTTTTTATTATTTTAAGATTGGTTGAAGGATCAAAGATATTTGAGTAAAGAGTAGGGGATGATGAATTAGGGTTTTCATAATTTATTAGATTCTTAAAATAAGAAACTAAAGGGAGATCATTAGGCCTAGATAGACCTATTAGGCCTAAACTAGTGAACACAGGCCTATACCAGAATCGAAGGAATGTGTAAGTTCAAAAATTATATGAGAAGATGAAGACACCTGAGGAAGTATTAAGAGATCATAATAGAGGTTTTAAGTTATTTTAAGCCTTAGGTAATGCAAATATAACTAAACTCAGACCCAAGGGTTACATAGGGCTAACTATGCATAAACCTTAGTTCAGGGAGATGAGGGTATGTAGGAATAGAATTGGAAAAAAGCTTGTCCTTGAGGGTGTTTTCAACATTGTAAGTGTGTTATACTAGTTTCTAGCCATTTTGGGCCACATACCATGATCTTATACCTAGTTTTAATATATAATCAAAGTTCTAAATGGAGTAGGTTTATATATGCCTCATAGTTTATTTGAGCCTTCAAAGATCCAATAGCAGGGTAAGTTGCACAAGTGTAAAAATAGCCTACAGGATAGAAATTTAAGTGAAAAATATTTAATTTGTTAGGTCCTTACTTGAAAAAATCTTTCAATATTTTATTTTGGCTAAGTGTTATCTCTTTTAGGGAGAAAATGTTTCAGGCTTTTTTGACTAAGTGTTGGGAACTATTTCAAACATTTTTTCTAAAATAAAAATCCCAATGTCCTCAATCTATTTCAAGCATTTTGTCCAAGCAAAAATCTAAGGAAAATTATTTCAAGAAAATTGTCTCAAAAAAATTTCCCTAAAGACCATTTCTCTTAGACATTTTGTTTGTAACAAATGTCTCGAAGGTGAAGATCTTAGAGGCTTGTCTCTTTCATGCAAAAGTTCCACAACAATTTTCCCAAAGACCTAATTATTTTAGAAAAATTGTTTATATCAAAAGGATGAGTCAAAAACCCCATAGGCTCATTCTCTTGAACATTTTATCCTAAAGCATAAGTTTTTAAGACATTATTTATTTCAAAGGATGTGTCCCAAATAGAAAGTCTAAGGAAAATAGCTCGAGGAAATATCTTGGAACAAAGTCCACAATAATATGCCTAATGTAAAAGCTCTGATATAATTATTTCATGGAGGTTGATTTGAGACTATAAGGTCAATATAATAATTATGAAATTTTCACAAGTGTCAAAATCAATCTCAATAATTATCCATTTGAGTTCAAAATGTGATGGGATTGTAAACATCATTGATGGTCACATGGATATTATTTGATGGTCACACAAATGTCAAAGTTAAGTCTTGCCAGATGACCATTGGAATTCAAATAAGAAAGTTCAATAGCTCATGTTAAATCATGGATTTATATCTAATGGCATGTGATTAAGTCAAAGGGGTCCCCAACTAAACACAAACTTGATAGTTGTCCAAATCTCAGGTGCTCAGACCAAATCTAATGATGAGTAGGTAAAGACATACTAGTGGGTCCAAGAAGATATAAAAGAGTTTTTTTTAGTGTAAAAAGGTAGATAAATGGTGTGAGTGAGTTTGGATAAGTTAAATACCTTAGAGGCCACCACATGGCATAAGCACGATAAAAGATAGGTTGATAGCAGGATCTTGAGTTCAATGCATGATTTACAAGTGGCATGAGCATGATCAAGATGATAGAAGATCGATGGAGTGAATTTAATCATGCGAATCATGATCCAATAGTGTGAGAGAAGTTAATAAAGTATTATTTTCAAGACCAATAGAATAGAGACAACTAAGCATAATTTGATTAATCTGAATTGGTTTTTGATGGATAAGGTCAAACCAAGGAATAGTTTACAATCAGAACTAGGGCAGGCTTTGAAAAGGGTACATGATACAATTTAATCTAGATCTAACACCATGAAAATGACATATTGATGCAGTGAAATTGATAAGAAATAGAAGGGACCACCATTAAGGCCAAATATGAATCTCTAGTTCATATATTTATGGCATGCAGGGTTCATTCTATGACTGCCATTTTATTTAAATAATATCCATGTATATGATGGATTTTTAGTCCTTATAGAGACAAAGTGGGTATATTTGGATCTATTTGGATCAATAAAGTGGCTATGTTGAATATAGGTCTTCATCGACATAAGGACTATAGGAAAACCAATAATCTTATATTAGTTTTTGACTATAAAATGGACCTATGATCTAGATATAGAAATGGAGTAGATATGTGATTAATGCAAAGGGTCTCATCTATCGACATGAATCTATCATTGATAAAATAAGTATTGACCTCCATTCATAGCATGACACTATAAATTTCAAGACTAGAGGATTTGATCCTCTTGAGCATCTCAAGTGGGCTTAGGGTCCCAAGGTGGTGAACTGGTGGTTGGAAAAGCAATTAAGGGCATTGATTTCGCTCAAATAGACTTTGTCATCATGTAGAATAAACTCTTGTATTCTATTGGATCTCTCAACCAATGAAGGAGATAAAATATTATTGGGATAAAAGAGGTTAGAGAATTGATAAGGATTAATCCTTGTTAAATGAAGGCATGTGTATAGAAAGGAAAGATTGAACTACCACCATAATCTTTGATGAATAAGATTCTTCCTCCACTCTCCTATGTAATATTACCCTCTCTCTCTCTCTCTCTCTCTCTCTCTCTCTCTCTCTCTCTCTCT
Source organism: Torreya grandis (assembly GCA_037957365.1). Classification (NCBI taxonomy): domain Eukaryota; kingdom Viridiplantae; phylum Streptophyta; class Pinopsida; order Cupressales; family Taxaceae; genus Torreya; species Torreya grandis. Next base: position 575,061 of record JARHVA010006701.1, on the reverse strand, counting down.
CTCTCTCTCTCTCTCTCTCTCTCTCTCTCACACACACACACACACACACACACACACACACACACACAAAATCTCTCTCTCTCTCTCTCTCTCTCTCTCTCTCTCTCTCTCTCTCTCTCTCTCTCTCTCTCTCTCTCTCTCTCTCTCTCTCTCTCTCTCCCTCCCTCCCTCCCTTTTTTCTATTCATAGAGGCTTTTGAGCCTAGAAAAATACCCCTCTACTAATTCTCTTGGGCATGACTAAACTCTACAAAGATGGATATTGTAACCTCTTGAAATGAATAGAAGATTGTATTTCAAATTTCATTATTCTTGTCTAGTGTGTTCATGTCAACTGATTTGCATATGTGGTAGAGATTTTCACCCTTGTCAAGTATTGATCTCATCTAGTTAGTAATTATATTTTTATAAAGGTCATGTTTAGTGTTCTATATATTTTTATTATAGCCCACATGTGGATACTTTGACTAGTTAGTGTCTTGCATTAGACATCTCCATTCCTTCCCTCATCTTTTAATCATTTGGTGAACCTCCACATAAAATAATGATGTATTATAGACATTTTAAACCCTATATCTAGTGTTTTACTTATTTTATTAGTGGTTTAAGAGTAAAAAAGAGTGGTTTAACCATAATCTAGGTGCATCATCATTGTTATCTTAGGTTTCCCTTTAATGTCATCTCTCTCTCTCTCTCTCCATTTTCCTTGATCATTAGAAGGTTTTAGTAGTGGAAATGATCTAAATTAAGCATCAGGGGAGATAGCTTCATTAAAAAATCCTAGAGATCTAACCCAAGTTTAGGTAACTTATAATCTAGGGTCATTGCCATGTTAGGCTAGGTTTGAGTACAAGGACCCGAATAATCCCCTACTCAGCTAGGGTACAATCTAAGAACACAATAATTCTAGCATGTCCAGTGGAACATGGTCCAAAAGAGTGGGAAGATCTTGGTGTATCTTCCCTCTAATAAAATTTTAGAATCAAGTGAGTTATCATTAATGGAAACTTTTAATCAATGATTTTGGTTATTAATAGACCAACTATTCTCATTAAAACTTTTAGTCAGCTCCTACATCTCATTTGACATATGAGGCTAATATGAATAGATATGGTGAATATACCTACTATACACCTCTTTATCAGTAGTCCTAATATCATTCTCATGATCCTTATTATCAAGGGCATGACCCTTACCAACCCTATCATGATCCATCCATACTGAAACTTAAGAAAACTTTAGTAATCCTTGAAAAGCATTCTCTAGAATTGTGCTCATGGAAATATTATAGACAAACTATCCCTACTCATTATATCAATTATGTGAAGGAGTCATTTTATTAAGTAAAATAAGAGTGGGGACTTGATGAGAGAACAAATTGGAACAATCTCACATGTGAGATGATGGATGTAGGTGGTTACATTTAAAACATTGAGGATAAGTTTCAAGGCCCTAAAGAACAACATGTCCAACCTCACCAATATTATGTTACGTAATATACACCACATCAAACTTATTATGTGCCACCCATTCCTCCTAAATAAACCATTCCAAGTGACCCTTTGTATATGCCAAGTTATTCATATGTTCCTCAGACCTTCTATTCTTAGAGATTTATCCAAAAACATTGTCAAAAAAAGGAGATTGTTTTGGAATAGCCTATTGTGGAGATCCAAGACTCCATCCTTCCTTAAGAACCTTGTATGATGTTCTTTAATTTCCTAATTGGAATCAAGTGGTGAAGTCATAAAAAAGTGGGAAAAGTAGGGCAAATCTAGATTTGAGAGCCCAAATTAAAGTAGGATCTAAACCTATGGAAACCTCTCTCATCCCCCCTCAAGAGTCTTCTTGTGTTCCTTATATTTATGAAGCCACTGACCACCTTAAAGAGAAGCTATTTCAAGAGAATATAGTGAGGTAAATCAAAGAGTTAGAGTTAAAGACAAGGAAAGAGGAGAAGAATTAGAATAAAAAGGGTAAAGAAAAACCTCTATCTTTTCCATCTTGGGACTAAATCATGTAGTCAAGAAAATCCAAAGCCATTCAATCCCTACCCCTCCCTCCTTAAGAATCTAGGTTGTTTCCATCTTGGAAAGCCATCCAGAGTATTATGAAAAATAAAGAAGAGGACATGACTTTGAAAAACAAGCAACTAGACCAAGGAGGTGTCACATATATCTCATCTCTCTTGGAGTCATCCCAAGAATATCTTATGCCACTCCTTGAAGAGGTAAGAAATGAACTCCATGTTGATCTCATAACTAATGATGATGAATTATCAAAGTTAAAAGAGGAAATTATTATTAGAATACCACTTGGCAAGAGTAGGAATGTATTAGTCTTTCATAATGTACAAGAAGATGAGTTGTAGGAACAAGTGCAAGTTGGGAATGGGATCCAATGGGAAGAAGTATCAAATGTACATCAAGAGGTTGTTTCTCAAGAACCTCTTGATCACATATCATCTATCCAAAATCAATAGTCTTATAAAGATATTATAGTACTTGATATATATCAATTATAAACTCATTTTTTCTTGGAAGGTAGAAATAAAGATAGCTCACATAGAACCATTATTGAGGCAAAGAATATTCCTAAAGAAGACGACCATTGGTAGAAACTATACCATGATTTCATGAGGGATATTGATGAACTTAAGATGACAAACTTAGATGATGAGATAGTACTACAAGTTAAATCTTCATCTAAGGATTCCATTAATATTTTAAAGCTTTAAGAAGACAATGTTACTCTAGGGATGCCCAAGAAGAATGATAAGGCTAGTATTGATGAGAGTTTGGTAAAAATAGAGGACATGGATGAAATTGAGATATATTTTATTGAAAAATAATAATTACTTCAGAAGGTGCAGAAAGAGTTTCCCATGAAAGACAATGGCCAAGACTATGTAGAATATGTAGAGTTCTTTGATGATCCTGAAGAGATTTCAACTGAAGAGAAACCCAATTTAATTGAGAGTACCATGGGAATCAAGAATGTCTGCCTTGTTGAACCATCATTAGAGGTCATATTTGAGGAGCCATATGACAAAGTTGAGATTGTCTAGATGTACATAACTATCTTATTTAGAGTTGCTTGGTTCTCATTGAACATCATGCCAATGAAGTTGGTAGACATCACAAAGAAGGAGGCATCAAAACCAAGGGTATAGGATCTACATGCTTCATTCAATTCCTAATCTCATGATGTAAGAAGGTCATCAAACTTTCTTTTTGATTCAAGAGGTAAGGTACACATAGTTTTAAGTTGTATTTATTAGGGTACTTCTTAAAATTTCCTCCAAGTGTAGTTTATGGCACATTTGTTTATTGTCCCTATTTTCTTAGGTTAGTTTCCCTTTAATAAGTGCCTTAAGAACTCTATTTTATTTTACTCCTTTTGGTATTTATTTTGTTTTGAAGGAGGTTATCTAAAGGATTAGTAGCCAGTGTTGGACAAAAGAAGAGACTCCATATCCAATAGTCTTTTAAAGGTAACTAATGTTTTGGGTTTTCCAAGCATAAAAAGCATGATTCAGCTATGAGTCACTAAAATTGTTAGCCATTTTGGCTAACATACTAGGATCTTCTACTTGGTTTGAATATATGAACAATGTTTTAGATGGAGTAGGTTTACATATGCCTCATAAGTCATTTGAGCCTTTGAAGATTTAGTAGCAAGGAAAGTTTCACAAGTGTTAAAATAGCCTATAATATAAAAACATTAGTGAAATTTTTTTATTTTGCTAGGTCCTTACTTGGAAAATTCTTTTATTTTGGCTACGCGTTATTTCTTTTGGGGAGAAAATATTTTGAGATATTTTGGCTAAGTGTTGAGAATTATTTTGAACATTTTATCCAAAATAAAAATCCTAAGGACCTTAATTTATTTTAAACATTGTTTTCAAGGAAAAATATAAGGAAAATTATTTTGGGAAAATTTTCATGTGATAATTTCCTTGAAGAACATTTCTCTCAAACATTTTGTTTACAATAAATGTCTCAAAGGCAAAGATCCCATAAGCCTGTCTCTTTTGGGTAAAAGTTCTGCAATAATTTTCCTAAACACCTAATTATTTCAAGAAAAATAACCACATCAAAATTATAATTCAAAAATCCCATACGTTCATTCTCTAAAATTTTTTTTTTGCATGCATAAGTTCTAAAGACATTGTTTCTTTTAGAGGAAGTATCCCAAATAGAAATTATGAGGAAAATAGCTTGAGGAAATGTCTTAGCACAAAGTATACAATAATATTCCTAATGTAAAAGCTCTGATAGAATTATTTTTGGGAGGCTTATTCAAGCCTTCAAGGTCAATTCAACAAGTAAGATGTTCACACAAGTGTCAAAATCAAGCTCAATAATTATCCATTTGAGTTAAAAATGTGATGGGCTCACAAACATCAATGACAATTGCATGGGCATCATTTGATGATCACATGAATATAAAAGTTAAGTCTTAGTAAATAACTATTGGAATTAAAATAATCAATATAAATCGATCTCATTCAATCATAGATTTAGATATAACAGTATGCGAGAAGGTCAAAGGGGTCACCAATTGAACACATGCTTGATAAGCGTCCAAATCTTAGATGCCTAGACCAAATCTAATGGTGAGCAAGTAAAAATAGGATAGTAGGTCCAAGTAGATCTAATAGAGTTAATTTGGTCATATAAAGGTATATCAATAATATGAGGTTGGAAAAGTTAAGGATCTTAGATGCCACCATGAAGTGTAAGCATGGCAACATATAAGCTAATAGTGGGATCTTGAGATCAATGCATAATTGATAAGTGGCATGAGGATGTTTAAGATGATAAAAGATCCATGGATCATGTTCAATCATGTGAATCAAAATATAATGGTGTGAGAGAAGTCAATAATTCATTATGATCTATGGGACCAATAATAATAGAGACAACTAGGCATAATTTCATTGGTTTAATCTAGTTTTTGATGGATAAGGTCAAACCAAGGAGTATATTTTGACTAAAACCAGGATAGTATTTTCAAAGGGTAAAAGACACCATTCGAGATCAATCTAAAACCATAAAAATAAAATAGTGATGTAGTCAATATGATAAATAACATAAAGGATTGCCATTAAGGCCAAATATGGATCTCTAGTTCATAAATTTGTGGCATGCAGGGTTAATTCTAAGATTGTGTTTGCCATTTTATTTAAAGAGGATCCATGCATATGGTGGATTCTTGATCCTTGTAGAGATAAAGTGGATCTATTTGGACCTATTTGGATCAAGAAAGAGGCTCTACATTTTATAGGTCTACATTGATGCAAAGACTATAGGAAAACCAATAATATTAGATTGGATTTTTGGCTATAGAATAGACCTATGATCTAGATATAGAAATGGAGAAGATATGTGATTAATGTAGAGGGTCTCAACTATTTACATGGATATATAATAAAAAAATATGTACTAAATTCCATTCATAACATGACACTATTAGTTTCAAGATTCGAGGATTTGATCCTCATGAGTAAGTCAAGTGGGCTTAGGGTCCCAAGGTGGAAAACTAGTGGTTGAAAAAGTAGTTAAGGGCATTGATTTCTCTTAAATAGAGTTTGTCATCATGAAAAACAAACCCTTATATTTTAGTGGATCTCTCAGCCAATGAGGGGAGCTCAAGGATTATTGGGACAAAAGAGGTTAACTCATTCATAAGGATTAATCCTTGTTAAAGGAAGGTATGTAAACAAAAAATAAAGAATGAATTGCCACCATGTTTCTTGGTGACTATGATCCTTTATCCACTCTCCTATACATTGTTCCCATCTCTCTCTCTCTCCACTTCAACTATATATAAAGGCTTTTGAGCCTAAAAAATATCCCTCTACTCCCCCTTTTGTGCATGACTAAACTTTACAAGATGGAGCTGGTAACCTCTTGAAGTGAATAAAAGACTGTATTTCAGATTTCATTATGCTTATCTAGCGTGTTCATCTCAATTTATTTTCATATGTGGTAGATATTTTCTCCCTTGTCAATTCTTGATCTCACCTAGTTAGTAGTTATCTTGTTATGTGGGCCATGTTTAGTGTTCTATATCTTTTGATTAGATCTTACATGTGGATACTTAGATTGGTTAGTGTCTTACACTGGAATTTTCCATCACTTCCCTCAAATTTTGATTATTTGGTGAACCTCTACATGAAATAATGATGTATGAAAGATATTTGGAACCCTAAATATAATTTTTTACTTATTTATCAGTGTGTTAAGAGTCAAATAAAGTGGATAAACCATCATTTAGGTGCATCAACATTATTAGCTTAGGTTTCCTTTTCATGATATCTATCTCTCCCTTTTCCCTAGTCATTAGTAGGTTTTAGTAGTGTAAATGAGATAAAATGATGCATCATAAGATCTAGCCTCATTAAAAAATCTCAAAGGTCTAACCCAAGTTTAGGTAACCCACAACTTAGGGTCATTATTATCTTAGGCTAAGTTTGAGCAAAAGGACCTGAACACTCCCCTACTTACTTAGGGTACAATATGAGACAAAAACACAAGCTTTAAACCCCATCATATCTATAATGTAGAGAGGAAGGTCTTACTTAGATGCCTTGCTAGTATCATGCACTTGAGTTGGTAGTGATAACCTAATGTAGACTCATGAGAGAGAATGGAAATAGAGTGGAGTTATGGTAGTTGGGAAAATTTACTAAGGATTAAAGTTATAATGGAAAGGTTTTATCATGGTAATTAGGCCATAAATTTATTTATAGGTCACTTAGACCTCTAATACTCAATCAAGGTCTATTAGGTCTAAAATTCATGATTAGGCCTATTCTATAAGTTTGGGATTGGAGGCCTGATCTTTATGAACCATCGTTAAGATGGTAAACCTCTAAAACCTTGCTTAAACCATAATAATGAACCAATTGAGAACATAACAAATAATTGGCATCCATTTGTAGTGTAATGACCCTAAAACACTTTCATCACATATTTCACTTAGAAGGTAACCTGATAATGGTACTTGATGTATAGATACTATATGAAATTGTTAAAAAAGGGTACTTTTTCAAGGTTTTATGATTTTTATAGGGTATAGAGATATTTATAAAGTTATCAATCATTGGAGGTGGTGTTTTAATAATTATTTCACCTTATAAATCTATAATATGTGAAAAAATATACTTGTAAATTCCTCTATAAATCCCCTCCAAATAGGTAGTCTAGGAAGGCCAATGCAAAGTGTCCTAGTCACCTAGTTTGGCAAGGTTACAAGTGTCTTTTGATTATAAAGGCCTATGCCATGGTATATGATATTTTTTTAGAAATTAAACTCACTTATCCATATGATATTAAGTTTTCATAAAAAATTTCATGACCAGTAAGCACAAATAACTTAGTCACTAGGCCTATTAGTCTATTAAGCCTACTCAAGTCACCAAAAAGAGACAAAAGTTGGCATAAAAAGGATATTAAAGGAGTTAATTTAGGTCCATTACTCTTTTAAATAATTATCAATGGTGATTAAACACTTCTCATTAACAATACGTAAGAATAGGAAAGTTAGCTAGCTTGGTTAACATGCACATGAGAGATGGTGGGTTGTTCAATGCCTCTTGGAGGCCTAGTTGCCCTTAATTACAACTTGTAACTACCTGAAGAAGTAGATGGCCAATTTTTGGACATACACATGTTATGGAAGGTTCAAATAGGTCTGACCCAACCTCCACCACTCTACCTTAATTCCTGAGTGGCACATTGAAATCTACCAACATATTGAGAGGGACTTATGAAGACTATTATGGTTGATGCAACTATTGTATGAGTAGACTATGGCCATTTATGACCTTTATATCTCACCTATACAATATTATCCCTCCTTTTATCTTCTCATTTTACTATATATTAAGACCTTAAGGCCTTGATTTGTATCCCTCACTTGGGTATGATGAAACTCTAACTAGTTTTATACTTGATGAACCTATTAAACTGATCAATAAATTATTATAGCATCTCCATGATTATTTTATAGTGTGTATATGTTTTTATGATGTGCATAAGTGGTATAAATATTCCATTAGAATGTATTTACCACACATATATGTTGATAAGTTATGTTGTGTAAGTTACATGACTTGCAAGAGTTTTGGTGATTGAATTTAAAGAGTGATGTAACTGGTAGGTTCCTCATAATAGACCATCTTATCATGACATTCATACACTAGATACCTGATATAGCCTCCATGTGAAGCATTATTACATAATAAATCTTAGAGGTGGTACTTTAGTTCATGATTAGTTCACTAGTGTTGTTAGGATTCCAAATTAAGTAGATGAATGATCATATTGGTGCATCACTACCCCTTAGATTAGTTTCTTTTATGCACTCATTCTATCCATTTTCACCCCAAATCAGTATGTCTTAGTGAACTAAGATAAATAGATGTACTAGGGGAGATATCCCCATAATCTAGAGGTTTATCCTAGTTATAGGTCACCCACAACCTTGGTTTATTCCCATGTTAGTCTAGCCTTGAAGGTAAGCTTGAAAGACCTTATTCAACAGGTGTAGTTTGGAGTGCTAATAGTTTTGGCATGCTTGGTGGGACTATATTGAAGAATCTTGGAGCACATTCCATCATCAATCATCTACAAACATCTAAGAGGTAGGCCAACACAAAGAATTTCATTCCAAGGGCTATCAGAAGGGTCATTAAATATTAAGAATGAGTTGTATATGTTCATGGTTTCATTTGATCTTGTTAAATCATGATGCTTAAATGGTTTCTATTCCACACCTCCTTATTATCCCTACCATGACCTATAACAACCTTACTATGATCTCCACCAACCCTATATTGAACCCTATTAGTATTATGGTGTCTCAAGACAACCCTATGATACCCCTTATCAATCCTTCTGACAACCCAATCACACACTTCAATATCCTCATAGACCTTATTAGCCTCCTTATAAGCCATATCAATTCTAAGGTAATCTTATTTACCAGAATTACTCTCCTCCCTTCCCTCCCCAACTATCCTTCCAAGACACATTATTTCTTTTATGAGTTGGATGAGTTGAAGTGTATTAGCTAAATCATTACCAATGAAATATTATCCTTGAGACAACAACAATCATGTAAACAATCTCATGAGTCTTCACATCTTACTACACCATGCTAATATCTTTAGATTTCTATCCCTTTCCAAAAATAAATTAGGAGGAGAGGTGGGTTGTACAAGTAATGAAAAGGATCTTCCTAATTTTTCAAGACCCCTCACCTATCCCCCAATCTCAAGTTGTCCCTCAATGCTTATGAATGTAAAGAGAGAGTGAAGTCATGAATAACAAACCTAAGAATATTCCAAGTTGGAAGAATGCCACTTGACATTCTAAACCCACCCAAGAGTAGCCTATGGAACCCTATATTCCTACTTCTCTAGTTGTCCACTCTTGTCCTCCCATCATTTCCTTGTTTGAGGGAGGAATTATTGTTTGGAAATAAAATGAGGAGTACATGAGTGAGAAACTAGTGTCTTCAGTTGATTGATCTTCTCCACTTATGAAATAACTCCACAGTTAGCTTATACTCCTAAGCCTCCAAATTGGAAGGAAATTACAATATTTCTCAAACAAAAACATGAAGCTTCTCTCCCTCTCATAATCCCCTAATATGAATAAAGGTTAGCTACATTGTAGGTAGAATTTGAACATATAGACATAGAAAGAATTTAATGATTAATATGGATAAAGTGATAATCTTGAAAGAGTCTAATCATGTTGTAGCTATAATTGACTTAAAAAAATATATTTAAGAGGACACTATAAGCACCTATGATGAATAAATCACTATTTTTACTCCTACTCACTCTTGTGGATCAAATTTGAAGTATAAAGAGATGTTTGGTGATGAAGAGTAGTCATAATGGTATGATCTTGAGGTGGATGACACACAAGTAAAGTCTCTTGTAGAATAAAACCATGAATATAATCCTCATAAATTACTCATGGTAGAAGCTAAGGTCACTCTAAGTGATGAAAAGGATCAAGTTATAACATAATATGATCCTTTCAAGACTTTGTGGAGGAGTAAAAGCATTTCAATAGCATGCTACTCCATAAGTTGATGGTAAGTGATAGTGAGGTCCATGTCCTTTCAACTAATCATGAAGAGATTGATTTTTGGGAATATTTAGAGTCTTTTTTCTTAATTATAGATGATATATCTCCACTTCACCAAGAGAATGATAAGATTGTCAACATGGATTGAGAACATGGTGAATAGCCCCAAGAAGGTCCTAATGAAAACACTATGGTAGATGGTCCTACTGAACCTCAAGAATATATCCAAGATTCTAAGGACATGAGGTATTCCCACTTGAACATGGTCAAGAATCTTGAAGGGCTTGGTAAACAAATACTCCAAGAATAAAAAGGTAAGGTTATTAAGGAAGAGTGAAAAGATCAGGTTCAAGAGTTTTAGTTGTAAAATCCATAAAAGAATGATGAAGATGGTACCTCACAAGATGAAAAAAATATGGTCCTTAGAAGTTCAATTTAGAAAAATATTGAGGTTAATTCCCCTATAAACTAATATGTAATTATCTTCTTGAACTCCTACCTTTCCAAGATTAGACAATAATTTGAGTTGAATTTTGAAGTAAAAGAAGAGTATATCTTCATTGCAGAGTGGTTTGTAACTATTACCTCACTTGAGGACATGATGATAAGATTGACATTCAAGGAGAAAAGGGAGATAATGAGGCCAAGGTATAAGGAGCTACTTACCATACACCATTATTCATCCCATAGAGTGAATGATCCAAGAAGTTTTCCCTCTGACTTGGGATGAGAAAGGCTTTTTTAGGTTAGTTGTACATAGCTAGTTGCCTTATTGTTTCCTTCATTTCCAATAAGTTTTCTCAACAAAATGTTTGTTGCCTTGTTGCTTTGGTGTCTTTTTATATTTGTTTTTAGGTTTAGGCATTATTTATTTGGTTATCTTTGTGTGTATTTTGAGTTTTTATATTCCTATAGGTGTCATTAGGTGTTATTTTTTTGGTATTCAAAGAGAGGGTCTTTCAAGTTATGATTTTATGTTTAAGTCATCATTTTCATGATGAGTCAATGGGTTATCTTGACCAACAGGCTAGTCAACCACTATGAGTCACCAAAAATGTTGGAAATTTTGCCTCCTAGGCCAAACTCTAACCCATAAAACTAATAAATTTATATGACACACACCCAATCCTACACATGGTGATCTCCTACATGATGTTGTCCTTATTGATCTCATTTTAAACCCTATTAACACTATTAGAGGTGTCATTATTGAGGTGGGTTTTTTCATATCACAGTTATAATGAGGTAGCCTTTAACATTTTAGGATCTCAATTGAGGTAAACTCTACTCTAGGGAATGATTTTTAGGTATGTAGTTTATTTTAACCTATTGATAGATTAGGGGCATGACATGCAGGTTGTTGACAAGGTTTTTTGGATGGAGGTGTAGTTATTGAATATTGTGGATTTCTAAGTGACTTGGATGGATGGCTAGATGTTAATCTAAAGTGCTTATATTTTTAAAACAAAAAGGAGGGTAGGGTAAGGTATAAAATAAGACTCTGTGGTTTTTTAAAATCACTTCCCTAGTTGGTTTATAAATATACTTGTGCTTTCAAAATAATGCCTATTGTTAATAGCAATTGTAAAAATACAATCAAACATGGCTAAGAAGTCTAGGGAAATAAATATTTAGGAAATTAACAAGCATCAAACAAAGGCTGTTCCTTTTAGGGTATCTATTGCACACCTTTAATCAAGAGATTATGGCTTAGGCTAATGAATTATCTGAGGTATCTATTACACACACATAGAGAACTACACCAAATAAAGCACTAGTACATATTCAAAAAATATGATTCAATTTAAAATTAACTATTCTAATCAATATATTCACTAATCCTTCAATAGTTTCTAAATATCTATAGATTAGTACTTCAATCAAAACAATTAAGAATATATTCACAGATATTTCACACTAAATATTATCAAAATACACAACCATAGAATTATAATTAATTACATAAAAATTGGAAAGAAAATACTCAAACACTTTATTAATGATCAAAACTATTTCACTATTATGTATTTAAAATTCTTTGACAAAAAATATAAGTTGGGTTATAACTGTATATATATAGACTTGGGGAAGGGTTTGCATCATAATCCAAGTCCATTCAAGGTCATTACATGTGGTAGTTAGAAAATTTATTTCTAACTGTGGTCTAAAATTGTATAAAAAAAATTATACTTATTAATTAAATAAGTTAACATTTTAAAAACTATGCAATGTGTGCATGTGTACAAAATATAGAGTCAAATTTTACAATGAAAGGCTCAAAATACAAGAAAATTATAAATACATCTTCCATTACAAAACTATACATGTATAAAATCTTATCCTATTAAGGCTTAGTCTCATGAAACATTACATGCACCTTGGTTGGCATGGCCATTGAGGTGGTAATTACAAATGTTGATGCACTGCTAGAAGTCTAATTTTTCTTTGCTTCATTCTCCTCATAAAATTTATGTGTCACATCATGTTTTTTCATATAATAATCAATTTTAATAGTGACAATCGATGAGTTATTTTAACCTACCCAAGGATCTGTACATGCTCATCCTTGGTTACCTAAAATTTACTCTTAAAAATTTCAACCTTGATTATCTTCTTTCAATCCTTAATTAATTTTGAGTCTATACTTCAAGTGTTAGGCCTTATAAACTTTTATTGAAGTCATCTACCACTTCTTGAATAAGTTTGTCAAAATTGATCCTATAGATAAATTTATCGATGGCATCCTTCACCTTGGATAATTTTAACTCATGAAAAACTTGGAGGATCTATGCCTCATGCACATGATACTTAGGGATTAAATCCCTATCTAATTTTAACCACTCCTTTACATATTTCCTACTTGATGACAACCAAATTAAAGGCATTAGATGCCTTTAGTGTTGTCATGAGGTTGAGATGACTATATAGGGATTTACCCATGTATACAACTAGCATCTTTAATTTGGCACTACCATATCTTAAGTAATTAGACAATTGGTTGGTGTTGCTCACATGAGGGGCCATCTCAGCCTTCATGAACTCCACTGCCTCCAAAGAGTTATAACACCTAGAAGTAATTTCCTATAACTCAACTTCTATACCTATAAGAATGTGTACCATATTTTCCTATTCCTTTTACTTAATTCACCTCAACCTCTAGTTCTTACACTTTAGCCTCAAGCTTCTATCAAGCCCATTTTATGCCTTTATGGATAGCAACTATTGAATCCTTATGTGCCTGTGATAAGTCTATAAGATTTTTAACATATGGAGACTATCATAGCTTCTTGTTCTACCTCTTTGTGAGGGATAACACTTATTGTATTTCCTCAAGTATTATTTTAGTGCCTTTGTCATCCTACAACTTCATCTTCTTCACTCTCTGAATGCTACCAAATGGGGGATCAAATAGAGTGGAAATTGAGGGAAGCGTATTGATTTTGAAATTTAAAATTTGGGAATCCTTGCTTATCAAATCAACAACCCATGGAGGAATGTCCAATTGAGATGCATCAAAGGTTATGACAACAACCTTTTCCTCATCCTCTTCTTGAACCCATTTTTCCTTTTGGTCCATGATAAGGACATCGAGTAGGGAAGGCCATATAATTTTTGACTAGTCTCGTCCTCCAAATTAAGCGAGTGGGTGGACCATGATCACTTGGGGCTTTGCCTTCCTTCCCCTACCAATAATTATCACTATGGTTTATTATATGGAAGTGGTGTATGGCATTGAAATTTAAATTTGGGTGGAATGGAAATGAAGTTATGGGGTGGCTAAATTAGTAAATATCCTCTTTGACACCCTTTTTTTGAGGGATATGATAGTGGAAGTGTTAGTAGGGACATAAGAGGTAGGTAAGGGGAGTGTGATGGAAATAGAAATAGAGATATCAATGGTAGTGGTGGTAATGGAGGGGTCAATGGAGGTATAAGTAAGCACTTACACCTAGGGTCATCTTAGCATAGAACAAATTTAAACTTGTCTAGAGATTAGTAAAGAAGGTAAAGGAAAACTTACAAAAGGTTGGGGACCCAGAGAAGTTGGTATTATGGGTCTTACTTAAAGGCTCATGGCCTTAGATACCTCTATATTTACTTCTTCATTAAAGTCATCCTCAATGTCTTTGATTATCACAACCTCTCCCTCTTGAGATGTAGTAGGAAATCCTTGTGTTGGTTCTACTATAGGAATACCTATAGGAGTCCTAGTCCTCCTCTTATAAACCAAATGGATCTTTAGTTATGTGGGGAAGTCTTGGGATGTTGATGTCACTACTTCTAATTTTTTTATCCCAGTAGATGTAGAAATCTATACCTATGGCATAGCATTAGATACTTGAATGGTGATCATATCCATTTGTTCTCATGTTCTTCCTTCCTCATTAGAATCTAAGTTGATGGGATCCCCTATTTGTAATCTTCTTATAGAATTAGGCTTAGGTAACCTATGATCTTTATTCACATTCTTTAACTTTAATGGGAAGGATAAAGATGAGGGACATGCTTGGTCCTTGGATTTTTCCTCGGACTATCCTCTCTAGAAATCATAGTGTTCCCATACTTTGTATAGAACCTTCCTACTATCCAATTCTCTAGCAATGACTAAGGGGTCTTCTTGAATCATCCACAAATGATCTTCCTCCAATCCAAATTATTTCTCTTTAAAACATCCTCATCAAACTTTGCATTAAGAAATAGAAAATCATATATATATATGAGACATGGTTGTAAGGGATGTTAAGTTCCTATATGTGCTTTTAAACCTACCCTTGAGGATCTCAATATCTATGTTTAAGCATGGGGAATGGATAAATTTTGTGGTTTTCACCAATTTTTTTGAATTACTTCCTAATTTTGTAAACCATTTTTCCAATTGTTATGTGGTGGCCAAAGAATAAGGTTTTCTTCTATCTAGATATGTCTTCCTTGATACTCCACCATAGTTGGAAAGCAATTTCTTGCTCTACCAGATTTTTTGGGATGTACTTGGGAAGACAAATAATTAAAATTATTCCCCCAAATCATGATTATGATAATTTTGGGTAGAGGAAATAATTCACTTTTTCATCCAAGTTATTTCTAATATTTGGCCTAATTCTAGGCATAGGCGAGCCATGAATGGCTTTCCAAACCTATGGATAGACATCCTCTACTATCCTAACCATGTTTTTGGTATATCTATATATTTGTATAAATTGCTAATGGTCACAAATTATATTCTTTTTCACAATCCATGGTTGGAATCCATAGTTCCCCAAGATATCTATAATAGGTATCCATGACTACATTTATTAAATAAGACATCATGAATAAATTATCTGAATGCATGGGACACTTATCCTTATGGATTATCTATTCTCTAAAGTGAAAGATGATTATTTCACCTAGGGCGTATGAAACATCATGGGTGAGAATAGTAAACAATAATCACACCCAACATAAATTGACAAAATGAATACTTGACATACCATACAGTTGATTGAGGATAACCATGCCAATGTGAATCCCCATTTTTAATTTGTTAATTGAAATTGTTCCTTTCATCTTCTTCTCTTTCCATGTAATGGTCTAGTCTGGGAGTAGCCATGAATATAGTGCCTTCTCAATTTAACTCTCTTCATCAAACTACACCATTGTGTGCTTGTCAAAATAAGCATTAGGTATGTTTAAAGATAACTACATTTGGAAGTTAGATCTTGATATGCATGCAACAGTTGTGTTATTACTTGAATAATGTAGGAAAACATCTTGCAATATCTTTCTTGAGAAAAACAAATCTTATAAAAGGTTAGTACATGGCATTATTTTTGGCTTGGTGGCAGAAAAATGTAATCTTTAACATTTAAAAGCCAGTAGTTCCTTGATGAATAGATTATATTCAAGTGTCATCTCATATTCTAGTGAAAATGCATCCATAGATTCAATGATATGCCATATCAAATAAAATTTATGGTACCTATCTCAAAATATTATAGCATCAAAGAATGTATTTGTGAACTCCATGTAGTCTTTGATTGAATATTGGGATGAAAAATTTGCCTCTCAAAATGCCCTAGATGAAGATGCCATTGATGTATATATATGCTCTGTGCTACTTGCAATTTTATCCTATGTGATATGTATGTTGTGTGAATAATTTGGCTCTAGCTTAGTCATTGTTTTATTCATAGTATTATTGAGATAGTAGCTAAGGATCTTTGTCATTATAAGAAAGAAGGAAACTTAAAATGTAAGTTAGTTTCAAAGCAATGATAGATTCAATATCTACAAATCACTGATATAAGATTCTACATTAAATAATAGTTCATGCAACATAAATGTGTAACATTCAGTTTGAATCTATTTCTTATATAATTCAAACTTTGTTAGCTCAAGTTAGTGGGGGTCTTTAATAGATTGATGGGAATTATTTTCACATTTTTTTTAGCTAATTATGGTGAGGCTAGTAGTACTCTTGGTAATAGGGCACCTAAGTGTGTATAAAAAAGTTGCTTTTGGGAAAATGTCTAGTAACTAATTCCTTTGAGGGAATTGTTTTAAACAAAATGTCTACAATAATTTCCCTAAAAGGCTATTTAGTCAGTCAAGAGTTTTGAGATAATTATTCTGAAGGGTCACTTCCAAATGACCAAAGGGATACTTTTAAAATGTCAAAGGGTAATTTTTTAATTGGACAAAAATCTGAAGGATCCAGTTTATAGGGTATTTTGTCTAAGATAAAAGTCTCAAAGGATCTAATTCTTAAAAGGCCAAAGGGCACTTTCAATTTCCCCAAAGGGCATTTTCAATTTCCTTGAAGGGAATTTTTGTATGACTAAGGGTCATTCCAAAAGTACCAAAGGTCATGTTACATAAAGTTCAAAGGGTATGTGCCTTAGGTTCTAAGGGTCTACTTCATGGTAGAAATGCCTGAAGGGTCTACATTGTAGGGTATTTTTTTGATGAAGAAAGGGCTATGAAAATTATCCCAAAGTGTAAGTAGTCACTTTGAAAAGGGTTGAAGGCTTGGAGAGAAATCCCAAAGGATATGTCCATGACAAAGGGTCTATTAAAAAAAGGTTGAAGGGAACTTTTCTTAAGGGAAATAGGTCAGGATAAATATCTAGAAGGGTAGGCTTGGTATGACAAAGGGGATGGGACAAAGTCCTAAAGGATAAGTCTCGTAGGGTAAAGGGTCCATGAAAAAAGTCCCAAAGGTTAGTTTACACAAATCCCAAAGGGTATGTTCTTTCAAAGGGTTGGTCTAAATGTGTAAAGTAGTCAATGAAAAGGGGTCAAAGAGCTAGTTTGTAGGGTAAAAGACACTTTATAAAGATCAAAGGACTAGTTCAAAAGTCCCGAAGGGTAAGTGGAAAAGATCATAAGGGTCTAATTCATATGAAAAACATGGTATGGGACAAATATCCCAAAGCGTAGGTTTGGAAGGGTCAAAGGCCTAGTCTATTAGAAAATTTGTTTTAGATAAAATGTCAATAGACTAAAATTCCATTGAGAAAAATGCCCAAAACCCTAATTCCTTCAGGGGAATTATTTTAGACAAAATGTCCACAATAATTTCCCCAATAAAATAATTCCATGAAAAAGAAAAGGTTGTCATAAATAAAGTCTAAAAGTTCTTAAAAGGCATTGGACCAAAACACCTAAAACATAAAACCTAAAAGGGACAAACTATAGAAGTGCCAAAAGAATAAGCTTGAAAATATAAAATTGATAGAACAAGAGAGTTATTCTTATGAAAACATAATGCCAATATCATCCTACCAAAGTATAAAATCTTAAATCAGTCTTTTTCGAGGATTCACATAAACACATATAAAAGGGGCTAAAATCTAAGACCAAAAAAATGAAAAAAGTGGGTCCCCATTTCTCTTTAAATAAAAGGGGGATGTTGGGTACAAAAAATAGTGACTTATAGGGGGAATAATCTTAAGTGATCAAGAACCCAGCACTCTAGTTGGTAATCTTTAAATCAATTATGAAGTACATCACAAAAATACTTTAATTAGAAACATGAAAGAGAATCCTATATCAATTCACACAGCATACTTTCCTTGTAATTTATTGGATCTATTGTGTGTTAAACATGTATTTTATTTAACCCCTACTCCGATGAGTTTTTCAAAGGTCTTAATGAATCTATAGGTTTCATTCTAGCATCTATTAAATATTATTAGATCAAGGGAAGCTTTGGCATTGCTCTAGTACTAGTTAGGCATCCATAGCCCTGACATATATACCTTGGGATCCTTCTCTTCTCTCATTATTTGCTTTTTGATCATGATGCATGGTACATTAACATTAACCTTTTTGATCATGTTTTGATTTTTTGAACTCATTAGTTTTTTTTTTATATCCCTTTTACATGTCGATTAATGGAAAAGAGAGGAGATGGAACCCTAGTGAGATTGTATAATTATAAAATAAATCATTACTATATTGTCCTTGCCAACCACATGTTATACCCAAAATTATTATTTCCAACAAGTATTTAGTAGGATAAGTGAATTTGATCCAATAAAATAAGAAAAAAAAATAAATTTGTATGAAGTACCCCAAGAGAAACTTCCACACATCTGGTAAAAGCATTCAATTATGATACCATTTAGAATAATCCATGATTTCCTACCTTCATCCTAAAGACTCAAAAACATATAAATACACCCAATCTAAGTCCCCAATGGTTAGAATTTTAATTTCCCCTTTTTCTACAAGTCATAAGTTCAATTGTTTTTGGATCTTTAATTTGGTTATAGTTAGATCAAACATAGTTCTAATCATCAAAGAAAATAACAAACAGATAATCTCTAAAGTAGGAAACTACTCTAATGAAATCAATAATCTAATATAAGAAAACAAAATACTAAAATCAGAAAAGATTAATCTAGAAATCAAGAAAATAATTAAGAAAGCATTAAAATCTAATCGAGAAAGCATTGAAATATAATCTAGTCCTATGTCTAAAATCATATGTCCCTCATCAATTAGTAATATCTATAGATGAAATAACCCTAAAGTAGTGATTTATGAATTATCCATTGAATGGATATGTTAGCTCATTGCCTTCGAGGTCCTTCAAATGAAATGCATTAATTTGCATGATCTTTGAAATTTGATAGGGTTTAATCCATAATGGGGTTGTAGTCATATAAAATGTCAAAATTGGTAGCTAAATGTGAATTATGACACTCCAACCCATAAGTATTTCTTGCATTCTCTCATGATCCTTTTAGACACCTTTTTTATTATTTACAATCATTCTAAGATCTCTAAATGGTTATTCCACCTTAGTTAAGAAGCATTTATTTAGAAAATCCTATTCCCCAAGTCATACACATATAGGATAAGAATGCCCAACTTGGACTATAGCATTGAACCTTAGGGTGTCTTATTTTAGTACTCCTTTCTAATTTCATTTTGAGCTCCAACAATTATTTCCTTCTGATTTATATCCTTCATCTTGTTGGCCTAGTGTGAATACATTTAACCCATGATAAATAGATATTTATAAAATCCCATTCAATGTTCATTTAGAAGGAGGTTGGAAAATATTAAAAAGTAAATAAGAATACAAGAAAAACCACTGAGGCAAATTTCCCTATTATTTACATACAACCATCCAATATAGCTATAAGCATATCCAAATCCCCACACCAGTCCTTAGCCACCTCAAGCACACCTTTTTTAGAATTTTTTCATATGAATTAAAATATTACACAAATAAAATTATGTGGGATAAATAGATATTGCTAAATCCCTCTTCAAATTATTGGTATGTAGGTAGTGTGCCCACACAAGGGGTGTGGATACACATTCAGTGCATATTAAACACACTAACCCCCCATTCTTTCTCAAGTTTTATCAAATCATAATGAAGTATAGGGTTTGAATATTAAATCAACTCTACAAAAATTTATATACACTTTCATCAGTCAATATTTCATAGGCAGGCTCACATAGGGACAATGAATAAAATCTAAAAAACTCAATTCTTTATGAGTAATTTAGACAACAACGGTAAAAGAGGACAACAATACTAGATTATAGGGTGTTTTGTTTTGTTTCTCCTATCATTTCACAAAATTAAATCCAAATCCTTATTTACAACATTGTCATAGTCCTATATATCCAATATCAGACCCTACAATAACCATTTCAATTCATTTTAAGCCAAGTCTTATTTACTTCATATTTATTGATATTTATAGAAAGGTTAAAAATACAAATAAATTATACAAATTAGTGGTTAAATTATTGAAATATTTTTTATTGGTTTACTATTTTATACACTTAACTAGATTATTAATAAGACTCCAATATTCTCAAAAAATTTAAATCATTTGGTGAACCTGACTTCATTTACGCATAAAAACCCCTAAAAACCCTAGGGAAAATTCCTACCTAATTTTTCCAATATTTTTTTGATTTTTTACCTACATATTCAAATAATAAATTCAAATTAATTTTTAAAATTACATAGTTATTAAAAAAAAGTTCTTTTTCTTTCAAACCTTAGTTGAATTTACTAGGTCCATTTAAATCACAATTTTTTCCAATATTTTTCTAATTTTTTTTACCTACATATTTAAATCAAAAATTTACATTATTTTTTAAAATTCCTTAGTAATTTTAAAATTATCATTTATATAAAACCCTAGTTTCATATACTAGGTCCCTTTGTTTGCTTGAGGTATCACCTTACATCTAAAATCAGATTCCACATAAAAACAAAAATGGATCTCACTTACACATATTTCTTGCATTTTTTGTAAACAATAAGGAGACCATACTAGGTTCTATCATGCACATAAATAATGAAGTTTACCATATGTTAATACAAATATTCATTCTTTCCCTTTTATGCTTACTTTTCATAATATGGGATGATATTAAGAAAGTTATTGTTAAACATATTAAGATCCCTCTCCTTCAAAGTAATGTTTAATTGTATTTAATACAAGGTTTCATTACTTACTTTCTATCTCTCATATGGAAAAATTTACAAGTTTATCTTGATAAACATATTAGAAATATCATAGCACATGTCAATGTTTTTTATACATTCATGCACATTTTCATGCTCTTTATCCCTTGCTTTCTAACTCTCATATGGAAAAAATTTCAAGTTTATCTTGTTACACATATTAGACATATTATAGAACATGTAAAAGTTTTTAATGCATTAGTGCACAATTTCACACTCTCTATCACTTGCTTATTATCTCTCATTTGGAATGCTCTTTATAAAAATATTGATATATAACTTATAACTCCAATTTCATGCATTTCATTCCACATACATGATTTATACCTAAATACATATAACTCATTAGTTACTTTTGATTATTTCCCTATCACTACTAGACATAATCAAACACTAATGGTTTCATCTATCCCTCCTCCCTACAAACTTGGTACATCTTTATCTTATCCCACACCTGCTACCAAGTATATGCCTATAATAGATCATGCATTATATGCTATCACCCAAGTTTATGAAGATAAGTAGGTTGATTACACCAATGGATATAAATTTATCACTTAGGTTAGCACCCCTTCTAATATAATTTTAGTTCTTGAGATCCTTCAGTGATCTAATGTTTGCAAATATGTGTTGTATGCATCCCTTCGCAATACTATAATGCATATTTCTATCAAACCAACTTATGTTTCCTCTATCCTCAACACAATGCAATAGACTAAAGAGAATACTTCCTTTTAGAAATAGGATTTACCCCTATGCCACATCATTGAATAAAAACTACTTCTAGATATTCAATTAAGAATTAATGATATAGGGGTAACAAGAGTGTTAGTTGATAATGGTTTAGGACTCAACATTTGAAACATTTCTTTTCTTAAACATATTAATATACAACCTCAAGATCTAGACCTTTTGATATAAACATCAGAGGTTTTGACAACATTTCAAAGAAATTTATGGGTCAAATAGTACTAAATGTTACTTTGGGACCTAAGACACTACCAACTACTTGCCAAGTCATGCCAAATGATCTCAATTATAATTTGTTACTAATTCAACCTTGGATTCATCATATGAATGCAATCCCTTCTACACTCCATTCTTGTTTAAAATTTAGTCATAAAGGCTACATCTACACATGCCTAATAGATAATTAACCTTTTAAATACTACCAGGTTATTGAATATCCACAAAATTATACTCTACACTTTAATCTTGGTTATATACTTACACAACCCAGTACTCAGAAGGTACCCTTAAACCATGTAACACATCAAAATATTCCAAGTTCTATACCAAAACTGATATTAAATCACCAATTTACATCCCCTTTTGTACTTAAATGTCTTAATAATATGGAATATCATGGAAAAGGTATTGAAAAGTACAAATAAGGAATCATCAATCTTGTCGAGGCATCAACACAACATGGAAAGAAAGGGATAGGATATCAATTTACCCTTTTTCATGATAAACCTTCTTCTATTGCTTCAAAATATATAAAGTTTTGTCCACCATCACGCTAGTAGACCACACCATTAATCATAATTCAACATTATCATTGATTTATCCTGATCTCATTGATGATATAGTTTCACTAGATATGTTCACATTATATGAATTCTCTAAGGATTAATCCATCTTAAAATATCTTAGAGTATATGAGGACCTCCCATCTTGCTATCATAAAAATAGATTTCCTCATCATAAATGCCCATGCATAATTCAGAGAAAATCTAAATTCTCCCTAAGACATATTAGTTGATTTAGATGATACAATTCCTATAACCCTATACACATTGGATCATTCCACATTGCTTAACGAGGAAACAAATAATTTAAATTTTGGAATTGATTAGGATCCCAGCATTGTATTTTTAGCCACTACCCTATGAAATAAAGAGGATAGATATTCATCAAACTTTAATAGATTTTCTATAACTCTTTTCTTGATCTTAATTAGATATGCTAGGAATTGATACATCTATAGTAGTCCACCAGATTACCTTATACCCAAATGCTAAACTGATTAAGCAAAAAACTCACAAAATACATCCTAAGGTCAATCTCTTAGTCAAAGATGAGATACAATGCCTCTTAGATGATGGCTTCATTTGACTAGTAGCACACCCTGAATGGGTTTCTAATATACTCCCCATGGTAAAACCCAATAGATAAATTTAGTGTTGTTCTGACTCTTGAGATTTAAATAAATCATGATCAAAAGATGATTTTCCTTTACCTAACAATGACATGATCATAGATTCCATAGTTAGGTATGAAATGATATCATTTATGGATGGATTTGTAGGATATAAACAAATCAAAATCACCAAATAAGATCAAGAGAAAACATCTTTTACAACACCTTGGGGTACATTTTATTACATTGTCATGCCTTTTAGAATAAAAATGTTGGAGCCACATATCAACATACTATTATGCATATTTTTCATGACATTATTCACCATACTATTGAGGATTATGTCAATGATATATTATCTAAATATAAATAATGACAACATCATGCTATTGATTTATGAAATATATTTTAAAGAATTAGGCAATACAATGTCCAATTAAAATCAAATAAATGTGTGTTTGAAGTTACATTAGGCAATCTCTTAGGTTTAATTATTTCCCAATATGACATATAGGTTAACCCTAAGAAATTTAAAGAAATTATCATCATGCTACCTCCCACAAACTTAAAACAACTTCGATCCTTACAAGGAAAGATCCAAGCTATCTACCATTTTGTATCTCAACTTGCTAATAAAACTCAATCATTCACTTTATTATTAAATAAAGATACAAATTTTGTCTAGGACCAATCCTATCAAGAAAGCTTTGATAAAGTCAAGTAATATCTTCTTAATCTACCTATTTTAGTACCACCTATACCTGATAGACCTTTTCTATTATATATCTTTGCAATAGATCATGTATTAGGAGAACTTTTAATGCAACATTATGATCAACATACCAAAGGAGTAGTTTATTACATCAGTTGCACATTAGTTGATTATAAAAAAAGTACTCTACAATAGAAAGACTATGACTAGGATTAGTTTTTACCACATAATAACTTTGACATTACATGGTAAATAATGAGACTTAAGTTATCACAAAAGTATATCATTTGAATTTTTTAATGGTAAAACCACATCTCTATGGTTGCATTACAAAATGGGTCATGTTATTAATAGAGCTTGACTTAAATATAGTTTTCTAGAAATCAATAAAGGCCAAATCATTGTAGACCATTTGGTAGTCACACCACTCCTAGATACCAATCTTATTAGTGACACATTTAGAGATGATTTTATTGCCTATTATTATAATTTTGACACATGTGCCCTTTTATTTTATGGTTCTTTATGCAAATCTAGTGCAGGGGCAAGAATTATCTTTGTTGACCCTTCTGGTCACATAGTTCCCATTGCATATCGATTAAGCTTCACTTGCACCAACAACACCATAGATTATGAAGCACTTATCTTAGGTCTATTTTCTACCCAATCCCTAAAAATTAGATATATTCAAGTCTTTGATTATTTATAACTTGAATTAAATCAAGTTAATGATGTCTATCAGGCAAAGGGAGAACATCTTATCCCATACTAGAACATGGTACAATGTTTATCATCTCAAATCGACTACTTTTCTATAGAAAGTATACGAAGAAAAGAAAACCAACATGCAAATGCAATGGTAAGTTCCACATCCTTGATTATTATCAACATCAATGATGATCAATCCATTTTAATAATTAAATGATTATCATTGGTATCAATTTCTAACACAGATTTGATTACCCTTTCTGTCTTAGCCATTACATGTAGTTTTATAACTCAAGAGTGGTTCTCTAATATTTATAACTTTCTAAATAAATCCATTACACCAGACACTTTTTCATGAAATTATATATTAAAGTTACAAAAACAATCACCCTATTATGTAATCATTTCTAAAGACCTTTTTAAGTGATCCTTCAATAGAAAATTACTTTGATGCTTAACTTTAGTAAAAGCCAAAATTGTTCCTACATATATACACGATAGTGAGTGTAGTGGTCACTTTATTTTAAAGGCCATGTCTCAAAAATTACTTTGATAGGGGTACTACTATCCCACCATGGAATATGAATGTTCAAAATATGTAAAGTTATGTGATAAATGTCAATAACATAGTAACTTATAACATGTACCATCACAACTATTGCAACCTATTGTCTCTCCATGACAATTTATGTAATGGGTGTTTGATATTATTGGAATAATTAAACTTGAATCCATTTATGGGCATAAGTTCATCATCATAGCTATAGAATACTTTAACAAATTGGTGGAAGCCATTCCACTTCAATCTACCATAGGGGAGGACATTTGTAATTACCTCATGACTCACATTATTTCACACTTTGGCCTACCTAGAACAATCATTTCCAATAATGGAACATCATTCAAGAACAAAAATTTCAAGAAATTTTGCACAAAATATAAGATTAAACACATGTTCTCCACTTCATACCACCCACAAGGAAATTGTCAAGTAGAAGCTACCAATAAAACCATCAACAACATTTTGAGAAAAATAGTGACCAAATTCATAGATGATTGGCACAATCAACTAGTTTTTACACTATGGGCCTATCACATAAGTATTTGTATGCCCACAAGAACCACTCATTATTCACTCATTTATGGCACAAAAGCAGTTTTACCATTAGAATTATAAATCCCATCTCTTCATGTCTCTCTTAAAGGTATTATCACTAATGACCAGTATCATGAAAAGCATCTACACCAACTAGAGAAGTTAGACCATACATGTATTCAAGCAATAAAACATCTTAGAATATACCAAAAATATATACAATGATCTTATAATAAATGATTTCATGCTAAAGAATTTGAAGTTAATGATCTCATTCTCAAAGAAAATATTTGCAATGTTAATGTTAAATAATAAATTAAAGAAAAATTCAAACTAAATTGGCTAGGTCCATACATTATTACAAAAAAAATTAGCCATAAAGTGTATTGTTGAGCCTCACTTGAAGGAAAAAAACTTAAAAAACCAATGGATATTATGCATATATGCAGATTTCATGTATAGTATTTTATTTCAAACATTGAATTATACATAATTTTTCAAAATTACTTGTATGTAGTTTATTTTTTATTACTTGTACATAGTCTCCTAATAATTGATTGTACATAGATTATACCAAAAACAGTACACAATTTTGAAATACCAAAAACATTAAAATAACTCAAAATACCAAAAACATTTCAATTTTATGCATTATCCATGCTTTACATTTCTAATACCATGCTAGACTTACATTTTGATATTATATGCTATTGTTTGTCTTTTTATCTACATTATTATGCTTCACTTAATATTATTTGAGTGTGTGTAGTGACATATAGATCATTGTTTTCTTCACTCTACCCATTGATGTGGCATCCTAATTCTACATTCGAGACACACAATGATATACCTACCCACCAAGGGTATCTTCTACATGACTACAACATCCAGGTTATGTTATTCCTACACTACACAATCTATTTAGTATGATGATGTACATTAATTATTAGCTTACATAGATTATTCTGTTAACAATCACTAGTATATAGCACTTGTGTATTCCTTACCATATACCTAGTCTTTTATTACATGTATTACATACTTTCACTTCTTTCTTTGATTAGTTATATATTATTATATTTCTATCATTTACATGCCTTCCTTTCTTGCTTTGCATAACTAGATGTGATTGCATTTCTCAATTCCTATTTGATCTCTTGTGTGTACCTTAAGACATTTTCCATTATCCTTTTCTTGTACTCTTTTATATACCTATATCCCTTGTGCCAACCTTACCTATTTCATTGTATATGTATGTGGCATTTGAACATGCCTTGTATGTCTGCTTCCCAATTTGAGTGACACATTCCCATGTCCCTTATTTTATTAGACCCTTGGCCACATTTTTATGCTTCTTACTTCTTACATTATATGCTTGTTGCTTGATTACTTTTCAATTATTTGCAATACCATGATCCACATCATGCATTCTCTTACCTTTTTGGATGCCATGATAGACATCATACTCCATCCCTCCTTGACAACTAACAACTAACTAGACTTTTAATTCTAGTACACTATATTGCGCATGATATTAAATTGTTATATCTATTTAGGCATACCCCTATTGATATAAAAATCTCCATTACAAACTATTCTATATCTTGAGACATATTTTCAATTGTCATTGCTCTATCATGTATTTTCATAGTATAACACACTTATAAGGCTCTTTATTCTAAGTATAATCATTGCAAAGTCTTCATTACTACCATCAAAAGAGGGGAAAATAAATATGGTTTTTTTTCATACAGATCAGAGCCTCTAACTGATCAAAAATTAATTTTTAAAACACCTAGAATAGTATTCAGACTTAAAACTAGGTAGAACAAACCAAACAAATAGTGATAATTATAGAATAGTCTCCATAATCAACATAGAACAATAGTGTCAAGTTTGGACCATAGTTCTAGACATCAAGGTGTCCTATTTTTGTTCTCCTATCCAAACAACAAAAAAACTAGATTTTCCATAAACAAAGAGAAAGGTTAGACTAGTTACAATTTTATCAATAATAGTTCAATTTAAAATTAGTAGTTTTAGTACAATTTTTCTTAGAGAATCTAGATATAGGGGCATCATGTTTCGCATGATGGATCTCACTTATAGTTTCATATTAGGAAGTTGGTATAACTTCTAGATCATAATCCATGTTATAGAAACCAGTGATTAAAGGTAAAGTGCATGACACATTTGCTTTATTTTCTTTACATTTTATAGTATTACCCAGGCATTCTGAGTAGTTTCATGCATTATTCTATCTATATGTGGTTGGCATCATTTTTTAGTGGATTTCACATAATCCTATTTCCTAGTTTTGGAGTGGTTTTCATACAATCCTAATCTCCACCTTTTCTGAGTGGCCAAGAGTGGCCTAGTTTCTAGAACACATTCAACTATCCACACAACATTATCAGATTATAAAACATTCATGGGATTCAAGAAACATCTCATACAACATAAGTTCATATTGATATCAGTTCATATCTTCACTTCATGGGGCAATGATGGAGCGAAAGGACTAGCTAGCCTTTGTATTCTTGAGCCACCTACTTAGAGGGATTGGATACATTGTCCAAACATTGATTAACACATGTATTTATCACATAAATTCATGTAGTGGGTGATGATGGAGCCAAAGGGCCAAACTTTGTATTATTGAGCCACTTTTTAGGAATTGAGGACTCATCCATTTGTGATATTACTTTTATTATAACACATATCCAAAATCACTCAACATCACTTAACATCACTCAACAATAGAACATATTTTTTATTGCTCTACATACTTGGTGAGGTATATGAATTCCTTTCTCTTCCTCTCTCTCTCTCTCTCTCTCTCTCTCTCTCTCTCTCTCTCTCTCTCTCTCACACACACACACACACACACACACATAGTTTTTTATATGTTTTTACTTTAGACATAATGTGTATAGTAAGAATTGATCTACTCCTGATTTTATTTTGTAGATTTACATTTCATGATGTGCTCTCTCTATGCACACTGAGCATCACATAGCTTCATGAACTTTACCCTTATAGATAAGCTTAGGTATGCTTTCTACATTCATTTATCCTAGTATTTATCTTTAATTCATCACTATAATAAATGGGGGGGGGGGGCGAATTTAGTCATATAAAATATCAAAATTGGTAGCTTGAGTGTGGATTATCACACCCCAACCCATAAGTCTTTTCTACATGCTTTCATGACCCTTCTAAACACCTTTTTGATTATTCCCAATCATCTCAAGATTTATAAATATTCATTTCATCTCAACCAAGTAGCATTTCCTAGGCAATCCTATCTCCCTAGGTCCTACACCTATAGGATAAGAGTGCCCAACTTAGACTATAGCACCATGCCCTAGGGTGTCCTATTTTGGCACTCTTATAAAATTGTATTTTTATTTCTAATGTTTATTTCCTTTCATTTCCTATCCTTCATCTTGTTGGCCAAACATGAATACATTTGACCCATCACCAATAGATATCTATAAAATCCCATTCAAAGTTCATTTAAAAGGAGGTTGGCAAATATTACAAAGCAAGAAAGAATACAAGCAAAACCACAAAGGAAAATTTCCCTATTCTCTACATATATCCATCTAATATAAATACAAACATATCCAAATACTCACACCAGTCCCTGACCAACTCAAGCATACCTAGTTTAGCATTTCTGCATATGTATTACACTATTGCACAAATCACATTAAGTGGGAGAACTACATATGGCTTGATCCCTCTTCAAATTATTGGTATGTAGGTAGTGTGACCACACAAGGGGTGTGGATACATGTTTAGTGCATCTTACACACGCTAACCCCAACTCATTTCTCAATTTTTATCAAAGCATAATGAAGTCCAGGGTTTGATTATTAAATCAACTATACAAGGAGTTCTATAGACTTTCAATAGTCAATATTTCATAAGCAAGCTCACATCGGGACAATGAATAAAACCCAAAACAATCATGTCTCTATGATTAGTTTGGATAATAGCGATAGAAGAGGACAACAACATCAAACTCTACGGTGTCTTATTTTGATGCTCCTATCCTTTCACAAAATGAAATCTAGATCTTGATTTATAACACTATCCTAGTCATGTACAACCAATATCAAACCCTGTAATAACCATTTCAATTCATTTTAAGCTAAGTCTTATTTTCTCCATATTTATTGTTATTTATAGAAAGGTTAAAAATATAAATAAATTTAATAAATTAGTGGTTAAATTATTACAATATTATTTACTGATTTACTATTCTAGACCCTTAACTAAATTAGAAATAAGACTCTAATATTCCCAAAATTGTTAAATCAAGGGAAAACTTGTCATGTTGTCCTTTCTTTTCATGGGCTTTATCCTAAAATAACACTATATCTAAAATCCTAAATGCTTTGAATTTTGCTCTCTTATCAAACCACCTTCTGATCACATCTTGGTATTTATTGAATTTATACAAGGCTTCTATCCTTAAATCCTCTATCTCTATTATTTCCAGTTGTCTTGATTAAAGATTAAATCAACTATAAAAGGAGTTATGTATACTTTCAATAGTCAAGATTTCATTGGTAGGGTCAGACAGGGACATTGAACAAAACCTATTAAACTCAAGTCTCTATGAGTAGTTTAGATAATATCGGTAGAAGAGGAAAATAATGTTAGACTCTAGGGTCTCTTATTTTGATGCTCCTATCATTTCACAAAATGAAATCTAGATCTTGATTGGCAACACTATCCTAGTCTTATATAACCAATATCAGACCCTGTAATACCCATTTCAATTCATTTTAAGCTAAGTCTTATTTTCTCCATATTTATTGCTTTTTATAGAAAGGTTAAAAATACAAATAATTTATATAAATCAGTGGTTAAATTAGTGTAATATTATTTACCAATTTACTATTCTAAACCCATAACTAAATTAAAAATATGACTCTAATATTCCCAAAATTGTTAAACTAGGGCCAAACTTGTCATGTTGTCCTTTCTTTTCATGGGCTTTATCCCAAAATAGCACTAGATGTAAAATCCTAAATGATTTGACTTTGGTTCTCTTATCAAACCACCTTTTAATCACATATTGGTATTTATTGAATGTCTACAAGGCTTCTATCCTTGAATCCTCCATCTCTATTATCTCTAGTAGTCTTGATTAAAGATTAAATCAACTATAAAAGGAGTTCTATAGACTTTTATCAGTCAATATTTTATAGGTAAACTCACATAGGGATAACGAACAAAACCCAAAAAACTTATGTCTCTATGAGTATTTTGGACAATAATAGTAGAATAGGATAATAATTTTAGACTCTAGGGTGTCTTAATTTAATGCTCCTATCCTTTCACAAAATGAAATCTAGATCTTGATTTATAACACTATCCTAGTCATGTACAACCAATATCAAACCCTGTAATAACCATTTCAATTCATTTTAAGCTAAGTCTTATTTTGTCCATATTTATTGTTATTTATAGAAAAGTTAAAAATACAAATAAATTATATAAATTAGTGGTTAAATTATTGCAATATTATTTACTGATTTACTATTCCAAACCCTTAACTAAATTATAAATAAGACTCTAATATTCCCAAAAATTATTAAATTAGGGGAAAACTTGTCGTGTTGTCCTTTCTTTTCATGGTATTTATCCCAAAATAACACTAGATATAAAATCCTAAATTCTTTGATTTTTGCTCTCTTATCAAACCACCTTTTGATCACATCTTAGTATTTATTAAATGTCTACAAGGATTCTATCCTTGAATCCTCCATCTCTATTATTTCCAGTAGTCTTGATTTAGCTTTATCATTCAACTCCATATAGTCTTACATAGATTGATAAGTGGGTAGTTTCAACATGATGGGAAAACTAGTTTGCATCCATATACTAGCAGGTAGAGTGAAGCTTTAAGGGCTTTCTTGTATCTCATTTGATCTACCTAAAGAGCATACTTTAGTAAATTATGCTAGTCCCTAAGCTTTTCCCTTATTGATTTCTTGATTGCATCGATTAGGTTCTTGTTTGTTGACTCTACTAATCCATTTCCCTAAGGTAATAGTTAGAAGCTAACCTGTAATGATCTAATTATCATGATCTCACTTAGTAAATTTTGATAATATAAAATCTGATCTATAAACCAAAGAAATGGGCATGCCAAATATAATTGTTATGTGATAATCTAAAACATAAATCACATCTTGTGCTCTATTATTCTTTGTGTCTATGGCTTTGGTCCATCTAGTACAATAGTCAGTAATAGTAAGTATTAATCTATGGCCTACTGAGGAATTTGGGTTGATGACACCAATGAATTCTAAACCCCACTTAGAAAATGGCCTTTCTTCCAAAAATAGATGTAAAGGCATCATCGCATGTACTTTTCTCTTGGATAAATCTTGACATTCATGGAATTTTATGATGTCAGTGTGAGCATCCTTAAACATGGTTGGCCAATAGTAACCCAACCTTAATATTTTATGGGTTGTGGTATTCTTAGCCAAGTGATCATTGCCTATCCTTTGATGCAAGTTCTCTAGGATCTATTTAGCTTCATTTTCAAATACACATCTAATATAAATACCTTCATAGTTCCTTCTATATAAGACTCCCTTCTTGATCTTGTAATGAGTATCTTTAAGTCTCAAATCTATCCTTATTTCTCTACTTCTAGGGAACAAGTTCCTATGAGTAAATACTATATTATATTAGTATACCACTCTCTTTTAGAGACCTAAGCTTCTAATACCTCTTCAACAATGATGTATGGATCTAGATAAATCATGAGTTGAATAATGCCTTGATCTCTAATTATCTTCACAAGTTTAATCTCTATGTCAATTTTTTGGATTTTGGCCATCCATTTCCCTCAACATGCTCCTAACTCATTTTGGGGTATAGTGAGCTTGACATCAGGATTGGGTACAATAGCAATGGTTTTATTCCTCAAAATGTAATACCAAAATTTCTTCATTACTTTAAGAAGAGAAAAAATCTTCTTTCCAATCATATAATATCAAAGTTCCATGTCTTTTAGGTTCGTTCTCATGAAGGCAATCAGATGCTTAGTTTTGTCCTTCTTTTGTATGATGATAATAACAATAGTATGCTTTGAAGCAGATGAATATAGGTAAAAAACCCTCATGAAATCTAGACTAATTAACATTGGAGCCTATAATATTACATCTTTAATGTCTTGGAAAGACTTTCTATCTTCAGATATCCACTCTATTTTGGCATATTACTTAAGCGTAGTGTTTAGGGGTTTGATGATTTGTGACAATATTTAAATGAACTTCCTCATGAATTTAATCTTTTTGAAGAATGATTTGAGCTCCTTGTAATTTGGTGGTTTAATCTTATAAATCACTTGAATTTTGTCTAGATCAATGGTGATCCCATCCTTGGTAAAGATATGGCCCAAAATATTTCCTTCAGTCACAATAAATAATATTTTCTTTGGGTTCAATGAAATACCTAACCTTATGCATCTTTCAAATATGGAATATAGGTGACTTATGTGGTCTTTTTGATTTTTTAAGAATACTATAAGATCATCCATGTAGATCATTATGTATATTCCTATCAGTCCTTTAAAGGCATGATCCATGGCATGTTGAATGGTAGCTCCTATATTTGTTAGGATAAATGACATCATTTTATATGCATAAGTTCCCCACTTCATGGTAAATTCCATCTTCATTCTATCCTCAGATTGTACCAATACTTGATTGTAGTCTAAAAATCCATCCAAAAAGGATATCATTTCATAACCACTCACTATCTATATGACCTCATATGGAGAAGGAAGAGGATAGTTGTCTTTTTTAAAAGCTTTATTTAGATTTTTAAAGTCCACACATAGTCTAATATCACCATTCTTCTTCCTTACTGGGACCAGATTGGCCACCTGGGTAGAATGTTAAATTGGGAAGATGATTTTTTCACTTAAAATCTTCTCTATTTCTCTCCAAATAAGAGGATCTAGAATAGGATTGAATGGTTGTTGTCTCTATCTAAATGGTTTATCATCTATCTTGAGGGAAATCCTATGAGTGATGACCTATGGGTCATACACCTTTAAGTCTTCATATGTTTAGGTGATGATGTCCTTGTATCAAGTGATTATATCCCTAACTTGGTATTTTTCCTTTAGGGTGCAACTGAGACCAATATTCACATAACATGGGTTATGTTCATCGCCTATATTTTCCTTCTTGAAGTTTGATTCATTGAACTTTCATCATCTTAGTTATTGTGCCTAAGGATCAAAGTTGAATGGCTTTTCCAAGGAGACTAAGTTAACTAGAATTTGATTCTCTTTGAGCTAGAGAATGCCCTCTTGATCTATTTCTTCTTGACATAGGTGAGTAATGTCCTTTTCATTGATTATTTTGGACTTAAAATCACCTAAATTAGTTAATAACTAAATATTGTAGTAGTCATCATTGAAGACATAGAAATTTTCTACATTGTCTATAATAAACGGATAAGGAACCAATTTAATAAAAAACGTTTTTACCTTAGATGCTTAAGTGGTTCCAAATTAGAAGTAGTAGTCACTAATGAATTGATAGTCTAATTTTTATCTCTAAGGAGTGCTATGATGTTGAAAGATTTAAAGCTTTCAATCAAGCCCCACACCCTATGCCTGTATCTCTTTAGATAAGATAATTTACATTTATATTTATTTTTAATTTTTTTGACCATCAGATTTGAATCACCAAATAGTTTTATATGTCTTACATTATTTTTTAGTGCAAAATATAATCCCAAAATTAGAGACTCATACTCAACTCTATTTTTAATGCATGGAAACTATAGTTTGTATGCTACTAAGAATTTCATACCTTGTGGTTAATCAATTTGATTCTTATGCCTAATCCTTACTTAGATCTAAAACCAACAAAGTGTAGAGTCCATAGCTAATTGAAACCTTCAGGTTCTATATTTTACATTATATTATGATTAGTAAAATTATAGATACCAAGGCTAGGTGAGTCATAGTTTACCTCTTCAGTCTTGACATTATATTTTTTAATGGGATATTTCATTTTAGGCTCTTTGTCAATTCTGATCTGATTCACAACTCCTCTCCATGGCATCCATATATGAGATAAGTCTATGAAAATATATCCATTGAGAATTTTGAACCAATCTCTACTTAGAAACAATATATAGTCTTTTGGTATGTCCACTACAAGAATATTGATGGTCATCTAGACTCTTGGTTTAGATGTTACTTAAATGCACACATTGCTTAGTTCTCCAAATATTAGTACCATTGTGTTGTCTAATTATGAAACTATCCTCTTTAAAGGGCTTGGAATTAAACCAATATTTTGACATATAGAAGTAGGCATGATAGTTTTAGAAGCTCCAAAATCAACTAAATAGTTATGAATGTTCTTATCAAAAGCTCATATAGTCAGTAAAAAGGGTAGAACTTCTACCTTGCTCTTGTAGATGATTTTGGTGTTCGATGACTTTGATTTGTTTATAGATGATTTCACCTTTTCCATATAAGTCTCCCATATTATGGACTTATAGATCATCTTCTTCTATTAAATGATTTGAGCTAACTCATGGAAAGTTATATTTTCCTTGATCTTCTTCATATCTTCCATGATATTGTATCCTCCTTTGCTTGGTTCTTCCTTACATAGTGGTTAATTTTTCCCCTTTAGAGGGGGTGGATTTTTTTTGACTTTTGGGATTAAAAGTAATAATTGTGGTATTTGGAGGAGTTGATGTTGTAAGTGGATGCTTCCTCTTCAAGTTATATGAACCTTTCTAGAACTACTAAAAAGTGTGAACTTCATCCATATTATCTTTTGGTTCATTGTCATCTCCAATTGGAAACAGAAACTTGTGAGTTTCAAAGAATATGATAGTGCTAAAAGAGCCAGGATCTAGATGATGCTCAGGAGGATTATGAATATGATCTTGTATAACCACCTCTCTCTAAAAGATTTCAAATATTGCACAAAATTCAATGTAGTTGAGTTCACCATGCTTAGAAGTGTTGTGAATTATGCACCAATTAGGAAGAGCTATCTCTTCTATGTTGATCTTTGGAGGTTTTTTAGGTTGTTCATGACTATTTAATGGTCTATTGTATCTTTGGTATCCAATATTTTGATTTCCACTGGGCCATTTGCATTGCCCATATTCCTTTACATATTCAAAAAATAATAGCTCAAATTTTGAACCATATTTTGAATAAAGTCTAGTTATACTTTTGTGGAATCTATGCCTTATAGAATAGTATAAAGAAGTTCAACCAATTTCTTGTTCTATTGATATCCATTTCCCATTGCATGATTTTTTAGGTAGCCAAAAGTTTGCTATGTTGTTTACATTAATGGAGGTATCATATATAACCGGTTCTAATTGAATTCCAAGAGGTTTTGACTTGCATGTAGATATATATTTAGTGATGGAAAAGCATTATTAACACTATGCAATTTAGGGATTCATGCATTAAGCTACCTATCTATAGTGATAGCCTCTTTGAATGCCAATAATAAAGTGTTAGCTTTAATTTATCTTCTCAAAAAAATTATAGTGATAGGGTCCAAAGTGTTCTTGTACATCTCTAATGCTAGTGATTCCTATGGTTTATATATTTGGGTCAACCAATTGTACATATTATACCATATTCTATTGAAAGCATAAATGGGATCATTAGGTTCTCTCTTCATGCTAGTGAAGTGATAGTATACCAAACTAGGATTGGAGACCTATCCAAATTGCATAAGAAAAGATGCTTGACATTCATCCAAAGAAGTTATGGAATTTTTTGTTGGATTTAAATATCAATCATAAGAAACATCCATCAATGTAAAAGGTAATAATCTATATGCAACATCCTCATCTATGACATTCATTAATATTAAAATGGCTTTAACTAATTTGATATGCTCCTTTATCATCCTTACAACTAAAGGAGAAAAGGGCAATAGATAATTTTCACGATTTTGAGGAAAATCATGCACATATCTTGGGATGATTATGGTATATCCAACTAACTAGGGATATTGTTGAGCCATTGGTTGATTAATATGTAAAAGGTTCCTTACAAGTAAGGGGTCCCCTAATAGATGAGGATTGTTCTAAACTGGGTTTGTTGGCATAGATCTAGGTCTCTTATGACTTGTTAAGAGTTACACTAACAAAATATCTTTGGAATTATATCTATTCACTCTCCTAGGTGACTCAAGTGTAACTCTACATAAATAATAACCTCTATTATCAAGGGGTTAGGCCCTCATTCTAAATCTAGTGAAATACTATTGATGTGGTTTTTATGCACACCACAATCATAATGAGGTAGCCTCTAAAATTTTAGGATCTTAATGGAGGTAAAATCTACTCTAGGGAATTATTTATAGGTATGTGGTCTATTTCAACATATTGATG
This sequence comes from Torreya grandis, assembly GCA_037957365.1. NCBI lineage: Eukaryota > Viridiplantae > Streptophyta > Pinopsida > Cupressales > Taxaceae > Torreya > Torreya grandis. The sequence continues at coordinate 537,874 of JARHVA010006701.1, read as the reverse complement.
GAATAGGGGTAGGACATACAGGTTGTTAACAAGGTTTTTTAGACAAAGGTGTGGTTTCTAAAAAAAGTGGATTTCTAAATGAGTTGGATGGATGGTTGGTTTATAATATAAAGTGGGTATATATTTTTTTAAAAAATCAAAAATTAGGGTAGGGTAAGGAAGATAAGAAGACTTAGTGGTTCTCATAAATCACTTCCCTAGTTGGTTTTAAAACAAACTTGTGCTTTCAAAACCTATGCATGTTGCTAGAAGTAATTGCACACATACAATCAAACAAGGCTAAGAAGTCTATAGAAATAAATATGAAGGAAATTCATAAGCCTCATACAAAGTTTTCTCCTTTTAGGATAGCTATTACACACCATTAATCAAGAGATTATGGCTCATGCTAATGAATTATCTGAGGCAGATATTACACACACATAGAAAACTACACCAAATAAATCACTAGTACATATTCAAAAATATGATTTAATTTAAACTTAACTATTCTAATAAATATATTCACTAATTCTTCAATATATATTACATATATATAGATTAGTACATCAATCAATACAATCACGAATCTATTCACCTTTATTGTACAATAAAGATTATCAAAACACAACCATAGAAATAACAAATAATTACATAGATTTTGGAAAAAAAATACTCAAACACTTTTTTAACGATCAAAATTATTTTGTTGATCTATATTTAAAATTCTTTGACAAAAAAAATAAGTTGGGATATATATATATATATATATATATATATAGACTTGGGTAAGGGTTCACCTTTTCCTCCAAGTCCATGCAAGGTCATTACATGTGGTAGTTAGAACATGTATTTCTATTAGTAGTGTAAAATGGTATAAGATAAAACTTATAGTTATTAATTAAATAATTTGACATTTTAAAAACTATGCAACATGTGCATGTGTAAAAAATATAATGTTAACTTTTATAATTAAAGGCTCAAACTACAAGAAAATTCTAAATACATCCACCATTATAAAACTATACATGCATATAATTTTAGCCTATCAAGCCTTAGTCATATGAAGTGTTTCATGCACCTTGGTTAGTGTGGATGTTAAGATGGCATTTATAGATGTCGATGCACGACCAAAATTCTACTTTTTCTTTTCTTTTTTCTCTTCATAAATTTTATGTGCCTCATCATGCTACTATCATATAATATTCAAATTTAGCAGTGACAGTCAATGAATTCTTTTAACCTACCCAAGGAGATTTTCATACTCATCCTCAGTTATCTCAAATTTACTCTTGAAAATTTTGAATTCAGTTACCTTTATCTAGGTCTTATTTAATTTCGAATCTATCTCTTCAAGTGTTAGGCCTTGTAAAATTTTATTGAAGTCATCCACCACTTTTGAATAAGTTTGTCAAAATTGATCCTACTAATCAATTTATCAATGGCATCCTTCACTTTGGATAATTTTAACTCATGAAAAACTTGGAGGAGCTAGGCCTCATGCACCTGATACTTGGGGATTAAAGCCCCAACTGATTATATCCATTCCTTTACCTATTCCTACATGATGAAAACCAAATTCATGGCATTATATGAATCTAGTGTTATCATGAGGTCAAGATGACTGTATATAGAGTTTCCCATGTATACAAATATAATATTCAATTTGGTATTGTCATATCTCAAGTAATTAAACAATTGGTTGGTGTTGTTCACATGTGGGGCCATCTCATCCTTCATGAACTGCATTACCCTAGAAGATTTATAATACTTAGAAGAGGATTCCTATACTTTAGCTTTTATACTCATAAGAATGTGTACCATCATTGCCTACTCATTTAGTTTCTCTACCTTAGCCTCTAGTTTTTGTAGTTTAGCCTCAAGCTCTTGTCAATATAATTTTATGCCTTTATGGTTATCAAATATTGCATCTCTATGTGCCTATGCTAGGTCTAAAATATTTTTGACATATAGAGACTACCTTGGCTTCATGTTCTACCTATTTATGAGAGAGAACACTTATTGTCTTTCCTCAAGGATGACTTTAGTTCTTTTGTTATGGTTACCTGTTCTATCTCTTTATGAGGGACAACACTTATTGTCTTTCCTCAAGGATGAATTTAGTTCCTTTGTTATCCTCTAGCTTCCTCTTCTTCACTCTTTGAATGTTTCCATATGGGGGATTGAATAGAGTGGAAACTAAGGGAATATCAATGATTTTGAAGCTTGACATCCTTCCCATGGAGGAAAGTCTAATTGAGATTCATCATAGGTTATGACAACAACCTCTTCCTTAGCCTCCTCTTGAACCTAATATTTATTTTGGGCCATGATAAGGATGTCAGGTAGGGAATTCCATATAATTTTAGACCATTCCACTCTTCCAAATTGAGGGAGTGGTTAGACCATGATCACTTGGGGCTTAGACTTCGTTCCCCTAACAATATTTATCACTATGGTTTCTTATATGGAATTGGTAGATGGCATTGGAAGGGAAATTTGGGTGGAATGGACATGAAGTTGTGGGTTGGATAAAGTAGTCTATACCTTCTTAGACACCTTATTTTTAAGTGATATGATAGTGGAAGTGATAGTAGGGACAAAGGAGGAAGGTATGGGGAGTGTGATGGAAGTGGAAATAGAGAGATCAATGGTAGTGGTGGTAATGGAGGGGTCAATGGAGATATAATTAGTAACTTCCACCTAGGGTGATCTTAGCATAAAATAAATTGAAACTCATCCAAATATTGGTATCGAAGATAAATGAAAATTTACAAAAGGTTTAGGACTTGGAGATGTTGGTGTTATGGGTCCTCCTTGAAGGCTGATGGCCTTACCTACCTCCATATCTACTTTTTCATTAGATCCATTCTCAATGTATTTGATTATCACAACCTCTCCCTCCTGAGAGGTAACATGTAAGCCTTGTGTTTGTTCCATTATAGGATTACCTATAGGAGTCCTAGGCTTCCTCTTATAAACTAGAGGGATCTTTAGTTGTGTGGGGGAGTCTTGGGATGTTGATGCCCCTACTTTTGATGTTGTTATATAAATAGATGTAATATTTTATACTTAGGGCATAATATTAGATACTTGAATGGTGCTCATAACTAGTTATTCTCATGTTTTTCCTTCCTAATCTAAATTGATGGGATACCCTACTTGTGCTCCTCTACTAGAATTAGGATCAGGTAGCCTAGGCTCTTTCTTCATAGTCCTTAAATTTAATGGGAGTGCTCAAGATGAGGAAACTACTTAGTCCTTTGATTTCTCCTTAGACTATGCTCTCTAAAAATTGGAATGTTCCCATCCTTTATATAGATTCTTCCTACTTTCTAATTCTCTAGTAGTGACTGAGGGGTCATCTTGGATCATCCACAAATGCTCTTCCTTCAGTCCAATGATCCTAGATATCTCTAAAACATCCTCATAATACATTCAATTAAGAAATATAAAATCATATGGATATGTGACATGGTTATAGGGGATGTTAAGTTCCTATATGTGATTTGAACCTGCCCATGAGGATCCTAATCTTTATATGTAAGCACATGGAATGGATAAATTTTGTGTTTGTCTCCCACTTTCATGAAATGCTTCCTAATTATGTAAAACATTCTTCTAATTGTTATGTGGTGGATAAATAATAAGGTTTTCTTGTATCTAGATAAGTCCTTGATAGTCCACCATAGTTGGAAAGTAATTTCTTACTCTGCCAACTTTTCTAGGATGTACTTGGGAAGACACAAAGGATTAGCTTTGTTCCCCCAAATCATGATTATTGTGAAGTTTGGGTAGAGTAAATAATCCCCTTTGCCATCCAATTTATTTATGATATTTGGGTTGATTCTATTGAGTGTGGATCCCTTTAGGGATATCATATGACCATGTTGGTATGTTTGTGGGGCTTGGAGAGCTCCAAGGATTTTGGGAACACATTTTTCATTTATTCTACATGTGATTGGAATATTATTAAATTTTTATTTAATAATTTACATGTGACTTACTCATTTATTGGAATTGGGATTGAATTCCTTATTTTTAGGGAATTAATTGTTATATTTATCTATTTCCTTGTGACTTCTTTTTTTATTGAAAGTTGGATTGAATTCCTTATTTTTAGGGATATTAGTTGTTTATTATAAGTGGGATTGAATTAATTATTTCAAGGAGTTAGTTTTTATCACATGATATTATAAGTTGTGCCCTTTAAAGGAGGAGAGATAAGGATGACATGTTCCTTCTTGATGGAGCTTATGGATAAGCTTGGAAGGTGGAATTCAGGAGGAGATATTATATCTTTGTGAGAGGTTCTTTGTAATATTATTTTATTACATATTTTATTTGAGGAATTTCTTAGTGTATGTAGCCCACATTGGGTGAATCATGGTAGATCTGTATTATGTGTTATTATTGGTTTTATTTTATTCATTATTTCTTTTTATTACTATGATTTGATGAGTTATTTCTATGGTGCAAGTTAGTGCATAATTAAATATGATTTTCACACATTTAAAATATGGTTATGTGATTTAATGGTGAATTAAATATGGTTTTAATTCATCTAATTCCAAACAACTAGTATCAAAGCTTTGGTGGTGTTTTTTTTTTTTTGAAATGGTAAATCACAAGAAGGGTTATTAGCTTGAGTGAGAGCTATGGGAGAAGAGATCAGATTTAGGGTTGAGAAATTTGATGGTAAGAATTTTTATTTGTGGAAAATTTAAATGAAGGATTACTTGTATTAGAAGGAGCTTCATCTCCCTTAAGAGGGGAAAGGAGAACAACCTATAAGTATGAGTGATGTGGATTGGTCATTGCTTGATAGGAAGTCATTGGGAGATGCCTTGTATCTTCTATTTCATTTAACATTTTAGATTATAAAACTATAAAGGATCTCATGGATAAAATTGGAAAGTTGTATGAGAAATCCTCTACCTCAAATAAAAATTTTATTATGAAAATATTTTTTAATATGAAAATGTCTAAGAATGGTTCTATTGCTAATCATTTAAATGACGTTAATACTATTTTAAGTATTCTCACTTCTATTGGAATTAAGTTTGATGATGAATTTAGAGATTTTCTTATTTTATGTTCTTTTCTAGATAGTTGGGATAGCTTGGTTATGGTTGTGAGTAATGCAGTCCCTACCAAGGGAAGATTAAATTTTGAAGATGTTGTAGTTGTGATTCTTAGTGAGGAAATGGAAAGAAAGAGAAGTAGTGAATCATCTTTAGGTAATTATTTGTCTAATGAAACTAGAGGGAGTCCAAAGGACAAGATCAAAGGCAACCATGGAAATTCAAAGGGTAGATCTAAATCCAAATCTAGATCCAAGATGATATGTTGGCATTGTGGGAAGAGTTGACACTCAAAGAAGGATGGTTGGTCAATTTAGGATATGAATGTAAATAAGGAGGAAACAAACGAGGTAAATGTAACATCAGGTAAATCATGTCAAGATGCCTTAATTATTTCTTTGGATATTTTTTTTGATTCTTGGCTATTAGATTTAGGTGCTTCTTTTCATGCCACCCCACATAAGAATTATTTTACTAATTATGTTCAATAAAATTTGGGACATGTTTATCTTGGTGATGGTGAACCATGTGAGATAGTAGGGAAAGGTTGTATTCAGGTAAATATGCATAATGGGAACATGTGGCTACTTAAAGATGTTAGAAATCTACCTATGTTGAGATAGAATTTGGTTTTAGTGGGGCAATTAAGCAATAAGGGATGTTCAATAATGTTTGCTATAGATTTTTGGAAAGATACCAAAGGTGATCTTGTGGTTTCAAGAGGTAATAAATTTGGTACTTTATATTTGAATAGTAGTGGTCATTCTTGTGATTTAGTGCTGCAAATGGAAATGCAACTATGTGGCACTACAAGATCCATCATATGAGCTATAAAGGCATGGAGATATTAAAAGACAAGTTGCATAGATTTAAAGACATTGATTTAGACATCTATGATAATTTTGTGTATAGGAAATAGAAGTGGATTAAGTTCCTAAAATTTGGACCCACAAGGATAGAGTATAAGTTGGAGTTGGTGCATTCAGATGTATGGGGACTAGCTCAGGTATCTTCTATTGGTGGTTCTAATTATTATGCCACTTTTATTGATGATGCAACTAGGAAATTTTAGGTTTATTGTATTAAAAATAAATCTGATGTATTTGACACTTTTAAGAAGTGGAAAACCTTGGTTGAGAATGAAATAGGTCTCAAATTGAAATGTCTTAGACCAAATAATAGAAGTGAGTATTGTAGAAATTATTTCTTTGATTATTGTTCTAATAATGGAGTCCATAGGTAAATGATAGTTCCACAAACTCCATAGCATAATTGGATATCTAAAATAATGGATATAATAATAATGGAATGTGTTAGGAACATGAGGTTACATGCAGGGTTACCTTTACATTTTTGGGTAGAAGCAGTTAACATGATAGTTTATTTGATTAATAGACTACATTCTATGGCTTTGGATGGAGGCATTATTAAACAAGCTTGGTTTGGTAAGAATTTTTTATTTTATTTTTTAGAGTCTTTGGATGTGAGGATTTTGCTCTCATTAAGAAAGAGAATGGGACCAAGTTAGAGGCAAAATGAAAAAATGCCCATTTATTGGATATGGTGAGGATGACTTTGGTTTCCATTTATGGAGCATTAAACATAAGAAAATATTTTGGTCTAGAGATATAATATTTAATGGAAAAGTCATGTATAAGAATCATTTGTAGGAATAGGAATGGGAACAAAAAAGGTATATAATATTGGATGACATTATGGATGGAAAAGTATATAATGCATTAGTTTAGGAACCTTCTACAAAAAAACCCAAACACCTATGGTAAGAAGGTCTTCTAGGGTAAGAAGAGCACCTAAAATTTTTTCTCCTTCTTTGAATTATTTGTTACTCACTGACAATGGAGACCCAGAGTGTTATGAAGAAGAAATGTAGGTAGATTTTAGGAAGAAATGGGAGCAAGCCATGGATGAGGAGTATAGATCTCTCATGGAGAACCAAATGTGGGATATGGTAAAGCTACCCAAGGGAAATAGTGCATTTCCAAACAAGTGGATCTTTAGAATAAAAGAAGAAGATGAAGGGAGCAAAAAGTATAAGGCCAGGATGGTGGTCATAGGGTTTACACAAAAATTAAGTATTTATTTTGATGATATTTTTTCTCTTGTTGTAAAAATGACTTCTATTAAGACTATTCTTTGTTTAGGTTCAATTGAGGATTTGTACTTATAATAGTTAGATGTGAAAATTTCTTTGATTCATGATGATTTGGATGAAGAGTTGTATATGAAGTAGCCACAAGGATATGAGGTCAAAGGGAAGGATAACTATGTGTGCTGACTAAAGAAGAGCTTGTATGGATTGAAACAAGCTCCATGGAAATGTTATAAGCATTGACAAGTAGTGAAATGTATTCTTTGGTAATTATGGAAAGGGATATCGATAGTAGTAGGAGTACAATAGGTTATATATTTACTATTGGAGATACAACAGTTAGTTGGATTTCTAAGATATAGAAGGTTGTGGCTTTGTTAACCATAGAGGTATTTCTACCACAGAGGCTTTCATGGAGATTATTTGGTTATAGGATTTGTTTCGAGAGTCAAGGCATAAACAATAATTTAGGAGACTATATAGTGATAGTTAGAGTGTTATTCATTTGGAAAATAAATTTACTTTCCACTCAAGGATGAAACACATTTAGTTACATCATCACTTCATCATAGCAACTTTGGAGAAGAACTTGGTAAAGCTGGAGAAGACTCATACTAGCCAAAATCCTATGGATATGATGACCAAGATGGTCACATTGGAAAAAATTGATACTATGTTTAGATTTTGTTGGCCTTAGTGATCATGAAGTAGTGATAGATTTTATTTAGGAGAAATGGTCTCCAAGTGGGAGATTATTGAGTGTGGATCCCTTTAGGGATATTACATGACCATGCTAGTATATTTTGGGGGATTAGAGAGCTCCAAGGATGTGGGGAGTGATTTTTTCATGTATTCAACATGTGAGTGGAATATTATTAAAGGTTTACTTAATAAATTCCATGTGACTCCCTCACTTATTGGAAGAGAGATTGATTTCTTTATTTGAAAGGAATCAATTGTTATATTTATTTATTTCCATGTGACTTCCTTCTTTATTGGAAGTAGGATTAAATTCCTTATTTTTAGGGAGATTAGTTGTTTATTGGAAGTGGGATTGACTTGTCATGTCCCCTTTTTCATGGACATTGACAGATGTGATGATTGGCCTATTATACGACCTTCGTAGGCTAATAGGATGGATAGAGGGTCATAATGGAGCTTGGATTGACTTTGATTCACAGGATTTCTACATTTGATTTTCATTTGGGCTCTTTCGGACACATTTGGCCTGAGCTCCTACTTTTTAGGGATATTTGATATGCAACGGAGCACCTTTGTTTTGATATGGTCATGTGCAGAATCACTTCCTGATTCACCAGCTTCAGACGGTTCGAGGATCCGACATGTATTGAGGGAGATATTAATATTTGATTGATTTAATCAAATATTAATTATTTGGTCTAATTTTAAATTAGATATTAATTAATTATTAATTAATTAATTATTTGGTCTAATTTTAAATTAGATATTAATTAATTATTAATTATTAATTAATTGGTCTAATTTTAAGATCCAAGTTCTAATTTGAGGAATTCTAATTTTAGAAGCCCAAGTTCTAATTTGAGGAATTCTAATTTTAGAACCCCAAGTTCTAATTTGAGGAAATCTAATTTTAGCAAGCACACCTTTGGAAGGGTATAAGAGTTTCTCATGGGAGAGAGTTTGGATGTATGAATTGATTATTGAAATTGGAGAAATTCTTCTGTGAAGACTGAGCCAAGGGTTCCAGGATTCCATTTGCAGTGGAGAACGTCAACTCTTCATTGTGTGCAATTCAGAGGTTGTGAAAGATCAGCCGATCTATTGCCAAATTGAGAGATAGCTTCATCCAGAAGTTATCACAGAGGTACAGATTTGAGAGATAGCTTCATCCAGAAGTTATCACAGAATTTCAAGGTTGAGAGATAACTTCACACAGAAGTTATTACAGATATTTCAGGTATTTATCTTTATTTAGTTTTGATCCAATAAATTATACAGATAGAGATATTCTATATTAGAATAGTATATCTTTAGATCAGGTGGTTCAGCAATCAGGGGTTAAGAACAGACAGGCTGGCAGCTGTACTAAGTCTGTACAGGTCCGTACAGATCCACGCAGATACCGACACCGGCAGACAGAGATTCCCAGTGACCGACACCGGCCGTCTGAGGACCGACGTCGGCAGATAAGGACCTACAGAGACCGACGTCGGTAGTATATCGACCGACGCCGGTGATTGTGTGTTCGACACAGCAGGCCGAGACTTCCAGAATTGCAAGTTTATTCCCAGTTTGCATAATTTCAGGGTTTTAAGACCATATCTGTAATATTCTTTGGTTTGCATAAGAAAGGACATCTATTGTAATCAGCTGGATGAATGATAAGATCTATGATTTGTTTATGCATGTTTGAATCTATTCTGCAAATTGTATCTTGTTTAGAGCTTTATATGTTTCTATATTCCCTGATTGAAGGGGATATCACAGTGGTATCAGAGCTTTGGTCTTTGGTATCATAGTTTTGTGTCTTTCATATATCTCTATTGGTAGGGGATATTACAGTGGTATCAGAGCTTTTGTGCAGATAAAGGAGCCCCTAAGTAAGGGACATTACAGTGGTATCAGAGCTTATTGTGTAGATAAAGGAGCCCCTAAGTAAGGGACATTACATGACTTCCTTTCTTTAAGGAGTTAATTGTTATCACATGACATTGTAAGTTGTGCCCTTTGGAGTAGAGATAAGGATAATGTGTTCCTTCTTGATGGAGCTTGTGGATAAGCTTGAAAGGTGGAATATGGCATGTTACCTTATGAATATAGCCTATCTTGGATAAGGATGGCATGTTTTCTCCTTTTTAGTTGGATTTCCTCATTTTTTTATGTTATATAGGTGTGGTGTGGCTTTAGAGATGAGTCAGAGTGTAGATGTTTTGATTTGTAGTGTGATGTGTTTATATGTAAGGTGTGGTATAGTATTATGTAGGTGTAGGTGAAGCATAACATATGTGTAGAATTGTTGATAAATTTAGATCAACAATTTAATGAATTCATTTAGGAAGAGATATTATATCTTTGTGAGAGGTTATTTGTAATCTTGTTTTGTTATAGATTTCATTTGAGGACATTATTGGTGGATGTAGCTCACATTGGGTGAACCATCATAGATTTATGTTATGTGATATTATTGGTTTTATTTTCTCCATTATTATTTTATATTACTATGATTTGAGGAATTATTTCTATGATTCATGTTAGAGCATAATTAAATATGATTTTCACACATCTAAAATCTGGTTATGTGATTTTATGGTGAAATAAATCTGGTTTGAATTCATCCAATTCCTAATAGATTCTAGGCATAGGTGAGCCATGAATGGATTTAAAAACCTATGAATACACATATTTTTCTATCCTAACCATGTTTTTGGTATATGCATATATGTGTATAAATTGATAATGGTCACAAATTCTATTCTTTTCACACTCCATGGATGGAGTCCATAATTCCCCAAGATTTCTATAATAGGTACCCATGATTGCATCTAGCAAATAAGACATCATGAGAAATTTATTGAAGGTGTTGGATGCTTATCCTTATGGATTATCCATTCTCTCAAGTGAAAGTTTATTATTTTACCTAAGGTGTATGCAGAATCATGGGTGAGCATCATATATAATAATGGCACCTAGTCTAAATTAACAAAATGAATACTTGGCATATAATACAGTCGATTAAGAAGATTCATGCCAATGTGAATGCCCATTTTGAATTTTTTGATCAAAATTTCTCCTTTCTGCTTATTCCCCTTCTATGCAATGGTTTAGTTTAGGACTATCCATGAAGACATTGCCTTCTCAATTGAATTCTCTTCACTAAACTACACACTATGTGCTTATCAAAATAAACATTGAGTATGTTTAAAGATATATACATTTGGAAGTCAGCTCATAATATGCATGTAGCCATTATGTTATTTCTTGAATAATGCAAGAAAGCATCTTATGATATATTTCTTGAGAAAAAAAATCTCATAGAAGGTCTATAAATGACATTACTTCTGGCTTTGCAAAAACAAAACATAATCTTTTATATTTAAAATCCAACATTTCCTTGATGAAAAATTTATCTACAAGTGTCATCTCATCTTCTAGTGAAAATACATCTATAGAGTCAACTATGTCCCATAATTATGAATAGTTATGGTACCTATCTCCATATATTATAACATCAAAGACTATATCTTTGAACTCTCTGGAGTCCTTGATTGAATATGGGGATGATAGATTTGCCCCTCAAAATGCCCTGGATGAAGATGCAATTGATGTGTATGCTTTGTGCTACTTGTAGTTTTCTTCTATGTGTTATGTATGTTGTGAAGACAATTGGCTCTAGCTTAGTCATTGTTTTACTCATAGTGTTATTGAGATAGTATCTAGGGCTCTTTATCACTATAGGAAATCTAGGAAAATTTGAATGCAAGTTAGTTTAAAACCAATGATGGATTTAATAGCTATGAATCACCTATATAGGATTATGCATTGAGTAGTAGTTTATGTGACATAAATGTGCAACATTCACTTTTCTTCTACTTCCTACATAATTCAAACTTTGTTAGCTCAAGTTGGTACGAGTCTTTAATATATTAATGGAAAGTATTTTGACTTTGTCTTAGCTAAGTATGGTAAGGCTAGTAGTGCTCTTGGCAATAGGGCACTAGGGTGTATATTAGAAAGAAGTGTTTTTGTAAAAATGTCTACTAACTAATTCCTTTGGGGGAATTATTTCAAACAAAATGTTTGCAACAATTTCCCTAAAGGGATATTTAGTTGGTCAAAAGTTTTGAGACAATTATCCTAAAAGGTCACTTCTAAAAGGTTGAAGGTTTATGTTCAAAATACTAAAGGGTACTTTCTCAATTGTTCAAAATTTTGAAGGGTCCACTTCATAGGGATTTTTTCCATGACAAAAGTACTGAAGGATCTACTTCATAAAAGGCCGAAGGGCACTTTTAATTTTGCCAAATGGCACTTTCAATTTGCTTGAAGGGCACTTTAATATGATTAAGGGAGTCTCGAAGGGCATGTTACACAAATCACAAAGGGTATGTGCCTTAGGTTTGAAGGGTATACTTCATGGAAAAAATTCTTAAAGGGTATACTTCATAGGGTATTCTTTAGTGGGGAAAGGGCTATGACAATTATACTAAAGGTTAATTAGTCACTTTGAAAAGTGTTGAAGGCTTGGAGAAAAATCACAAAGGATATGTCCATGACAAAGGGTCCATTACAAATAGGCTTAAGGGAACTTTTAATAAGGTAAAAAGGCTAGGTCAAATATCTTGAAGGGTAGGCTTGGTAAATCAAAGGGGATGGGACAAAGTCTCTAAAGATAAGTCCCATAGGGTAAAGGTTTTGAGACAAAAGTCTCGAAGGGTAGTTTACACAAACCTTGAAGGGTATTTTCTTTCAAAGGGTTGGTTTGAACTAGTAAAGTAGTTGATGAAAAGGAGTTGAAGGGATATTATTTATGGTAAAGGAAACTTTCAAAAGGTTGAAAGGATAGTTTAAAAGTACCAAAGAGTAAGTGGAAAGATCTGAAGGGTCTACTTTGTGGCAAAAAATGCCAAAAGGGTCTACTTTATAGGAAAAACATGATACAGGACAAATATCCCAAAGGGTAGGTTCAGAAGGGTCAAAGGACTATTTTTTCAAGAAATTTGTTTTAGACCAAATATTAGTAGACCAAACTTTCATTGGGAAAAAAACCCACAGACCTAATTCCTTCAGGGGAATTATTTTAGACAAAATGTCTGCAATAATTTCCCTGATAAATAAGTCTACAAAAAAGAAAAGTTCCAAAACAATAAAGATTGAAATAATAAAGTATGAAATTTGAAAAAATGTAGTGGACCAACACACCCAAAACATAAAACCCAAAAGGGACAAAATGCATAAGTGCTAGGAGAATAAGCTTGTAAATATAAACCTGATAGAACAAAGCCAATAGAACAAGAGAGTTAGTCTTATGTAAACATAATGCCAATATCATCTTTCCAAAGTGTAAAACGTTAAATAAATATTTTCTCAAGATTCACATAAAAAAATAGAAAAGGGGCTCAAATTAAACATCAAAAAAATTAAAAACATGGGTCACCATTTCTCCTTAAAGAAAAGGGGGATATTGGGTACAATAGTCATAGAATCTATTTGTGAACTCATGTGTCATAGGTGTGTTGGGTCTATTGGTGATGTGTATTAGATCCTCATATTGGTCATTATATAAGTATAAGATTGCCAAGTTATTTTAAAGTCTAAAAGTATCATCTAAAAAGTGTTTGGCAAGATTAAGATCATTTAGCAAATTTTAAGTAATATGAAAAAAAGAGGTTATTAATCCTTATAGTTTTGGTCATTTTTTATTCCATTGCTTGAAGGGAAACCTTTATTGGTAGGATATAAGGGTTTTAATCCTTATCAAAGGTCATAATGTGATGGTATATTATTGTGTTTAATGTCACTATTCATGGTTTATACATTCAAGCAGTATTCAAGCCTTCATAACCCCCTAAAGTCTTCAAATGACCCTAAATGCCTCATATGAGTCTACACCATAATTTTTTTGAAATCGGGGAATATTTTGATGTCATTTTACCTAAATATGTCTTTAAGAGTCCCATTTTAATCATATTGTCACTTAATAGGCATTTCATATCCATTAACACCCATTTTAAACTCATATTCACTCCCCATTCAACAAATGGGTCGCACGCATGGGAAAAGTGTGCCTCTCTAGCTCCCCTATTGTATGAATAGGTTTGAAATGGTATTTAACTAATTTTACCCCTCCCTCTTACCTTAAATGGTAGTCTAAGGTTAGAAACATGGAGAAATTAAAAAAAAGGATTTTCAAGTGTTTCTTACAGGTTTTGTGGACCTGTACAGTCAAGTCCATAAAGAGGGGGGTTGAAGGTTGAAAATGACCTCATGTCAGATGTTTGTGATAATTTTCATGATCAGAAGAGGTCAAATAGGTAAAAAACTAACCTCTCCCTTCCACCAAACTCCTTCCTAGCCAAGGAAGGTTTTTAGGTTTGTGATAGTATGGACAAGAGAGAGAAAATGGGGAACTAATCTATTGGGTAGAGGAAGGGGTTCCCTTAACCTTATTATTCATGATTTTTTTTTACAAATCCATGCCCTATACTTTATGAACAAATGATAAAAATCTTGGCACTCTAATTAACATCTTCATTTATGCAAGGGGTTAAAATGACATTGGTTTTGGTGTATTTTTGAAGTCTTTATGAGAGATAATTCTTAATGTATGTTCCATAGGTCATTATGGGTCCTACCATGGTCTATCCCACCCATGGTTCACATGTGTGAAGGTGTAAGAGATAAAAAAATCTTCTTGTTTCCATTTGAGTAGGCTACAAGTAATGTCCTCCTTACAATAGAGCCTTCAAGGCATGATGGTGTAAGTGTATAATGTATTTGAGGTGTTTGATACTCTCCCAAGCATATATGAGTCATCAACAAGCCAAGTAACCTCATTGTGGTCCTATCTCCAATGTAATGGTCATGTGTATGATTGTTATATAATTTTCAAGAAAGAAAAAGGTAGATGTGGATACATCATTAGTTTGTTTTAGAATATATGTGTACCCCACCCTCGAGTTATATTGTTGATACTCATAAAATATCATCCTCACCCTCAACCCATTATTTTATGTGCTTACACAGTCCAAACAACCATCATCTAGGAACTTATAGGCCTTTGTATAGGGTAAAAAGGTGGAGTGTTTACTAAAGAAGATACATGATATATATATATATAAAGACATCAGGGAACCTTTAGCAATTTTAATATCCTATGATAAAGGAATGGGAGATAGGTATAAATATTATAAGGCAATTATTATCATTAATCAACCCTACACCCCAACCTACTATATAAAAATAATCCCTACAGTTACCTATAGGCTTAGATATGAGTGAGAAAAATAGGAACAAAGAACATTATCTTAAGGGAGATATTGAAGATACTTGAAGATTCATATGAGAAGGTGAAAAAAAAGTGAGTAGGGTCATAGGTAGGAGAAACATTCTCAACTCTAACCAAGATAGTGACTCAACCAAGACTCTAATGGAAATAATGTTATGACTATAGGGTTGGAAGGACCTAATAGATGATAAGGTTGTGAAGAAGTTTTAAGAGGCTTAAAAGGGTTATAATGAATAGTTAAAGGTCATAAATACATTAGTTTCACTGAAGATATCATGATACATAGTTTATCCCTAAAAAAGGTCACACCCATAGTAAGGTAGACCTCATTCATCACATACAGTCAGCTTGAGGGCATGTGAGCAAGATGCGACTTGGTAAAATGTTGATATAAGTTCTTGAAAATCATGAAATTATTAATAGGACATAAGATTTATCAAAATTAATCTAATGATAAGAAATTTTGAATAATGTTTAGTAGGTTTTAAAAAGCTTTAGCATGAGGAAAAGTCATATACACAGGCTTATATACAGGAAGTAATGGGAAAATAGGATGATTGAGCTAGAAATGGGGGTGAATAAAGGGTTTAAGGTGTCTATTCTAGTGTATGAAACCTATTACATTATATTTATACCAAATTAGTGAATCAAGGTACTAATAAAGAGGTTTTCTATGTCAATAGCTCAAGCAAACACAATCTTCACACATAGGCAGGGTTATGAACAACAAGGTCAAATTTTAAAACTCTAAAAAAGAGTGAAATGTATGACTAAGGATAGATTTCATATGTTTATTATTAATGACCTCATTTTTTTCCCAGTTTACATATTTTAAATCTTGAATTAAGGGAGCCTAAATGGCCTAAATAAGCCCATTAGGCCTATATAGACCTAGAGAAAGCTTGTGCATGTGAACTAAGGGCATTTTTCTTGTTTTAATATTGGTTGAATGATAAAGGATACATGAGTAGAGAGTGTGGAAAGATGAATTTGGGTTTTCATAAATAATGATAGTCTTAGATTATGAAAAGAAAGGGAGGTCATTAAGCCTAGACAGACCTATTAGGACTAAACTAGTGCACACAAGTCTTGTACTAAAATTGAAGGCATGTGTAATTTCAAATAATGTATAATAAGTTTAAGACACATAAGGAATTATTTTGAGATCATAACAGATGTTCTGAGGTATTACAAGTCTTAGGTAAGGTAGAGAGTGCTAAACTAAGACCCAAAGGTTACATAGGCCTAATAATGCATAAACCCTAGGCAAAGGAGATGAGGGTATGTAGGGAAAGATTTGAAAGAAAGCTTGGAATTGAGGGTGATTTCAACCTTATAAGTGGGTTATATGAGTTTTAAAATCCATCATCTCTATATTGGAGAAAGGAAGTTTTTAGTCAAACCCCATACCACTGTCATACACTTGGATGGTAATGAGACCCTAAAGCAAACCCATGAGAAAGAATGGAGATAGAGTGGATTTATGGAACATGGGACAATTTAAAAATTATGAAATTAATATAGTAAAGGTTTTATCATGTTATTTATTCCATAAATTCATCTACAGGTCACTTAGACCTCTAATACTTAGTCTAGGCCTATTAGGCCTAAAAGCCATGACTAGGCCTCAAACCCCACTAGTACATTGAAACACACCTAGACCTTCAAAAATAGAATTTAAAGAAATAAAAAGTTACATAAGTTTGGTACATGTACTATTATGGTGGATCCAAATATAAACATGAAAAATAAGGACCAAATTTGGTATTAAGACCCTACATGAATTACACAATCCTAGGCTGCTACCTCAAACTACAATTCATGGTACTCACATCTTTCATCCTAGAGGGACTCAGGGCCAATGATCTAAGGGTAATATTTTCACCAATATGAAATCAATATCAATGAAGTATTGAGAGGGATTCAATGGCGCAACTGTATGAATCATTGTTAAGACTGCATATAAGTCTAAAAGGTTGGGAACGGGTTCAAGGTCCACCATCTTCTGCTTGTATCTCCACACACTAACTACATGGGACCCAAATATTTTTAGGATATTTATGGATTTATATTGAATAAACATCCATGACCATAATTTTAGTTTTGGATGTCTTATATTTATTAATCATCGCTGAGATGGCAGACCTCCAAACCTTGCTTGAACCCTAGTAATGATGTGATTGAGAAGATAGTGAAGAATTGGCATCCAATTACATTTTAATGAACCTAAAAAAAAACTAAACCATAAATTTAACTTAGAGGATAACCTGATCATGGTACTTAGCTATATAAACACTATGGAATTGTTAGAAAAGGGTACTTTTTTAAGGGGTTATGATGTTTAAAGGGTGAAAAGTTATTTGTAAAGTTACCACTCATTAGAGGGGGTGGTTTAAGATGTATTTAACCTTATTAAGTCGTAATATGTCTAAAAATATACCTGTAAATGCCACTATAATTCTTTGCCAAATAGGAAATCTAAGAAAGCCAATGTAAAGTGTCCTGGTCACCTAGTTTGGTAAGGTTGTAGGTGTCTTTTTCTTATAAAGGCCTATGTCATGGTAAATGGTGTTGTTTCAGACCCAAAACTCACTTTCTATATGATATTAAGGTCTCATACAGGATTTTATGGCCACCAAGCAAAAATTACTTAGTCATTACACCTACTGGCTTATCAGGCCTACTTGAGTCACCAAAGAGAGATAAAAGTCAATATAGAAAGGTTATTAGTGTAGTTAATGCAAGTCCCTTTCTCTTATAAATTATGATCAAGGTCAATCAGAAACTTCTCATTAACATTATGGAATAATAGGAAAGTTACCTAGCTTGGTCAACATATACATGAGAGATGGTGGGAAAATTAATGTCTCCTTGAGGCCTAGTTGCCCTTATTTACACTTTGTAATTTCCAAAAGAGAAGTAACTAACCCCATTTTTGGAATATCCTTGCTCTAGAAGGAGTTAAACATGTATGAATCATCCTCCACCACTCTACCTTAATGCCCAAGGGATGTATTTAAATACACCAACATATGGAGAGGGACTTATGAGGACTGTTATGGTTGATGTAACTATTATATGAGAGGAATATGGTCATTTATGACCTCTATATCTCACATATATTACATTCCCCCTCTCTTTATCTTCTAATTTTGTTATATATTTAAGTTTTAAGGCCTTAATTTTTATCCCTCACCTAGGTATGAGGAAACTCTGCCTGGTTTTGTACTTGATGAACCTATTGGACTGATGAATAAACTATTATAGCTTCTCCATTATTGGGAAATAATGTTTATATGATTGTTTTGATGTGCATAAGTGGTATAAATATTCACTTATAATGTCCTTGCCACACTTATATGCACATAAGTTATCTTATGCAGGTTATGTGATGTGTAAGAGTGTTGGTGATAGAATTTTAAGAGTTATATGACTAGTAAGTGACTCATAATAGACCATAATATCATGACCTTGATACTGTATCTACCTAATACATCATCCATGTGAAACATTATTTCATAAGAACTCTTGGAGATGGTGCTTCAATTCATGATTAGTTCATTAGTGTTGTTAGGATTTCAAATTGAGTGGATGAATGATCATATTGGTGCATCACCACCCCTTATATTAGGTTTATTTTATGTACTTTTTGGATCTATTTTCACCTTAAATTAGTAGGTATTATTTAACTGAGCCAAATAAATGGACTAGGGGAGCTAGTCTCATAATCTAGAGGTCTAGCCCAGTCATAGGTCACCCATAGCCTTAGGTTATTCCCATGTTAGTATAGCCTTGAAGGTAGACCTAAACAACTTCCTTTAAAGGGTGCATGATGGAGTAAAAACACTTTCATCAACCATAAATTTTAATGTAAATGAAACACATCAACCTTTCACCATCTAATTATGAACATGGAACACATAAACCTTCTATGGATCAACTATCTAGGTTACAAGGAAAATTTTCAACCTTCTATATTATAAAATTAATGCATCTATTTGTTCAAAATAATATACATACACTGGTTTCCACTTATTCATTCTCACATGGCTAATGCATCTTCAATTATTTCATACAAATATAGAAAAAAAAAAAAAAGAATTGAGGACTAGGTCCTCATATTTTTTTTTGTAACCATTATTCATAATCATAGTTATCAAATAATGAATAGTAAAATATGGTCACCACTACCACTTAGAAATCAATCTTTACTTTAGTCAAATTTTTGTATATGTTTATCCACTACTGAAATGTGCAACCCATCATGTTAGCAACAAACTTGAGGTTGTTAATGAAACTCTTATTGCTTCTGACTTCTAGAAAATGTTTTACACTCAACAAGATGGATCTTAAATCTCAATTACATTTCATTTTTATGAATATATCCCCCACACAAACACAAAATTGACACACCCATTGGATGTTGGGTTCCTAAAAAATTCATCCATTATAAGCAGAAAATTTTGACTTTTAATCACACAAAGAAATGGAAAACTACATATAAGCTACAAATAAAGTATAAAATAATAAATAAGGCATGCCTTTGACAAAGTATTATTATTAAACCATTTAACAAACCACCACAACCTTAAATAAATATTAATAAGTAATATACTAAATGAAACACTAAATAACACAAATTATAAATACAAAACTAAATCTAAAGTTTAAAAATATAAATGCATAAAACATGTAAATGGATTATAAATTTTGATATATTAGGATTATTCAATCAATTACTTATGGCATGGCATGGTATACCTGATCACACATTATCATAGATCTGAGTAATATGATATAATTAAATATAGAGGGTGGATATAATGAACATAATATATTGTAGGTAAAATTTGATTTTTGAACTTACAATTGGATTTGGCATGGAAATGGCATAATTAAATACAAAATTAGGACTTTAAGTCCTTGATTAAGGGTGAACTAAAATTTCAAGTATAATTGATACACCGAAATTTAGGTCTAGTTAGAATAGTGAGTGAAATACATTATGAATTAGATCAAACATTGGCATGACATCCATGATTATCCATATACACAATGCACAATTAGATGGTTTTTCATATGGATGAATATGACTATAGATTCAAATTTATGTTATAAATGGTATTAAATTGGTAATATATAATGCATGAAAGTATTATATTAGGTATATTTAATAATATTTTGATCAAACAAATTCACAAATATCAATAAAATTATTCCAATTCACATCAAATAATTTAAAAACCTAATCCATAAAGAGGTTTTATTTCTACCCATTCTTGATTAATACAAGTTGAAACTCCTCATTTCTTATGAGAATAGTGGAAACTAGAATAATTCATTTGGAATTATTCAAAAAAATATAGTGACGATAATATATTATATTACTATGCTAAAAACTATATGAAAGTACTAAAATAGAAATTTAAAAAACATTAATTTTAAAACTATTAAATATTTTGTAATCACAAGACTAATCTCTCATAATTAGGGGAAATCATTAAATATGATATGCCTCTAAAAAAAATAAAAACTCTATATTTCACTCCTAGACTATGGCTATCTACTTTGATACTGATTCTTATTTTGGTCAGAGTATATAAGGAATAATTTCATTAATTATTTAATGATGGAGATTTTACATATATATGACTTATGTAAATCCTAAAATGGTAGAGTTAGGTATATCAAAATACCTACAATATTTATCTATCTTTGTCTCTCTCTAATCCATTTAGGTGATTAAATAGTAACCCATGTATATTTAGTATCAATTACACACACTAATGATATACTAATCTAAAAAATATTTAACATTTTCCTTTTATTACTATGAAGTGTTAAACCTTAATATGTTTCACAAGAGCGTATAGTCCTCTATTCCATTAAATTATATATATATTCTACTAATTTGGTAATGTTTGAATCTTTTTGGCCATATATTCTATTAAATAATCCTACCAATACACAAGTTTTTAGAACTAGATTAGAACATGATGGACTAGGTATAATTTTCTAAACAATAATAGTCTATTAATGTAATGGAAATTGAAGGACTTATTCAAATAAGATAAATTTCATGTCTTTGATTTTAGTTCATAAAATTAACTTGTACATGTTATATAAAAGGTTATGGTGGAGTCAATCTATTAAATTTTTCCAACTATATAGGGTACCCATATAGAGTATGGGAACTATAACCAATTAGTTTACATGGATATAATTCACACATAAATGTACTAAATATGGTATTTCACATATCTAATTTATTCATGGATGTCCTTATAGCATGTATAATTCTCCATATTAGGTCAAATTAATAACCAAGTATAAATTACTACATGGCCTACCATGAGTGGTAACATAATTCCCCCAAGATAAATTTGTTTATTTTCATCAAATCATTTCACGATATTAGTTATACCAATCAAATCTCTATGTGTGTACCCAAGACAAGTAGGTAATATCATAATACATATGTTTTCACTTAATAAATTATTTTAAACACATAAAGTTGATATTAGACACTTTAAAATGTCTTTTTTAACTATTTCTTAACATATATGAGTTATGCATATACAATTTAATCATGATTACATTCCTTCCTAGACACTCACTTACTTATGGGTACAACCTTACTCATTTACCAACACCCACACAAACACACACACAATCTATATAATATACTCCTATAAGCTATATCATCCTAAGCATATTATTTCCATTATCTAGATCACTATTTTATCTTTATTGGTTAGATCCAACAAAATTCAAATGATTTAGTTATTAGTATAATCTTCCTTTGCTAGATCCATCCCAAGTTATATAAACATATATTTTTAAAACTCAAATATTTCTTTAGGTCATCCCACACATTTTAAATGTTGATCAAAGGAAAATCACCCAAATACTATCATATTTATACACATCAATCATGAGTCTATACTCATATGTCACTTATCTATACTCATGTAGAGACTTATTTCTTAGCCAAGGAATATATTTTCACATACTTTATGCACTTCCATAAATCTTAAAAATATAAAAAAATACTAAAAGGAACACCTACAAATCTAAGTTTGAACACTATTATAAGGTTAAAATCATAGGTTTTCAAGTGTTAAAAACCACACTTGTTAAATATATTCTATCATATCTTTATCATTCACACACAAAATTAGGTGGGGTACATATGCATGTTTTGAGTCCTCTTTCAAATATTGGAACTTAAAAAACACTCAAATACTCAATGGGTGTGGTTAGGGTTATCAAAACCATATTTCCTAACATTTGATTATAGGTGAAATAAGTTTGAAAATCAGAACTAGTGTTTCAAGATGGTTAAAAAATTGAATATAAATAGAAGAATAAGCTTATTAAATTTCATATGAACCTTACTAAAAGACAAGCATAGTGAGCAATAATGGATTTTTTTGGTAATAAACATATTAATTTAACTTCTTTAGGTGTATGTGCCTTAATTTATCTTTCCAAACATGTTTTGATAGTCATTATCCTTATCTAAGTGACCACACATCCATTTAATGGAATTTCTAATGATTTTACACTATCACAAATAATAAAAAAACTAAACCAAGTTAAGTATGGTTTCCTCTTGATCATTTTTATAAATCTCAAGTGTAATAAATCAAATTTACCTTGAATTTTACATTTAGATATGCATAATTTAGACATATCATATATAGTCTAAATTGTTTATCTTAATTAAACCATTGAATTAAAAATAAGATCAAACATAATGATGAATCCTTCATTCTTTCAAGTACAACAACCCCTATGTTCCCTTAGGGTTTCATTATACCTTATTAGGGATTTATATTTATAATTTAGGTTTTTATATCTAATTTTTTATATTTTATTTCCCCACATACAATAGTAATTTTTCATTGGATCTATCCCTCTTAAAAAATTTCATGATCATATTCTATGACATATAAGATGGTTATCTCTTTTCTCCCTCTAAGGTAAAGTGTTAGGTTAAGTGATATTGAAAATTAGCATAATAAAATCACTATAAACTAACTATGTTTGTCTTTAAAATAAAAAATGGTTAAAATAGATGAAATTCAAATTTATTATTCTTTTATTAATGAAAATGTTAATAATGAACACACTAAAGTAAAAAATATCTCACTGATGATGATATGCTAAACTTTAAGCTATTAATCAAGATTATAATGAACATAATATTGACTATTTTGATATAATACATCTTGATGACCTTAAAGGTGTATATTTTAAACAAGTCATATCTCATTCTAGCTTTCATGAATGAATTAATATGCAATGTAACGATCTAGATAAGTTCTTAAACATGATCCTAAAGGCTAATAATGTAAATAATGTTAAGGTTTTCACATATGAGGAATAAAATGATCCCTTAAATGATAATAATTTATCTATTAGAGATATAGACTTTACAATAGGCATTCATACAACTACTATTACTATCCTTATGTCTACACCTATGGTTATACATGATTTCTGCCCATGATGTGGGCGAAACAAAAGGTTTTCCTCATATTTATATGGTTATCCATACATAAAATACTTTTTAAATCCTATGTTTTTTTCTCATGTGAAACTCTTGATTATTGCATAATTTTCTATGTCTACACCTCAGATCCTTCTATAAACTATCATCAAACTTCAAAACAAAATTTTTATCAATAGGAATAGAATTCATCCATAGTGGGTCATTACACTAATTCACATGCCTTACTACTTAATCCAATATCCTTAGATATTTTATCTTATCCCTCACCTATATGATTTGTAAAACTTATTATTATGTTATATGATGGTAAATTTTCTCCATAACAACACTTTAAATCCTTTCACTCATCATGTTTGGAGTCTAACTCCAATGTTAATTTATTGACTAAGATGTTTTTACAAACTCTTAATGGATATGCCTTGTGATGATTATATGACCTATATTTCTAATTGATTCATGCCTTCAATTTGTTACAACTCCATTATCTCTAGGATAAAAAAATGAATGGTTAATAATGAGTTTAAATAACTATTCAAGTATATATTGTTTATCCCATTACATGAATCCATTATATTTAAAAACTTTCAATATTTTTATGACTTATGTCATATAGTCAAAGATTTTCAATTTTATATCTTAGCTATGAATAATCAAAAGTATGGATATAATAATCCAACTAAATATGATTCAAAATTTAAGATTAAATAAATTTTAAAATCTCAAAACTTTGTGTGCATAAATGATACTTTTTTATTTGATAGGGTAAATTTTATAGGTTTTAAAGATCCCAAAACTTAATAAAAAGGAGGAAAAAATGTATCATTTATGCACACAAAAAATTTCCCTACCAATGGCAATGGGGTAATAAAAAAAAAAACATACCAAAATAACAAACAAGATAAAATAAATAGTGCTTCTGCCCAACCACTTTCTATGAATTAATAGTGATCTCTTGCTTTCTTTCTACCTTAAATAACAATCTCTTGTGGTTATATTTTGAAACCCTCCAAGCCATTAGTTTCTACCCAGATTCCCCCTATGTGGAGGATCATATAAGAAGGTTATAACATTGCTTTAATAAATTTTTTTATTTTTTTGAACCTTTATCTAGCCTTCCTTATCTTTTGCAATATCACAGGGCTAGGATTTGTCTTCCAAAGTTGGGTCCTTAGAAATTCCTACATTAAATAATTCCAAGCCTTGGAATTTATTAGAGGAGGCTAGAGAAGATGGGACTACCATGTTCATGTATTTATTTGGAGAGCTTATGTCTTTTATCAAAAAATATTTCAATTAAGGAGGATTTTAAGGTCCTCATTTGATATAGAAGGTTCAAGATATTCCAAAGGTGACTCATTTTTAGAACCATCTAGATCTTCTTTAGAATCCACTTGTAGAAGGTCAATGTTGTAGTCTTTCCACCAAGATGATTCCTTCTTTTTATTGAGGGAAATTAAATTTTTGGTTAATTGGCCTATATAAAAAACAACTATAACAATGAAATAATAAAATTTCATATTCTAGGGGCTGAGACCAAGAGTGGTCCTCAAATTGTAAAGTGATATTTTTAGGCAAAATCTTGGATGTGTCAATATTCACTAAATTTTTGGCAAAAGTAGTGTGATAAAAATGATCAATATTAGGATGTATTTTTAGCTAATCAGCTAGTGAATTACCAATAACATTTAGATTAGATTTAGTCTAAAACTAGAGAGGAAGATGGGGAAGCTAAACCCAAATGGGTTTTTCATTAAGTAGTTCTATGAGGGGGTTAAAGGTAGGGGACCATGATTTGATGGAAAAGGGGTGGTGATTCAAAAAGAATTGTTTTAAATTTATTCCTTGTCTTCAATATTATGGAAGATAATAATAAAGAAACTTTTTTCACTAGGGTAAATATCAAGAGTACCTGAGAGGAGGGGTTGCCAATACTTCAAGATCTAGGCATGAAACTCTTGAAGTTTTAGGTAGTAGTCCATGAAGCTACATATGAGACCTTTATTTAAGAATAATTATTTTGATATGATCACTTGTATGATTCCCTCCTCATCAAATATCAAAACTAGGTTAGAAGATACAGGTTTAAGAGGTATGGGATCTATTTTTAGAGTTGTCTTGTGAGATAATACCTTAGAAAAGGATATATAATTTTGAGGGTCTAGTGTAGTTTCCATTTCCATGACATTTAGGACTCTATTAGTAGTAGGATATATTATACCATACATAAGAAGGGGAGTAACATTAGTCTTCTACCTAGTGATGGCCTTCTACCCATAATCACCAAACATAGAAGGGCTTCTACCATGAATATGAGGGGAAGCGATATCATTATTTTTTTTAGTGATGACCCTCTGATGAGACTTTGTAGATAAAATTTTGCCCTAATCATGAGGGGAAGAAATGATGGTCTTCCATGCAGTGATGACCATCTACCTAGAATCTCAACACATAGAAGGGATTCCATAATGAACATGAAGGTAAGTAGCTTTGGTCTTTTTCACAGTGCTATCCATCTAGATAAAATCACCAGATATAGTGGATCTTCCACCACGAGCATGATGGGAAGAAATAATGGTATTATACATAGTGATGACCTTCTACATAGAATAGCTAGACATAATGGATCTTTTGCCATGAACATGAGGGGGAGTAGTAATGGTCTTTTGTGTAGTGACATCCTTTTACCCAAAAATTCTAGACATAGGAGAGCTTTTACCAAGATCATGAAAGTAATCAATGAAAGTCTTTTGCATAGTGATGACCTTCTATCTAGAATCATTAGACATAGGATAACTTCTACCATGGGTGAAAGGGGTGGGAGGATTAGAAGAACCCATGTCTCTATAACAATGGTCAAAGCAAATGATATTAATAAATATGTAAGAATCATAATTAACATAATGTCAGAAAATATTCATCAACTTGTCCTATTGGCTCCTTAAATGAGTTAGTTTACATAATTACATAATCCTCCTCATAAGATAATAAAAAAATTACTTTAGTTAAATATCATATCTCTTCCTCCCAAAAAAGGTTGATATGAATAGGTAACCATCTAATGGATTCAATGTTAATGGATATTATAATTATCATAGATTCACATCAAATTTAACTAATATATGCATCAATTTATGAGACAAAATAAAATATTTGGTGGATACAAACATTATTAAGGTCAATTATATTAATACATATAAAAATGATACAAGGGAAAAATCTAATGAAAATGTAAAGTTAAAAATATGTTGTTAATCCCTTTCCAAATTATGTAACATGAGAGACTATCACTAAGTCTAAGGTGCATACGACTTATAATTCACACCCTATTATGACTTCTTATTCTTATAGGAATGAATAAGATCATCTTTTATATGTATTATTGGTATACTTGAGAATACATAAGTACACATACATACAAAGACATTTGATTAGTAAAATATTGTTGATGATGATTCTATTAATGTGACATTGTTTTTACATGCCTACATTGACTCACAAACTATACTTTATGTAATGGTGGATAATGGGTTAATCTAAAATGTTTTCACCAATACACTAATTAATAGATTTGGGTAAAAACATGAGGAATTGATGGGTACAACAAATATAGTGAAAGTATTTGATGGAAATAGATAAACCCCCATTGGAATAATTGTGCTACCATTTAGGGTAGGGCATGAAGTAGTTTAAACTTTATTATTGGTTATAACTAGTACATAAGAATTCAATTTTTTTTTAACATCATTAGATACATAATATCCATGAAACACCATTCTTTTTACACCAACACATGAAGTATATCTATAGAAGTAGAGTGGTTATAGTTACTAGGTATACCATATAATGATCTTAATTAGCTAGAGACATTTCCTTGTAAGGTGATACCATAATCCATTGTACAAAATTTAATGTTTATTTCTATACAATAATTATAGATAATATTAATTGATCTTATGTGGAGACCAATAATTGAATCCTATTACATCATAGGTCTATTCGAGTTCCATAAGAATTACCTATCCTATCACATCTTAAGTTGTTTATAAAATATGATTTTCATGTTCTACAGTGAACACATACACACTCTCATAATATAAAATATATTCCACATAATCATATGTTTTCTATAGTCACATGGTATATGAAATATCATATGGTCTATAATGACAATGATGGATATGTCAAAACAAATATATATACAAATATAGATGTCACTACTTCTCATATTCTAATACAAATATATATGTCACTACTTACCCACATTAGGTAATATTCACCATGATATAGATAGAACCTACATGTGATCATCCCATTGATCAGATCATTTTTTTAGTATGATTAGAACTCAAATTTTAAAAAAAATAAAAATAAAAAAGGGACCTATTCATGACATGTGTTACTATTTTCCATGATTAATATATAATTTATCAAGTGCGTGGTAGATTATATATCCAATTTTTTTTTTTGAACATGTGTTTCATGGTATACATGAGTGTGATGTAGGACAAAAAATATATATATGACATGGACATTTATATGTAGGACATTCCTACAATAAATGGCTACCTTCCTACATTGAGTGCATGCCTACAGTAGGTGAATCTTGATATATATTCATAAGCTACATATTTATATGATAATTGCATTTATCATATTGATATAATTACATTAATTATTATATAATTACTTTTACATATACCATTTAAATTTTTGTATTCTATGAATAATATAATTTACTATGTTAGATGATAATATGCATTAATTATATAGACTAGCTTTTTCTTGTTTTATGCATGCTTGATGGTGTTTCATGCTATATGGTGTGACAATTTATTATGTATTTCATTATTTTAATCTTAAAATACACTAAATTTATTGTACCTAATATTAATCTTATTCTAAATGAGATTTTGTTGTGTGACTCCTTCCCTATATGACTAACTTTGTATGTCACTATTTTTATATGTATGAATCTTACTATGTGTGACATTGAGTGTACATTGTGTGAATCCTTTGTATGAATATGTTTATGTGTAAAATTTATTTTGCGACAATTTGTGTAATAATTCAATTTTTTATAACTGATTATATGCATCATGACCAGATGTCATGTGTTATTTTTAGATACATCTAGGATTTTTTGTTATATGTGTGATGTCATGATTGACGTTACACATTATTATACTTATGTATGATGTCATTATACATATCATTCATATTATATGTGGTTATTACTTATTATTTCCATGATCATTATTATGATGAATAATATTACATGCCTCATTGCTATATCTACTTAAAATGACACTTATATGCTTCAAGATATAGTTCCATATATGCACTAATGATATGATATTTATATCATGAAATAATATGATTATGTTATCCCATGATTTAAATTATTATATATTTTCACATATAACATGATGCATATATCTCTTCTCATTTGAGATGAGTGATTTTGATGATATATTAGTCCATTAAAAAGGGGGCACACATAATGGCATTGTCGTAGAGACTCAATCCTTCACATATATAATTCATAATTTAGGGAAAAAATGAATTATATTAAAAAAAAATGATTAATATTGACACATAATCATATAATATTGATACAAATTGGGGGAGTATGTAATGGATATTTCAACATTATACATGATTATGATTGAAAGTTGATATATACTATGATATAATGAGATAGGTTATATGAATAAAAATTAATAGGTTATCCTATTGAGTGACAAATTATGTCATTAAATTTACTCATAAATACTCAATTATACTCAAGAATACACCGATTGAGTATAAAACCTATCTACAATAGATGATAAAAATTACTTAGATTTATTGGAACTTGTTTTGGGTTTCATTATTAAATAAATATAATGAGTAGTGTAGTTGATATTTTTCATAGATTGATTTCTAAGAACTTATTCATCTTTAATTAGGGTTGGGTTGTTTATATTACCAACACATCATTTTTACACTATAATATCCTTTAGGGTATAATGACCCCATTATCCACTAACTTTAGAGGGTGGACTGGATTTCATACCTATAGGTCTATTTATTCTTTATTTTTTTCAATTTAAAGTATTTAAAATGGTTAATTTAGATTTTATATCATAAATTGGTCATAATTTATACATGTTTAATTTTACGTTCTTAGTGGAGAAAGATAAATAATCAGAACATACCTAAAAATGCCAAATGTGGTTACATTCAGGTTTTAAATTACTTACTTTACAATTTTAATCTACCATTTTCAATACTAGACTTAAAGGAGACCATTTGTAGAAATGAAAATTTTGTATTAGATACTTTAAAATGTCAGCATTGATGATCCTTAACATATATAACTTGTGAATAAATAATTGACTCTAACTCACATGTCCACATAAACATCACTCACATATGAGAAGAGCCTTCTCGATTTTCCATCATTCACACATAATATCTCCCTAATATGTGGATAAATTACATATTATATTAATAAGACTACATCCATTCTCTATATCATTATTTTATCCTTCTTGGATATATCCATAAATAGTTAGATGATACCAAATATCAATATTGTCTAACTTTATTAGATCTATATTAGGTTATGCAAAATACTATTTTTCAAATTAAAACCCTTTCATTGGGTCAACCTATATGTTTCACACATTTTTTTAGATGGAAATTACCAAAAGATTCTCCTATATATACACATCAATCCTAAGCTTATACTTATCTATCTCTTATGTAGACTCACCTAGAAATTTACATCCACACCAAGGAACTACCATAATACATACTAACCTCTTATGTGAGGAACTACCATTAAACATAAAAATATTAATACTCCTCACAAGAATTGCTACCAAGCCATATTTGAATACTATTTCAAGGTCAAAATTATAGGTTATAAAAATTTAAAATAATCATAACTTTCATACAAAATATAAATCATTACAAATTAAAAACATAGGTGGGATAACTACATATAAATGAAACCATTTTTAGAGAACTAAAATATAGGAAAAACTCAGCCACTTAGTGGGGGATGGTTAGGGTTGTCCAGCCCATTTTTATAAACACCTTTTATAAGAAAAAAAAATTATTGAAAGTTAAGCTAAGGTTTTAATTTTAAGGAGACCAAATATTAATTTTTGGACAAGAATAAACCTATAAAATTATACAATAACTATCTTATTAGGTAGATACAATGACTTATCACATATTATATTGGTATAAATTGATGCAAATGAAAACACTAAATAAATCACACACTTATTTCTTATTTTAACTTGTTCTTCCTTTGATCAAAGCTTATAGGAAAAGGGTTCAATATAAAAATATTAGTTTCATGGTTTGTTTAAGGTTTTTATAACCAAGCTCAAGCTCCTTAAATTTCTCTTGGATCTCTTCACCAACCTATACAATCTCTCAATTTAACTCTTTCAACCTGTAAAGTTTCTTCCTTTTGATCGGCTCTCTTATAGCATTTTTTTGAGATTTTAGACTTGCATGGATAGGTAATATTTGAACTTGATACAATAATATTATATTATGACACCCTTTATCTTTTTATATCTCTCTACAGAGTTTTTTGGTAGGACTCTACTCAAATATAATATTTTCAACCCATTTTAAGGCTTTGTTTAGGCATCCTTACCCTTGCCACACACACAATCACTCCAAAATACATAATTTCAAGTCTGTACTATAAAAAAAAATCAAAAATACTTTATATTAGTTGTAAACCTAAGTGTTCACCAATTTTTTTGGTTTTTCATGGGTGGAAACTCTTATAAAACTAGATATTGTCTTTAAACCCTAAAATAAGGTTCATATCCACTATGTAAGCTTGAGAGGGTATAGTTTGTTAGAGTGAACTTATAGGTAAGTTTAAATCCATTCTAATTTATGATTATCTAATGTGTAACCCACATACACAATTTACAGTCATTATATTCCCATCTTCATGCTTATGTTAACATTTATCTCTCATCTTGTCCTAACTATGTGTGTAGGCACAATATACTATATGATTTTAAGCATAGCATGTAATGAAATTAATTTTAAAGAAAATTGACACTACATAAATCACTTATAGGACATTAAAATTAATTTACCAATAACTTATACATTTCCACAACCTTCCATACAATCTTCCATACTATTGATGCATACTCAGGCACTTATCATCAATACAAAACACAGGCTCACAAGGCATATACATTCATCATTAAAAACTATGAAGTATTTAATTTATTTTCTTTCCATCTACATTCCATTAAAATTGTAATTCCATTTTAAAATCTATCTCTAAAACAAAAACATACAAGTTTTATACAACCTATAACTATTATATTTACCTTTTAACCTTCCAATAGTCACTTGAAGATACTTAAAACATTAAAAGTGTAAACCAAGTTTTTTTTGTTTTGAAATATGTTATAAGTACCAAGTTATAGACCCATGTTATATCCAACAATTTTCCATTAACAATATTAATCCTGAATCATCCCTCAATATACATAAAACTCCTAAACCAAGCTTCAAACTTTCAAATTATTGAAATTGGTAGGAAAATGCTAATTTTGAAATGTAACTTACCAAGGAAATATTCCAAAGTGTGTACTAAGACTTATAAAACCCTTAAAATACCCTAAAAAAACTACATGACTACTACACATCTGCTCAAACCAAAATTGTTCAAACAAACACAAGACAAGTCATCCTTAGAAGGATATTCTTGCATCAGAAACATAGAGTATTTTTTGGTAGGAAAAAAATTAATAAACTAACATAGGCATATATTCATTAATTAATTATTATATCCAATTTATAATAATAATTATCTTTATATAAGTGATCACAGATTCATTTTAAGGCATTAATAACACCTATACATTGTCACAGACTATAAAATAACCTAAATAAGATAATTATCCTATCCTTTTGGTCATTTATTTAAAAAAAAGTTTAAATTAATTAATATTAATTTTCATATTACATGTATATTTTTGTATTTTAAATATTTATTACATAATTTTAACTATTCAAAAGTTGTATCTTGTTTATATCATTAAATAAAAAATATGAAAAAAATATTTATCCACCATAACATTATTTATAGATGTGAATCAATGAATTAAATTAAAAATAGAGGCTCATTGGTATAATCATTACATATAATCTAATGTTAATGAAATTCTATTTTAGGTATTTTTACTTTTATATATTTAATAGCACCAATAAAATCATCTATAAGATGATCCTCCTAATTTATAAAAGCATAATAATTTAGAAGAGGTTGCACTCTATAAATAATATGCACTTTAGGATTAGTATTGGTTTTTTTAGCTTCATGATTTTCAAAAGAACTAAAAAATATATTAATATTTTTATTTTGTTATGCAACCAATTTATTCACATGTGTATTACCATCATTGACTCGATGTTAATATATTCTAAAAAAATAATGTATCTTATGTCATGAACCATAACATATATTAGTATAATTCCCCTCACATCTATGAAAATCAAAATATGCATTGATATCAACCCTCTTAGGTTTTTCATTTATAATATCAACCTCCATTGGTGGAGAAAGATATAGGATATTTCACTCAACTAGATTCTATAAGACTTATGAGGTCTTGATAATCATGTAAACTTCCTCCTTTTAGGAGTTCATTAAAAAGATCTATTACTATGTTTTGAAACTGGATTAAATATTAATCTAGCCTCATTTTTAGTATCATTTTCCTTAGATTTAAAATTTTATTTGAAATCAAATTTGATAGTAGAAGATGTAAGATTATTCCATATTTTATCCTATTCCTATAAAGTAGCTTAAATTCACAGTATTTAACCATATGACATAGGCCATTGAAGGACTATGAGTATTTTAAAATAATATACTCATGTATCAGGAGCCACTAAAATTTTATTTAATTTCTCTTAGTTTTATATCAACCATAAGAATTGTCACTTTAGAGAGCATACTCTTATAATGAGTCACATAATAACTGATGAAATTATTAGGTCCTTTTTTGATATTTTAAATTTTAAAATAGGAAACCATGTCACTAATGTTAATATAAAATATAGTTCAACATTGATCAACCAAAGGATGGAAACCGTGTACTAATTGGGAAGGAAGGTCATAAAACCATCACAATGCATAGTCCTTAAGACTCCATGGAAAATGTTAGTCAATTAATTTTCATTAGACACAAATTATAAATATGATACATAAGAAGATATAATATGTTTTTATGGATCAAATTTACCATCATAAGGTGTAATATTATGTGCAAAAAATCTTGTAGGTAAAGGATATGTAGAAATATATGGGGCTAAAGTGTTGTGTAATAATGATTCATAATTAATCAAATGGTCCACTCTATAAGAACCTTATTCAAGTTGGGAAAGCATGTCTTAAATATTGATAATAGTTTTCATAAGGTTGTGTGGTATGCACAAATATTGAGCTTTCATTAGGTAGTGTCACATGAGTAGTAATCTTAGAAGGTAAAAAAATATGTTGTGTAAGAATGACTATAAAAAATCTAGGGATAAAATTGTGTTTCCCCCACATAATGGGTGTGTGTGTGTGTGTGTGTGTGTGTGTGTACACACACACACACAGATATATGTGTGTGTGTGTGTGTGTGTGTGTGTGTGTGTGTGTGTGTGTATGTATATCCACTCCTCCTAGTTATACTAGAGATACATACATACATACATACATACATACATATATATATATATATATATATATATATATATATATATATATATATATATATATATATATGTACGTATGTATATATGTCTAGTATAACTAGGAGGAGTGGTCTAAACACCTATTTTCAAATATATACCTCTATAATTTGGACTAGTATCATTTAAAAATTTAGTATTTTCTTCATCAAATGTTGGTTCCTTAGTAATACTTTTCTATCCATCTCTTATTACATGTAATAATTCATCATTCATGCGTGGAGTCATTTTAATATATTCATTAAGCTCATGTTAATCTATATCATTAAATATAACATGAAAATTAGTATTGTCTTTTTCATTATTAATATCCATTTTAATTATATTTTTAATTATGATTGCAATGAAAAAATGAAAATCAGAAATTATATACAAATCACAATGTACTATAAATTTAAAAAACCCTAAGAATGAAAGGTGAAATCCCAAGTGATAAATTGCTATGGTTATCCATGATTAAAAAAAAATTAGGTTCACCAAATTTGCTTATTTATTTTACTATTTAGGTTATCCAAATAAGATAAAACTATTGAAATTAATATTGTAAAAGAAGAACATTAACCATACACATTTGAATCCTAAATGGAGATTAATCTAACTTACTATCTATATAGTTGATTAATAAAGGAGGGAAGAGATGAACTTATTTTATTTTTTAATTTATTTATTGACTTTCAAAATAATTATCACTAAAATTATGCATATTATCATGATGATTATTTGAATCTAGAAATAAACCTTCAAAACCTACATAGATCCTGCTAGTGAATAAAAGACACCCATAAAAAATGGTATTTTATTTTTTTGTTTCTAGTAATTTATAGGTTTCTAGTGCCATTTTTTTCTACCACTTATCACTACACACACACACACACACACACACACAAGTGTGTTTTGTTGTCCTCAATCCTATGCACAAATCCTAATTTTTATTCTCTTTTCCTTGAAATCATAGCTTCACTCTCACAACTATATTAATTTATAAAAAGGGGTAATAACTATGGTTAAATAATACCAACCATTTCTGACTAAGTTCTTAATCATTATCTATGTTCTCATACTTTAAAATGAGATCAAACCACACATAGTTTTCCCACCTAAGTGTGTGTGGGTGTGGGTGCATGTTCAATCATGATCTAATACAATGCATTCAAAATGTTTGGATTATGACACATGAAAACATTCAACTTTGACCTTGAATCTGTATTTAGACATTATTTTAGGGTCTATTGATTTAGTAATTTTAATATGTGTATTTTTTTGGTAATTTTTTATGATGAAATATTTCACTTCAACTAATTTATCCCTTCTCTTATCACGAATGTAAATATGGACTCTTACTAGTCTAATTGTGTGGAATATTAACTAACGAATTATTAAATATACATGAAAAAGGGTTATTTTAGTTGTTAAGTAATAAGTGTTTAAGATTTATCAAAATAATTAATGAAATTTGGGGAATAAAATATTTCTTCCAAAGTGTATCAAGTTAAAATTTATAAAATAACTGATAATAAATTATCAAATAGTATTATTTCAATCACTATATCAAATAACTATTAAAATTTTCACTTTATCAAATGTTTTCTCAAATACTATTTAATTCTACTACGAAATCATCATGATATATTATAAGTTTATTTCATAAAATATTTAATTATCCCTATCCAACTGATTAAAACCTATGTAAGAGGTTAACTCTTAGAGGGCAATATACTATAATTTAATATTTATCTTAAATATTATTCTTTGACTTAATTCATAAATCTTATTCTTCATTATTTATCCCACTTATTCAAATAACTAAACCACAAATAAATTAAATAAACAAAAAAATAACAACAATAAAATAACACCAACTATGTATAACAACACACAAATGAGTAGAATACAAGCCAATTAAATAAAAAACAAAGCTATAGAGAATAAAATATAGAAATAAAATTAAAGTAAAATAATTTATACTAATGGAATAGAATAAAAATATAAAAATATAAAACTAAATAATTAAGACTAAATAAATAGAACATAACGGAGGTTTAGACTCAGGGCATATATAATTAAAGATTTTTTTACTTAAAAATAAAAGTATGTTCATAAATGATTACATTTTTTGTTGAGTAAAATCATATATTATTGATCCATGTGACCCAATAATCTATCATAAAATGTATGAAGTATTTATAATTTTCAAAAAAAGTACAAATGTGATATAAACACATGATTTTATTATTTTGTAGCCATCAAAAGAGTACATTATTAAAATTTATTAATTAATCAATTCCTATATAAGAAATAAAATTAGATATACCTATTTGTACCATGTGAGTCACTTCACCATCATTTAACACACTATTTGGTTTTCCTGTAATCAATACCTAATATCAAAGACATTAAAATAGAAGATAAGTGTAGTATGAAATCTCATTTTTAACTCTTGTACCTATATGAATTCCTACTCTTTAATGCTTTCCTTCACACATTTTTCAATCTTTAAATAAGGTTTAGTTACACTTTAAGTTATAATTAATATTTTAATTTACTTAAATAAAATAATATATAAATTAATTTTAAGTTAATTATCTTGTATAACTTGCTCTTCATAATAGTAAGTCAATTGTAAAGTGAACTTAAAATAAAAACTCAAGATAATATTCATAATAAGACCAAAACAACATAAATATTCTCAAGGGTAGGGCCACTAAACTTCATTTAAACATGAAATTAATTACTAAATGTAATAACATGCAACCAACTAACACATCGAATCAAAATCCAAGTAATCAAACATTTGTATGTTATGAAAATAAAAACCAATTAAAACATATTCCTTCTTTCAAACTAGTGATAAGTGAAGTTCACAACAATATATTATACCAATCACTAAATTTTCAAAATTTCCCATCAACATATTATTTATCATTTATATCTAAAAATAAATGATAAACTCAAATCAAAACATTAAACAAAACATAATCAAAATAGCAGCCCATTATTGAAAATCCATAACCTTCAAAAAAAAAAAAAAGCCTATATTAAAATTATTACAAAAGGAAATTATCAAAAATCACATATTATTAAAATAATGCAATTTTTATGATCTGATAAAAAATAAAAGATATAAGCATTAAAAAGAATTGGTATCTAAAAGCATAATCAAAATAATATATCTTTGTGTATTCTTTACCAAAGAAATGTAGAACTTAAAACATGACTCTCATTATTAGATCACTTAAGCATTTGACAAAATCAATTTTCTAATGAAAGATACATTCAATCATTACTTCTATCTTTATCAAGACCGTGAGTTAATTGAAGAGACTATGATTGTGTAGATCAATAAAATAGTCTCAAAATCATGTGTTATATCCATAGCCTCTTTTAATGATGAATCTAAATCTAAATGTTCATCATTTCCATTTTAAAAAGTAGAAATTTTATTTTTATCATGAACTTAGAATTGATATAAAAACTCATACCTAGGATCATCACTATTTAATCTAAGATATAATTAATTATTTTTTAAATAAAAATCACAAACTATACTGAGGGATGTAATGCCATTTTATATAATATTTTCTTCCATAAAAATAAGTTAAAATCTAGGGTTTTGAAAATAAAATAGGCTTTAATCTATAATTCTCATTATTTTTCAACCTTATAAACTACCAAATAACATAGGTGATAATATTTCATTAGAGGATAATAAATATCCCTTTATCATAAATAAATATTAATAAACTATTGAGGTTAAAAATTCTATATCATTTCTATTATTGATGGGAAATCCATATAAAATATATTCAATATATTCATTCTATGAACTAAACTAAAAAACATTATCAACGTTAGGAACAAGCATTAGGTTTTGCATAGGAAAGATTCTTGTATATAAATTGAAAAGAAACCATATTTATTGTTTTCAATTTATAATACAAACCTATCTCTTTCATGGTTTCTTATTTTAATGATTTCCATAGACAAAATTCAACATTATCATGAATACATACTGTCAATTAGATATAGAAACTAATATTTTCCATACACACCCACACATAAATACACACGCACACCCACATACACATAGACACCTATATTTTGATATCAAAAAATTGTAATGGACGTCTACCATTTAAATTATTTAGTGACATGCCCATGTTTTTTCTATAAAAGAGAGGCATGACCAAAATAACCACCATCGAATAAACATAGATATAAAAATCCATTATAATGCCAAAACATAATATTAAAACTACCATTATGCCACAATTAAGAATATTGTGGTCCTAGTTTGATCGAATATCACTTAAAATTCCATTTATAAACTCATGAGAATGATAATACATAGAAGACATTGAGATGGTCATCAATTTTGATTTCGGCCATAACAAACAAAACTAATAGTACATGGATTATTTAATGTGCTCCAAGGCCACACCATCTTCTTTTCATCTCCCAAAGACATTCCTTGCTAGTTGTCATGACCTTCTACTTGCCTGCTAATCCAACTCACTATAAGGCTTATGAAAACAACCCTATAATTATAGGGGTAACTTCTTTTCCACATGGTAGTATTCTATAAGACTTATTTCCTCAAGGCCTCACTAATTGTATGAATATATCTAGGTTTTTGGGTCATTAGGATGATGTCACATGGTAAAATCATGCTCACATTCTATCCCAACACTAATCATACAATAAACCATGGTGATGTCACTCTTGGGTTAGTAGGATGGTGACATGTGGCTTCTTTTGAACCACTCATCAATGTCATGAAATTGAATAAGGAAAAATAAAAAAAAAGGGTCCCAATCTCAAATAGTGTAAT
The DNA here is from genome assembly GCA_037957365.1 of Torreya grandis. Lineage (NCBI taxonomy): Eukaryota > Viridiplantae > Streptophyta > Pinopsida > Cupressales > Taxaceae > Torreya > Torreya grandis. Next base: position 498,589 of record JARHVA010006701.1, on the reverse strand, counting down.
CCTTACGTATTTTACCTATTTAGTTATGTGGAATGCAGAAGAATTGGGGTATTTTCCCTAATGGTTTAACCCTTATGAACTTATGAAAATTTGTCTTAGAGATATAAATTTTACATAAAAGATAAAGGAATTGGGGTATTAACCCTAATTACTTATTACCTATAATCTTTTGCACTCACAAGTGATACCACTTGGTAGTTACACAAAAATCTATGACATTAGTGGCTTTGACTTCTAGTTAATCTCTTGGGCTATTGGTAGGATTACATGTGGAATCATCCATCCAAATTTCAAAAATTTGAAAATTTGATTAAATAAAAAGTTAAAACAAACTCAAATAAAAAGTGGCTAAGGCAAGACATCAAATTAGTTGACAATGAAAATGACTAAAGTAAAAATCCATCAAGACCTTGGTAATCATCTAAGGCATAATTCAAAGTAGAACACAAAGAGAGATCTATAATTAGAAACATTGAAAGGTAAAAAAATACATGCCTATGTTGTTGTTATCAAGTCCAAAAATGATAAAAAGATTGCTTAGAATAAAGACCATGATTTTAAACTAATAAACTCATTACTTTAATCAATTAACCAAATGAATGTAAGGTGAGTTTGTTCAATCCAATGTATCTAAAGCAATGGATAACTAAAATCCACATAGAATATATAATATTTATAAAACTTCATTAATTTTATTAAATGACCTAATTGTTGTAAAGGCTTAAAATAAGTAATAACTCAATTGTAAAATCCTAAGGGACTCTTTTGTGTGACATCTATTTGATCCATGAAAACATTAAAGGTTTAATGAACTATTTATATTATTACTCCAAACAATAATCCATCCCTTAGAAATTTTTCTATATTCATCCTTACACAAGCTAGATTTAGATAATAATTAAACCATCATAGATTTGAAAAGGAGAGACATGCCCATAATAAAGAGACTATTCTCAACAAGGCTTTAATCAAATAAATCACTATATTTTATTAGAAAAGTGATAAGGCATAATGGAAATTTCCTTTACATAATGATTCCTTCTTAAGATCCTAAATACAATATTCATAACTAGTTATGACTCCTTTTCCAAAAAATCTCAACACAAAGACAACATAAGTCTTTATTCATGACTGATCTAGTTATACCAAAAACACTAATGTTTAGTTTATTTCAACAAGATTGATTATTATTCACAATAAAAATACTATATATATTTATCTAGGTTACACTAATTTTTTGATAAATTTAATTATATTAACTCTTCATATTCAGATATCTATAGAGATTAATAATACTTATAAGACTAGTCACTCATGACAAAATTTTAAACAAGGAAACCTATCTATCACTACATTCAAAAGTGCCACATAGGCTAAATACCTTTGACACATAAATGACTCTTCTCAAGATCCTATAAATTAAGGATTACAAATATTATCATCTTAGGTTAACACTTAGGTCTCAATAATATAAAACATATGTCTTAAATCATAGTTGGAATATTATCCAAACTCAAATTTTAACAAGAATATTACAAGCAAGCAGGCTACTACAACATTAATAATACATCATATTTGTTTATCCTTTATGATAAGTTATATATACATCTTTTATTCTGATCAGTATAAAATAACCAAGCATTCTTCAATAACATTCCACATTCACTCCCAATCATCTACTATTTATTAGAAGGAAGTCTCACCTCTTAACATTTTGTCATCATCAAGTTGTTTCTTTGAGAATCATTGAGCTTTAAACCCCCAAATATAAGCATGTTTATATCACTTGGTAAATGAAAGTATGGATATATAACCAAATTTATCTTAACATAAGGGAAGATTATGCACACTCAACAGACCAAATTCTTAGTTCTACCCATGGAGACTCACAATCCTAAATATAATATAAAAAAAACCTTCATTTGATCATTTAAGTGAATTAAAAAAATCATGAATAAAATATTAGCATGAAATCTCTTATAAGATAATAACATCCACCAAAATATTGGATTAACAAGAGGATATCTCACTTTATTACTTCCTTTCGATAGTCATGGTAAGGTTAAGAAATTTAACATTGTGTTTCATCACAAGAAGGATTAACAACTTCTACCATGACATTCACATGAGGGTTAAGAATTCTACCACCATGCCTAACATAAAAGGGATTGAAATTATTATTTCATGAATATGATTCTCATAGATCACCATTACCTAGTGTCACAACAACATATGATACACTTAAAACAAAATTTGAAACATCTAGGTCAAGTGAGGAGGAACAAAACCTCTCCCAGTCCCTCAACTAGGAAAAGAACTACATGGTAACCAATGTAAAACCATGGAAATACAATAATACAGGTAGACTTAACCAATTGGTATTATTATCCTTTAATAAATATACTAAAAAATAACTAGAATCATTTAATTCAAATTAAGGAGGAACAATCTCTCTAAGGATCTCAAATAGGTAAGCACCACTTGGCAGCCAATGCACAACCATGGGTTAACAATAAAATAAGTGGAATAAACCAAATGGTATTATTCCCCTAAAAAAAAGAAAAAAAGAAAAAAATATATCATTTCATTCCAAATGAACAACAAAAAACATAAGTTGTTAGGAATCCTACCTATTAACCTTCAGACTACTTAAGTACTATCCTCCAATTTCCTAGACTCAGCTCTCCTAACCAGTTGTTCCTATCTACTACATCTCCTTATTTTATGCTAACTCTACTTATTTTTTATTTTTTAAAAATTACCAAACCGAAGGAGATTGAATTTTATACACACACACACACACACACACACACACACACACACACACACACACACACACACACACACACACACACACACACACACACACACATCCTATAATAATCCAGCCACCTCCATTTGCTTGGCCATGCCTCATTAAGTGACATTCTTTCACCTACTCAATTATTGTGCATGGCAACCCTTACATATTTTTATGTTTTCTTCTAATGCTTCCTTACCTACCTTCCCACTTGATATTATGAATAATTAAATTCATATGAGATATTCCAATAGGCCACTAGAAATTCTATATGTTGGCTAAAAGATCTTCAAGTCAGTCAACAAAAAGTTTCACCCACCTAGTTTAAAGGTTGGTTGCCTAAAATAGATGACAAGTCAACAAAGGTTGAAAATAAAGCAACCAAATACTTATTATGGGTAAAATAAGGTTTTAAAATATAGTGTTATAACCATGATTTTTGTAGTCTATTTATTTCATTGTCCCTTTTCTTATTCCTACATACTTGATGCACACATCAAATTCCTCTAACATAATAGGTGAAGCTACAAAATTTAATCAAACAAGCAACTTCCAATCAATTAAACATAACAAATCATTCATGGAATATCAACATACATGTATATAGTTTCATTTGATTCATTACATATATGTCTATCATTTCATAAGTTTAGAAATAATGATTCAACATGATTTAAGTTAATATATATCATAGGCATAATCTAATTTTATAAATATACATTGCATAAAGAAATGTAAGCATCATTGTTTTATAAATAAGCAATAAAAACATGATTGATAATAGGTCTCTCTGATGGCTCACAACACATCGGATCCTTCATGAAATACTTGCATGCTTGAGTTAGATGTGACTTAACCACATAATTTAATAATTAGAACATATAAGTCATAATTTTATAGTCATTTTTCCAAAGATGAGCACTATAAAAAATGGGGTCTTACATCCCCTTCTCCTTATGTATACTTCTTCTTAAAAGTTAGTGAAATAGGTAAGGATACTGAGTCCTTTAAGGTGCACTCTATTCCCAAGTAATTATTGATTCATCATATTATTTTCATTAGACTTTGACCTGATCCCTACCTCTGAATCAAAGTGTCAATGCCCTACATGCTAAAATCTTGATGGGCTCCGAAGTCATAGCCTCATCAGTCTCAACCTGCAAAGCCATGTAATATAATACATGAGCAATGTTAGAAATATACTGATGCAAAATAGAGACATGAAATACATCATAAACATAAGATAGGCTAGGTAGTAAGGCCAATCTATAAGTTATTGGCCTAAAGATCTCCAATGCCATAAATGGTCTAAAAAAATGAGGTGCCAACTTCTACCCTTTTCCATAACGAATGGGGATATTGTTGGGTCTCACCCTCAATAAAAATTTATCACCAATATTAAGATCTTGATCAATTATTTTTGCATCAATATACTTTTTATTCCAATCCTTAGTAGTCTCCAGGTGTTGTTGTATCTTAATCACATTCCACTCCATGTCTTTTAACATGGCAGGGCCAATCATGACTCTATCCTCAAGTCATTCCCTACTTAATGGGTTTCTATATGCTCATCCATACAAAGATTAGAAAGGTGTCCTTTTAATTTAACTATGATATCTATTATTGTAATAAAATTCAACAAGTTACAAATATATTTTTTAATAGGATTGCTGGTCCATAGCGTACATTCATAACATGCCTTCCAATACTTTATTAAATCTCTAAGTCTATCCATCATTATCAAGATGGTAGGAAGTACTAAAGTTGAGTTGAGTTCCTAATGCCTTATACAAAAAAAATTATAAGTGAGAAATATATAATAGATATAGATTTAAAATAATATTATAGGGAACCCCATGTAATTTAAAAATATCATCCAAAAATACCTTTCACACTAAATTGGCATTGCAAGTGGTCTTTATGGGAGAAAATTGGGCTACTTTGGTTAACTTATCTAGTGTGACCATGATCGTATCATTGTGATAAGTCAAGGTAGACAAACCTACAATAAAAATCCATGGAAATAGTGTCCTACTTCCATTCCATAAACTCATTAGGATATAATAGTTATTTCAGATGTTGATGTTTGGCCCTTACCCTCTAACACTATAGATAAAGAGCTATAAAATAAGAAATATCACACCTCAAAATATCCCAATGATATAATTTCCTTAACTTTTAATGCATCTTAGTAACTCCATGGTGCACTTGGTAAAGAGCTTTGTGAGACTTAGACATAATTAGATCACACAAGACACTAGCTAAGGAAACATAGATATGCCCATTATGGCACAAAAAATCATTAGGATCAATAGAATAGCCTTCAAATTCCCCTTTAAGATTCATACCAAAATCCAATAGCTAGATTAACTCTCTAAAGAGGTTATCCTCAAGAAGTTTCTTTGAAATTTGACTCCATAAGTTAGTTCACATACTCATTTCTATTAATTCATAGTGAATCATGCTTAAAGAATTAATAACTACATTTTCCTTTCCTTTGATACAAAAAAATTAATAGTCATATTCACACAAAAATTATAATGAATATACTGATTAAATATATGTTACAAACACAAATGATTTTTATTTAAAATAAAATGATGAACAAGCAAGAAGTGTCACTATATTAAGAAAACATGAATGATGGCTGAAAATTCCATATCATGTGTGGGGTATCTCATCTCATAATCCTTAAGTTTTTTGAGATTAATACACAATAACTATGCCTTAATACATGAGTATATCTCCCAATATCTCCATTGATGCATTAGTGAAAACAAGGAATTCTCTCATATGATTAGGCATAACCAAAATTAGTGCACTAGTAAGTTTCTCTTTTGGCAGATGAAAATCTTCCTCACACTTTGTTGTCAAAAGAATATTTTTCCCCTTTTTATAAATTGAAGTGATGGAATTTCCAATGCAAGATAAATTATTAACAAATTGTCTATAATATCCTACCAATCCCATAAAGCTACAAACTTTTGAAATGTTAGAGGGTGTTTTGCATTCCATAATGACATGAATATTACAAGGATCCATAGATATTTCTTCTCTTTCCCAAGATATTTCACCTTATATTGTGAAAATGTTCACTTCATCAAGTTTCCAAATAATCATTTATCGCTTTAAACATATAGGACCTACCTCAAATGTTCCTCATTCTCCTCTTCATTATATGAATATATTATAATTTCATCAAAAATACCAATCTAAATCTATCCAAAAAGGAGAAAAACACACCATTCATTAGACTCATGAATCTGATGGAGAATTAGTCAAACCAAATGGAATAATTGTAAATTCATAATGCCCATATCACATTTGAAACATAATCTTATGAATATCAAACTCTATGATACATAATTAATGATATACAAATTTCAAATAAAACTTATAGTACACTTTGGATCCCATATTTCATCAAATAAATCATCAATTTTAGGTAATAAATAATGATTATTAATCTTTACCTTATTCAATTAGAGATAATCAATGCACAACTTGAGTTTACATAGATGACTAGTGCTCCCCATGGGACACACTGGAATGAATGAATCCTTTGTCTAATAGTTTCTCATGATGCAACTTAAGTTCAGACAACTATAGGGTAGTCATTTTATATGTTTTTTTTGAGATGGTCTAAACCTCAATAATTAATCCAATTTAAAAATCAATCTCTCACAAAGGAGGAATACCTGAAATATTCACTTGCAAACGCATCAAGAAATTCCCATAAAATAAGATGGTCATTTAGAGAAGACTTTTATGACTCATCCAACCTATCACTTACCATGATATAAAATAATTTACAACCTTTAATTACACTCTTATGACTTGCATTTTAGTGATCATGTGAAGGGAATAGGTATCTTGACTCCAGATATTACCATATGCATCCCAAGGTCATTTTCACCTTTGATAACCTTGTCAAGATAATCTAACTTAGATTTATGATCTAGAAGTCAATCCATATCTAAGACAATGACACAAGTGCATAATGTAATGATTCACAAGTCCACTATAGTGGATAAAACACCAAGGTCTAATACATAACTACTCATCAAGTAGTTAATAGATATTTTGGCCCTAGAGGTCAACTTAACTTCCCAACTTTCCAACTACCTAATAACCACCATCCCACAATGATCCATGACAAAAGGAGAAATAAATTATACTAATTCTATTAAATCAAACAAAATAGAAAATGAAATTAATCATATCTTACGTATGGTTTCTATGATTATTTTCTAGTGCTCACATTGGTTATCAACCACTATTACATAAATTTTATGTCCTCAACCCACATTCTCCCACTATCTACTTAAAATTTTGGGCCTTCTACCTGATGGTAATTGATATTCCAAGAGGAAAATATCATGCATAATGATAAAGAGACACACAATTGAAAAAAACACATTTTTGTTGGTCTTAGGATATCCAGTTATTCTAGGTCTAAAAGAAGTAATTGACATAAATGGTCTTTCTTGCTCAGATTATTGAGTTCACATGGTCCTAGTATATTGATGTTTCTAAAGTATAATATCCCCTCACCTCTAGTGGTATTAATCCAACACTATCTTGATCCATCTATAACAAAAATAGTTAATCTCTTATTTATATTGTTGAGGAATCCTAAATCTATATTTGTTTACTTTCTAACCTCCCATAGGGGCCAGTTGTTCACCTTGTGACCTTGAGTAATGTTGAGATTGTAATTTTACACAAAAAATCTCTCATACATCTTGAGTCTTTCTATGAGACTCAGACAAGTAGGATTTTTCAACTATTGTTACTAAGGATGTAGGAGCTAAAATGTGCACTACACCAACCATCTCCAAATTCAAGCCTTTAATGATCTTAATCACCTGGATTGTCTCATTTGTGTAACCTTGTACATATATGTTTAAGTCATAAAAATGAACTAATATTGAGTAATAGTTCCATTCCCTTGTTAACAGTCAATAAATTCATCCACATTCATCTAAATATAATGAGGGGATAGGTAATGTGCTCTAAAACACTCTTCAAATAGTTCCCAGGTAATGGAAGATGGTGTTAAGTGGAAATTATACTCCTTTCCTTCCCACAACATTTTAGCTTCATCTATAATAAGGAAAGTTCCTAAATGGGCCTTCTTATTGGAGACTCAGTAATATAAGGTGAAACATCCTCTCATGCTAGATAGCCATGATTCTATTATGAATCCTTCTTATGTACCATAAAACATAGGATGGTGTACCTTGAAATCTTTCATTAAATCTCTAGACACAAGTCTACAAGGATGGTTTATGTCTTGTCTTTCCCATCACTCACTATGGTGATTCAAATCATATTTATCACCCTATGAATCATTATATGGATAAATCCTACACCTTTATCTTTCAATTGGTCTATGTTCATCTTAGTAATTTTTTAGAGAGTGCCTCTCCATCTATAATGGTGGTACTAGAATTCTTTCCTACAAAATGTAATACATTTACTGCATAGCTAAAAGGATTTGGGGTCTAATTTCATTTGATCTCAAGTATATTATAGGATCATGATCATTAAATTAATTATCACCATGATGTGTTCAACATCCTCCTCTCATTATATATACTAATAGGTAGGCATAAGATCACATGTGCAAAAATAGAAAGCCAAAATTAATTTAAAATAACCATATCTCTTGGTGTTGTAACCTGGGATCTAATACCAAAATGTCATGACCATTTTTTCTCTAAAATATAGGAATGAAACATAAAAATACCAAAAAATAACCATTGAACAAGAATATATATCAAAATTCTTTCTAATCCAAGAACATAATCTTGTAACTACCACTATACCATAATTAAAAAGACCACTATCTTAGTTCAATTGGATAACACTCAAAATTCCATTTATTAACTTACACAAATGAAATTTATGTATAAGACATTGAGATGAACATCAATTTTGATCTCAACCATTATAAATACAACTAGCACTATGTGGTTGCTTCAGTGTGTTCTAAGGCCATGCCAACTTCTCTTCGGCTCTCAAGGACATTCCTTATTAGTTGTCATTCCACTTTCTCATTGATATAACTCACCATAAGGCTTATGAAAGTAAACCTAAAACTATGGGGGTGGCTTATTTATCACATGGAAGTATTCCACAAGCCTTCTTTCCTTGAAGCTTCACTAATTATAAAAATATATCCACATCTATGGGTCATTGGGATAATGCCACATGGCAACATCCTACTCACTTGCTAACAAAACACTAATCATATAATAAATGATGTTGACATCACTTCCAAGTTATAGAGATGGAAACACATGGATTATTATAAACCACTCATTAAATTCATGGAATTGACTAAGGAAAAATTGAAAATAAAGGGCCATAAACTCAAATAGAATAATCCTTTGGGATGTTAACCTACTTGGTTATGTGGAATGTGGAAGCATTTGGGTATTGGCTCCAATGGTTCAAACTATTTGAGATTTTGTGATTATAGCTTAGATATTCATATTTTATAGAAAATGTGGAAGAATTAGGATAATAACCCCACTGACTTAGTCCCTCTAAGATTTTATACTTCCAGACACTACCACTTGGAAGTTCTATGCAACTCAAGGAATTAAAGGCTTTGACTTCTAGATAATTTCTCAAGCTATCAGGAGGATGCCATGTGGCATCATTGGACTAGCTTTAAAAAATATGAAAATTCATCTAAGGCAAAATCTAAAATAAACTCAAAGAAAAAGTGGATAAGGTTAGACATCAAGTAATTTGACAAGGAAAATGACTAAGGCAAAAATCCATTAAGAGTTTGGTAATCAACTAAGGCATGATCTGAAGTAAAATATAAAGATAGGTCCATAATTAGAAACATAAGGTAAAATATACATGCCTAAATTTTATTATCAAGTACATAAAGAAGAAAAATATTACTTAGATCAAAGAGCATGATTTTAAACTAATAAACTTGTTGTTTTAGTTGATTTATCAAATGAATGCAAGGTGAGTTTTCTCAAACCAATGTCTCTAAAGGAATGGATTGATAAAATACACACCAAAGATATAAGCATAATAGAACATCATCAGTTTTATTAAATGACCTAGTTATTAGGGAGGCATAAAATTGGTAGAAACTCAACTATAAAAGATTAGGAGATTCTTTCACAAGACATCCATCTAATCCAAAACAACATTAAAGGTTCAATGAACTAGTTTAATTTTTATTCTAAATAAAAATCCATCTCTTATCAATTGTGTTCTACTCATCCTCACACAAGATATATGTATATAATAATTAAAATATAATATATTTGAAAAGGATATACAAATGCATAATAAAAGAGACTATTCTTGTCAAGGCTTTAATCAAATAACTCATAAACTTTTATTAGAAAGCCTTGTTGACCAAATTTGATCCTGTAGGTCAAATTGGGACCCCTAAAGGTAAAAAAATTGATCCTTATGTGTTTCTATGGGTCTATTATTATGTCATAGGGTGTATTATAATTTTTTTGATGTCATTTCATGTCATATTATCCTTGGTCTTATTCATTTTAATCTTTGTCTTTTTGATCCATCTAAAGCTCATATAAAGAGCATTTAATGATTTATACAACCTCTTTGGGTAAATTGAAGGTGTAAAAAGGTGATGTAATGTGCCATGTTTCATATTATGCCTTAATAAACCATTTATAATTGAAAAGTGGTATGTTATTTAGAATAAAGAGCAATTGTTTTGGAAAAGGGGATTTTTCTTGATGTGTACAGACTTGTACGAACTCCTATAGATGATGAAATTTTAGGATTGTAATTTTATCTTCAACATAATTTTACAATGATAAAATTTATTTTAATCACCAATAAACTATGAAAATCCCTTCTCTCTTAATCCACTAGTCTTGGCAAGCAAGAATGGCCCTCCGGTTTTTAGATGGTATGGTAGTAGGAGAGGTTTTAGGAAAAATTATCTTGGGGATATCTTCTTCACTCAATTAGATTCCATTTAGTATTTATTTTTATAATAATGGTGTCATGTGATTTATGAACCATTATTAATATATTGGCCTATCTAATTTACTTTCCAATCTATGCACCTAATAGGTTTTGATATTATTTGAGATAGTATATGCAACTAAGTGAGCGAGATGGATTCCATAGGTATTTTACTCCCATAAAAAATGTTAACCATCCTTTTTTTAAATTCTAGAGTTGATTTTATGAGCCAAGCATCTCAAGTTTCAAGAAAAGACACCTTTCTATGTTATAGGTAGGTTTCCACCACTTCCAACATATTCATGTCTTGATAATGGTGTCAAAGGATGGTGATGATTTTCTTTCATGTTTAAAATTTTTGTTTCCTTTCATTATGATATCATCCTCCAAATAAATATTCCATAGAGTTGCAATCATAAGTGAGATGCAATTAGTTTATTCCATGATTGTCATGCATGGTCAATTGAGAGAGATAGGTTAAGGTATTTAACACATCCAAAAATGTGTAATTATGATTGAAAAGTGTTGATAATACTCTTATAATGTTAAAAAATCAAACTAATCCCTTTTAATTGACACAAAGAGGGACTATAATAGTCAACTCAACTACTCATATAGTTTTTTGCCATTGGCATGCCACTATACGTGCCTATAGAAGGTTTCAAATGTTAAAATGAGGTGTGGAATATTGCCAAAATATATTTTATATCATAATATATAATTTTATACCTTTGGAATAACATGGAGTTGTTTGTAGGGTCATTTTCATGATATCACTACTCATACTAACATCACTCCACTGATTGTACATCCAAAGGTCCACCTATAGCTGGGGCCACAGAGAATTGCGAATGATTGATCAAGGAATTTGGAAATGATATAACCTTAATGAAGTCATAAGTGTGAAGTAAATTTCATTATAGACATTTTTTATTTGATAAAGTATCAAGCATTCTTATATATTTGTATCTTTGGATGATGACTGAGTTCAGGGACTTTTTCCCTAAAAGGTGAAAATAGAGGTCTGATCTATTTTGTCAAAGTCATATAACAAGGTTAATAAATATTTTGGGTATATTAATATTCATAAATTGTAAAATTAACATAGGAGAGAATATATACAAAAGGAATGAGGCATTTAACTAGTGAAAAGTAGAAGTTGGAAGTCTAAAAGTTGCTTACTTGATCACTGAATTTCTTCGCTATTATCTATAGGATTAGGATGACTAAGTGACATTGCTTCCCAAGGTGATAGTGTATAAGAATGTATTCATGGTAGATGGTATTAAATGGTGAAAATTATCCTAATTGTGTTTAATGGTTATCCACATAAGTGAAGATGTAAGATATGACCCCACAACACTACTTATAGGTCTCCTTTTCATCATAAATGTATACCTACAGGCTAGCTATAGGGTTATCATGATGATTGGCATATATAAACTTGATGACAGACCTCAATAGAATAAAATGAATAAGTGTATATATATTATGGTGTAGATAACTTCAAGGAAGACATAAAACATTCAAACAAGGATAACATCATCCTTTTCCACCTATAGGTGCACCTCTAAGACAAGAAACACATTCAGGATTGAATAGAGTAGGGTATGCATTGAAAAATACATCATAATTGATGGATATTTTGAATATTTTATGAATGAACTTAATATGAGTATGTTAACCTTATGATATTTCATAGATAAACCATAGAGAATATGATGGGTTTCAAGTACCTACAATCCACATGAGAGAACCCCACATACTTAGTCTACCTAATCAAGAAATGATCAAGTCACTTTGAGCCAATAATGAAAACATGAGTATTAATAATAATATAATAATTTCCCATAGGTTATTTTATTATCTCATAATTATTATGATATGAAATAAAGATGAGGGAGATTTTCATGGGCAATACATAGTCAGTTTATTTAGGACCCTGCACACAATTTGCCTTCCTCATAGTTTGTCTTAGATTTTTAAGGATTTTTGGGGTCAAATGATATAAAAAGGGAATTTTTTTTGTAAAAATAATATATATTAATTCTATAATCTCCTATAATTATCATTTTTTATGAATAAATAGGGGAGGTACCCTCTATTTTATCTCAAATAGAGGTACTTCCCTTGAGTGCAAACCCTAAGTTTTGAGGAAGGGATTTAAAGGGATGAGATAAGGGTTGTGAAAACATAGAAGAGAGGTGTGGGAAGTTTAATAACACTTTATAAAACATTATAAGTCCATAAAATAAGGATAAAACTCAACAAGGTAGCCTAGACCCTCAAATTTGCAAACATGCTTATTAGGCATGGTTAGGCTTAGAATCCAAATGGGAGGTCAATTTAAAATATAACTATTAAAATGGATTGTAAAATTTTTATAGGTTTATTTTATATGTGAAAAATCTGTTAAAATATATAGAAGTCACAAGGAGAGCTAGTTTTGGTTTTGGACCATATCATGTCCTATGTAAATGGAAGGAAATACTCGAGTAAGAAACTTGGAATGCTCATATCTCTTTTAACACTTTGAATGGAGACCCAAGGGGATTTTATTAATTATAAAGGATCTTAAAAAACCATTTTTTGGAATTTAGTTGAGAATTGAATGTCAAATATTTATGAACAATGGTTAAGAGGGTAAAATAGGCCTAAACTCACAAAAACCCTTACAGGTGACCAATATGAGAAGATGGAGTAGTTAGTGAATATAAAGGGAATATTTTTCCAATAAAATTTATTACATTATGTAGGGGACTCTGTCAGGCTACTACCTATCCTTTTAGATTTTATGGAATTATACTAGAGTATAAAATAGGGTTTTTGTAACAATTTTTGTGTTTTTACAAGTTTTAGGAAAAGTATGAAGATTATAATAACATGGGAATAAATATTAAGATTTAATATAAATACCCATGAAAATTTATTTATTCAAAAAAACTATTAAGTACCTTAATAAGAGCTATCATCTTAGCTAATCAAAATTGGCATAGTGAATTTCTTTGACTTCAAGCAGTGATGGCTCACTTTCAAAGGAATCCAAGAGATTACAAATACATATAATGCATGGAAAAGTAGGTCCATAAACCATACCTCTTAATTAAATAATAAAAAATACCCATAGTTTTGGGAATTTACAATAGAGCTAAATGATGAAGCCAGTTTTTTGAACTAGTTTAGGGAATTTCATGCCACATTTCAAGAGTTTCAAGATTTGGAGTACTACTTGTCTCTTTTGAATTTTCATGATCAGTTTAAAATTATATATTAATGCACATGTAACTCATTTTATCATCTTAACACTTGTACTTGTGACCTTTGGACTTCTTTCTTCTCCTCTCTCTCTCAAGTTTTATAAGAACTAGCCATTTTGGCTATTGTAAGGATGCTCCACCTAAGTATGGTGAAGTCCTAATCATTTTCATACCATAGATAAATAAATACTACTGATTTTAAATCTTATATTACTATTAATAGTGTTTTCACTTGAATGATTTATCTTTCTTAGTGATGATTTTTATTTACTTAACATTGTCATCTCATTCTCTCACTTAATTACATTGTGAATGCTTTTTCTTATAGGTCATGTGAAGTATTATATGAAGTTTCAAGGTTAAGTGAGTTAGTATATTAAATAGTGCCATTATATACCTATTTTCTAGTCCTCCTAACATAAACATTCATCACAACCTCATAATTAAATACTGATGTGAGAAGATTCAGATTGGAGAAGTGTATGCCTAGTTAGTCTCTTAGTCTCATGTGTGGCATGCATATCATTGGTTTTTATCAAATAAATTGGTTTATCATAATATTTATGGTAGTTTAATTTAAGTTTTATCTCCATTTTTATTATAAATATAGGTGTAATGTTGATCTAAAAGTGGTGCATCATGGTAGTTATCCCTATTTATAGATTCACCTCATTATTAGGCTACCCACAACCTAGAGGTGTTTCAATTATGACACTTGGATGAGGAGAGCTTAGAAATTTCTTCAAGGGGTGTAAATCTGAGTGAATTTTTTTGGCACACCTAATGGGACTCATTATCCAAGAAGTTGAAAGATTTTTTGTGTTGTCTTTCAACACATCAACCTTTAGAAGTATCTATCCAATCATTAATGGTGACTCTGAAGTTACATCAGCTGGTCAAGTAGCCCATGTTTTCATTTTTAATATTCTTGGTAATTTTTCTTTATATTCTTACTTCCCAATGAATTTCCATGGTTGGTTTTGGTTTTGAGTATTGTTTTACACAATTTGATGAGATATCACAATCTTATGGAATTCCCTATAAACCTTTGTATGATTATTATCAACCTTGTCATGATTATTATTAGATATAATATGACCCTTATCAACCTTATCATGAATTTTATCAATCATATAACTATCCTTCTCAATATCTTGCTCCTTCAAGTTAACCTAGTCATTTCTCAAATCAGTCCATTTCATCTTTCAGGAAAACTCTCTTGGGTTATGAGAGGTACATGATGGATATTGAAACACAAAAGGGAAATGGTAAATATGTTCCTATTCATCTCATTCATAATGTGAGAGATGAATTAGAGATGGTTAAAATAGATTGGGTACCTATTGAGAAAGTAAATTGGCAAAGACTCACATATGAGATGTTAGATATGAGTGGCTTGGTTTTATCCTTAGAGGTACACTAAGAATTAATGAGGATAAACATAAAAAAAATATATCAACCCTCATATCCATCTCCTTAATATTTATATAATTTCTACTTGACCCCTACTTATGAACCCAAATAAGCTTATCAAAGTCATCTTTTTCCCAATCAGTTGGAAGAGAGAGTTGGGAAGACAAACTTTGTTTTTGAAGCAAATCCTTGATATTTAAATTTAGTTAGCTAATAATAAAATGAATAAATACATCTTAAATACAAATTAATTGGAATATAAGCCCTTCTTTCCTTCTCCCATTACATCCCCACCTCAAGAAGAGAGTTTTATATATGAAATCTCAAGTTGGAGACAATGTGGAGAATCGAAACCTAATGAGATCCCAAGTTTATTGAACACTTCATCCACTACTAAAATTGCATTAATAACTCAATAAGAGACTCCTAATAATAACATACTAATCTAGAATAAGGTAGTGGAATCATAGGAAAAAAAGGGATAAAAACCTAGATAAAGAGTATGAAATTGAGAAAGAGCTTGATCCTATGTTTGCCCCTCAAGAGACCTCTTTTTTCCATATAATCCCTATCCTAATCCTTATCCTCATGAAAATGCATATCAAATTCAAGATAGAATTTTTCAAGAGAAACTAGCCAATCAAATTGAAGAATTAGAGTCAAGAATGAAATTGTTGAGTCAATGTGTGATGGAAGGTTTAGAGATAAAACAAGATCATGTGCCTAAACACACCCCATATAACCTTCCTCAAGAGATTATTCAATCTAAATAAAATATAAATGAAGTTATTTTCAAATGGAAGGAATAAAACCATGCTATTTTATCCCAAGTTTTGCCTCCCCTTCCTCAAGAACTCCCAAAAGGATCCCCTACAATTAATTCTCAATCTAATGTTGAGTTCTATGTTCCACCTTCACCAACTAGTTCATCTTATCCTCACCCTATCACCATTTTATTTGATGGAAATGTGGTATGGGAACCTAAAGAGGAGAATTTTTTTGATAATAATTTAAAAAATTCACTTGAAAAGAAATAGCTCCTTGGCAGCCTCATTGGGCTAGGTCACCTGATTACAAAATACCTAGCATTGGCATCACCAAGAAGGATAAATAAAATATCTTACAGTCCTTGAGAAGAAAATTTAGGTTATAAAAATTAAGATACAACTTGAGATCCATTAATAGGTTATAAATGCTAAAGAAGAGGTGATTTCTTATGTCGAATCTTTTGATTGTGTTGATATTGAAGAATGTCTTCCTTGTGTCAAAGAAGAGGAAATCATCATTGGTTATTCCATCATTATCCAAGGTACCATAGATGACCAAGAACAAGTCTCTAATCAGAATTGGGATGACTTTTTTTCAATCATTAGAGCAAGTTATAATCCTCTTCAAGGAGGTTGTGATCTAGTCAAATATGGAGAGGGCAAACTTGACACTCAAGTGGGTATGCAAAGAAGAAACAAATTTTCAAATTTATCCTATCAAGAGGAATATGCATCCTATGATGATTGTTAAAGATAGTCAAAATGGGTTATCATGCTCTCAACTAGTCGATAGAAACACATTAGCTTTTGAAGGATAGAACACACTTATATTGGTCTCATTCTTCCAAGGAACAAGAAACTACTCCTCTTAAAGCCATGCCTATTAAGAAGATACAATCTGATCACAAGATGAAGAGTGGGAAGTAGTATGAGGTATGTGTACAAATTCAAGAGGAATAAATTTACATTGGAGACCTATTTAAGGATGATCTACTTGAGATCAGATCAAGTGAAGTGCCAAGGAATAGGTCTAATCTACCAAGCATACAATCCAAGGATCAACATGTTTTGCATTATGATTAATTTCATGAACAAGATTCAAATAACTTTCATTTTGATCTTGGAAAGGAAGTATGCTTAATTTATAGTTGTGCATAGTTGTTTGTTTTCTATTTTCCCTAAGTGATTTGAGTACACGTGTGTGTTTTGTTAGTGTGTTTGATTTGCTTTGTGTGTGTCCTTTGTTTATGTTTAGGTAATTAGATGTCTTGTCTTGGTCAAAGCCCTATTTTTAAATGTTAGGTATTATTTTTTTTAGACATCAAATGACTCCCTAATATCATGAATAAGATAAGGCTACTGATCTTTAGCATAACAACCATGTTACCCTTATGAGTTACTAATTATTGACCAAATTTGACCCTATAGGTTAAATTAAGACCCCTATAGGGAAAAAAATTGATCTTTAAGTGTTTCTATAGGTCTATTATTATGTCATAAGGTGTATTATAATTATTTTGATGTCATTTCATGTCATATTAGCCTTAGTCTTAGTCATTTTAATCCTTATGTCTTTTTGATGCTTCTAAAGGTCATAAAAAGAGCATTTAATGAATTATAAAACATCCTTGGGTAAATTGAAGGTCTAAAAAGGTGATTTCATGTGCCATGTGATTTAATATGCCTTAATCAATTGGTCTTTTACTAAAAATTTGTAGGTCCTTCAAAAGAAAGAGTAATTTTCTTGGAAAATGGGGAGTTTTCTTGACGCGTATGAACTTGTATGACCTCCTACAGTTGATGAAAATTTATGAGTGTCCTTTGATATTCCAAAAAATTATTCTAGTGATCATCTTGATCAGAAGCTCCAAGAAACTAAGAAAACCACTTCTCTTTTCTTCCACTAGGCTTGGCAAACAAGAATGGCCCTTAGGTTTTTACATGGTATGACCAATAGGAGAGGTTTAAATAAAAATGTTCTTGGGGTGTTTTATAAACTTATTAATATTAAATTTTATGTTTGGTTTCATAATAATGGTTTCCTTTTCTTTATAACCCATTCTTAAGAAGTTAGCTTATCTAGTTTGCTTGCCAATTTATGCACCCTACAAGTTTTGATCTTGTTTGAGCTGGTCAATGCAACTCAATAAGTGGGATTGATTAAAAAGGTATTTAAATCCCATATCACATGTTTAAAATCCTTTGTTTCAAGTTTTGAGCTGATTTGATGAGCCAATCATCTCAAGTTGTAAGATAAAACACCTTTCTATGTTGTAGGCAAGTTTTCACCACTTCCAACATCTTCATGTCCTGGTAATGGTATAAAAGGATGGTGATGGCTTGTTTTAATTTTTAAAATTTTTATTTACTTTCATTATAATATCATCCTTCAAATCAATGAGATGCAATCAATTTTCTCCAAGATTGTCATGCATAGTCAATTGATAGGACTAGGTTAAGGTATTTAACACATCCATAGAGATTTAATTATGGTTTAAAAGTGTTGATAATGATATTATAATGTGAAATAATCAAGATAATACATTTTAATTGGCATAATGAGGGACTTTTATAGTTAACATAGCCACTCACATTGGTTTTTACCATTATCATTCCACTACAAGTACCTAAAAAGGTTTCAAACATTGAAATGAGGTGTTGAAGCTTGACTTGAGATATTTTATATAATTATAAATATTTTTATCCCTTTATAAGAGCATGTATTTTTTAATTGGTTTAGTTTCATGATATAATTTCTTAGACTAACATCACTCCACTGATTGTACCTACAAAGGTCCACCTATAGGTGGCACAATAGAGAACTAAGAATGCTTGATGGAGAAATTTGGAAAGTATAAACCTTATTGAATTATTAAGTGTGAATTAAGTATCATTAAATACATGTTTAAGTTGATAAATTATCAAATAGGTCTTAAAGTTATATCTTTGGATGATGACTAAGTTTATTGATTTTTCCCTTAGAGGTGAAAATAGAGGTCTGAGCCATTTAGTCAAAGTCATATAAAAAGGTTAATAAATTTTTTGGGGTATCTTAATAATCATAAATTATAACCTTCACATAGGAGAGAATATATAAAAAATGAGTGAGGCATTTAGATAGTGAAAAGTAGAAGTTAGAGGTCTTAAATCTGCCTATTTGATCACTAAATTTCTTCACTATTATCTATAGGATTTGGATGACTAAGTGATGTTGCTTCCCAATGTGATAGTGTATAAGAATATATTCATGGTTTATGGTATTAAATGGTGAAAATTATCTTGATTTTGTCCAAGGTTTATCCACATAATTCAAGATGTGGGATATGACCCCATAACACTACCTATAAGTCTTTTTTTCATCACAAATGTATACCTATAGGCTGGCTGTATGGTTATCATGAAGATTGGGATAACCTTGATGATTGACCTCACTCCAGGCATAAAATAAATAATATTAGCTATGGTATGGTGTATATAACTTCAATTAGGACATAAAACATTCAAACAAGGCCTAAATCATATAGTTCCACCTATAAGTTCCCTTCGAAGATAAGAAACACTATTAGGATTGAATTGAGTAGGGTATGCATTAAAGAAGCACTCATAAGTGGTGGAGAGTTTTAAGATTTTATGAATGAACTTAATTTTAATATCAGACCCTCGTGATATTTCCAATAAAATCCATGGATCATAGGATGGGTTTCAAGTACCTATAGTCCACATGAGAGAACCCTACATACTTAGTCTACCTAATCAAAAAATGATCAAGTCACTTTGAGCCAATAATGAAAAAATTAGTATTAAGAATAGATAATAATTACAAAAAAGTTTTATTATTATATAATAATTATTATTACATGAAATCAATGTGAGGGGGGTTTTCAAGGGCAATACACAATCAATTTATTCAGGACCCTGCACACAATATGCCTTCCTCATAGTCTATCTTGGATTTCTGAGGTATTTGGGGGCCAAATTATATGAAAAAGGGAAAAAAATTTGTATATTTAATCTATATTACTTTTATAATATCATACAGTTATAATTTTTTTTAAATTAATAGGGTAAGTACCCTTTGTTTTGTCTCAAATAGAGGGTACTTTCCTTGAGTGCAAACCCTATAGTTTTGAGGAAGGGATATAAGGGAATGATATAAAGTATTATAAAACCTATAATATAGGTGTGGGAAGATTAATCACACTTAAATAAAAATGGTAAGTATAACACATAAGGATAAAACTCAACAAGGTGGCCTAGACACTTAAAGTTGTAGACATGACTATTAGGCATGGTTAGGCCTAAAATCCAAATTGGAGGTCAATTCAAATTATAAATATAGAATAGAATTAAAGTGTATTGTATCAATTTTATATGTTAATTTTATATGTGAAAAATATTTTTAAATTCATATAATTCACAAGGAGAGCCACTTTTGGTTTTGGACCACATCATGGCCTATGTAAATGGAAGGAAATGCTCGAGCAAGCAACTTGGGAGGCTAACATCTCCTTTGACACTTTTCATGGATATTAAAGTGGATATTATGAGTTATATAGGTACATAAAAAACTATTTTATGGCATTGAGTTGATACTTTAATGTCAAATCTTTATGAACAATGGCTACAAGGGTAAAATAGGCCTAAACTCATCAAAACCCTTACTAGTGACCAATTTGATAATATGCAGAATTTATTGCATATAAATTAATATTTTCCCCATAAAATTGATTTAATAATGTATGGGACTCTCTTAGGATACTCCCCATCCTTTTGGACTATATGGAATTGTACATATGACATACAAAATAGGGTTTTCTTGACAATTTTAATGTTTTTATAGGTTATTGGAAGAGTCTAAAGATGCCAATCACATGGGAGGAAATATTGAGACTTAAGATAAATACCCATGACAATTAATTTCTTCAAAAAAATATTAATTACCTCCACAAGATCTCTCATCTCATTTAATCAAAACTATCATAGTGAACATGATAGTGAGAAAGATGAAAACTTCAAGTAAGTTGATTTTAAAGTCTACCTAATAAATATAAGGCCATATATGGAATTGAAACATTTATTTCACCCTATTTTATATATTTTAATGATAAAATAAATCCATTTTGGAATCCAAGTGTGAAAGGTGTGTGGAAAATGGAGTTTCTTTGACTATAGGCAGTGATGGCTCACTTTCAAAGGAATCTACGTGATTTGGAATGTAACCAATGCATGGAAAAGTATGCCCATAACCTATCCCTTTAAGTTAAATCATGAAACATACCCCTAGTTACTTTTGGGATGTTCCAACCGAGCTAAATTATGAAGGTAGTTTTTTGAGCTAGCAAAAGGAATTTCATGCCACATTTCAAGAGTCTCATGACTTGGGGTACCACTTATCTCTTCTAAATTTGCATGATAAATTTTTAATTCTCTTATCATGCACATGTAAATAATTTTATCATCTTGAAAATTTTCCTTTTGACCTTTTGACTTCTTTCTCATCTCGCTCTCAAGCTCTATAAGAACTAGCCATTTTGGCTATTGTAAGGATGCTCCACCTAAGTATGACAAAGCCTTACTCATTTGTATACCATGGATCAATAAATACTACTAATTTTAACACTTATATGATTTTTCATGGTGTTTTCACTTGAATCATTGATATTTATTAGTGATGAATGTTGTTTCCTTAGCATTGTTGTCTCACTCTCTCACTTATTTATATCTTGAAAGCTTCTTCTTGTAGGTCATGTGAAGTGTTCTATGAAGGTCAAGGTTGAGTGATTTAATATATTTAATAGTGACATTTTAGTCCTCTTGTATATTATTCCTAGCCTAAAAATTCATCACAATCTCATAATGAAATACTGATGTGAGAAGATTCAGATTAGACAAGTGTATGCCTAGTTAGTCTCTTGGTCTCATGTGTGACATGAAACTAGTTAGTAGTTATCAAGTAATTTGGTGTATCAATGCATTTAAGTTATTTTAATTTAAATTTTATCTATCTTTTCCTTTCAATCATAGGTGTAGTAGCTATCTAAAAGTGGTACATCAAGGGATCTATCTCTATCTAGAGATTCACCTCAGTCTTAGGCTACCCATAGCCTAAAAGTGTTTCAATTGTGACACTTGGATGAGAAGAACTAAGACATCTCCTCAAGGGGTGAAAATACAAGTTGAAATAAGTCCATAATGAAAAATTTATCTTTTCTTTACATAATTATTTCTTCCTAAGGGTCTAAATACAATATTCATAACTAGTTATGACTCCTTTTGCAAAAAGGTTCAACATAAAATAACATAAGTAATTATTCATGACTAGCATAACTATAGCAAAAACACTAATTTTTAGTTCATTTAAAAAATATTGATTGTTATTACCAATAACAATCCCATAGATATTTATATATGTTACAATCATTTTTATATATGTTTAGTTCCATTAACTCTTCACATTTTTATAGCCATGGAGATTCATAATGCTTAACAAACTAGTCACTCATAGAAAAGATTTAAGGAAACCAATTTGTCAATCTATTTGAAAGCATCATGTAAGTTAAATAATTTTGGCACATACATGAATCTTCTTAAGGTCTTATAAATCAAGGATTGATAATAGTAACATCTTATTTTAAGATTGAGGTCTTAATAATATAATGCATATGTCTTTTGATCCACAGTTGGAATATTATCCAAACTCTATTTTTAATAAGAATATTACAAGTAGTCTAGATGATACAACATTAGTAATACAACATATTCATTAATATTTTATAATAAGTGAGAGATAAATATTTTATTTTAATCAAGTATAGAAGAACTAAGAAGTCTTTAATGATATTCCACATCCACTCCCAAGCATATACTAGTTATTAGAAGGAAGGCTCACCACTTGATATTTTTTCATCATCAAGATGATGATCTAGCCACCCCAAATATCAAGACTCCAAACTATGAAATATCACTTAATAAATGCAAGGATAAATATATAGTCAAGGGTATCTTAATACAAGGTAAGACTATGCACGCACAACAATCTAAATTCCTAGTTTTACCCATGGAGACTCTTAGTCCCAGATACAATATAAAAATCATTCAAATGATCATTAAGGTGAGTCAAATCCATCATGAATATAATATTATAAATAAATTTATTATAAAATAACAAGGTCCACCAAAATATTGGAGTATCAAGAGTATATCTCTATAGTACATCCCTTTGATAGTCATTAGAGGGTTAAGCAATATATCATCATGTCTCATCATGAGAGGACATAAAAAATTACACCATGACATTCAAATAATAGTCAATAATTACACCACCATGTCCAACATAGGAGGGATAAATATTCTTCTACCATTAATATGCTACTCATAGACCCCCATCACCTAGTGTCACAACATCGTATAATACACTTCAATAAAAAGCTAAAACATCCAAGTCAAACAAGAAAGAACACAACCTATCATAGGCCCTTAACTAGGCAAAGAACTACAAGGAATCCAATGCAAAACCATGTCAAGATAATTAGATAAGAATAATAAACCAAGTGGTATTTTTCCCCTTTAATCAAAAAAAAACAAAGAACTATAGTTTTTTCATTTAAACTAAGGAATAATCTCTCCAAGACCCTCAAATGGGCAATCAATACTTGGCAGACAATGTACAAGCATCAAAAAATAATAAAATATGTAGAATAAACCAAGTGGTCTTATTCCACGAAAATTAATAAGAATAAGAAAAGAATATCATTTCATTCGAAAAAAAAACAAAAAACATAACTTGTTAGGAAGCCCACCTATCAACCTTCAAAACACGTGAGCACTATCCTCTAGTTGTCTAGACTTGACTCTCCTAGATCAATTTTACTATCTATTACTTCTCCTTATCCTTTTATAGGTCTACATTTTTTTCAATTTGGAAAAATTCCCCAACTAATGAAACTTTAATTATATATATAGACATTCTATAATAATCCAACCACCTCTATTTTCCTATCCATACCTCATTAAGGGATGTTCCTTCCCATGATCAATTATGGTACATGGCATACCTTGCATATTTTTAAAGTTGCTTCTGGGAATTATTTACCTCTTTTCCCCCTTGATCTTAGTAATAAGGAAATTCATAGAAGATCTACTAATCATACACTATACATTCTAGATGTTGGCAACAAGATCTTTAGCTTAGATGACAACAAGTTTCACCCACCAATCTTAAATTTTGGCCACCTAAAATAGAAAATAAGGTAATAAAGGTTCAAAATTAAGGAACCAAATACTTAACACATGTTTAAGAAGGTTTAATATTGATTACTGATATAACCATGATTAGCATAGTCTATTTTCCTCATTGGCCATTTTCTCATTCCTACACAATCAATGCACACATTAAATTCCTCTAACCTAATAACCAAAGCTAAAAATTTAATCAAATAAGGAAATTTGGATCAATTAACCTTATTTAATCATTCATGTAATATCAACACACATGTAGATAATTTAATATGATTCAATACATAAGTAGTTGTCATTTGATATGCTTATAAGCAATGATTCAACGTGATTTAAGTAAATATAGCTCATAGACATAATCAAATTTCATAAATAGACACTACATAAAGAAATGTCAGCATCATGATTTTATAAGTAAGAAATGAAAACATGATTCATAATATGTCTTTCTCATGGTTCCCAACAAATGATATCCTTCATGAAATCCTTTCAAGCATCAACTAGACATGAATAAACCACCTAATTAAATAATTAGAACATATAAATCATAATTTCATAGTCATATTTTCATAGATGAGCACTATGAAAAATAGGGCCTTACACTTATGGTTTTATGCCAAAGAAATTAATATTAATCTCAAGTAGTTATATACTTATTTTATCAAGGTTTAATAAACTCAAAACATTATGAACAATACTTGAATATTGAGTTTTCATGTAGTGGATTTGAATAATATCCCCACTCAAAACTACCTAAATATGTTTAGAACTTAAAACCCACATATATTAAAAAATAAAATTATTACAAATAAATAATTAAAAGGAGATTACTATTGCATGCTATCTTGAAATCATGCAAAAACAATGAATAAGGTTATTAAAAAAATACATGTATTTCTTAATGAACAAATATTAGTTATAATTACAAGCTATGTACTTTTAAAATTAGTGTGAGAAAGTTACTTGACATAAAAAGAAGCATATCTGACCTAAAAGCAAAAGTATATAAGATCCAATGTGTTGTCATGATATTTTGCATTTCATGACAACACCCACAATTATGCTCCTATAATAAATTAATGGTGTTTAAAAGACAAGGAAAATGATTTGTTTATCTTAAATACTTCTACTTCATTTCCCAATGGACAAGGCTTGATTTATGTATAAAATCTAATCCATTGATTTCTATTGATAATATCTTATAAAAGACTTCTTCACTTTTGTTCACCAAAGAACAAGTATTGTGGTCAATTCATATCACCAAGAAATCACTTGAATAGTATTATATCAAGTTTCTCCATGAATCAACATCTAAGGTTATTATAACTAAATAAATATATCATTGGGATGAGGGAAAAGAATAAAAAAATTCAACATGAAGCTCATTGAATCTATAAATTTGATCCACAAGAAAACTAGTTAACTTTTCCAAGCCCACATAGTGAAATGATACTTTGAAGTGTTTTTATAAGTTACATTTAGATTTTTAAAGCTTGGTTAACATAAAAAAAATTAAATAATGTAAAATTCACTTCTAAAGTCCATAAAATATGAGGATGTCAAAACATATCAAATTAATTTTTAGTGGGTCTTCAAGCCTATTTTATTAAATTGGGTTCTAAAGACAAATTTTATAATGTAAAATTCACTTTCAAATCTTGTAAGTTACTGCCCAAATTTAAAAACTTATCAAATTCAGTTTCAAGTGGATTTATCAATCCTATTTTACAAAAAAATAGATATTCATAGTTCATTTTACAATTTAAAAATGATAGCTAAAGCCCACAGGCCACCACTATAAAAAATGTAGGTTAGTTTAAAAGCAATGTGTTATATTTATGTATCCATATCTTACATTTATGTTAATAATGAAATGTAATCCTCTCATAATTTAGATTTTATATGTAACATCTACAAATATATGAACTTGAATTTTCATATTTGAGATAAAGTAATGTAGGTAAGAGGGATCCTGAAGTAATCACTAACATTAAGGTTCTACATGGCATTCCAACATAAATTGGTGTGATTATTGAGTTTACAATCTCATATCAAGAACTTGGTGAGATGGCTAATGAAATTTAAAAATATAATGGAATCAAGCTAGAGAAGTTATAAAAAAATAATATGTAATTTTTATAGATCAATATGTTCTATTTCAAAGCTTATGGAGATATTTCAATGTCATCCTAAGTTTTGAAAAGTGCATGAGATTTTTGTGAATGTAGTGATTTCCCACCATGATCTCAAATTATCTTGTAACATGATTTGGTATATATGTTTCTATAGGATAATATAAGTGGATGACATATAGATAACTAATGGCATCAAAAATATAGTAGTTTCTTTACATGTTTATTATGGAATTAAAAAGTCATCTTTCGCTGAACTCTACTCAATCAATAGACTAGAGTTCATGGTTATTGAGAATGCATTATTTTCATATTCTTACATATAATTCCCATTATACAACACATTGGGTGCATATTCTATGAAATATATTGTAAACCATGTTGATATACAAGCTGTGTTTAGTGTTCTTGAGAACTTGAAAAACTTTCTGAGCTTCTTATAGAATCTTTCATCACTTCATCTTATTATGGTGATTAATGGGATAGAATAATTTATGGAATTTATTCCATCCAAAGTAGATGGTCTTGTTTATAATGTTGGGGGTTGTGGAAACCATTGAAAAAATATTTAAAGTGTTGAACTATTTAATCCATCTAAAAACAAATGATTGATGATTTAGAGTCTAAGATGTCTTTGATGTGTTGTTATTACATATGGGGAACTACATTTTGTTCTAAAATGGATAACATGTTTGACTCTATTTTTCACTCACTATCCAAATAATATAGATCTTAAAAATTAATTCCCTAATGAAGTGAATCTTTATTATGTTTTTTACTTGATAAATGACCATTTATCAAATCATAGGCTAGATAATTAACCTAAATATGATTCAAACTTTTAAAATTATGTACTAATAGAATATAACATTTATTTTAAACTAATTATGTAAATTTCACAAAATATTATGTTGCTTTATAAATTTATTTCATGGGTTTTAGTATAAGTTTTCCTTTTAATGTTGCACATCTTGGATAACTATCTAATTTGTGTAAGCTTATATGATGGATACAAAGTTTAAAGAACAAGTATGTGTATGTGTTCTAGTTAGATTATAAGTTATGTCTTCCATATGTGATGAAACCTTCATGAACCAAGTCTAAGATTGATATGATGTTGAATGAGGGAAACTATTGTATGCAATAGAAAAAATTGAGGGAAATGAGTCTTCCTATACTGGTAAATCTCAAAATATAGATTTTTCACATAATGCACAAAGCACCAAATAAAATAAAAATTACATAATGGGATCTATTTTCTCAAATTAGAATGCATGTAAAAATCCAATGATTTAATATATCCTCATGTTTGATTTAATACAGAGCATGTTTATAGTAAATGGAATAAATAACCAAATTGTATTATTAGATGATCTACCTTTGATAATGCCTAGCATATTTACATTTGATGTGACTAATAAAGGACTTAAGTTCTAAAAAATCAGGAATCAAACAAAAAAATTTACAATACATTTGTCAAGAATAAGGGTTCTTAAATTGATTGGTGGGAAAAATCAAAGAGTAAAACTCACTCATAATATATACCAAGATGCATACATATATTTTCTTGATGATATTTTCAATGGATGTAGACACTAGGAATCACATCTTCAAGGAATTCTTTCAAGGAATTTTGAGTTCAATGACCATATTATATGTGACTCATTAAGTGGAATTCTTACCTCTTGCATACCTAATATTAGTAATGCAAGATGGCATGATTAATTGGGATATTTAATAAAACTATATTATCTAATAAGGATAGATTTAATAATATTTATTGGTTCAAATGATCAAGCTTTAGAGGCTATTAAATTATAAAATAATTAATTCAATTTAGAAATTAGTGAAATACAGAAATGGAGTGAACATATTATTAATTAATAGATTGGACCTTAAAAACTTTGTAAGTAAACTAATACCCCAAATATCCATAATTTAATTTAAAATATGTATGATAATGGGAGTGAAAAGGGTGAAAAATATCTTGAGCTTAAGAAAGAACATATTATGCAGGATGAAGAGAAACAAGTGGAAGGAGTCAAATATAGTTGTATCAATTAAGAAAGGTTTTTATTAACAAAAAATGTTATTATCCTTTCTAATAAAAATCACTTTTTCTCCCTCTCACTTTCTATTTTTCCATTTTTTTAATAACTTTAAAATGTCATATTTATGTTTTTAGTTCATTTTTGAAAATACTAGCAATGAAATGGAAACAAGTTACCATAGATATGGTAATGAAGATGATTAAAAGGTGGTTACACCTATTTTTATCTATAAATATAGGTTATGTTCGTTTTAAAAGGACTTTTTGATAGTAGGAGAACTTTTTTCAATATGGAAGGAAGGATTTTGTATGTACAACCCCATGAAGGATCAATATAAAAATAATTTATAAGACTTTTGTGAAATGAATTTTTATAGAATAATGATATGAATTAGTATGTCAATATATTTTTAATATTAATATTTTAATTTTCTAAAATAATATTTTTAGATAGTCAATTAATTCAACTATTTTAAGTGTATAAGTTCTATTAAATCTACATTAGGATTTTTTACCATTTTGAAATCTTAGTGAGGTTGAAAATAGAATTTATGCCTACTTTTATTTGGAAATACAAGATTGTTATATATATTTATTTGTAATGATATCCATACTCATTATTGTAGGTATCTTGTCTATATGTTTATAATATGTCTTTCTCATCTCATTTTCATGATAAAGGTTTCCTAAGTTAAAGAGTTTTAGTGTTTAAATACCTAGAGTTATACTTTTTTTCCATGGGTTAATTATAGTATATTTATTTTTTAGATATATATAACTATCCCATTCCCTCTCCTCTCTTTATCCTTTCCATTATGCCCCTTCATTTTTCATTTCTATCACCTTGAAGTATTTTTTGGTTAAAAGTAAAACCCCTATAAAAAATAACTCTTTTGTAAATATATATAAATAGATTTAATTCCCACATCCTTATTGGAAGTTCACATTTTTCACCTTAAAAAAAATTTCAAGACAATTTGTTTTTCCAATTCCATTGGGGATCAAGGTGCTTTTAGAATATGATCTTTAGACATTTCAAGGAACCTCCCCTAGAATAGAGGTTGATGAATCCATTGAGATTAAGTACCTAGTGCCTAAATATTTATTAATGAAAAACTGGAATCGGTTCACCCCAAATCCAATGTTTTCCTTGTCCCATGAGAAAAAAAATTGGTATATTATCTTTTCCTTAATAAATTGAATTACCTTCAGGATCAAGAAAGATATTTCCAAATTTTTTAGGAGAAATTTATCAATATGTAGATAATCATATCCTTGATTTCATGGTATCATAAAAAATCTTGGGAGTTATGTATGAAGATGTCATTGTGAGTGTTTCAACAATAAACTCTCACTAGATATATTATTGAGTAGTTATAGCACATAGAAAATGGATGCATTACAAATTAAGAATCTTTAAATAACAAGCTCATGAATATATTCAAACCATATTTTGATGTGAGTGAATTATTTTTAGATTCATTCCAAATCAAGAAAAAAAAATGAGTAGATGAAAGAGTTCATAGGATGTTTAGATAAAATATTGACACTAATTCCATAAGAATATCAAATCAAATCAAATCAAAATCAAAATCAAAATTTAGAAGCATTTCAAGCCCATTTTACAAAATCAGGTTTCAAGGATAAATTTTACAATGTAAAATTCACTTCAAAATCTTATAGGTCACTACCTATATTACAAAACTTATCAAATGTAGTTTTAGATGATTTATCAAGCATATTTTCCAAAAAAAAAGATATTCATTGCTTATTTTACAATGTAAAAGTGATAGTTAAAGCCTACAGGCCACCATTATAAAAAATGGATCTTAGTATGTAATCAATGTGTCAAATTTATTTAGCCATATATTACATTTTTAATGGTAATTAAAATACTTCCTCTTAGGATTTAGATTTTATATGTAGTTCTACATGGATATGTAATCAACTGTTTATGTTTGAGATAAAACAATGCAAGGAAGAGGGATCTTAAAGTCATATTTAACATTAATGTTTTACATGACATTATAACATATATTTATTTTCTAGTTGAGTTAATAATATTTTATCAAGAACTTGGTGTTATCAATCTAGATAAGTTACAAATAAGAAAATTGAATGTTTATAGATCAATGTGTTCTAGTTTTAAACTTCAGAAGATATTTCAAGATCATCCTAAGATTTTAACAATACATTAAAATTTTGTGAATGCATGTGAATCCCTATCATGATCTCAAATTATATTATAGTAGTATTTCATATACATGGAAATATAAGAGAATTTATGTGGATGAAATATGGATAATTATCAATGTCATGGAATGTAATAGGTTCTGGGTGTGTTCATCATGGAATTATAAAAGGATCTTACATTAGACTCTACTTAATCAATAGCCTAAATTGAATGGTCATTGAACATGCATTAATTTCATATTATTACATATTTGTATTTTTATATGACACATTGGTTCTATATTATATGAAATATATTGTAAACCATTTTGATATACAAGTTATGTTTTTTATTCTAAGAACTTAAATATCCTATAAATATTCTTATCAAATATTTCATCAATTCATCTTACAGTGGTGATTAGTGGGATAGAACAAATTATGGAATCTCTTATATCCAAAGTTTGAGGGTGTTATTTGTACTATTTGGGGTCATGGAAACCATGGTAAAAAATATTTCAAGTGTTGAAGTTTTAATCATTTAAAAATAAATGGAGGGAGATTGAATGTCCACGATGTCTTTCATGGGTTTTTATTGTATATGAAACACTATATTTTGTTTACAAAGAGAGAAAATGTTTGTCTCTATTTTTCTCTCACTATCCAAATAATGTAGATATTAAAAAGGAATTCCCTAGTGAAGTGAATGTCTAATATGTTTTTACCTAATAACTAACTATTTAGTAGATCACAGGATGGTTAATGAACCTTGATATTCTTCTACATTTTGAATTGATGCACTAATAGAATATGATGTTGATCTTAAACCATTTACATAAATTTATAAAAATATTATGTTTTTTTATAACTTAATGTCATGGGTTGCTAGTAAAAGTTTTGATGTTCAATCTTAGGAGTTTCTATTATAAATTTTGGTATTCATGTTAAATGGCTTGTGTAACTACCTAATTCATGTATCATGTAAGCTTGTATGATGGCTATAAAGTTTGAATAAATAAATATGTGTATGTGTGTTAGTTATACCATAATCTATGTCTTCCAAATGTAATGAGACTACCATGAACTAGTATGAAATTTTTGATATGATGTTGACTGAGGGAAATTTTTGTACGTATGAGAAATAATCAAGGGAAGGGAGTCTTATTCTAATGGTAAAGCTCAAAATTGATATTTTTCACCTAATGCAAAAAGAACTAAATATAATAAAAATATTTTCCCAGGATCTATCTATTCAAAATAAAATACATGAAGAAAAATTTCCAATGATTTTTCTAATGTATCCTCATATATGATCAAATATTGAGCTTCTTTTTAGTAAATGGAATAAAGACCAAAATTCTATGGTGAGATGAGTTGCCTTCAACAGTGTTTACCATACTTATATTTTATGTTACTAATAGAGGACTTATATATATATAGTAAATAAAGATGAAATATTTAATTTTAGAGAATATACTATTAAGATAAAGGGGTATTAACTTGAGTGGTAGGAAAAATCAAAGAGTGTGACTCACTTGTGTGATATATTAATATACACATTCCTATCTTCTTGATGATCCTTTCAGTGGATGCAAAAACTAGGACTCACATCTTCAAGGAATAATTGAAAAGAATTTTGAGTTCAAAGACTATATTGTATGTGACTCACCAAATGGAATTATTATATTATTCATACCTCATTATAGTAATGCAAGATAACATAATTACTCTGGTTGGTCAATAAACCTATCTTCTCATAGAAGGCATATATTTTATGAGATTGATTGGTAAAATTAATCAAGCTTTGAAGGCTATAAAATTATCAAAGAATCAATTCATTTGAGCAAGTACTGAAATGGATAAAATGAGTGAGCATATGAGTAAGGAACATATAGGACCTCAAAAACCTTGTAACTCAAATAGTACCCTAAATATTTAGAATTCATTATAAGATATGAAAATAATGGTAGTGAAAAGGGTGTAGAGGGTATTGAGTTTAATAAAAAAACATATTTTGAGGGATGAAGAGAAGAAAGAGAGAGGATTTGAATATAGTTGCATTAGTCGAGCAATGTTATTCTCAACAAAAATATCTTCTTATTTCTACTATTTCTATTTCTCACTTTCTATTTCTCCTCCCTCTCACTTTCTATTTCTCCATTACACTTTTGTAATAACTTTAAAAGGTCATTTTTAATTTTTTAAAGTCATTTTTGAAAACGTAATATGAAATAGAAATAAATTACCATAAAATTGGTTATAAAGGTGGTTACAAGGTTTTTACACTTATTTAAATATTTAAATATAGGATATGCTCATTGTAAAAGGACTTTTTGATAGTACAAGAAATTATGTAATGATGGAAGGATCTTATATGTACATCCCCATGAAGGATCAATATAGATATAATTTATAGGACTTTATTACATGAATTTTTATGGATGAATGATTTGTGTGAGTACATCAATGTACTTTTATCTTCCTCTTTCAATTTTCTAAAATAATTGTTTTAGATAGTCAATGAATTCAAATATTTTAAGTGTAGAAGTTTTGTTAAAATTGACATTAGGAATTTTTACCATTGTGAAACCTTGGTGAGATTGAAAATATAGTTTGTCTATTTTTACTAGGAAATACAAGGTTATTTTATATATCTATTTGTAATGAAATCCAATCTCCTTGGTGTATGTATCATGTTCATATATTCAGAATGTGTCTTTCCTATATCATTTTGATGATAAAGGTTTCCTATGTTAAAATCTCAACTCTTAGATTATTCTAGTGAGTTTTAGTGTTTAGCTACCTATATTTATAATTTTTATTCCATGGGATCATTATAGAAACTTTCTATGTTTAACAAGTTATAATCATCCCATTATCCCTCTTCTTACTCCTTTCCATTATTCCCCTTCATTTCTCATTTAGGTCACATTTATGTACATGTTGGTTAAAGTTAAAACCTCCATAATAACATTTTTTCTCTAAATAGTTGTAAATAACTTTATTTCTTTCATCCCTTTTTATTTCAATAAAGTTTACTCCACCCTATAATAGGAGAGGGACTCTATTCCCATGTTGGTTATTTCAAGTCCACGTTTTTTCCCCTAAAAAAATTTTCATCCAACACAACATTCTGTCAGATTTACCATAAATATTCCATTATTTTTCATGGAAGACCACAAATTTTATTCAAAACCAAAAATAGAGTGTATTTTACCATAGATAAAAATAAATTTTCTTCCCTCTTTGAAAACTATTACAATACCCTAGTTTACTATATTTATTAAAATAAAAATGAAACATTCATTATTTATCATAAAAACTCTAAAGAGATACTTATTATCAATAATTGATTCTAGATATGAAAAAAACTACATGACCATACTTACATACTTCTAGACTTATGTATTGATTTTCATAAAAATCTAAAACTAGGAAAGAGAGGAAAAATTATCTAAAAATTAACAATGCATGTTTCCTTTAAATTAAAAGTGTTTCATTGACTTACGTAGATGAAATTGTCAAGAAAAAAATATAATTATTTTCATGTAAACTTCTTGTATCTATTTAGAGTAGACTCAAATATTCTTTTGTAGTTAATTATCTCCAACATAAAGAAGAAAAATAATATCATACTTGAATTTAATGGAATCAACATAATAATAAGTGCACCTTTATAAAATTTATGATATTTACGGGATGCTCTAGACATATTACAAAAACCAAAAATGGACTATTCAACCAAATCAAAACAACCACCAATCCTCAAATCCAAAAACTATTGAATGTGTAGGAAAGGCATCTCAAAAAAGATGGATGAATTGATGATAACATGTACTAATAACCTAGTTACATAATGAAAAATTGGTGCCAAAATACCAAGAATCACCTGTGAAAACCCTTTTCCAAATTTACAATGAGTTCCACATATATATCTTACCCAATTCTTCAAGATAATAAAAATGAGTACTTCTTTAGTCAAATATGCATATTAATTTAAAAATAGTCACCAAATAATAATATTCATTGAGAATGACAATATTTTAATGATAGGATATTATTGTGTCAACTTATAATTCAATTGATCAAGAATATTAAAATTTGATATACCATGGTACCATCTAATTAAAAAATTGAAACTACAATGTTCCTATTGAGTATGATGTTGATGCCAGAACTTGATTATTAATGTTAGACTTAGTTTACTTGGTGTTTTATTAGTTTGTGAAGGTTATTTAATTCAATTATTTTGTATAAAATTATTTGTTTAACATTGGACACTTTATAGAGACTTTCTAAAAAATAACATGAAGTGCCATGTAGAGTGTAGTTCACTGAATGTTTACATAACTAAGTTAAAAAACATATCGATTCATCCCCAAGAGGTGGGGAATTTTTTAAAAATATTATTTAACTAAAATTAAATTTATTTTGTTCACTTACATATTTTATATATATCTGGAGTGCTTAGTTTATCTAGTGTGTATGAGTTGCTTTCTTTCTAAGAAAGGCTTCTTCCATGTTAACCTTATCTTATTAATGAGTCAACCTTTTTTTTTTTAGTATACTTTAATTTATATTAGATCATATTTTTTATGGGTATATTTTTATTTTTATTATTAATTAATAACATTCTTTAATTAAATTTTCACTTTATGCTTTTTCTATAGATAACTTGTCGTGCAAGTTATCTTATAATAGGCTTATTTTAGCCTTAATTATCAATAATTTTTTTTGTCCAAACAAGTTTGGCATAATAGTTATTATTTTAAATTATTTTTAAATTTTTTTATCTCTAATTTTTATTTTATGTATAAAAAAATGGAAACTATAAATCATGTCTTCTAATTTGAAGTCATTGCATGCAATTTTTGTCAATAATCACACTTACAATACTACTAGATTAACAACTAGTAACTCTAGGACATATTGGTTGATATATAGATATGATTTTAGAGTAAAAAAATATGATTTAAATTCCTCCATAAATTTAAATTTTTCATTTGGTATTTTATCCTCTTTCAAGAAAGCTTCAAATGATTTCAAGCCATTATCAGGGGTATCATGGCTTTAGTGAATTCTACTTCTATGAATATTCCCAAATTCAAAGCTAAAAACTTTGAATATTGGAGAGATAAGTTGAAGAGAATAATTATATGGAAATGATTTTGGGAGTATTTTATCCATGGGTACACACACCACATATAAATTGGAATACGTTGAATCAATATTAAAAAATAACAAAAAAGGATAAAGAAAAAAAGTGGAGACTTTTCATCCTTAAAAACTTTAAAATACAAGGTTAAAAAATAGTGTGGTCATTCCTTATAGTCCCTAAGAATATATACAGGAGGTGAATTTTTGGCTAATTAACTAATGAGTTTTGTGCTTCACACATAATTAAAAGGTCGATACCAACTTATTACACACCACAATAAAAACGTGTAGTAGAAAGAAAGCATATATCCATCATGGAATTAGAAAGGAATATGTTGGAGAATAGTCAAATATAAAGATTTTTTTTCGCTAAAGTAGTAAAAATGATAGTCTACATCATTAGAATAATTCATATAAAGGAAATCAATGAAAAGATAACTTACTAAGCTTGGTATGGCATAAAACCAATGTTTGTTCATCTATAGTTATTTTTTTGTTCATATTTTGTATATGTTATAGAAGAGAATAGGGAAAAAATATATCTAAATTTATTTCCTCATATTTTCATAGGTTTTAGTGATAAAATAAAAGAATAAAAATTTTATAATCTTTCTAGTAAATCCATAATTATTTATAAAAATTATATTTTTTAAAATGAGGTATATATTAATTTGATTATGTAGATATAGAGGTAATAAGTGAAGGAGTAAAAACTATTTAAGATTATTTTGAGGTCTTAAAAATTCCTAAACATGTTTCTATTTCAAAAAGAAATATGTTTTCTCTTTTTAAGAGACTAGTCATCTATCTTCATCAAACCCAAACAAGTACAAGAAATTTTTGAATCCTCATTCAGTCAATAAAATGTTAGATAAAAACTATGAGATGGGTATCACAAGGATAAAAAATAATTAAGGTGTTTTTTATGATGTGTATGATGAAAATACTATGTCTACATTGTCATTTGTGTCTAGTGAACTTAGAAGGTATGCATAAAATTTTCAAAGGAATGATTGGATTGATGCTATGAAAATTGAGAGAAATGATACATGGAATAATGTGCATCCTACATTAAATAAATATGTCATTATAACCAACTGGTATAAAATACCAAATTTAAGACTAATTGTGCAGTTGACAAATGAAGAAGCTAGACTAGGTGTAAAAGGGTTGGCATAAACATATGGTTTTTATTATGAGGAAACTTATCCATGTGTTACATGAAGATACTATAAGACTAATAATTGGTCTATATAATCATAAAATATGTAAAATATATAAAATAGATGTCAAAAGTGCATTCCTAAATGGAGTTATTTAATAAGAAGTTTATGTGGGGTAGTCATAAGGTTTTGAGGTAAATGGTAAGGAATTTTGGTAGATAAGTTAAAGAAATATCTCTACGGTCTGAAATAAGGTACAATAGCTTGGTACTCCAAAATTTATAACTAGTTATTATTGGCCAAAATTGGTCCATGTACAAAAATTCATTTGGATTTGGTGTGAGAAGTTGAGTGGAGTCCTAGTTGAGAGAGTGACCTGATGATGGAGGGAGAATATAGATTTCATGATCCTATCACATGTCACTTATAAAGATTTTGAAACACTTTAAGCAAGCTTAAAGTGTGAATTTAGTGATTTTAAGGAAATAAACCATCATAGCACATCATGCAAGAATGAATAGGTCAATTTGGTTGTGCATTTAATAAATGTATAAAGGAAGTCAACTAATGTTGCATAAATTCATAAGAATGATGTATTTTGTGGCAAGGTCATCCCCTATAGGTTGGTTTTTTGAGGTGTTTTCTATCTTAAGATATGAGCCTTCAAAAATGATCTGGCAGTGTGGTGTGTGCTTGAAAACATCAAATTAAGGCCATAAGGAATAAGAATTTAGACTTAAAAATATTAAAATAGGTTTAAATGAATGGAAGATGCCAAGTGTTAAAGCCTCACTAAAGTAGATTGAAGATCAATGGCATATGGTTGATCAACTAGGTCAATAAGTCAAATATAGATCTACGATATGTGTTCAATCATGAAATCAAATGTCAATGGTGAGATCAAGTTCAATAGGTTATCAAATCCTAAGATTTAATGTGATGCTACTAAGTGTCTTGATCAAAATGAATTAATAGATCAATGGTACACGTTTGATAATGTAGATCTAAGATCGATGACACATGTTCAACTATGTCAAGGAGATCGAAGGTGCACATGAGGTCAAGAAGTTAATAAGCCTAAATTATATGAAAGGCCACCATGTGTCATAAGTGAATTAACTAGATGGAAGATAATAAAAAAAAAACATAGAAGGTATGTAGAGTTGCTAAGTGGCACAATCTAGAGATTAGTTCAAATATCAATGACAACATTGAAGGTCAAAGCTAGGAGACTCCTGAGGAGGTTGATGGAGTAGATTTTATCAATTTGTAGGGGACACAAGATGAATAAATGTGTTAGGATTTGTAATTATCATATAAGAAGTAGTGTGGCAAGGGGATGCCACATAGGTGGACATTATAGATCAAAAGATTACACCACCCAAACATGCAAATGTATAAATACAAAGATCAAATATGATCTAGGTTGCTAGAGTAAACTCTATAATTTTGATGCCACCATTAAAATCTTAGTTAAACCTCTCAAAGACCTCAGGGATAAGTTTTACATCTTATTGATAATCAAGAGACTAGGTAGTCTATGGTTCTTCATTGAAATCATGACTATATGAAAACTAATAAAAGAATTAGTTTTATCTACAGTAGACCTATGTTTAGAGTTTGGAGTAATGGTAGAGTTGTGACTATGAAAGGAATTTTAGAAGGGACAATAGATAAATGAGTCCAAGGGACTATCTGATAACATAAAGAACATATAAATATAGATATGGTGCTATATCTCATTAAAAAAATGGAGAAATTTGGTAGTTGGAAAGTGCAGGTGGAGCATTCAATACATTTTCAAGGTCTTTGGGGAATTTTCCTTTTTTAAGTGGATCATGACTCATCATCCTCAACAAGTTCTTATCTAATAGTGTGTTTTTAAGCCAATTAGAGTGCTTGAAATCTATTTGGAGCAAGTTAACATTAATTTATAGAGGCAGGATTAATGTTAATCAATCCAAAAGTGGTTGGGCCTCATTTATTGATTTCTATATGCTCACTTCCTTCTCTCTCTTCCTCTTTTCTTATATATCTCCCATTTCTACCCAAATAAAATAAGACTCTTATGATTTTGGCATACCCAAGCTATGTTAATATTTGTACTATAACACTTATTTGATGCAATAAAAGATTGAATTCCTCTATTCACAAGATAAATTGAAGTGTGTTATATGAATTCATTGATGTATTTTAGTGAATGTATGATTTCATTTACCTCTATCTAAATTTTCTCACCTTAATGAAGTGTTTTTTAGTTTTCAAAGGTCATTCTAAGTTACATAGATAGTTTTTTGATTAGATTAGAAGTGGACAACTGCCCTCCTATGCTATGTTGAGAGCTAGTCAGTGCATTTTTTGTGAAACACTTATGTGAAAGTTGATCAAATAGTGAGTGAAGTGATATTTTTAGGTTTTAAATCTTTTGATATTGTGTTATGTGCAATTATAAGTGTTAAAAACATTGGTTTATCACCTAATTTTACATTCTTTTATGATTTTCCTATCAATTTATCTCCCTTTTCCAAGTATAGAATTAGTTTAGGTGATAGATCCAAGGGAACCAGCCCCCTCTAGAGGTTCAACCTCACTATAGGATACCCACAGCTTGAGGTTGATCACATTTTATGGCTTAGTTGGAGGGAGACATAATAAACCCCTCTAATGGTGCAAATTAAGTCCACAATAGTTTCTAGCATGCCCAATGGGAGCACTTTATTCACTAAGTGAAGAGTTATAGTGTTCTCATCATTTAATCATCCTTTAGAGGTATGTGTGAAAACACCAATGGTGAATCCAAGTATCTATCAACTAGTATAATCATCCCAAGTGCATAATCATCATTATTTGGTATGTATCATCACCTACTTAATAAAAATGCATGTTTTTTGATTCCTTATCCTTCATATTAGATTAGAAATATTTATGGCTTTACCACAAATGACACTCAAGAATTAGTGAGTAAACCTTGTTAGATTTTATCTCTCTATTCAACTAGAAAGGATTCTTAGGGAGATAAAACTTGATCTGGAAAAATAATTGAGATAGATTGATATGGTGGAAGAGTGTTATGGGCAACAATAAAATCTTGAACACCATGTCTTTGTTTAA
This sequence comes from Torreya grandis, assembly GCA_037957365.1. Taxonomy (NCBI): domain Eukaryota; kingdom Viridiplantae; phylum Streptophyta; class Pinopsida; order Cupressales; family Taxaceae; genus Torreya; species Torreya grandis. The sequence goes on along the minus strand of JARHVA010006701.1, from coordinate 458,349 downwards.
GAGCATGAGTTGAGGTTTTAGGGAAAATGCTTGGTTAGTCAAGACCAAGCCAGGAAAGAAAATGACTATCAATTTTTCTCAAGAAAGAGATCAACCAACCCTAGACCCTAATTTCCCTCTCCTACTCCTATTTATGTTCAAACCTATCCCCTTATTCCACTTTTTCAAAGCTCATCTTTATGAAGAGTCAAGTAAATCATTAAATACCATTCAAATGAAGAACATTAATCCATCCTATCATAGATATTTATGACAATTAACCTAACTTTGTCATACCCTCTCTTGTGGAACCACCCTCTTCTATACTCATTCAAGAAGAGGAGAAGTTTGTTGCATCTTACACATTCCCCTCATGGAAATAAATCAAGGAAGGTATAAATAATAAGGAGCTTTTTAGTCATAGGTTATCCACAAGTGGAAAATACAAGTGTCTATGATGAAGAGATCATGATAGGCATCTTACTTTATTCAAAGGAGGAAAATTTAGGTTTAGACCAACCTTGTTGGCATGGCTTTGACACTAATGAATTAGGGCTTAAAGAGGACAATCCTCAATCTGAACATGGGGGAGACCTTAAATTGATAATTGATTGTCTATTCTACATAAAGGAGAAAGAGGATTAGAATGTAGTATGGAAATAGTCATACCATGAATTCATGGACTAGGTAGAGGTTATAAACTAGCTTATGCCTCCTCCAGATCATGAAAATGAACATGTAAATTAGGCTATGGAAGCTAACTAGTCTAAATATAACTTATCCATTAAAGGTAGTACTAATCTCTTCAAGAATGAAGGGGAATGGTTAGATCAAGAACCACAAAAATATGAAATTTTAAACCTTAGATGGGATAGTGAGCTTTCATGTGGCTTATTCCAAGGTGATCAAAACAAGAATGGTTTTAAGGTGGGCATTATCCTAGATGACCAGGAAGAGGCTACCTTTTAGGATGAATTAAAACTTTTTCACCTAATCCTAGATAGTTAACCTTCATGTTCAAAAGAGCCATCAAGTGAGAAGATTGTAAGTTTTCTTATAGTCCAATATGAAGAAATATTTTGAAGACTTGGACTAGTATGTCCCCATTAGAGACATTTTTATCCCACTCCATCCATCAGAGAGAAAGCTAAAAGAGTTAGTAATTAGGTATCTTAGTCTATCTAGCATGAGCTCTCAAAATCAAGGTACTTTTCATCCTAGTCTATTACAAGTGAATGATGCTAAATGTTTCCATTTTGATCTAGGAGGAAAATATTTGTGAGTTATAACCTTTTATATATTAGAGTAGATTTTCAAATTTTCCTCTAAGTGCCTTGTGCACATATTTTTGGTTGTGTGTTTCCCTTCCATAAGTGCCTTAGAAACTATGTTATTTTTTGTTCTTGTTGCTATTGTCACTTCAAAAATAGGTTTTTAGAAAGGGGAATCTTGGTATCATCTTCATATCAACTAGGAACAAATACTTATGACTTTTTATGATGAATAGATTAAATAAGGAAAATATTTTAGTTCTCAAGAATATCAGGCATCCTTCCTAATTGAGTCACCAAAAATGTTGGCCAAAATTGGCTGACATACTAACCTTTACCTAGATTTGGTGTGAGAAGATGAGCAAAGTCTTGATTGAGAGAGTGATCCGATGATGGAAGGGAAGATAGATTTCATGATCCTATCACATGTCACCTACAAATATTTTGAAACACTTTAACAAAATTAAAGTGTGAATTTGTTGATTTTAAGGAACCAATCCATAATATCATGTCATGAAAGAATGAATAGGTCAATTTAGTTTTGAATTTAATAATTGTACAAAGGAAGTCAACCATAGTTGAATAATTACATGAAAATAATGTATTTTGTGCCAAGGTCATCCCCTATAGGTTGGTATCTTGAGGCGTTTTCTATCTCAATATATGAGCATTCAAAAATGATCTAGCAGTGTCAGACGTACCCAAAAATTTAAAATTAAGGCCATAAAGAATAGTCATTTGGATTCAAAAATCTTAAAATAGGTTGAAATTAAACATAGGGCTGCCAAGTGTCAAATCCTCACTCAAGTATATTGAATATCAATGGTGTGTAGGTGATCAATTAGGTTAATAATTCAAATATAGATCTATGACACACATTAAATTAAGTAATCAATGATAAACATGGAGCTTAAGGTTAATAGATTAGTAAATCTTAAGATTGAATGCAACACTACCAAGTGTCTCATTTATGGTGAGTTATCCAATCAATCGCACACATTTGATCCTATAGATCCAAGATCGATGACACACATTTAATTGTGATGAGGATATCGGTGGTGTGTATGAGGTCAAGAAGTCAATAAGCCTAAATTGTATTAAAGGCTTCCATGTGAAGTAAGCATGTTAACTAGATGAACTCTAATAGAACAGAACATAAAAGGCATATAGAGCTACTAAGTGGTAGAATTTATAAATAAAATAAAATATCAATGGTAATGTTAAAGGTTAAAGCTAGGAGACTCTCGAGGAGGTTGATGGAGTAGATTTGATCAAGTTCCAAGGGGAATGAGATGAAGACACATTTTTTGGATTTGTAATTATCATATGAAAAAACATGTCAAGGGGATGCCACATAGGCAGACATATCAGATCAAAATATTTCACCACCCAAGCACACAAATTTATAAATGCACATATCAAAAATAATCTAAATTGCCAAAACAAACTCATTAGTTTTGATGCCACCATTAAAATCTTAGTTAAACCTCTCAAAATCCCTCAATCATAAGTTTTACATATTTTTCATGATCGAGAGACTAGGTATCATGTGGTTGTTCATTAAAATCATGACTATATGAAAACCAATAAAAGAACTAGTTTTCATCTATAATACACCTATGTTTAGAGTTTGGAGTAATGGCATAGTTGTGACTATGAAAGGAATGTCAAAAGGGATGTTAGGTGAATGAGTTTAAGTGACTATCTAATAAAATAAAGAAAATATCAAGATAGAGCATGGTGTAGTGCCTTATTAAGAAATTTGGTAGTTGAATAGTGCATGTGGAGAATTCAATACATTTTTAGGGTCTTTGGGGACTTTTCCTTTTTTAAGTGGATCATGACTCATCATCCTTAGAAACTTCTTGTCTAATAGTGTGTTTTTAAGCCAATTATAGGTATTTAAAGCTATTTGGAGCTAATGACTATTAAGTTTTATAGTCAAGATTAATTATAATAGATCCAAAAGTGGTTGGGCCTCATTTATTGATTTAGTATGCTTACTTCCCTCTCTTTCTTCCCCTTTTCTTATATATCTCCCATTTCTCCACAAATAAAAGAAGACTCTTATGTTTTTGGTATGCCCATGCTATGCCAATATTTGTCCTATAACACCTATTTAATCCAATAAAATATTGAATTCCTCCATTTTCAAGATTAATTGAAGTGTGTTATATGAATTCATTGATGTGGTTTAGTGAATGTACGCTTTCCTTTACCTCTATCTAAGTTTTCTCACCTTCATAAAGTTTATTTATTTTTAAAAGGTCATTCTAAGTTCCATATATAGTTTTTTTATTAGTTTTGAAGTGGATAAATACCCTCCCATGTTGATTGATAGTTATTTAATGCCCTTTTTGTAAAACACCTATGTGAAAGCTAATCAAAAAGTGAGTGAAGTGATATTTGTAGTTTTTAAAATGGATGATAGTGTGTTATGTGAAATTTTAAGTCTCCAAAATATTGCTGCATCAAATGCCTTTACATGATTTTATGATTTTTCTATCAATTTCTCTCCCTTTTCCAAGCATAGAATCATTTTAGGTGATATATCCGGGAACCAACCCCCTCTAGAGGTTCAACCTCACTATAGGATACCCATAGCTTGAGGTTATCCCCATTTTGTTACTTAGTTAGAGGGATCATAAAGAACCCCATCAAAGGGTGCCAATTAATTCCACAAGAGTTATTATATCAACTCTTTATAATAATTGAAAATGAATCAAATATTTACATACAAGCATTAAAATCTATTGTTTTATATGTTTTTCTTTATTTAGATGTCTTGATTTTTATAGGTAGCTCTATGGAGATGTTAAATTAGTTAAAGGAAACTATGAAATAATACATTTATATGAATGATAATTTACTTATGAATTACTTTATTGGCATGGGATTCCATCAAAATAAAGACTAGTATTCATTTTTCAATCCAAATATGCACAAGACATGTTAAATAAGTACAATCTTCATGATTTTATACTAGTGGACACTTCCATTTTATGTGAAGAATAGGTAATGAAATATGATGGAATTACTTCAATGAATGAAGTAAAAATAATAATGGTGGGAATTTTGACTTATTTCACTATGAAAAGACCTAATATTAATTATGAGGTTTCACTAGTTTCTTGATCTATGGACAATCCATCACTCAAACATTTGTAGGTAGTGAAAATAATTTAAGAATAAAAAGTTTTTAATTTATAATTAAATACATATAATCATATTTTGGATAATATATTTATGACATAAATTCAACTTTAGTATATTTCTTCACATTAGGAAGTGGGTTGGTTTCATGATCTTTAAAGAAATAATCTATAGTTGCATTATCCTCTATTGAAGATGAATATACAACCCTAAAATAAAATAGAACACAAATATTATGGTTAAGATACTCTTACTTGAGTTAACAAAGGCTCAACTTGAGAAAACAAATATTTATTGTGATAACAATAGGGAAATGCAATTGTCCATGAATTCATTTTCCATGCTAGAAATAGGCATATTGAACTTAAACATCATTTTTTAGAGACTTGGTCAATTATTTTTTTTTTTGATTGAGTAGGTGAGAAGTGGAGAAAATTTTTATCATATTCTCACCAAGATATTTCATGATTATATTCATGTAATACCTAAGGAGATGATATACATCTCTCATCTTTGCATCAAAGGAGGAATGTTGAGTATGATGCTAATGTTAGTACTTGATTTTTAATGGTGTATTTATTTTATTTGATGATTTATTATTTTTTGAAGTTTATTTAATTCAAATATTTACTATATTAATTATTTTATCAATTTTGGACACTTTCTCAAAACTTCCTAAAATTAGCTAAAAGTGCTAGTTAGAGTGTAGTTCAATGAATGTGTACTTACCTAAAATCAAAAAGTTATCCATTCATAACCAAGAGGTTTGACACACTTTTTAGATTTACAGTAACTAAAATAAAATTATTTTAGTAGTTTCTTATTTTATATGAATTTGGGGCTCCTAATTTGTCTAATGTGCATGAGTTGCTTACTTGTTAAGAAAGGATTCTTGCATGTTGACCTTATATTAACAATGAGTCAACCTTATTTTATTAATACTAATTTCAGTTATATTATATTATATATTTATAATTATATTCACATTTTATTTAGTGGTTAATTAAAGTTGTTAATTTAGTTTTCACTTTATGATTTTTCTAGACATAACTTGTCATGTAAGTTATCTTGTAATAGATTTGTTTTAGCCTTAATTACTAATAAATAATTGTGGAAAAATATTTATTTTTAGAATTTTCTATTTCATATGTTTATCCTTCATTTTTATTTTATGTATTCATAAAGTAAACTGAGAAACAAATTGTATTCTAATTTAAATTCATTCAATGTAATGTTTGTCAACAATCACACTTACACCACTACTATATTAACAAATAGTAAATCTGAGATAGATTGGTTGATAGATATATGTAATATAAGAGTAGATAAATTATAATTTTTACTTCATATATACATTGAAAACCTTCAATGCCAAGTTTTCCAAGTTTAGGCATTTACCAACCAAGGTATAATCACCATTTGAAATATATTTGAGACTTCACAAAAGATAAACCAATAATTTTTATGATATATGTCTCAAATGTTAATGAAATATGATATTGAAAGTGACAATAGTGATAAATAATAATTAAAAACTTCAATTCTAAAATAATTACATATGTCTTCCAATTGACACTTAAGCCATAACTTATCTAGACTCACTAGGAAATATACTTGCATATAGAGAAATAAATTTGCACATCCATGAAGAACTACCATAAAACATAATAATAATAATAATAATAATAATAATAATAATAATAATAATAATAATAATAATAATAATAATAATAATAATAATGAAAAATCCAAATCTAAATAATATTTCAAGTTCAAAATTTTAGGTTGTCAAATGTCAAAAGCTTCATAGGTCTCATAAAAATCATTATTGACCACACACATAGTAAGGTGGGATAACTACATGTAGTTTGAATACTCTTTAGAGAATTTAAACATGTGAAACACTCAACCAATTATTGGGGGATGGTTAAGTTTATCCAACCCTTTATTTATAACCAATTTTTATAGGTAAAATAATTGTTGAAAGTGGAGCAAAGGTTTTAACTTGAAGGAAACCAAATATAAATCTGAAAATAAGACTAAACCTCTAAAACTATACAAGAACCATATTAATAGATAGATAAAATGAGTTAGCACATAATATATTCAAATAAACATATATTATTTTTTGGTACGAAAAAAATAAATCCAACTACCATAGGTATCTATGCATTATCAAACTAGTCTAACCAAGTTCTAACAATCATTATCCTAAATTAAGTTACCATAGATTCATTCTAGGGAATTATTGACACATGTACATTATCAATGACCATAAAATAACTTAAAAAATATAATTATTCTATCATACTAGTCATTTTTATAAATATAAAATGAAATAAATAAATATTACCTTGATTTTTACATGTATATATGTGTAGTTCATACATTTATTATACAATTTAAATGATTCAAAAGTTGTATCTATTTTATATGATTAAATCCAAAATATGATAAAATAGTTATACACTATAACATTGTGTATAGTGTGTGAATAAATAAAATAAACTACAAAAAAAGCTTATTGGTATAATTATTAAAAATAATATCATGCTCATCAAATGTTATTTTAAGTATTTGTAATTTTATATTTGTAAGTGCACCAATAAAATCACCTACATGATGAGCCTCCTCATTTATAGTAAAAAATTGGAGGGTGATGCACACTGTAATTCATATAAAAATTAGGATTAGTATTGGTTTTTTGACCTCATGCTTTGTAAAAATAATGTAAAGTATATTAATATTTTTCTTTTATTGTGCCATATATTCATTCACATGTATATTAACCTCATTGATGAAATATTAATATATTCTATTAAATATTTTATCTTGTGTCACAAACCATAACAAATATTATTAGAATTCCCCATAGATCAATGCTAATAAAAATATACATTTATATCAACTCATTTAGGGTTTTAATTTTTAATATAAACTTATATTGGTATAAAAAGAGATATTATATTTCACTCAAATAGATTCTATAAGACTTTATGAGGAGGTCTTGATAATCATGTAAACTTCATCTTTTAAGGATTTTATTAGAAAATCATTAAAGTAGGTTTTCAAACTAAATTAGCCTCTTTATTAGAATAATTTTACTTAGATTTAAAATTTATTTTGAATTCAAATTTATTAGTATAATATGTTTTAGGATTAGTCTATATTATAGTTTATTCCAAGAAAGTAGATTAATTTTACTATCTTTAATAATATGAAATAAGTCAGATAAATACTATAAGAATTTTAAAATATTATACTCATGTATCATAAATGACTAAGATTTAGTTGAATATGTTTTACATTATCTTATTATCCATAATATTTTCCATCTTAGAGAGCATAGTCTTATGATGAAGCACATAATAAATGTTGGGATTATTAGGTCCATGCTTTATTTTTGAAACTTGAGCATAGGAAACATTATCACTAATGTAAATATAAAAATTAGCTAATAATTGATCATTCAAAGGATTTAAATCATGTATTAATTGGAAAATAAGTTAATTAAACCATCGTAGGCATAATCCTTAAGACTCCATGGAAAAATCTTAGTCAATTAATTTTCATTAGACACAAATTCTAGACATGCTACATAGGAATCTGTAAGATGTTGTTTTGGATCACATTTACCATCATAAGGTGTAATATTAGGTGAAATAATTCATATAGGTAAAGTATAATTATAAATATATAGGACCTAAGGGTTATGTAATAATTCTTTAGAATTAGTCAAATGCTCCACTATATAATAACCTTGTTCTATTTGGAAAACCTTATCTTTTAGATTCATAATAGTTTCCATAAGGTTGTGAGTATATGCAAATAATATTTATTATAAATAGATTGTGTCACATGATTATAAAGCATAGAAGGCACAAAATTATATTAAACAATAATAACTATAGAAAATGGGGACAAACTTATGTTTTCCTCACATAATGGGTGGGTGTCACATGTGTATTGATAATTGTATACATATAAATAGTAAAACTAGGAGTATTGGTATAAACACCTATTATATAATATATACATGTACAATTTGTATTAGTGTCTTTTAAAATTTCAATAAATTTTTCCTTAAATTTTGGTTCCTTAGAAATATTTTTCTTTTCTTTTCTCATACATGTAATAATGCATCAATAATGTGTGGATTCACTTTAATATATTCATTAAGCTCATGTTGATATATATCATGAAATATAAAATTAGAATTATTATATTAATTTAAATTATTAATATGCATTTTAATTATATATATTTATTATGATTATGTAAAAAAAGGAAAATAAAAAAAATAGATCCAAATCTTAATGTAGGAGAAATATAAAAACCCTAAGAAGGAAAGGTGAAACCCTAAGTGATAAAAATCTAGGTATGTCCATGCTAAAAAAAAAGATAAATTTCATCATAATATTTTTTTATTTTTATGATTTAAATGATCTAAATAAGATATAAATATTTAAATTTAGATTGTGTAAGAAGAGAATTAACCATACATATTTGAATGATAAACAGGGATTGATCAAACTTTCTATCTATATAATTGACCAAGAAAGGAGGGAAGAGACTAACTTAGCTGATTTTTTAATGTATATTATCCACTTATAAAATCATAATCCATAAAATGACTTATTATCTTTGTGATTATTTTAATCTAGAAACAAACTCTCAAAATCTACATGACACTGCTAGTGAATCTCAGACACTTATAAAAACTAGTATTTTCCTTAGTTTTACTAGTACTTTCTATGTACATAGTGCCATTTTTTCCACCACAAATCACTACACCCACATTTTTATATGTTTTAAGTGTGTTTCCTTGTATTCAATCCTATGTGCAAATCCTAATTTTTATTCTCTTTTCCTTAAAACTCTAGCTTCAATATCCACATCATATTAAATTACAAATAGGGGTAAGAAGTACAGTTGGAGAACTCCCACAATTTCCCACTAAGTTATTAATCATTAAATTTTTTTGAATAATTTAAATAGATTTTAAATCACACATAATTTTTCCACCTAAGCATGTGTGTTCTCAATCATGATCTACTACAATGCACTGCAATGCTTTGGATTTTAACACTTGACAACATGAAACTATGACCTTCAATTTATATTCAAACATTTTTTTAGGGTTGATCCTTTGAGAATTTTGATATATGTATGCCTATTTATTAGTTTATAATGATTACATCTGTCACTTCAAGTAATTTAGTCTTTCACCTATTTAGAATGTAAAAATGGAACCATACCAGTCTAATTGTGTGGACCTCTTGAATAATAAATTATTAAATAGGCATGAAAAAGGGAAATTTTAATTATCAAGTTTTAAGTATTTTAATATTTACCCAAAGAATAAAACAAATTTAGGGAATGCAATATTTCTTCCAAAGTGTATCAAGTTCAATTTTAGAAAATAATTGATAATCAATTATCAAACAGTATTTTTTAAATCACTATATAAAATATTTATTTGTATTTTAACTATCACATTAAATTCCTTCTCAAATATTCTTCAGTTCTACTCTCAAATTATCATGATATATTAGAATTTTATTTCAAAAAAATCAATAATTGACCCTATTCGATAAAGTAAAACCTATAGAAGAGGTTAAATGTTGAAGGATAAAATACCCTGATCTAATATTTATCTTTGATATTATTATTTCAAATTCTTAATAAATATTATTGTTATTTATTTCTCCCACTTATTCAAAGAACTAAACCAAAAAATATATCAAATAAATAAAAATATCAAAAAAAGAACAACAAAATAACACCATGTATTACAAAAACACACAAATGAGTAGAATATGAAATAAATAATGAAAAATTAGAATATGAAATAAATAATGAAAAATCAAAGTAAAATAACATAAGATAGAAAAATAATAAAATAATTTGTATTAATGTAAAAGAATAAAAATAAATAAATAAGGATCTAAAATAATTAAGATTAAAAAAGATATAACATAAAGGAAGTTTAGAAGCACCTCATGTATAATTAAAGAAAGATTTTATATAAATAGTATATTATTGAGACATGAATATATTATAGATCCATGTGACCCAATAATATGTCATACAAATTATGAATGTATTCATAATTTTTTGGGAAAGTACAAATGTGATATAAGTATATATGATTGTATTATTCTTAAGCCATCAAAAGAGTATTTTTTTTGAAATTTTTAGGTAATTAGTTCATAGATAAATAATAAAACAAGATATACTTGGTTGTACCATGTGAGGCACTTCAATATCAAAGAACATCCTATTTGGTTTCCCTAAAATCAATACCTAATCTCAAAGTCTTTAAAATAAAAGAGGAGTTTAGTATGAAATCGAATTTATAACTCTTGTACTATATGAACTCATCATCTTAAATTCTCCCCTTCACATATTTTTCAGTCCTCAAATAATGTTTAGTTACACTTTAAATTATAAATAATATTTTAATTAACTTAAATGATGGTGGATATAACTTAATTTTAATTTAATTATTTTTTATAACTTACACTTTATAATAATAAGTCAATTTTAAAGAGAAATTATAAGAAATACTCAAGAGAATATTCATAATAATACCAAAATAATATAAATATTTTTAGAGGTAGGTCCACTACACTTCACTTAAACATCAATTAGTTACTAAAACATTCAATTAATTACTAAATGTAATTTCATGCATCTAACTAACACATAAAATCAAAATCCAAGCAATTAAACATCAACATGCTATGAAAACAAAAACCATTTAAAACAAATTTCCTCTTTGAAATTAGTGTTAAGTGAAGTTCACAACAATATATTTATACCAATCATCAAGTTTTCAAAACTTCTCATAAAAATATCATTTATCATTTATATTTCAAAATAAATGATAGATTTATATCAATAAGTTGACCAAAACATAGTTAGAAAAGATACCAATTACTAAAATTCTAAAAGATTCAAAAGAAACAAAAAAATGTATGTATTATAAGTATTATAACAATAAGTTGTCAAAATTTGCAAGCTTTTAAAAACTATCAAATTCTATGTTCTCATACAAACTAAAATCGAGAATTATTGCTAATATTTAGTATCCAAAATAATAATCATACTAAAAACTCTTTGTTCATTATTTATGAAAGTGAGATAGAAATATAAACATGATTCTCAAAATTAACTCACATAACCATTTGAAAAAAAAAGTCATTTTTTTAAAGAAAGTTACACTCAATCATTACTTATGTATTTAGGATATATAAATTAATTAAAGAGATTATAATTCTATAGATAGATAAAATAGTCTCAAAATAACTCATTATAGCTTTATCCTCTTTTCAAGATGAATCTAAATATAAAAATTCATCATTTCCATTTGAAACAACTTAGAATTTCATTATAGCATAAACTTTGAACTGATTTAAATAAGAATACCTAAGATTATCATTATTTGAATTATTACATGATTGATGCTCTTTTCATTAAAAACTAAGAACTTTACTAAGGGATTTAATACTATTTGATAAAGGATTTTTTTCTAAGAAAATAAGTGATAATATAGGGATTTGAAAATAAAAGAAGTTTTATCCTTCAATCATCCATTGTTTTTCAACCTCATAAATTACCTAATAACATAGGTAATATTATTTCATGTAGGATAAAAAATATCCATTTCTCATGAAGAAATATGATGCAACTATTGAAGTATAAAACTTCGGGTCGTTTTTGCCATTGACATGAATTCCATAAAAAATATCTTCACTATATTCATTATATGAGCTAAAATGTAAAACCATTATAATTAATAATAACAAGTATTGGGTTTTATATAGGAAATAACATTTTTTATATATTGAAAAAGAAACTAGATTTATCATTTACACTTTCTATTAAAAATCCATCTTTTTAATTATAACTTATTTTTATGTTTTCCATAGACAAAACTGAACATTACCTTTCAAAATTGTTTTCAATTAGATCCATACACTAACATTTTCCAAAAAAATAAGTTGCCTTTCTTTTAATATGAAAAAATTTAAAGGATGTCTACCATTTTAAGTAATTATGGTTTTAAGTGAAAGACATCAATATTAAGCTCAAAAAGTTATATATTTATTTTTTCAAGGTATAACAAACTCCAAACATTATATTTAATCTATGAATACTAATTTTTCATATAATGGCTTTGAATAATATCCTGAACTAGAACTACCTTAGGCTAATTAAGAATTAAAACCCATATATATTAATGAGTCAAATTATTAAAAATAAAAACATAAAAAAGAGCTTACTACTACATTTTGGATTGAAACCATGCAAAAATAATGCATATGGTTCTAAACAACAAGAAATATATTTCTTAATGAGCCAATATTAATTATAATCACAAGTTATACACTTTTAAAATTTGACTAGGAAAGTTACCAAACATAAAAAAGAAGCATATCAGACCCAAAAACACAAATGTATAGGTTCAAACAATTTGTGAAATAACCCATAGATATTCCTTTATTTTTCATGAAAAATAACCAAAATTCATTGAAAACCTAAAATAGAATGAATTTTTCAATAGATAAAAATCAAATTTTCTTCCCTCTTTGAAACTATTAGTAATACATTAGTCTAATATATTTTTCAAATGAAAATTGGAACACTCATTATTTAGAAAAAAACTCTGGAGTGATAACTATCATTAATAATTGATTGTAGATATAAAAATAATTACAATACATGACTTCCAAACTTTTAGATTTATGCATTACTTTTCTTGAAAATATAAAACTAAAAAAGAAAAGGAAAATATCTAAAAAATTATAATGCATGTTTCCCTTTAAATCAAAGTGTTTCATTGACTCATGCAACTAAAATTGTCAAACAAAACTCATAATTATTTTCATGTAAGCTACTTCTATGCATTTAGATATTTTTAGAGAGAAAGGATAAAAATTATATCATACTTTAAGATAGTGATCTCAACATAATAATATGCACACTTTTATGAATTCAAAAAAAGTTTAGGATTCTCTAATCCTATTACAAAAATAAAAAATTAAAAAGCTATTCAACCAAATCCAAAAACCCATCAAACCTCAAATCCCAAAACTATTGAATGTATAAGAAAAGCATTCCAAAAAATATGATTAAATTAATGCTAGCACATACTAATCACCTAGTTTCATAATGACCAATGGGTGCCAAAATACCAAGAATCATATGTGAAAACCCATTATTAACTTTATAATAAGTTCTACATACATATCTTATTTAATGCTTCAAGCTAATAAAAATGAGTACCTATTAAGTCAAATATTCATCTTAATTTGAAAATAACCACCACATCATAAGGTTAACTTACCTTGATATTATATTAATGATAGGACATGCTTTCATGGACTTACAATTTAACCAAGAAAATAAAAATTAGATATTCCATGGTACCATTCAATAGAAAAATTGGAATTACAATGTGCCTATCGAGTATGATGCCAATGTTAGAACTTGATTGTTAATATTAGATTTATGTTAATTTATTTTTTATTATTTTAGGAAGGTTATTTAATTTTGTTATATTATATATTATTTGGTAGGTCAATATTGAACATTTTCTAAGAACTTCCTAAGAAATAGCTAGAAGTGTCATTTAAAATGTAGTTCACTAAATGTATACTTAATTGAACACAAAAACTTATCTCTTTATCAACAATATGTGAGGTGAATTTTTAAGAGTTTATTTAACTAAAATTAATATATTTTCATAAATTTTCTATTTTATATGCAATTAAGGTGCATATCTTACCCTTTGTGCATGAGTTTATTACTTGCTAAAAAAGACTTCTTACATGTTGACCTTATCTTATAAATGAGTGATCCTTATTTTATTGAGTATTATTTAAATTTAATTAGTCTATTTTTATGAGTATATTTTTAATTTTCTTAGTTTTTAATTAAATTTATTAATTTAATTTTAACTTTATGATTTTTTTAGACATAACTTGTCATGCAAGTTATTTTATAATAGGCATATTTAACCTTAATAATTAATAAAGAATTGTAAATAAAGATTTTTTTCATAATAATTATAATTGGAAATTATTTTTAATGTATTTAAATATTTTTTTAATGTATTTTTTTTTTTGAAAACCAACAATCATATATAGTCTAATTTGAAGTCATTCAGTGCAATTTTTGTCACTAATCACACTTACAACACTACTACATTAACATCTAGTAATTTTTAAATAGATTTGTTGATATATAACTTCAAATTAAGAGTAAATCAAATCTTATTTTCACACCCTCCATGAGTTTAAAACCTTCAATTGGTATCATATCCTCATTTAATAAATGTTTAGAAGGGTTCAAAGCCATTATCAAGAGTGTCATGGTTTTATTGAATTATGCTTCTATGAATATTCCCATCATCAAAGGTGAAAATTTTGAATATAAGAAAGATAAATTAAATATAATAATCATATGGTAATGAATTTGGGATAATATTTTCCATGGGTATCATCCATCTATAGATTGGAATATTTGACTTAAGATCAAAAATAACAAAAAAAAAATAAAGAAAAAAGTGGAGCATTTTCATCTTCAAAAAATTTCAATTCTTTGTTTCAAAAAGAATGTGGACATTCCATCATGTCCCCAAGAATAAATATGTAACATCCTCAAAATTGACCCAAAAAAATTTAATTTGTAGGAATTAACCTTCTTGAATACCATATTATGTCAAAGTTCAAGTAAATCCATTTACATTAATTACAATATTGAGTTACACTGAACACCATCTTTAATTTTGATTAAGAAAATTGACCAAGATGTAAATGACATTTCATTGGTCATTAGAATCCAAAAAATATTAAGGGAGGAAGGCTTTATGAGGTTACCCACCCCCCTAACTTCTACCTTTGAATGAAATGCAAGTGGCTCACAAACTAAGATCCACCTCCAAGCTTATGAAAACATAAGGTTATTTGATCTTAAATCAAGATAAATATATAAAATAACCATGTATAAAAAACCTTATATTGACACATCTTTTATACACATGATCAACTACTAAAGTCAAGAATATTTTCATAGCATTTCAATACATTATGGTAATAACACAAAATTGTTATTCATTTAGATGATGAATAGGGATCTAATCCACTATCCTCTTACTAAACATATTACTAATTTAATAGTACTTAATCTTATATCTAAACATTACAATGTAAGGCATAACTAGCTCATATTGGGTTTTAACCTTTCCTCAACCAGCTAGTAAAACTACCACACATGGCCTTGGCCTTGGTCAATTTAAATTATTTTTCATAGAGGAATATTATAGTGAGTATTTAAGTAAAAGATAACTGAACATAAATCATCACTAAATATATCATTTGGTAATCTAAATTTTCTTTTAAATGTTAATAAGAATCTATATCACTCAATGTTGAGTAATTTTATTAACAAGGAACATGTTTTCATTTTGAAATAGTCTAAATTATATATCTCACAATTAACCAAGATCCAATTCAATCAAACTCACATGGAAAGTTAACATCCATTTGCTTAATTATATTCACATGTGTAGGAATTAACACAATCAATCACCATAATGTACAATGTTATTGTGAAAGATTATGGAGAATGTGTTTTTTAAGTCTTTAAAAACTTATTATTCTCTTATTCATTTAAAATCATGGGTTTATGATTTTAAAAATCTTTTATCAAAAAATTCATGCATAATAACTTCTCAAAACCTTCAAGTAAATTTATAACATAGGTCTAAAAAGAGTTATAGAATGGTTCTCCAATCCTTAACTAACATCACCATCAATACAAAGTTTACTTCATTCCAAAAACTAATAATTTTGCATAAACCAAAATATGATAGACCAAATAAGTAAAAATCAACATTAATTCACACAAAGTAGCCTTAGCTCCATTGTGATATAAATATGATATGGTCACACAATAAAAATAAAGTGAAAATTTACTCATTAGCATACAATTATAGTAAATAAAATAGTGAACTTCAGCTATGTCATTTCAATTTTTATATATAATATCATCTATTAATCAAGTTAATAGTATAAAACATACTTCAATATTTAACTAGATAATGAAGATCTTAAAAACTACCTCTTAATTCTTAGGGCATTTAATTTTACAAAACTATATCATTATCCATTTAAACAACTTAGATTCCAACAAGTTGAGAACAATCATGTATCCTACCCAAAGGATAATTGAAGAAAAATGTTGAAAAAATAAGGCAAAAAAATTTAATACCACTTAACTTTATTTAAGGACTATTTTCTTATTTAATAATTATTTTCCACTTGAAATCAAGATGAACACAATTTAAAAAATCCATTATTAACATCAATTAGTGCCTTGTGGTTGTATTTATATTTCCCTAAGGAAATCATCCACCTGGTGACGTAACCATTTCCAAATTTTCTACCTAAAGCATCAATATGTAAGATATAAACCTGTATCATACAATAATTCAAATCATGACCATTACATGATAACTAAAAAACATAATACTAAGTATTGACTTTGATTAAAGGAACGCTTTGGTCAAGTAAATATATTCTAATATTAAACTGAGTAAAAATCTAATATCCAAATCAATAAAGATCCTATATCTACCTATTATTGATTGCATAGGCCACATCAAATCATATATTAAGCTTAGTGAAATATTCATATTAAAAACTATCAATCATAAATAAATAAAATTCAAAGGTTGCATTAGAAAATTTTAATTATAATGTTATCACATTATGACAATAACTAATAAACAAGTAAAATACATAATATAATTATGATTTTAGCCACCCAAAACACACACACACAAATATATAAAATGGAGTGATACAACCGTAACTGAGCTTACAATTTATACACATTCAAACTATCCATTGAATATAAATTATTACAAGGAGGTCCTTCCAACAATTCTAAAATAAAAAATAGAAATTTTACCCTTTTCACCTTAAAATAAAAAATTAAGTAGTGAAGCATAATTCTACAATAAGTTAATTCCAACCCCTTAATGGATTTGAGAGTTACACAATAGTTTATTGATGCACCCATATTTCCATATCAAATTTAATGTAACTATAAAGAAATATAAAAAGTAGGATAAGTAATGAAAAGGAGAAGAGATGATTAATAATAATGACAACTTGACTTTCATGATCCATGGAGAACCTACCTAAAATGTTTCAACAAGAGAAGTTAGAGCTATGATGGAAAGTTTCTTCATTCATGATTAAAAAACCAACACATTAATTTACACAACATATCATGTTTTTTTACCCATTATCATGCCAAAATATATTTTTAATTAGCTTTACTCATACTTAATCTAAACAAGAATTATTTTACTCCTACAAAATGATTACACATGAAGAAGCAATTCCAATGAGTTCCCCATGAAAAAAGACCATTGTTTTATCAACCTAACTACTTACCCAATAACTAAATCTACTTTACCAAATTATCTTTAGCCATATAAAAAATAGATATAATTTTATATCAATTCAAATAAAAGTACACTCCAATAAACACATATTATTAATTATGAGCACCATGATTTCATATCACTAACTTGAAGGAGATATAATTAACATAATGTTATCATCATACTTAAAATGAAAGGTTACATAAATAAAAATATCATTCCCAATAAAATAATATCTATATAATGATAATTTCTTCCTACTTATATCATCTATTGATGTGGGTCTTGTGCACACCCCCAAGCTTAATGAGGTAGCCTCTAATGTTTTAAGATCTCAATAGAGGTAAAATCCACTCCAAGGAATGAGTTGTAGGTATGGTTTAAACAACAAGGTGGTGGAATATTAGGTTGATCATATGGGTTGTTAACTAGGTTGATGTGAATAAAACCTAAAATAAAGTTAAAACTTAGTTGAGTTGGATGGATGGAGCTTATTCTAAAGTGGGTAGATCTCAAAATAAAATCCAAAAAAAGGAAGGGATAGAGAATAAAATAAGGATATATGGTCTCAAGGTATTTATTCCAAGGTTGGTTTCTTTCTGGACATGTGTTTTAGAACTAATGATTTCTACTACTAGCTATTGCACACTCACATACAAACATAGTTATGTAGTCTAGTAAGGTATAATATAGGGAACTCAAAGATCTCAGATAAAAGTTATTCCTTTTAGAGTAATTGTTTTACACACTTAATATATTATATATTATATTAGAAAGGTATCTAGGGAAACTACTACTCACACCTAGAATACTATATTAAATAAAACACTTCTACACACTTTGAAAATTGAAACAATAAACTTATTTGTATATAATCAATATTATTTACTAATTATTCAATAGTTGTTGAAGATTTTAAACTAGTAGATATTAGTGATAAAAAAGGTATTATATGTAGATGTTACACACTTTAAATTACTGAATCAAACAACCAATAAAATAAACACTTAATTAAATATAATTAGAATGGAAATGCATCTACACAATTGCATGATAATAAAAAATGACTTCTTCTTGTGTTGATAATTCTCTATCCCTTTAAAATGAGGGTTTTAAAAGTATAAATAGACTTGGAGAGGGGTCTCCTCATCCTCCAAGTTCATGCAAAACTCCCAATTACATCTTAATAATAATAACCTTAGTTATAATTTGATGTTAAAAATTGTATGTATAATGACAATTTATCATAACTGTGTCCAAAAATAGATTTGCCTTTATGATGCCATGCAATGTGTGCATGCTTAAAAATTACTTCAGATAAATACCATGTGTATATGTTAAGTATGAATAGACTTTAATTACATAAAATAATCTTAAATTCAAAATTAGATACAAAATTAGATTTATATAACTAAGTTTTATTAAAAATTGGTGATTGCATGACTAAACTCGATGTGGTAGGAAGCATTAAGTTAATGGTAGAGTTGAACTGGGAGGTGGATTTAAGCTATAATATGTGTCCTTATCCTTATTTTTTGTCTTTAAATAATGGTAATTTTTGTAACCCATAACATGTTGTAACATGATGATATCCATGTTCAAGAGGGATGTCTTATGTACTCTACTAACTTGTGAAAAAAATCATGCATGATTAGTCTTAGTGCCTCTGAATTCCACTCAAAATATTTCAACCTTTGTAACTTTATTTCTTGAAAAAATTAGCTCAGCCTCAATTTATTCTAACACTAGCCTTTGAATATTTTTTTTGAAATTAGTTAAAACTTGCTAAAGAAGCTGATCAAAACTAACCCTACTAATTAACTTTATTCTGGATTATTGGGCCTAAGATAGTTTTAATTCATCCAAAATATGCAAAGCTAGTTTCCCATGTTCTATGAATTCTAGGATGAGGTCCTCTACAATTGTAATGAATATCTTGCCTCCTTCATCTAGATGACCACCAAGTTAAATGTGTTATCTACCTCTAGTGGTGTCATCAAATTGAGATGGCTATTAGCCTTATTTGTAATATATAGAACAAGAAAAATTAATTTTTTAATCATCTCCTAAATAATAAAATAATTTTTTTGTCTCAATAATATGAGGAGATAATTTATTTCTCATTAAACTAATAACATCTAGAACATTGTATAATCTTAAGGTTGTATTTTGGACATCTCCCTCAATTTCATCGAGAACATAAATAATTTATTGTTGTTATTGGAATTCTTCTAATTCTTGTTGAAGCTCACTTTTATCTTTCTTGGTCACCTCATGAAGTTATATATAAGGTTATTTTTGTCTCCAAATAATATTTAAAATATTCATTGTAATGAGACTAACCAAATCTCTTATTCTATCTCTTGAATAAAGAGAAGACATCTTGCCTCTCTTCCAAAACTATGCCCCTACCAAAATTATCCTTGATATTCCTCTTCTTGACTCTTTAGATTGTCCCTATAGATTTCAAATATGTAATTCATTTAATGAATATCTATTATTATTATGTTGGGCCTTTGAGAGGCTTGAGATTCCAAATCAGTAGCCTATTGAGGAATCACCAACTGAGTGGATGTTGATGCTTGAAAGTTATCATAAGGGTTTATAGAGTTTTTAAGAAACACTTCTCATTTATGGATTAAAATAATCCATTTCATGAGTTTCAAGTTGTGATCTTTCTATTATCTTTGGTGGGATAGTGGCAAAGCAATGAACTATTTCACAAAAAATATAATCTAACTAGTTGGTGGAAAAAACCATGGTCTTAAATCTTGCTTGTGAAAGATGGTAATAATATAAAATAAGTAGAGTGAATTATTATCAAAACCTAAAGTTTAAATTCTAATATATCATGTATATTTATAATGGAAGATAAACTATAGTGAGTTGATGAAAAAATAAGCAAACGGAAGGTTAGGGAAGAGAAGAAAGATGTTACTGATCTTTAATTTAGACATTATGACAAAGCTTAAATTTCATCCAAATATGCACTCAAACCAATATATGACATGAAATATCCAAATCAAAAATCTTATCACATATTAGACAAACATCTAAGGATAGTTGAAATAATGTAACTAAAAAACTAGATTCAAATTAAAGATTTATTTCTTCAAGCAGATTGCATAAGAACGTCTATAAGAGAGAAAGGATAATGAAATAAATATAATATCTTTTAATTAATCTAGAATAATCACAAATTTACAACTTTTTACTCAAATATGCACATCTAGAACCCATGAAAACAATTCAAATCTGAAAATAATATTAGATAATTAATGAAGCAACCATAACAAAATACACAAACAAATACTAGACAATCTTTTCAGAATTCCTTGCTTGTATTAATTGCTCCAAGTTTAAAAATATTTTTTCTCCAAAAACTCCCTCCCTTTTTACAAACTAAAACATCCCCTTTATATAATATTAAGGAGGTATGTTGATCAATCATAATAAATAACAATTGTACAAGTGTCGAAGACAATGGTACTTTTATAATATTCTAGAACTAGTGACACTTTCTAAGTGTATTGACCTATAAGTAATGTGATTTAAAAAATGCACATGATTTTAAAAAATGAATATTACTTTTTTAAAATTATATACATGTTCTTATACAAGATAATATTTCAAGCCAATAGATTTGAATTTGAGACTCCTTTGTTGTTGTAGTCCCTTGTTTTTGTTGCAAGATCTTCATTGCTTTGCTATGTTAATCATCAATTAGCTTGGATTTGATGATGGGATCCATTAAAAGTTATTATTCTTGATTATATATGCCTTTTAATTCCTTGTCATCTCTATCCAATTCTTATTATATGCTTATATAATCACTAATCTTCTCTTATATAGATAGGATCATGTCTAAGATCCTTCTATTGTCTACCCCTATTTTACCTTTGATTTTTATTTTCACCTCCTACATTAATTAAGTATCCCTATGATTGAACTACTCATTAGTGATAGAGCCATTATTATTTAGTGTAGTTGGGTTTGTGATCAAGCTCCTTAGTATATCCATCATTCTATTTTCTAATTGCTTGAGATAGTTAAAAAGATCCCCCATTTCTTTGGACCATTTTCTCAAATCCTTGATATTTTATGTTAATATTTACACATCCATATTAAAATTGGCTAGGATAAATTTCTTAACCTAGGATTTTAGTCCTGTATCAAAGAAATGATCAAATCCTTCACTTTATTGCTTGAAGTTTACAATTGGCTAAGTTGGCTTGTAGCCAAGCTACCCTATTTGTATACCATATCCTACTTGGACCTTTTTGATTTCAAATATATGAATACTTCATACATATATTTTTAAAATTTATTAACCATATATCCTATAACTAATAAGATAGACTATTCTTTTAAGTTCTTATTTTGCTACCTTAGCCCTTTGATAGTAGCTTGTAACTATTCTGATTGGGCTTGGGCCAATTTAAACACATCTTATTTGAAGATTGGATTTTCAATAGGTCTCTATCCTTCCTTTTGGTTCATATTATTCAAATGTTCCACCTTTTGGTATATAATTTATTCACCACCTACCAAGACTATTTTCTTAGTCACTCTTTGTAAACCAACAATCCCTAGGTTAAACCTAACTCCAATGGAAGATTGGGTCACCTTTGGAATAGGGATCTCTACTTGTGATTGGGATAGTGATTGGCTTGGAGTATCGAACCTCTTTACATCCTCCTTTTTAAAATCAATATTCCATGGTTTTAGTTTTTGTTGCATAGGAATGCTAGTGGATTTCACCATAGCCCATGGATAATAAGAAGGAAAATTATCCAATGTAGGTTCATAAATGAACCATTAAAGAATAGGAGGTCCATAAAGAATGTTATCTTCACTAAATAGATTTAATTACTTCCAAGGAGGAGTGATGGTTACCTTTTGTATTTTTAGAGGATTGACAACCACCAGGTCTAATGTTATTTATTTCTCTTTCTCCTGCTTAGATCCCACAACACTTTATTCTCCATCATATGAATCTATATCATAATCCATTGATAGAATATTTAATTCATCTTCAATAGTTTCATTAGGATCAAGGTATATAATATGAAAATACTCTAAAGTTAGATCATTCTCTATTTTCTTAGATGATTCAAGGGCAAATGAACTTGAATGGATTTCTTCTATCTTTTTCTTCTCACACCTATGCCCTATTTATGTCTTTGCTTGTGTACTAACTAATAGGAGTATATAATATTCACCACTAACCAAGTGATACTTCCTTGGGCCCAATTTCCATATAGCATTTAACTTTTGATTTCCCTATAATCTAGACTTAGGTCTTAGGTTGTGTTCCATCAATCTTCTAATAACTTCAAAGCAAGTAGATTCCTTGGTGTATATATAATCAAAGGCACTAGAATCATGCTCATAGGGAACATTTAAAATCCCTTTGAGTTTTAAAATCTCTTTAGCCCTTCCATAAGGGTCCCATTGTATAAGTTCATCTATTTATAGATTGAAAAATGATCTATACTTTGATGCAACCTTAATGTGATCCCATTATTTGAAGGTAGTCTTACCAGTTATCTTAGGGAAGCTATGAGGAAGTCCATTTCTTTTGGTTTTTTAAAGCCCATATACACCATGGAATAATTGGTAGGCCACCTCTTACTCTGATAGCTTATCAAGAATATGGAATTCTAACTTGAGAAGAGAATTTTGATTTCCCTCAATCCTTATGATAGCACAATTATGGTACATCCATATATCCCCCATTGATTCAACAAATTTCTTGATCAAAGGGATAATTCTCATCATAGGGATACTAATTATAGATTCACTAAATGCTGGGTAGACACAATCATAAATGAACTAGATGTGATCCTATATTTATAAATGTACAACTTAGAATAGTATTGAGAAATGGTTTGGGTACCATTTGGAGACCATTCTCTCTGATTAGGGATCTTTGTGGTTACACATAGGGCATCTATGAGATAAGATATCATGAAAAATTCATTATTATTCTTATGCCTAATAGCATATATTTATTTTCTCAAGGAGATGCTAATTATCTCACCCAATGGATGAAATATTACCCTTTCAACAATAAAATACACCATGGGCACCCACATTGGATCAACATATGTTGTGGTCATACATACATATAATTTGTTTAACATTGTCATCACCATCCTAACCCTTGGTCTAAATTAACTTAATGGGATGTTCTTATTAAGGTCAACAAAGACTTGGTTATCAAACTATAACCACATAACTATGGTGTTCATCATGTTTTGGTGCTTAGCACATGAGTTAATTGAGGTTAAGTAAATTTGGGGTTTAGGGAGCTTATAATAAGAGTCAAAGTCAATTAGGGAAATGTAAGCAACTTTCCATTGATTATGTTCATTAATTAACATGCCCTTGTATATCTTATCTTCCTTAAAAATGGGACCAAGAACATCAATGCAATGGAGTACCTCTAGTTTTGTAGCTTTGTAGTGAAGTCCATTCAT
The DNA here is from genome assembly GCA_037957365.1 of Torreya grandis. Classification (NCBI taxonomy): domain Eukaryota; kingdom Viridiplantae; phylum Streptophyta; class Pinopsida; order Cupressales; family Taxaceae; genus Torreya; species Torreya grandis. The sequence goes on along the minus strand of JARHVA010006701.1, from coordinate 434,002 downwards.
CTATATTTCTACAATGTTATCATAGATCCTCTTCATAGATAGAATATGTTCTTCCTCCTTGGTGATCGGTGGCTAGTTTTCAATTATCTAGAACAATTTAAAACAATTGTTGTCCTCATATTCAAAATAGTAGATGCAAACTCTATGTGATTGAATAAATGACCTTTGACATTTGATGTTAAATATAGCTCAAAATCTTGCTTTGAAATATGTTTATGTGTCACCATTGCTATGATCATAACTAAATTATACAATTAGGGATGATAATCCCATTATTTTGGTTTAATTATAGTGATTATAGAAATAATTGAGGGAAATCCATACACTTTAAGGTTTTGTGTAGGTTTATGTAGAGCTTGAATGGAAACAAGCTAGTTCAAATGTGATATTTAGTGCCTTAGATTTCACATTCATAACTTTCATGTGTTTAGATTCACAAAATCTCCAATTTGATAGGTTTTACTTATGTGGAATTACCATGTCATGCTACTCATTTATTTAAAATATGACCATTTATCATTTTTAGACATGTATCACCTTGACCTGCAATCCTAATGATCAATCAATTTACACCATTTATTTCTTAAGATGTCCTTATAACCTTGAGTTCATCATGAACTATTGATCTTCCATTTAAGATCTTAAGAGTGTGCCACTTGGTAGATATGTAGGCTCTTTGTTTTCTTTCCATCACCTTAATGCCTTTTCACCATGTGGAGCTTATTATTTAATATGGGTCCTTGAATTCTTGACTTGATCTATGCCATTGATCTTGATATAGAAGGTTGAATGTGATTCATTGATTTCCATATAATTCATCATAGTTGTGACACATGTCACTACCACATTTGATCTGGGCCCTTTAAAAAGTCCACCTTCATTTTCACCATTGATCTACTAGATGTATGAATGAATGTAGATTATTAATTCCTTTATTTATACACAAGCTCAAACATGGAACATCAATTTGATTGATCACTTACTAATATTATGACATTTGTCCTTCTTAGTCCCTTCATAGGGTCTTTGACACCTTAACTCTATGCTCGCTATTAGATCTCCATTGTACTATTAATGTGTACCATTAATCAATTTCTTTGACTTATTAACTTTGTTTTAGCATGTGGATCATTGATCTTCGGTTCAAGATCCCAATATCTTGCTATATACACAATATTTTCAAACTTTTATCACATACTAACACTTTGTATCTTGTAGGAACACATCAAGTCTCAATCTCTCTAAGTGCATGCCTTAAGGGGTGCATCGATAAAGGGGTGGAAAGACCATTGGTACTTTGAAATATTGTTTTTCCATTATCCCCTTTCTATATACACACTTATCTCCAAAAACCATTTACCCTAGTCTTATTATTCTTAATTGTACTCATTCCAATCATTTATCACATCATTATCCTCTTATTCCTTGCCTCATGCCCCTTTTAATAGTTGGTTATACTAGGTCGATTGGGTTAACCCTATATAGTTTTTAGCCTTTGATTAATATACAAGGTCGACTAGGTTGACCTTGTACTATTTTGGGGTATTTTTCACTTTGGATCTTGTTATCCCTTTGGCTGACATAGCTTGGGCCCTAGTGAATTATCTTCCAAAAACATACAGGGTTGACTAGTTCAACCTAATACAACCAACATATTCAAAAGGATTTAGGGTAAGATCCATCTACATATACAAGTTCATTTCCAACCATTTGAGGATAGATAAGTGAATAATAATAAGTGTGAATGAACATCTTTTTATTAACTATTTTACTTGAGGAATAAATCTTAGGGTTCCATAATTTTTTTATAGATAAAAATTTTGTCTTGTGGAGAAGTCTTTTGGATGCATAGATAGGTTGTGTATCCTAGAGCTGATTTTTATTTATTATCCTCACATACCACAACAATGTATTTTGAAACACCTTGTCCAAGGGAAATTTTGTGGCTCAATGGCTTCATCTTTAAAGGTAAGTATTCTTAAATTTATTTCTCCTTTGTAAGAGTATATAGATAATGCATTTATGGTTCTCTTCCATGCATTGGGATTTTGTAAACATTAACATGAGTATATGTCTTCTACGCATTTTTAGTTTAGTTTTTTTTCTAACCCCCACTTTGTACCACAAGATTTGGTGAACAATAGATTATATTTACTTTATTTTTATTAGAATAAGTGAAATATCAAAACCTAGGATCCCCTTAGAGTTATTACATGATTGTGTTAGTCTAGAGGCTTTGGAACCATCCTTAGAATAATGTATTATGATAATTGATCCCATAATAGGGTCTAACTGATCCCCATCTTGGTCATGCTCCCACTTAACAAATGTATTCCGAATTATAAGTGTATGTATGATCTATATTCTTTGAGCCAAGATTGATCTATAGACATCATACATTTTTTATTGCATATATTTTAGTGAACCTGATCTCAACTAATAGTTATAGGATTTGTTCACTTATTTCATTATTTTTGTCATATATTTTCCATACAAGGTTGACTGCATCGACCCAACTCTAATTTCGATGCATAGGTTTTTCGGTATAGGGAACTAGATCAACCCAATCGACCTAGTATAGGTTTTCAACTTTTTAGACTTTTAGTATAGACTAATGGATCAACCCAGTCAACCCAATATAGTTTCCCAACTTTTAGATATTATATTCAGCATACTAGGTCAACCCAGTTGACCCTATATAGTACAAGCACTTAGAAATAGGTTCCTACAAAACTTGATCAACCTAGTTGGCAAGTTTTATAAGCATTCCATAAGATTTGATGATATTAGTCTTCCTTATCTACATTTTTGATCCACCAAGGTTCCCTTTTTCTTTTTATCTCTTTCTTTACAATCTTTCCTTTCATAGTTTTTAGTCTTCAAAACTAGCCTTGTACATTAAACTAGATCGACCCTATCGACCTAGTTCTATATTCTATGTGTTGTCTAGATAACTAGGTCAACTTTGTCAACCATGTTCATTTTCAGACCTTTCTTATGTAGTATAATATTGACCTTGTCAAACCTATTCTATATTTTATACATATAGTGTCGACTGTATTAACAGTATCCTTCTTTTAAATCTAGAATTAACCTTTATATGCTATTAATTAGCTCACACATTTACTTCTTATTACTTGAATGCTTAGAATAGATCACATATCTTAATTAGGTGGTTTTCAATTAATCATTTAGATTCACTATTTTATATTTAATGCACACAACCAAATCACAAAATCTAAAGAAGCATTTTAACATTTGAATACCCAAGGCCAACCTAGTTGAATTTCATCACCAAGGTGGAAGCTGACTTGATGTTCTGATCAAGTATAAATCATGTTTAATGGTATATTCTATCTAATTACCTAACACCCTTATCACTTTGTTATGTGAACTGAGGGCATAGGCCTCAATACCAAGCCTATATCATTACCACTACAGATCCTTTTCAACTTAAACTACCTATAACTATCCTTAGATTACTTTCTAGTTATTTATAGCCAGCTTCCCATCACATTCAAAAACACATCCTAATAAACTTATAAATATTCAAGTTGATCATTTAACTATCTATTTACTTTCCTAGTTGATTGCTTGTTCTTTGCTCAATTATATTTTGTATTTAAAAAACTTGCATTATCTAGTGTTGGTATAAGGTTTTGTGTTGTGTGCCTTAATCAGATTGGCCAGTGTTAATCCATTTGATTTTTCATTTCCATTTAGTTCTTAATTTTCAAATTAATTGAAAAAATTATCTTTTTTCAATTCATAATCTATTATACAATTTCTAATTTTCCCTATTTGTTGTACTAGGTTGACCCAATCAGCTTTCTAGCCTCTGTTCACTATATTGGATCAACCCAATTGATCTTGTGTTGTTTATAGACCATTTTCACTCTTTTTTCATCCTTTGTTCATAGTAATAGATCAACCCAATCAACCCAATACTATTTATAAACCTTATTTCTATGATAGGTCAACCCAATCAACCCTATACTATTTCTATCATTTTCTATTTCTTTGATTTCTCATCTCTTTTTTTCCCTTCATCATGGAATTTTACTTGATGACAACACATAATTACATTTAATAGACATGATGAATTTTACCAATCCTCATAATGTCTCCCATAGATAGAGTAGGGATCTTCTCTTGGATGCTAGTAATGTTCACATTGCCACTCGCACACTGAACTGTGGAACTCCTCCTAATACCTCTTCATAGTGTAATCCTCTCTTCTCATTAGAAGACCAATCCAAATTAGAGTATACCCCTAAAATTCTATTATTTATTTCTAAATTCCCTAAACATCAAGTAAAATATCCCTCTACCATTTATAATCTTATGATTAGTGGTTAATCCAAAGAGCATCATTCACCTACTCCTACATTCTCAACTAGATTTTGGGGTACCACTTTCTTTGATTCTCAGTGTCTTCCTTTGATTATGACCCCTTATCACACCATGACCTCTTCCATTCCTAGTATATCCACTAACATGGCATGTTCTATATCTAGTGGGATTCTCATAAGATCCACTATCCTTAATCCTTCCACTAGTGATTTGTTTTCTACCCAAGGTAATCATACTTTTGGTGATTCTTCCTCTCAACCATTCACTAGTCCATTTTTTTTTACATAAGAAATTTTTTCCACTAGTACCTCACACTTTCATAGCTCCTCTCAAGCTCCTATCAACACCAATAGTAGCATCCAAGCCACTAATACCAAATCTAATGCTTCTAACTATGCTAATTAAACACACCAATTACTGTTACAAACACTCAATCAAATGAATACCATTTAAGCTCATAACATAAATAAAATTAAGAGAATGCAAAAACACCTTCTTCATCTTCAATCTCATCCTCAACCAATGTCTTGGTAAACACATAACTAAAATATTCTCTCTCCTCTTAGATCATTTAATCAATAAAACCATTAAGCATATTCAGAATGAGACTCTTACTACTCAAATTGCTAACATTGATATAGGAGGTATCACACCTACAATCTATTATAATGGATTAACCGATCCTACCCTTCATCTTAAAAAATTTGTAAATCTCTATAAGAATTGGGTCAAATTAAACACTTTTGCCACTACCAAACTATTGGCCAAAAACCTCACAGGTGATGCCTTGGATTGGTATAGTCAACTTAGAACTCATTTTATTTATAGTTTGAAATATTTAGTGAATGATTCAGTTTAATAACTACAAAATCATGATCTTCCTAAAACCACATTGGCCCACTTCATAAATTGTAAAAAAATCAAAAATGAAATTGCTCAGGCCTTTGTTAAAAGATGGAAAAATTTGTCAAAAAAGTGTGAACATAACAAGGCCAATGTCAATATTTTCCATCTCTTAACTAATGCCCTATTTCCTAATTTAAAATATCAGATCTACACTTTCTCTCCATGAAATTTGGAAGAGGTTATTGACCAAGCTAAATGTCAAGATTTCCTTATGCATTAATTTGAGACATCCCAACCTTTGTGCGTCCTCATCTCTTAAGAACAAAAATCACAATATTACCAACGATGGTGTTATAGATTCTTATGAAACCATTCATAATGTTCAAGATATCATTCCCAACCAATATTTATAACCATATCCCCATTCTCAATAATATACCAATCCTCACTTATCATCACCTAACAACATTAACATTCATAAATCTCTACCTTTAGAAGAATTGTTTAAGCATCTACCTGGCCCTATTCTAAGAGAACTGGACCTTACTTATCCTATGAAATCTTGGTATGATCCTAACAAGTTTTTTTGGTTTCATGCTAGTTTGGGTCATTCTCATGAGACTTGTAGATGAATTTTCAATTTAGCTATGGATTTTCTTCTTGATCCTAATTTTGATCATGATGTTATCATCCAAAAGTGTCAACAAGCCTATGAAATTAATTTTAAGGATTATAAGACACATGATAAATTTCAAACCTTAAATCAAGCTAGTAATCATTTAGCTATCTTTAAAGACCCTCATCCTAATCATCAACCTATTTAAGACAACCAAGACAATCCCACCCCTTCCATCAATAATATAGAAATTCTTGTTGACCCCACTTCCTAAGAGAATATGGTTAGCATTACTAATATGTGAAGGGTGGTGGCTTTCATTGATTCATAACCTATCTACACTCATTCATTTCAAACATATAATATTATCCAATATTCTTCCCCAACTTATTTATATGAGTTGGGGCAAGATGACCTTATAAATTTTGATGATCCTATTTCCAATTTTCCTTTAGATAACACCTCCCATTCTATTTTAACCACCATTCCTTCATCTTAAAACATTAATGACAATCAAGCTTCCACTAAAATTTATTCTAATTTTTTTGAAAATCAACTTGAAGAAACTAATTCATCTTCACAACACCATTTAAAACCTTGTTGTAATACTTATACTTCTTATTAAAAAAATTCCAATTTACTTCGGCTCCTCCTTCCGAGGACCTTCTTAACCGCTATGCATCTATTTATAAAAACCTTATTATGGGTTATGATGAATGGGATCCCATCATAGAGCTCACCAATATCCCATTCTAAATTACATTCCTTGAGCTTATGAGGACTTTTCCATGCCATATAAATCATCTTATGAAACTGTTATTCGAGATGAACATCCCTCATCCTCCCATATCAAGATGGGAAACAACCTTATCTAGATCTAAGGATAGTAATAGTATACTACAATAATGCGAAAAGATGTATGTCAATGTTGACAAAACTATGGACACTTATCTTCCCTTAAGATTTACTATAGCCTCTATGATTCTTGATGAGATTATGATTTATGCAGATGATCTTCCCTTATTCATTAGTGTTCAAATAGGTGATATCCAAGTTAAGCGTTCATTGATTGATGAAGGTTATAACACTTGTGTTTCCTCTCTTGACTTTATCAAAAACCTTGGATATTCATAATTCAATATCAATTCCACATGTAACACCTACAAAGTATATTATAGAAGTTAAATGCCTCCTCTAAGTTATGTGTGACTTCCCATTACCATCCCACCTATCACCATTTGTGTGAAGGTGATGATATTTAACTTTCCCCTTTTGTATAACATCTTGTTTGGTAGGTTTTGGACTCACCATATGAGAGTAATTACATCTTCTACCTAATAATGAATTAAATTCCCTCATAATGGAGCCATCTATAGTGTTTAGGGTGATACTAACCCTTTGAATTTTGAATAATTCTAAGACCATGGTGTCTTAAAATTTCCTACTCTTGAACATTTGCCTAACATTCCATTTCATAAGTCTCAACATCTAAACTTTCCCATTAACTCAAATATAGATTACAATGGTCATATTTAATTAATTGGGAACATTCATCATAACCTTTTGATGATATTAACCTAAAAAATAAAAATTTTGATCTCTCACCTCACCTCATCTCGTAGCTTCTTGCTTCCTTGTAGCCTCATTTTTGCAAATATCCTTGTGATGACATTTCCATAGTCTTGACTAAGACTCAACATTATATTAACCACACTTCCTCAGATGAAAATATCATCCATACTTGTATCATTGAACTTTACATGCTGTATTATGAGGATGGTTATTTCTTTGATGATCCATTTTTAGGTGGTCTTGCCTAGGCCCATGATGTTGAGATTGCTCATATATTTCTTCTTTACTTGATTATTTTCATGTATATTCATCTTTTAATTCATTTATAGTTCCTAATTTTTATTATTTTTCCTCTTTATCATATGGTAAAGATGGTGCCAAAACCTCCAATTTTTGAGGATCCTCATAAGAGTATTCTCATAGATCATTCTATAACTGGCTCTTACTACTTTTTTACATACCCTGACTACCATAGCTACTTTACCCCTAAGATTAGTATGAATTTCCTTATATGTTCTAAATAACTTACCCCTCCCTTAGTCTAAACTACATCTACCCATGTTCCTACTATATTTGAGCTTGTTCCTACTTCCACTATTATTAATTCTACCCTTGCCTTTCATCCCATTGCTCCTTTCATTGCGCCTAGTTTTGTTCCTCCTCCATCACCACCTTCTCTTGGTGATGGTTTGATTCCTTTGCCTAAGATGGATATATTTCACATTAAATGGGTCAATGAGTCATTTAAAACTTATTCCACTCTTGTTACATCCCATTCTATGAGTGCTTCTCCTAAGACCACTCAAGCATATATGTTACTTTCATAGAATAGATAATCAATATTCTACCCATTATCACAAGATATGATAATATATTAATACATTACATCCTTATTATCCATACTTAGATAAATCCATGCCTCCCCCAAAGGTTCTACATGGATATATATCTAAATATGATGAGATATATTATCTATGGCACCATTGTGGCACTCATCACACTGATCATTGCTACATCCTCCAATAAAATCTCAAGGATCATCCTCTAATTATTTCAAAACCTTCTTCCATTCCTCTCATAGTTCATTCCCAAAATAAGGATCCTCCTTATTATCCCATAGATCCATCTCTTATGGTTGGATCATCTCTTATGGTCCCTTCATCATCTTTTATGTATTCACCCATGATTCCTTCACCTATAGATCTTCTATCATGAATGGATTCTTCCACACCAATGATTCTTACATATCCTATAGAGCCCACTCCCATGCATTCTCATGAGCATACCTTACTTTATTTCCCTCCTTTTCATGATCCATTGAGTATTCCTACTTTTTCTATCAAGGAGATTATAATAAATGTATTTTCCCATTTTTCATTGAATACTAATGAGACATTATCAATAGTTTGTATCCAGTTCCATAGAGATCTATCTAATGTTTTAGATAATGTGTGTGGGTATATTTATTAGTATTTATGAGAAACTATATTCTTATTTTACATTTACAATTAGATTGGACATGTGATCTAATCCTATATTTTACATATCTATAATATCATTCAACAATGTGTCAAATTCATATTTTTATTATAGTGATTAACCTTTTGTACTATATCTTGTTTATATTATCATTTTTTTTTTCATATGATTGTATTTATTTATCATTATTTTCTCTTTATTTATTTATTTTTTCTAAAAAATCTCTTCTTGTGTCTTCATGATTGTTTCCTCTCTTATCTCTATTTTTCATGGATAATTGTCACTGTGACTTAGTTATACCAACCTTGTTCCTTTTTGTCATGTTTTTCATTACCATGTGATCAGTTAGAAGATAATGCATCCCATTATACTTTCCGTATATTGGTCCACTTTGGATTTCCTTATTTACCTTTATTTCCTTTCCACAAACTAAGCATATACATGGTTCAAACTTTAGATCACATGTTGGTTCATTGTTAAGCCTAAGTATCCTAATACATCTTTATCTTTGGTTACTTAGCTCCTTTAGCCTTAGCCTAAACCTCATTTTGTGTGTATCACTATAGATCTCTCATGATTTTTCATTCCAAATATGTATGGAGGAGGAATCTTCAAAATCCATAAAAAGTTAAAATCCAAATCATTTTAAAAAAAAAGGCAATGATATAAATGGAAAAAATATTCTTAAAAGTCAAATCACACTAAAATACATGATTTAAAGCACATATCCTTCTTATAGTCAAATATCAAACTCTATATTTGGACTCACATTAGAGTCATGGTCCTTTGGGGTACGGTAAGCTAGTAGATTAAAAGAGGATAATAAAAAAAATCTTTTAGTGATACCTACTTTCTCATGCAAGTACCCAATCTTTGTAGTATATTGATATCTCTCTAAGGGGTCCTAAAGAATGGGGAACACATCATGATAAGGTAGGTCCATTTTAATTTTGCTTATGCCAATCTAACTTCATGAGTTGATCTTAATATAACACTCATTTGCCTACAAGTCTTTATATCTATAGTCAATAGATTTCATTTTTACATTAATGGTCACTAGTCACTTAGTGTCTTCTCATGTCCTTAGTATGCCTCTTACCTCCTAAGGTATTCTCATAAGATTCCCAAGTCTTTATTTTTACCTTCCATTTTTCATTCCCTATATCCCTCATATTTCCTCTTGAGTAATATTTGTTTGTTTACTAATCACTCCCCTTGGGATCTCATTTATGAGTTACTTTGTAAGACCACAAATAAGAACCAATGTTCATCAAAAAATACCATCATAGAACCTTCTTATTACCCACATAAATTTTTACTTGATTGTCTCGATTATTCCACCCTATTGGTTTCCCATTTATGAAGTTACTATGTAAGACCATGGATAGGACTTGGCTCTCCTCACAAATAAAAATTACATATGTCAAATATGAGATAAGATGTGATCAATTATGAATTTACACATCATTGACATTCTTCACAACTTGATTTAGTATGTTTTATGCTTACTTCATTTTTATTTCTCTTTTTATCTTTTTATTTTTTGAGTGTATTTAAGAATATAACCATTTCTTGAAATTTTCATAGTTCCCAGCTTGAATTAGTATGACAAATTCTAGACCAAACCTTTTAACATATTTTTTTATCTTATACTTCCCAATGTAATATAGTATGATTGATTAACTTAATCAATTATTTTTATATCATTTTTTCTCTTTTATATACCTTCCATTTTATTACATTATTTTCATATTTTCTAATGTGATTTAGTATGATTTTACTTGTTTTAATTTGGTGTAAAATTAATTTTCTTAGTTCAAAAACAAATTCCTTTTTACCATTATTTTGGTTCTTTATACTTAATAAAAAAAAATTATTACACATTTTCCAACTTGAAATGGTGTGTAGTACATTTTTGACTGATTATATTTTACCAAGTCATTTTTGCATGTTTCTTTTTAACCATGCATGTGTTCTACATAATGCTATAAAAGAAACCACATCTCATAAATTTACTATAACATATACAATAAATATCTAAATATATGTGCTAAAAAAAATATATCTAAACCATCCACAATCACAACCATGATAATAACAACATAAACAATCAACATCAATATGCCAAAACGATCCATCATATATATATATATATATATATATATATATATATCATGAGTTTTGATACAATAAGTACAACCATATACAACACTCCATCTCTATGGCTAAGCTCCATCCCATTTATCTCATGTCCAAGCCACGCTACCTATCAATGCCTCATTTTGACCCCTCCATATAAAATGCTATAAGAAAGATATTAAAGATCACAATCCATCCACTTGTCCCTCTATATGTGCCACCCATGCCTGTACCTATGCCAATTGGGCTAAGGTCTCCATGTGTGTCACTCTCTCTTTTGCTAAACTTGATGCCACTCCTAGACCTCCTCCTCATCTATACTACTATAGCATCACCATCTTAGCTCATTTGTTTATCATTCTCTCTTATCTTACACCTGTTGATGCTCACCATCCTATATATATCATATTATCTCTATCTCCAATCATATATATATATATATATATATATATATATATATATATATATATATATCATTTGTGTGTGTCTCTTCCTCATCTAGCCTATTTTATCCTCACCATCTTAGCTCATTTGGTCTCTTAGAGATTTTTTCTATCATTCACAAGTCAAATTAACAAATAACTTCTCTTTCTCCCTCTTTAAAAACACTTTTTAGTAATTCAAAATTTTCAATTATTTTCATGTAGATTATCTATTTATATTATATATTTATTTCTATCATCCATGTTTTGAACCAAAAAATATGTTATAATCATGATTATGTAGATAATATTTTACACTATCATATGCATATATTCCAAAATAAATTATTTTTGGCTATTTTTGGCATTAATTTCTATAGGTTTGCCTAGTGTTGTTCACATTGGATGCCTTAACTTTATCTTTAAATCTAATTCTTTATCTACAATACTAAGGTAAGTAACTATTGTGTTTTTCAAATTTTTCCTTTCATTTATCTTATTTTCTACTTACTTTAATTAGCATCAGCATTGTGGGTTATCATGTTCTATTCCTGAAGCACCACTTTGATTTATAATTAGGTGACGCGTGATGATATTTGAATTTGGAATATGTATACACATAATATTTACAAACTTGTATCACTTATTGACACTTTTTATCTTTTAATAACCCATCGAGTCTCAATCTCTCTGAGTGCACACATTAAGGGTGCATCTAGAAATGGGTGGGTATATCATTGATGCTTTGTAAGATTATTGTCCCTTTTTCCACTTTCCATCTACACACTTTTCTCCAAAAACCATTTACCCTAATCTTATTCTTCTTATTTGTACCCATTATAGTCATTTGTCACATCATTATCCTCTTATTCCTTACCTCAACCCCCTTTTAATAGTTGGTTATACTAGGTCGACTGGGTTGACCTTGTATAGTTTTCATCCTCTGATTATTGTACATGGTCAACTAGGTTGACCTTATTCTATTTTTGGGTATTTTTAATTTTGTATCTTGTTAGCCCTAGCTGACACAACTCAAGACCTAGTGAATTATCTCCCAAAAACATATAAGGTCAACTAGGTCAACTCCATATAACTAACATATTTGAAAATATTTAAGGTAAGATCTACGTATATATACAATTTCATTTCCAACCATATGAGGATATATAAGGGAATAAGATAAGTGTTAATAAACATCTACTTATTGACCATTCTACTTGAGGAATAAAGCTTAGGGTTCCATACTTTCTTTGGAGATATAAATATTGTCTTGTGGAGAAGTTTTTTGGATGCATAGATAGGTTGTGTAGCCTAGAGATAATTTTTATTTTTTATCCTTACATACCATAATAATATTTTATGAATCACCTTAGCCAAGGGAAAGATTGAGGCTTGGCAAGTTCATCTTCAAAGGTAGTATTCCTAATTTTATTTCTCCTTTGTAAGAGGAGATATATAATGTAGTTATACTTTTCTTCCATGCATTAGTATTCTATATACATTGATGTGAGTATATGTATTCTATGCATGTTTAGTTTAGTTTTTTTGTTTCTAAACCCCACTTTGTGCCACAAGATTTGGTGAGAACTAGATTATATTTACTTTCTTATTATTTGACTAAGTGAAATATCAAAACCTATGACCCCCTTTGGTTTATTACATGAATGTGTTAATGTATAGGATTTGAATCCCTCATTATCATAGTGTATTATGATAAGTGATCCCTTAATTAGGTCTAGAAGATCCCCATTTTGGTCATGCTCCTACTTAACAAATGTATTTCTAATCAGAAGCGTAGGTATGGTCTATCTTCTCCAACCCAGGATTGATTTATAGACATGATGAATTTATGATTGCATATACTTATCACTTGGTATATTCACATTTAATTAGTACCTAAAAACATAACATCAAAGACATAAGAATCTGGGTTATATGGAAAGACTTAGTATAAATTTTTAGACTTAGGTCTTAATTATGTTAGTTAACATGATTAAAACTTTAGGATAAAATTTAAAATAATTTTTAAAATATAAAAACATGTTATTTCATAAATTTGATCTTGCATAAATTTAAATTTTTTTCAAAAGGAACATATGCTAAACAATTATAATAAGGCTTTTTATCATTATTTGAACATAGATTCAATTAATTAACCAAAGAACAAAGGCTCAGTATAAAAGGATCAAATGAGATTATAAAATTTAACTGAGGGTTAATTTGACATTGAGACATAAAACCTTGAACATTATTTATTAAAATGGAACTCCATTAACCATATACATGGAAACATAGTAATCAGACATTGGTAAAGTCAAATAAGGATTATAGGTAAACATGCCTATGAAAGCTAAAGTAAAACATGATATTCAATAATGCAATATTGATCAATTTATTATACAAATTTTGATAAAATTTGAAAAATTAAAAAAGGGTCCTCATTTTTATAAAATGGGGGTATGTTGACCTCAACAAATGGTGACTTCTGAGGGAAACATAACAATATGTTAGAACTCAGATACTCTTGATTTAAACTAATAACCAGATTACTCATTCCACATAATCAAGTATCATCATTAAGATCAATTCATGATTAAAAAAAGTCTTAAAAATGTATAATTAGGCTAAAACATCAAAACTTAGTCATTTTGTGTGTTTTCTTTGACACATTCATTGATTGACATGGAATTTAGAGAATAACTTCCAAATTTCATGACTTTAATAATTAACATTGACTTATGGCATATATAGATATTCATTAAGAATCATGCTTTATGAACAAGGAAGGCTTGGGAATTACTTTGATACCATCCAAACATCCATATCCCTGATATAGATACATTTGTATCTACTCAAGGCCTTATTCCATTTCTATATAGGCATCCATAAACTTAGTGGAGATTACCAAAATTACCTTTGCTTAGAAAGCTTTCAAATTTTCAATAAAGCTCTTATTTTTTGTATTTTTTAGATATATTTAACTTTACAACAAAGTTTGGGAACCAAAATTATCCAAGTTTTAGGATTTTGTCAAATTTTTGATCTTCAAACAATCATCCTTATTTATAAACTCTATCTCAATCAATAATATTCTTTAAATGTTTACATGACTTTATCCAAATGATTTAAACTTTATTTGAAAATATTAAATCCTTATTAGAACTAAACTTAGATTAAAAAAGGTTTAATATTTTGAATAATAATTAATTTAGATATCAATCCTCACTAATTTATCCAAATCATAACCTCAAGCTCTAATTTCCATAATCCATGATCAACCAATGCCTAAGGTTTATGCTTGCATTCTTGATTTGACAAGTTCCTTTGAGAATTTTGGATGGATTGGATCTTGAAAATACTTATTTAAAGTAGAGGATAAAGGAAATAAAAATAAACACAGAAAAATCAAATAAGACAAGAAAACAAATATATACAGACACTATTTACAAATAAGGAACAAAAAAGAAACTAATCTAAGCCTACCTACACTAACTCTAACTAGTATTACAAGTTAATATATGAATAATTGTGGTGGTATAATTGATAAATATCACTTAAGGTATTTACCATTAGTTGGAAAAGTGAACTCTACTCCCTTAAAGTCTTTGATTTTGAAGGTGTTGTCTCCCAAAGTCTCAGCAATTTGGTAAGGTCCAATCCATAGAGGAGTTAATTTCCCATGGTTTTCTTTTGGTTATGAAGCTTTATCCCATATAATAAATAGGTTTGCTTGCCTAAAAACCTTAATCCTTAAATTCTTATCAAACCATCTCTTGATTATGGTTTGATGTCTATTGAAGTTGGCAAATGCTTCTTCCCTGCTATCCTCCATTTGAATGATGTCAAGTAACCTTAAATTAGAATACTCTTGATATTATTCCATATATTATTACATGAACTTGAAGGTCAAAAACTTGAGTGTAATTGTAGGTATTGGATCTTGACCATATACTATTATAAATGGTGATTATTTTAGGGTTTGTTTTACTCTAGTTATGTTTGTGTAAAGAGCACATTTAAGCAATTTATGCCATGTTAGAAGTTGTTCAATTGTATACTTTTTGATTGATTTCATCAAATTTTTATTTGTTGATTCTAATACTCCATTACCTTAAGGGTAATTATTTGATGATAAACTATAATTATGTTGTTATCATAGGCCCACTTGATCATCTAAATAGATATGAAGGCTGATCCATTATAACAAACTAATAAAACTAGTGTCCCAAATATTGTGCAACTATTTTCTTCTAAGAACTCGATCATATGTTTAGTTATACATTATTTAGTTTCCACTAATTCTATCCATATTGTGTATTAATCAATATAAATAAGAAAATATTTGTGTCCCTCTAAAAAATTAGGGTTAATGACCACTACAAAGTCTAATCCCCATTGATCAAAAGGTTTATCAATAAATATTGGCCTCAATGACATAGCTTTTTTTTTTTTTTTTTTAATTGAAAATCTAATATTGATGACACCCTCTAACATGTTTATGTGTATTTTTTTTATGGTGGGCCAATAATATTTTTCCTCCATGATTTTATGAGTTGTTATCTTTCTAGAGGGGTGTCCACTACTAATATTTTCATGAAAAGTAATCAAGATCTCAGTTACTTCTGTTGAGACACATCTTAAGTATATGACTTTTTAGTTCTTCCTTAAGAGTACCCTATCCTTGATCAATAAATGTGTTTCCTTGAGCCTAAAATCTCTTTTTTTCTCTCTCCTCAATCTTTCATCATAAGAACCATTGATTAGAAGATGATTAATATCATCATGTAAATCATTTTGTTGGAATTGTTGATGATCAACTTATATGACACTCACTTTAGGGTTAGTATTGTAAATCATCAGAATCAATCCTTGACACCTTACCAACTTGGAAGTATTCATCTCAAGATCATACTCCTAGAGAATAGACATCCAATTATCTCTTCTCTCTCCTAATTCACATTAACTAATAATAATTTTAGTGGTAGGGTCTAGTAATATTGGATGCACTTTATTCTTAAGATATAGTGTCTAAATTTCTTAACTACCTTAATTGAAGCACATGCTTTTTTGTCAGTTAGAGAATAGTCTAACTAAATTTTATAAAAATTAGTTCTCATAAATGCAATTATATGATCATATTTATCTATTTTTTGAGTTAAAATAACCATGGTATGTTCACAAAGTAGAAGAATAAAGATAAAAATCTTTTGTGAAATCAAGACTTATCAACACCAGTACCTATATTATTGATTCTTTGATGTCCTTGAAGGATTTATTTTTCTCTTCATTCCATATGACCTTTGAATCCTTCTTAAACATTTTATTAAGTTGCTTCACAGTTTATACAAAACTAGAAATGAACTTTCTCACAAAATTGAATTTCCCAAAGACTTTAATTATTGTGTACTAATAGGGGATTCTATTTTGGATATGTAATCAACTCTATTAAGATATATATAAATCCCATCCTTGGTTATAACATATCCTAGTAACTTCCCTTCTATAACACAAAAAATCCTTTTCTTAGGATTGAGAGAATTGCATACCTTCTATAATTTTCAAATACCTATTGTAAATGCATAATATGGTCTTCCCTATTTTTAGAAAATGTAGTTAGATCATCCATATATATGATAATGAACTTACCTAAGAGAAGCTGAAAGGTGTGGTCCATAGTTCCTTAAAAAAATTTTCCTTCATTTATTAGTTCAAAAGGCATTATTTTATAAGAAAAAGTGCCCCACTTTATTGTGAATTCAGTCTTCATTTTATCCTCCTTGTTGACAAGTACATGATTATAACCTAAAATACCATCTAAGAAAGAAATCATAGTATAGCCACTAATAATTTAGATAACTTGGCCAAGTGATGGTAAGTGATAATTATGCTTTTTAGAAGCTATGTTCAAATTTCTAAAGTCTATGCATAATATAATTTCTCCATTTTTCTTTATAATTGGTAATATGTTAGTTACCCAGGTAGAATGTCTAATGGGAAATTTTTTTTTGCATATAATAACTTTTTGACCTCTTTATAGATTAATGGTTCTAAAAAAGGACTGACATGTCTTTGATTTTGTCTAAAAGGTTTACAAGATTCTTTTAATGGAAAGATATGGGTAATAACTTTAAGATCAAATGTATTTAAGTCTTCATAATACCATGTTATAATATATTTATGCTTGGTCAACAAATCTTTGTCCCTTTTAGATTCTTCATTTGTACAAGCTGTACCAATATTTAATAGTCAGGGTTGACCTTGAGTTCCTATGTCAAGTACATTATAATCTTTCCCATTCACTTTGGGAACTTTAACAGATTTAGCTAGTTTGTTTTGACCAAATAGTCTTTATAAGGAAATATGCCTTTGGGATTTTTTTATCATTCAATTGAATTATCTTGTCATCAACTTTGTATTTATCAAGAGAATTTTTATTGACCTCATCAAAGATGTGAGACCCAAATATTCTTGAGTTATTCATAAAGTCTATGATTTTTTTATCATCACTAAATACCTATAAATGATTGACATTGTCAAAAACCAAGGGAAATGGAACCATTTAAATGCTAAGGTTTTCTAGTTTTGAATCTTTATTTGGCATAAGATTGGATACATCTGAGGCTAGCTCATCATCAATCTTATTCTCTTATCTAGGAATTAAAACAATATTAAAGGCATAAAAGTACTCAATCAAGTCTCATACTCTAAACTTATACTTATTAAGATAATACAATTTGCATTGGTATTTACTGTGAACTTGATAATCCAATAGCTCATAATCAACATACATTAGTATTTCTTTGACATTGTGTTTGATAGCAAATTGTAATCCTAAGATTAAAGCTTCATCCTTTACCAAATTATTAGTGTAAGGAAACTGAAGTCTATATAAATATTAAATTCATTCCCAATGGGATTGATTATAACAATTCCTATTCTCGATCCAAATTTACATCTAGCACCATCAAAATATAATTTCCACATTCTAAGAATAGCATGTGAGTCTTTAGAGTCACATACCATAGGAGTGTCAATAGTGTAAATTCCTAACTTATAATTGACCATGTTGACCCTTTCATTAACTGCATCATATTCAGTGATCATGTGTTTCATTTTTATCTCCCTTTAAATTTGAATTTTATTGGGAACTCCCTTCCATCGAATCCACATATGATAATAGTCAGTTGACATGTATCTATTTGAAGACTTAGTCCAATCTCTACTTAGTAGTATTTCATAAGAATTTAGGATGTCCACAACTTGAATGTCTATGAATTGTTGTTTCTTTGGCTCTTTAGAAAGCTACATATGAACATTTAAAAATTCACCAATTAATTTAACTCTTGATTTTTCCAATTGAGTTACTACTCTATTAGACTTAATTGGAGTTAAACCAAGCTTCTCACAAATACCTTTTGGAATGATAATTGTACATGCACCTAAATTTAATAAACAATTATGCAAGTTTTTACCAAAAACTCTAATTGTTAATAAGAAATATAGAACCTCTACTTTTTTTTTATACATAACTACATTAAAATTTGCAACCTTTGTTTTTATACATAACTACATTAAAATTTGGTTAATTTTTCAAGCAACAAGTCTCTTTGTTCTGTAATTTGAATCAATTCATGTAAAGTGATTTTAGCTTTAAATATTTTACATATTATCAAATATATTATATCCACTCCTAGTAGAATAAATATATGATTCAACATTATGTTTAGAGTTAATTTCCTTTGGACGTTTTGGATTGTTATCTTCTATAGGATCAAGAGGAATGTCAAAGTTATTTGGTGGAGTTAAACTAGTCAAAGTTTGTTTTTTATATCTATTCCTTAGAGGATAAGTGTTCTTTAGATATTGTTAAAAATCATGAATCTCTTGAGGAGGGTATTTGGCCTCATTCTCATCATGGAATGGAAAATCAAATGTCTCCACCATGGGAGTTATGTCAATAGATTTAGATGACTCTGAAGACCCAAATGTACCTATAGTATTATCTTTGTTATGTCCACCTTCAAATGTATCTAACTCATATTGAAATAATTCAAAAGAATTGAAAAATTCAACACAATCCAATTCACCATGGTTTAAATTGTTATGAAATCTATAATATTTAGTTAAATATACATCACATATGTTTATCTCAGGATTGTTCTTATTTATAGATGACTCATTATTTTTGTTGTTGTTATTGTTATTGTGTAACTTGTTTATAGTTATATTAAAACTCTAATAAGAATAATTCATGTTAGAATTTTCCCTAGCATTACCTACTTGTCTTTGCAACTGAATAAAATTAGTGCTCAATTTTTGAACCATTTTGAGTATGGATTCAATCTCATTCTTAGGTGCCTCTGAATTATGAACTCTAGTAGCACTACTAGTTGTTGTTTCTAAATCTATTTGATCTTGTGGATGAGATCCATTTTTAGTGTTATTCAATAATCCTAGGTTTTGACTAAGATGAGTATGACTCAAGGGTAATTAATTTAGCACTGATGTTTAATTTAAAGCTGGCATGTTTTAATTTTCATTAGGATGAAATTAACATAGCCAGATTAGGATTGACATTGGAAATAACATATTCTAGTTAACCATGGGGTTGCATTTGATCTCTTATTTTCATAGCTTTATCATAGGCTAAGGCCAATGTATTTATGACTCCAATAGAATTTTTTAGGAAAATAGAAGTCATGGGATCTAAAGCATCCTTATAGATTTCTAAAGCTAAATATTCTTCAAGTTTATATGGATTTATGTTTATGATAAACATCTTCTAGAACCTAGCATTAAATTCTCTTATGGTTTCACTTGAATCTCTTTTCACCATTGTGAATTATTAATAAAGGATACAAGGACTAGTGATATTTTTGAATTGGTTAATGAAAATACTATTAAAATCATCCCAACTGGTAATGTAGTTATTAGGAAGTTTAAGGAACCAATCGTATGATATATCTTTGAAAGTAAAAGGAAATAATATACATGAAACATATTCATGAACAATAATTTAAATTATTAAGCATCTTTCAAAGACTTGATATGTTCTTTAGTAGTAACCACAATTTTAAGATTAAAATAAGGTAAATACTTCTCAAGATTTCTAGGTAAATCATGTACCTGACTAGGCACATTGATGTAAGATCCACCTAACCATGCCATACCTTGATAAGGATTGAAAAAAGAGCACCATGAATAGGTGAAGTAAGTTGAGATATAGAAAACTTGTGCTTACCTTTATTTTCTCTTGCTTTCCTATGGACTTATAATGAAAGGAGAGGTAGTCTTGTCTCTGAACATGACCAAGTCCTCATTCTTGGAAATTTCAGCTTGTAAACTTTGAATCCTATTAAAAATACAATGTATAAAAATTATCTTTGTAAATAACAATGACTATATTTATATGTAAGTCCTTTTTTCATAAATTAATACATAGAACAACTATCTTTAACTGACATTGCTTAAAGATACATCTAAACCTAAGAGTACGAATGATATTTACATTTATAAGTTCAAAAATACTGAAATTTGCAAAGAATCAACCAATTTTTGAACAAAATTGCTATCACTAACCTTGAACATATTAAATTCTCAAAGCTTAAACTGCCTTTGTAACAATCTATCAAAAGTCTTAAAAGAATAGCTATATTTAGATAAGTAAGCCTAAAGACTAGTATGGAACCATGAATATCAATTATCTTTACAAAATTAAGCTAAGAAAAACACAAATATGCCTAGAATAAATTGATCTTTAAACAAAATTCACTAAAATTAGCAAAGATACTTCAAATTCACAAAGCTTTAGCTAAAGGCCCTCCTTCTAAAACTAGTGGAACAATGATGCCTAAAAGTGTATCACAAGGGTTTATAGATTGTTTAAGAAACACTTCTCATTTCTAGATTCAAATAATCCATTGCATGAGTTGCAAGTTGTGATCTTCCTGAGATCTTTCATGGGATAGAGGCAAAGCAATTAACTATTTCACAAAAATGATAATATAAATGGTTGTTGGGAGTAACTATGGTCTTAAATATTTATTTTAAAAGATGATATAAATATAAACTAAGTAGAGTGAATTATGATCAAAACCTAAATTCTAAGTTAGCATGTATATTTAAAGTAGAAGCTAAACTATAATGAGTTGATGAAAAAATGAGAAAAAGGAAGGGTGGGGAAGAGAAGAAAGATGTTATTGATCTTCATTTTAGACATTATGATAAAGCTTAAATTTCATCCAATCATGCACTCAAACAAATATATGACATGAAATAGCCAAATCATAAATCATATTACATATCAAGCAAACATCTAATGATAGTTGAAATAATTAAAATAAGAAACCAGATTCAATTTAAAGATTTACTTCTTTAAACAAATTGCATAAGCACATCTGCAAGAGAGCAAGGAAAATGAACTAAATATAAAGTCTTTCAATAAATTTAGGATAAGCATAAATTTACAACTTTGCATTTAAATATGCACATCTAGAATCCATGAAAATAATTCAAATATGAAAATTAGACTAGTTAATAAAGGAAGTAGCCATAATAACAAAATACACAAATAGATACTAGACAATATTTTTAAAATTCCTTGTATTACTTTATCCAAGTTTACACATAGTTTTTACTCCAAAAAATCCCTCCCTTTTTACAAATGACAATACCCCTTTTATATAATATTAAGGAGGTATGTCGATCAGTCATAATAAATAATAATTGTAAAAGTGTCAAGGACAACTATCCTTCTATAATATTATAGAACTAGTGACACTTTCTAAGAGGACTGACCTATAAGCAATGCACTTTACAAGATACACATACTTTTACAAAAAAAATATTCCCTTTTTAAAATGATATACATGTACATGTACAAGATAATATTCTAAGTCAATAGATTTTAAATTGAGACTCCTTTATTGTTGGAGTACCTTATCTTTGCTACATGATCTTTTTTCTTTGTTATTTTATCATCAATCAACTTGGATTTGATGATGGGATCCATGAAAAGTTATTCTTCTTGATCAATTAGGCCTTTAAATTCTTTTTCATCTCTATCCAATGCTTCTTTTATTCTTTTAGCATCACTAATATTCTCTTCTATAGATAGGATCATGTCTAAGATCCTTTTATTGTCTGCCCCTATTTTGCCTTGGCTTTTGCTTTTCACCTCCTACATGAATTGAGTAGCTCTATGATTTAACTCCTCATCGGTGATCAATTCAATAGGACTGAGTGTAGTTCGGTATGTGATCAAGATCCCTAGTATATGAATCATTTTGTCTTCCAATTGCTTGAGATCTTTAGAAAGATCCCACGTTTCTTTGGACCATTTTCTCAAATCCTTTATATTTTATACTAATATTTCCACAACCATATTCAAATGGGCTAGGTTGACTATCTTAAACCCAATAATTTTGTCCTCTAGCAAAACATTAATCAAATCTTTCACTTTATTTCTTGAAGTTTGTCATTGGCTAACTTGGATTACAACCAAGGCACCCTATATACACCATATCCTTCCTCGACCTTGTTGATTTCAAAGAGATGAATATGTCATATATAGTGGTTTCAAATTGATTGATCATATCTCCTAGAACTTATAAGATAGACTATTATTTTATGTTCTTATTTTATTGCCTTAGCCCTTTGATATAAGCTTGCAACTATTCTACCTGGGTTTGGGATAATTCTAAGATATCTTCTTCAAAGATTGGATCTTCACCAGGTCTCTATCCTTCCTTTTGGGTAAAATTAGTCAAAAGTTCCACCTTTTGGTATATAATTTATTCGCCACCTGCCAAGACTATTTTCTTAGTCACTCTTTGTAAACAAATATTTCTTGGGTCAAACCTAGCTCTAACTAAATATTTGGTCACCTATAGAGTAGGGATCTCTACTTGTGATTAGGTTAATGACTGGCTTGGAGTAGCTAATGTCTTTGCCTCCTCTTTTTCAAAATCAACAATCCATGGTTTTAGTTCTCATTAAATAGGAATGCTAGTGGTTTTCACCATAGCCCATGGATTATAAATAGGTAACTTCTTTAATCTAGGTTCATAAATGAACCATTTAGGAATAAGAGGTCCTTAAAAAATGTTATCTTCATTGAAAAAATTAAATTCCTTCAAGGGATGAGTGATGATTACCTTTGTTCTCTTCTCCTTTGAGATAATGGAAGTATTATCTTTCCTTTTTGGAAGATTAATAAATACCAGGTCTAATATTAGTTCTTTCTCTTTCTTCTCCTTATCTCCCTTAACACTTGCATATCCTTCATCTAAATCTATAGCATAAGCCATGGATAAAATCCTTAATTCATCTTCAATAGTTTCATTAGGATCAAGGGCTATCATATAAGCCTCCTCTAAAGGTAGATCATGCTTTGTTATCTTAGATGATTTAAGGGATAACAAACTTAAAGGGATTTCATCTGGGCCTTTTTTTCTTAGGCCTATGCCTTATTTGTGCATTCTCTTTGTATTGATTGATGGGAGTCTAGAAGATTCACTACTAAACAAATGATACATCTTGGGGCCTAATTATCATATATCATCTACCTTTCAGTTTCTCTATAGTCTAGACTCATGTCTTAGGTTATGTTCCATCAATAATTTAGTGACTTCAAAGTAAGTAGATGCCTTGGTGTATATAGGATTAAAGGAACTAGGCTCATGCTCATAGGACACATTTAGAATCCCTTTGAGTTTTAAATGATATTTAACCCTTTCATAAGGGTCTAATTGTCTAATTTCATCTATTTATAGATTGAAATATGATCTATGCTTTGATTCAGCCTCAATGTAATCCCACTATTTGAAGGTAGTCTTTCCAATTTTCATAAATAAGCTAGGATGAATTCCCTTTATTTTGGTTTTTTAAGTGCCATCTACACCATGAAATAATTGGTATGCCACCTCTTGTTCTTCTAGATTATCAAGAACATGGACTGGTAACTTGAGAGGAGAATTTTGATTTCCCTCAAACCTTATGATAGTATAATCAAAATAAAACCATATATCCCCCATTGCTTCAATAGATTTCTTGATCAAAGGGATAATTCCCATCATAGGAATACCAATTATAGCTTCACTCAATGCTAGGTAAATACAATCATAAATGAGATAGATTGCATCCCTATATTTATAAATGTGTAACATAAAATAGTATTGAGAAATGGTTTGGGTTCAATTTAGGGACCATTCTCTCTAATTGGGGATCTTTGTGGTTTTACATAGTGCATCTAGGATATAAGACATCATGAAAACTCATTCTTCTTCTTATGTCTAATTGTATATATTTGTATGCTCAAGGAGATTCTAATTATCTTACCCAATGGAGGAATTGTTACACTTTAAACAATGAGATATACCATGGGCACCCATATTGGATCAACATATGATGTTGTTGTAAATCCATACAATTTATTTAACATTGTCATCAACATCCTAACCCTTGGTCTAAATTGAATTATTTTGATGTTCTTATTAAGGTCAATAATGACTTGGTTACCAAAATATAACAATATAGCTAGGGTGTTCATCATGTTTCATTGTTTAGCCCATGAGTTAATTTAGGTTAAGTCAATCTAAGGTTTAGGGAGCTTATAGTAAGACTCAAACACAATTGGGGAAATGTAAGCAACTTTCCTCTGATTATGTGTTGGAACACAACTAGATACTAAGAGGGGTTAAATCAGTATATTAATTAGAACTAATCTTTTTAAAACCCTTTTAATTAATATTAAGACTATATGTAGAGATAACACACATAAAAACACAAAACATAAGATATATCATCGAAAACCCAATATGGGAAAAACCACCATGAGAGTAGCTGCTAGAAACTACCATTCTAATCTAGCCTCATAATAAGGAACCTCATTAGTTAAAATGTTTAAGGACACCAATCCTAAGGAGACACTAATCCATTAGTTTAAGAGATTCAACTCTAAGGAATCACCCACTCCCTAATCTGAGCACCCACTTAGCTTATCTGATGGCACAAACTTATCAGACTCTTATATGGATCTACAACTATAATTTACAAAATAGATGCATACATGAATCCAAAACTTTGTTCTTTTTTACAAGTCTAGTCTGAAATTGATCATACTCTTTATATTCTCTTCCTTTTCTTCCACTATGTTATTTTCCACCCCTCTAGTTTTATGTTTATATATTTCTCTATTCAACACACTTTATCAATATCTTTCTTTTTAAATTTCTCTCTATTTATCTCTTCTCAATAGCAATAGGTCCACCACCTTTTTATATGTCCTAGATATCACACACACACACACACACACACACACACACACAAACACACACACACACACACACACACACACACACACACACACACACACACACACACACACACACACACACACACACACACACACACACACACACACACACACACACACACACACACACACACACACACACACACACACACACACACACACACACACATGCATTTGATATAGGTATTTGTATCTTCTATATATTCACACTTGGAATGCAACACATCACACTATATTCTAAACATAGTTCATTATCACTTGAGCTATTAGTTTCCTACATCACTAACTCATGTATACATCATTATGATTCCTAATCTTTTACTATTTATAACATTTTTTGGACTCTAGTTTTGATACTCATACACATTTACACAAATTTTATTAGTTACATCAATCAATCTCATTATTTGTATCAAAATCTATAGCTTTCCTACATGTTCTGACATTTTATTTCATCTGACCATTAGAATGGACTTATCTTTAAATATCGATCATTGATCTTATGTTTAACACCATGATTTGATGGTCTATTTTCAAATGGGTCAACTTAAAAATCTGTCCATTCGATTGATCTCTAATGGGCTCATGCTATCCATTCAATCTTTGTATGCTTCTAAACTTTAGCTTTGTCAACTTTAAAACATTTCCATTGATCTTCCTAATCTAAAATTATATGATCTATTTGATCATCATATATACATGAACATTAATGAGCTCTTTATTCCATCTCATTACTTCTTGAACCTTTGAATCACTTACACTCCATCAATCTTCTCAGAATTGCTTGGTATTTAACTAACCATTATGTTGATAAACATTGATCACTTTTTTCCATATCAGTCCACTCTCTCCATTGGATCTCATTTATAGATCATTTTCTTACCATCATATCTTCTGACAAGCTTTATCTTTATCTCAGCTTATCCCTCATTAATGTGACACTTGGCATTAGTGTATGTCTTTTATATATTACTATAAATTCCTACTATTGAGACACTTAGCATCCTCATATTTATCATTGATGATTTTTCTTTAAACTGCACCTTAGATTTACTATCAATGCTTCATGATTGTGATACTTTTCACTAATGGAGGTCCCTTTGATAAACTAACTTTACTATACTTCATTGGATCTTAAATGTATTATTAAGTGATAGCCATTGATAAATATTTAAAATTTGACCACCTATCTTCACCTCATTTGATCCTAGCATCTTAGAGCCAATGGACTTCATTGATCTCTTTGACACTTGCTAGAACTTTACCTTGATCAAATTTGTCTAAGTATGGGGACCATCTCAAATAAGCTTGGAAGGCTAATTTTATTCCTTCATATATTTTGCTTCACTCAGTCACTTGGTCTAAAATTTGGAACATATAAACTAGAAATGGAAGTGAACAAACCCATATGCTCAGTTATTTTTTAATCCTTTGCACTTTCAAGATATGATACCATTAATCTACTTATAGATCTTATTTTGTCATAGGGCTAGAAATGCCTCGAACTTACTTGGAAGGCCAACTTTGATCTTGTATATATTTTGTCTCACTACATCGCATGACCTAAAATTTAGTGTATATAATCTAGGCATAAAAATGAATAAACTCATATGATCATTTTTTCCTCAGACCTTTATATGTGAAAATGCTAACCTCATTAATATGCTTACTTAGCTCTACTTTACCCTTTTGCAAATTTGACTAAGTATAGAAACTTAGTGATTTTTTTTTGAGTTTTTAAATTTGTATCCCCATAACTTCTACTATGATTCATCATAAGTCTTTGAGTCTAGCACATAATAACTAGGAACTGATGTGATCATAACCTTGTAACCATCCACCCCATACTCATTCACATATGGTAATGCTGACATCAACAAAATGCCTTTTCATATTTTCTTCTATAGACCCAAAATTTATAGATGAACAATATGAAGAATCATAAGAATTCTACACATGATTACAGGTATTCCAATCATCCTTAATCTTTGATAGGATCCTTTTCATATCCTCTAATCACCATATTCAGTCTTAAAAATTAGTGACATACTCATAATGTCCATTTTGAAATTAATGACAATCATATTTACAACAATATCCCCCTTTGTCATTGATGGAAAACTAAATGCTCTAATCTTCTAGTACTCTACTCTTTCTTTGGCATTTCTTGCATTGAATTTTGATGAACTTGAACTAAGGTTGTTCACATCAAACTTTCTCCCCCTTAGGCAATGGCACATTTTCTTAATTATCAACTTAGATATTTTTTCTACTTCTTATTTGAAATTTACACTTTTTTTACCCAACTTTATGTAGAGAGCATTTTGCTCTTCTTTCCCACATAGAGCATTGGCACTTTATCTCCCCCTTTGACATCAATGGAAAAGGGAGAGATCGTTTGTCCAAATGTTTCTCCCCCTTTATCAGATAAAGGAGTTTGTACAAGAATATGTAACCATAAAATCATTAGAACTTTGTAAAATTATGCATATCAGAGTTGTCTCTCTTCTTACAAGGATTACCAAAGATTCTATGAGATTCCCCCTAGACTCATGCCTTAACACTAGGAACTAGTGATGTGATGTAAGAGTCACCACTCCCAACTTCTATCTTAGATAGTCAATTTTTTCCTTGGGAAGAGGTTTTGTGAATATGTATATAATTTGATCCTAAATTGGCACATATTCCATTGTGATATCTTGGTCTACAACCCTTTATCTTAACAAGTGATACTAAATTGATATGTGCTTGGTTATAGAATGTATCACTAGATTCTTTGATATATTAATAGAGCTTAAATTATCACAAAGAGTATAGATATGTTACTTATACTCTACCTTGATGTCTTTGAGTGTTTGCTTCATCCACAAGACTTGAGTGTAACATGCCACTGCTGCTACATATTCGGCTTCTATTATGGAAAGAGTAATTGACAATTGATTTTTGCTTTGCCATGAAACAAGTCTATTTCTAAGGAAAAATGCACCACAACTAGTGTTTCTTCTATCATCAACACTTCCTACAAACACAACATGTGTGTGTGTGTGTGTGTGTCTGTGTGTGTGTGTGTGTGTGTGTGTGTGTGTGTGTGTGTGTGTGTGTGTGTGTGTGTGTGTGTGTGTGTGTGTGTGTGTGTGTGTGTGTGTGTGCATGCGTGTGTGTGTGTGTGTTGTCAAAGTGAAATATTCACTTTTAGGATAGTATAGGCCATATTCAATTATGTTCTTGATGTATGTAAATATCCTTTTCAATAAATTGACATGTGACTCTTTAGAGGTAGCTTGAAATATTGAAACCATGCACACTTCTTGCATGATATCAGGTCTTAATGATGTTGAGCATAATAAGCTACTTATCATTGATCTTTACATATTCTAATTTGCATCAAGGGACTCATCCTCTTTGCTCAAGTTTCATCCCATTATCATGGGAGTAATAACTAGTTTGTTATCTTCCATTCAAAATTTCTTGAGCATTTCCTTTGCATTCTTATTTTGAGATATGAATATCCCTTCAATAATTTATGCTATTTGTAGACCAAGGAAAAAATAAAGTTCTCCTAGCATAGACATACAGACTCACTTTGCATTTATGTTGTAATTTATTTGCACATTATATTATTGCTACCACCAAAGATGATGTCATGTACATAAATAGCAACAATCAACATATGCTCAACTTCTGATTTAAAGTACAAATTATTGTCTACACATCGATTGTTGAAACCTTGTTGTTACAAGTACTAGGCCAATCTTGAATACCATACCCTAGGTGCCTATTTTAGACCATGTAGTGTTTTCTTTAGTCTACATACATAGTCTTATTCCTCTAATAACTAAAACCTTTAGGTTGTTCTATATAAAATTCCTTTTGTAGGTTCCCATTCAAGAAAGCTGAATTAACATCTAATTGATATATTTGAACTTCTTGTAAATTGAGAATGCTAGAAACATTCTTATGGCTTCCAATCTAGCAAGCAGAGAAAATGTTTCCTCAAAATCTATTCCCTCAACTTGTGCATGTCCTTTGCATATAAATATTGATTTATTTCTTATAACAACTCCATCCTCATTGAGCTTATTTATATAGACCCATTTTGTACCTATCACATTCTTGTTTGAAGGTCTTCGGACTAATTGCCAAGTTTTATTATTTTGAATTTGGCTTAGTTATTTTTCCATGGATTTTATCCAATTTTCATCCTTGCTAGACTTAACATAGATCTTAGGCTAAATTTTAGACATTAGAGTAAAACTTTCTTACTCCTTATATATTGTAGCTCTTCTCCTTGTTTAAACCCCTTCAATATTATTGCTAATTATCTATTCTTTAGGATGATCCTTTTGAACAAATCTTGGAGGTGAATTTTCATTCGTTTCCTTGATCTATTCATTATTTGCTTCTTCTTCAAGAACTGATTCTTCAATACTAATTTCCTTATAAGGTTTAACATGTTTTAATCTTGATTCAATTATGACATTAATTCTCTCTATAATATTTTGTTGCCTTTTATTTTAGTATATATAAGATTTTATTTTAGTGTAATAACCAAGAAATATTCCTTCATCACATCTTGTTTAAATCTTCACAAATTTTCCTCTTTTCTTCTAATGGTGCATTTGCTTCCAAACACTCTGAAGTACTTAACAAAGTCAGGCTTTCCATACCATAGCTCATAAGTAGTTTTATCACTATTTACCCTAAGTTGAACTCCATCCAAGATGTATACTACTATTTATATTGCTTCTCTCTAGTATCCATCAGGTAAATTGGCTTCTTTTAACATTTTTTTAGCCATCTCCATGACCGTCTTGTTCTTTCTCTCAACTACTCCATTATACTATAAAGTCCTTGCTTCAGAGTAGTGTCTTTTGATCCCATGCTTCTCACAATACTCTATGAACTCATTTGAGTGAATTCTCCACCTTTTTTAGATCTTAAGCATTTGATCTTTCATCCAATCTCATTCTATACCATGGATCTAAAATCTTGAATCTTTCAAATGCCTAAGACTTATCCTTCAAAAAGGTTACCCATGTCTTTCTTGAGTATTCATCTACAAATAACATGAAGTATTTTTCTCCTTTATATCCTCTTGTCTTAGTAGGACCAAAAATATTAGTATGAACTAATTCTAGAGGCTTTGTAGTTACGTACTCTTTTATCTAAAATTTGACCCTTGTTTGCTTACCTAGTTGACATTCCTTACAAGTAATGTTTGAAAGTTTGGTTATCTTGGGCATGTGTCAAACACAAGTATTTGAGATCACTTTATTTAGGTTATCAAATTTGAAATGACCCATTATTTTATTCTATAAACAACTCTCATTAGTCTTTCCTCTCAGGCAGCTATTACTATTCACTTCAACAAGATTATAGATGTTGCTTCCAGTCCTTTTCACTTTTGTAACTTGCCTTCCATATATTTTTAGCTTTTAAACTTATACATTAAATGTGACCCTATATATTTTATCACAAATATGACTAACACTTAGTATATTATGCTTCAATCCTTTAACATAAAGGACATCATGTGTAGGTATTTTTCCATCTATACTCAAAGTTTACTTACCTTTGGTTTTTACTATTGTGTTATCTCCCAAGTTGACAGATCCTTCCTTACAATTTATCAACTTGATGAAATTAATCTTATCACTAGTAATATACTTTGAGCAACCACTATCTATCACCCATAAATTTTGCTTTTTGGCATGTAGTGTAGTTTGAGAAATCATAGATTAATTTTTCAGTCTCCACACATCCTTAGGTTTCTTATTTGTATTCTTTTTAGAAACTTGTGAACCTTTGTTCACATTGGGAGGCATGCATTTCTTTACATTATGTACATTTGATCTTACAAAGCTAGTTGTACATTGTTTAGCTATATGACCAAAGTTATTGCAATTATACCATATTACATTTGTATCTAACAAAGAATCAAATGACTTTCTACTTACAAAATTTATTCTAATTTAAGATAAAAATCTACAATCAATATCCCTATGATGAAATTGATTATAGGTATAACAATAACCATATAAATATTAGGAATACCTAGTCATAACATTTCATGGTGAAGCATGAGGAGTTCTTCTAAAATTTGACTTATTCAAGTCTCTCATCTTTGTATATCCATCTGCATCAACTACCTTTATCTTCTTATTTTCTTTAAGATTATTTTCTCCATCATCTTTCTTCACATGAGCTATGTTTGATTCTATTTTTGTGTCCTTATAACCTTTTTCTTTGTTTGCTCATTCTATTTTGAAGTTATCAAATAGGTTAGTAGATGTACTTGTCGTGGAACATTTTCATTTTTAAAAACCAAGACCTGATATCTCTTTTGAAGGCTTTTGAGAGTTGATCAATTCATTAAGGATGTGTGATCCTCTTATCAACTTCAAACTTTTCTCTAGATATCGTTTGGAATTTTCAAACTCTTTTCTCAAAAGCCATTATCTTTGCTTGTAGCTTCATGCACTCATCAGATTTATATTGCATTTTAAGTTTGACTACATATTCTATTCTTTTAGCCTCTTCAACTTGTGTCTTTATGCTACTTATCATCTAGTCGAATTTCTTAAGACTTTTAGACATTCTCTCAATTTCCTTTTGTCCAAGCCTCTTCTATTTTGAGAATTTTTTTCTTAACTTATCAATTTTTTATAGAGCATACATAAGTTCACATTCTAGATCCACATCTCCTTCTTATTCATCTAAGTCTTTAATTTCTTCTTGGTCCATAGAATTTGATTCTATTGTCATTAATAGGACTTCATTTTCTTCAACCACAAAATCATAGTCATGATCATCATTATAACTATCACTTCCATCCATTGAATCACTATATTCTTTTGTGTATATACCTATCTTGTCTTTGAAGAAGTTATTCTTAGGATAGTAGGGTTTCATCTTTTTATTACTCTCTACTTGATCAAAGTTATCCTTTTTAGTATGATGGCATTTAGCATAAAAATGTCCAACTTTACCATAGTTAAATTATTTGAAGGGTAACTTACATTTGTACTTTCTAGATCCTCTCTTTAATCTTATAATAAAGCTGGCTTCTTATTCATCACTCTCCTTAGATCTGGATGTATGTGCTTCTACCTTTACTAGTTTATATTCTTTAAATGCAACTTCTCTATTAAAGGTATCTACTTCTCCCATTCTATATCTATATCTAGATTCTTTGAGTTTATCTAGAACTCTTCCTTTCTATATTGAAGATATTTTAGAATCATATCTTGATAGAAAATATCTTAAGACCTATTTGATGATGATTGATTCTTTCATTTCTTCTCCAAGGCCTCTAATTGCATTGACAATTTCATCTACCCTGAGGAGGTAGTATAAAATCTTCTCTTCCTCATTCATTTTAAGGATTTCAAACTTGTCTTTGTAAGTTTTTAGCTTGGATTGGTTTTCCTTGTCATCTGCTTCATAGATGCTCTTTAATTTTTTCTAGATATCCTGAGCATTTTGATAATGTGTCACTTTGACAAACTCTGAATTAGACAATCCACATAGAATAACATTCTTAGCCTTGGCATTGCTCTCATATCCTTTTTTATAATCTTGATTAGTAGGAGTTATAGTAGGTGTTGGATATCCATTTAACACAAACATTCATACATAAAACCATAATGAAGATAGATAACCTTCCATTCTTATGCTCTAAAAGGCATAGTTTGATACATCAAAGAGAGGTGCTTTGTTTGATGAAGATCTTTCTTGACTTCCCATTTGTGTTCACTATTACAAGATCTACCTGAGCTGATTAAGCTTAATCTAAGGAACTAAGACTATATTACTAATTGTTGGAACACAACCAGATACTGAGAGGGGGTGAATCAATATAGTAACTAAAACTATTCATTTTCAAAACCATTTTTTATTTAGATTAAGACTATATGTAGAGATCACACACATAAAAATAGATAACACAAATTTTAACATGAAAAACCCAATATGGGAAAAACCACTATGATAATAGTTGATAGAAACTACCATTCTAATCCATCCTCATAATAAAGAACGTAAATGGTTACACTATTTAAGGACACCAATCCTAAGGAAACACCAATCCCTTAGTTTAAGAGCTTCAACTCTAAGGAAGTACCCACTCCCTAATTTAAGGACCCAATCATCTTATATGATGTCACTAACCTATCAAAATCATCTATGGAGCTACAACTCTAATTTAAAAAATAGATTCATATGTAAACCTAAATCTCTATTCTTTATTATAGGTCTAGTCTATAACTGATCATACTCTGCACATTGTCTTCTTTTTCTTCCACTACATTCTTCTCTACCCCTCTAGTTTTGTGTCTATATTTCTCTATTCAACACACTTCATTAATATATTACTTTTTACCTCTCTCTCTATTTGACTCTAATTAATATAAATAGCTCCAGCAACTATTTCTATTTCTAGTGATGTGTTATAGTTTAAGTGTGAACACATAAAAGATATGAAGACCTATATCGAATGCATATATATATATATATATATATATATATATATATGCATTCGATATAGGTCTTCATATCTTTTATGTGTTCACACTTAAACTATAACACATCACACTCTATTATAGACTCAATTAATTATCACTTGAACTATTAGTTTCTTGTGTCACTAACTCATGCATCCATCATCATGATTCTTGATCTTTTACTATCTATAGCATTTTTTGGACTCTATTTTTTAAACTCGTGCACATTTACATAGATTTGATTGGTTACATTTATCAATATCATAATTTGTATCATGATCCATGGCTTTCCTTCATGTTCCTACATATTCTTGCATCTAAATATTATAATAGACTTGTCTTTAAATATAGATCATTGATCTTACATTTGGCACCATGATCCAATGGTCTATTTTCAAATAGCTCAACTTTAAAATGCATCTATTTGATTGATATCTAATGGGCTTATGTTGTCCATTTGATCTTTATATGCTTCCAAAATTTAGCTTTATCAACTTTAAAATGTGTCCGTCGATCTTCTTGATCTAAGATTTTATGTGTCATTCAATCTTCATATATTCATGAATGTTATCTTTATCTTTGGTTAAACATCAAGCTCTTTATTCCATCTTGTTTCTTCCTAAGCCTTTAGATCACTTACGCTTCATCAATATTCTTAGACTTTCTCAATCTTTAACTCAACACTAT
Source organism: Torreya grandis (assembly GCA_037957365.1). Taxonomy (NCBI): domain Eukaryota; kingdom Viridiplantae; phylum Streptophyta; class Pinopsida; order Cupressales; family Taxaceae; genus Torreya; species Torreya grandis. The sequence goes on along the minus strand of JARHVA010006701.1, from coordinate 399,073 downwards.
TTTGATAAAGATTGAGCACTTTATTCCATCTAATTCTACTCACTCCATTTGATATTATTTATGTGATCATTTATTCACTATCAAATCTTCTGACAAGGTTGATCTTTATATCTGCTTATCCCTCAAGAATGTGACACTTGGCATTAACATGTGCCTTTTGCACATTACTATCAATTATCACTATTAAGATACTTCGTATCCTCATATCGATTATTGATAATTTGAATTTAAATTGCACCATATATTTAATTTCAATGCTTCATGATTGTGACACTTGTCACTATTAAAAGTCCCTTTAACAATTTTAATTCGCTATGCTTTATTGGATCTTCAACATATGATTAAGTGATAGTCATTGATCAAGATTTAAACTTTGACCACCTATATTCATATTGTTTAATCCTAAAATCTTTGATCCAATGCACTTCATTGATCTCTTCGAGACTTTCTTGAACTTTACCTTGAGCAGATTTGTCTAAGTATGGGGATTATTTCAAATAAGCCTAGAAGGCTAACTTTTCACCTTCATATCTTTTTCTTCACTCAACTACTTGGTATAAAATTTGGACCATATAAACTAGGCATGAAATTGAATAAATCCATAATCTCAATTATTTTTTAACACTTTACACATGTGATATATTATGTCATTAATTACTTACTAAGTTTATTTTGTCATAGGGCTAGAAATGCCTTGAACTTGCCTAGAAGGCCAACTTTGATCTTGCATATCTTTTGTCTCATTACATCACGTGACTTAACATTTAACACATAATTTAGGAAAAAAATTGAAAAAACCCATATGGCCATTTTCTCCTCATACCTATATATGTTCATACGCTGACCTCATCAATATGCTTACCTAGATCCACTTATTCCTTTTACAAATTTGGATAATTATAGGAACTTAGTGATTTTTATCTGAGTATCCAACTTTGTATCCCCATAACTTATACTTCACTTCATTGCATGTCTTCAAATATAGTGCATACTAACTAGGGACTAATGTGATCACAACCATGTGATCATCTCCCCCATACTCATTCACATGTGGTAATGGTGATGTTAGCAAAATGACTTTTAATATTTTCTTTTATAGACCTGAAATGTCTAGATGAAAAATATAAACAACCATATTAATTCCACACATTCTCAAAATCATTCCAATCATCCTTGACCTTTGATAGGATCCTTTGCATATCCTCTAATCACCATATTTATTCATGAATATCAATGACATGCTCATAATGTCCCTTTTGACATCAATGATAATCATATTTTTAAAATTATGTTCATTAATTAACATGCCCTTATCTCTCTTATATTATTTAAAAATGGGACCAAGAACATCAATGTGATAGATTACATCTAGTTTTGTAGCTACATAGTGATGTCTAGTCATCTGTATTCCTACAATGTCATCATAGAGCCTCTTTGCAGAGAGATTTTTTTCTTCCTCCTTGATGATCATTGAATGGTTTTCAACAATCTAGAACAATATAGAACAATTATTATCCCCTATATTAAAATCAACAACTACAAACTTCATGTCCTTGAAAACATGACCTTTGACATTTGATGTTAAATATAACTCAATATCTTTCCTTGAAATATGTTTATGAGTCACCATTGCTATGATCCTGATAGAATTATCTAATTGGGGATGAAAATCCCACTATTTTGGTTAATGTATAATGATTCTAGAAATAATTCAGGTCAATTAGTATAGTCTAAGGTTTTTCAAAGGTTTAAGCAGAGCTTCAATTATGGAAAGTTAGTTTGAATGCAAGATTTATTACCTTATATCACATTTGGATTGCACATTTATACCTTTAATGTGTTTAGGTCCATGTGATATCCAATTTGAAGTTTTATAATTATGTGGCATTACCTTGTCACACTTATCCTTTATTTAAAATATGATTTTTTGTCACTTTTGGACATGTGTCACCTTCATGTGCAATATTGATGCTCGATCAATTTGTGAACCTTTGATATTTCATCTAAACTCCTGAGAGTGTGCCACTTGGTATCTCTATACTCTTTGTGTTATTTCCATCATCTTAATGCATTCTCTCCGTGTGGAAACATATCATTTAATCTGGGTCCTTGACTACTTGACTTGATCCATGACATTGATCTTGATCTAGAATGTTGAATGTGATTTTTTGATTTCCATCTAATTTACTATGGTTATGACATGTGTCACTATCATTTTACTATGGTTATGGCATGTGTCACTATCATTTTCAATCTAGGCCCCTTAAGAATTCTACCTTCATTCATACCATCGATCTGTTGGATGTATGAATGAATGGGGAACATTGATTAGTTTCTTTATACATAAGTTTGAATGTAGACCATTGATTTTCTTGATCACTTGTCAAGATTATGATGCATGTCCTTCTCATGTCTCTTCTCAAGGTTTTTGACACCTTGATTCCACACTTGCCATTGGATCTCCATTATACTATTTATGCATTCCATTGATCAATTCATTTGATTTATTGATTATGGCTTATCATGCAGGATCATTGATCTTTAGTTCAAGCTCCTGAGATCTTTCTATTTGGCATTTTTACATTTAATTTGTACCTACAAATATAAAATCAAAGACATACAGATTTAGGATATATGTAAAGACTTAGTATAATTTCTAGACTAAGGTTTTAATTTTGTTAATAAACATGATTAAAACTTTAGGATAAAATTTAAACTAAGTTTTAGAATATAACATGTTCCTACATAAACTTTGTTAAGGTGTGGAGCTAAAAGCTTCAACTGTTTACAGACACAAGGAAGGATGTTGAAGAACTAGAGCCACCGGTGTCGACAGTATGACCGACGTCGGTTAGATGCAGTGGAGAAGGACACCGGCGATGGCAGGGAGTTGGCCAACATCGGCAGCACCAGACAAGCAGGGACCGGCGTCGGTCGCTTGTGCGGTCCAGAACTATTTGTTGCACGAACAGTTAGTTAGTTGAACCGAGTGTTTGCATGCTAAGGGGCTAATTTAAGTCATGGGCTGTGTGTCTAATTTCAATAGTTAGAGTTCTATTTTTGTAAGCATGGGATCTTATTTAAAGACCCATAAGGCATGTATTGTAATTGATTCTAAGGCAAGTAAAAGCATTGAAGCAAGTAAGGTCAAGGAGATCTATAGGTGTAAGGTCAAGGAGATCAGCTGAAGCATTCAAGGAGGGATAATAACTCAGGCTTTAGAGTTGTTGTGTTGAGCAAGAGAGAGAGGGAAGAAGGTCTTGAGGTGTGGCAAGCCTTTGAGGTGGAGGAAGAAGTGGCATCTTCCTTATTGTATTTTCTTCTAGTAGTATTTAATACAAGAGTGTGTATTGTCTCTCAAATTGTTTGTTGTCTCAAGTTTCTAGCTACTTTATCATTCTGGTATAATTTTGTGTTTAATTGCATATAAGAAAGTAATCAATTGTGCTCTAATTGGTAGAGCTAGAGATCCCCTGACAAGTGGTATCAGAGCTATGGTTTGCAGGAAGCAGGGTATTGTTTTTGATTACAGGTCATTCACAGGGTTTTCTGATTGAGTGGGAGTTTAGCAATGGAAAAAGAAAGTAGACTATGAATGGAGAAGTTTAATGGCAAGAATTATCAACATTGGAGGATGCAGATTGAGGACTATTTGTACCAAAAAGATTTGTACTTACCATTGGGTGGGGTTGTATGCAAGCCCACAGATATGAAGGATGAAGAATGGAACGTTCTTGATCGGAAGGCTCTCAGTTCCATAAGGTTGAGCCTTGCATCATCTGTGATTTCCAGCTTATCACAGTGCAAGACAACAGAAGAGTTGATAAAGTCCTTGGCAAATTTATACAAAAATCCCTTGGCTTCTAATAAGGTATATCTTATGAAGTAGCTATTTACTTTGCAAATGCAGGAAGGTGGATCGGTACATACTCATCTTAGTGATTTCCATGGTTTGGTAAACCAACTAGCTTCAGTCAATATTGTTTTTGATGATGAGGTAAAGGCTCTCTTGATTTTATGTTCTTTGCCTGAAAGTTGGGATGGTATGGTTATGGCAGTAAGTAATTCTGCATCTACTTCTAAAATCTTAAAAGTTGATGATATTGTGAGTGTGATCTTGAATGAAGAAATATGTAAGAGAAGCATAGGTGAATCATCAGGGAATGCTCTAAGTGCAGAAAGCAGGGAAAGGCAAAGGGAGAAGGTTGAGCAAGGGAAATCAAGGTTGAGAAGGAGATCCGAGTCCAAAGGTATTACCTATTGGTTTTGTGGAAAGAAAGGACATACGAAGAGGGAGTGTTGGTTGAGAGATAAAGAGAATAAACATGCAGGTATTAAAGAAGCAAAGGATGAAAATATTGTGATGCAGGATGCTCTCATACTTTCTTCAGATAGTCAGGTAGGATCATGGATTTTAGATTTTGGTTTATCTTTTCATGCATCCCCAAACAGAGATTTGTTCTATGAGTATGAACAGGGAGACTTTGGAGTTCTTTATTTATGGGATGGTACGCCTTGTCAGATAGTTGGCAAAGGGAAAGTGCAGCTGAGATTGCAGATTGACAACACGTGGGTGTTGAAAGAGGTCATGCATGTTCCAATTCTGAAGCAGAGTCTGATTTTTGTAGGAAGGTTGGGAGATGAGGGATGCACAATAACCCTCACAGCGGATTCTTGGAGGGTTACCAAGAGAGCACTTGTTCTAGCAAGAGGTAAGAAAGTAGATACTCTTTATCTGTCTACTTGTATTACTGATTCTACTTCTGGTGTAGATTCGAAGATGTGGCCTAATAGGCTTGGTCACAAGAATAGGAAGGGAATGGAAGTTCTTGATTCAAAAGGTATGTGTTCAAATTTGGAAAGCACAGATACAGCTCATTGTAGAAAGAGGAAATTTGATGCTTTTGATAGGGACAAAGAAGCCTTGGTGTTTATGGAGGAGATGAAGGATAGAGATCAGTCACAGGGGCTGAATAAATCTGAGCAGGGTAGCATGGACAGAGGTCTGATCCAAGAAGATCTCACGGATGAAAATTTCATCACTCACAGGAACACACAGACACTGATGTCAGTAGCTTGACACCGACGTTAGTCATCCAGGTACCGACATCGGTCATGTGCAAACCAGCAGGGTCGGTAGGTTGGACTAGAGAAGTCCAACGTTGGTCATAAGGACCGACGTCGGCAGGAGGGACGCCAGCGTTGGCCAGGGAAATGATGTCGGCAGTCAGGGTCAGTGCAGGGAACTGACATCGGTCGGAAGCAGACTAGGAGATGGCCTAGATCAGTCACTAGAATGGATGTTGGGTGAATTAATAGGTCTCAAACACCCATGTGGAGGTTAGGAAAGGTATGTGAACCTCATATTCATTGTTCACCTTCTTTATATTTCTTATTGATAGTCATGAACTAGGAAGATGGAAGAAGCAATGCAGGTACAATCCAGAAATAGTGGGAGCTTGGCATGGATGAGGAGTGTGAGTCCTTGGAGAATGAAACAGGTATTTGTTGGTAGTGTTGTCAGCTAGAAGGAAGCACTGGATAGAGGGATTGATTACCATTTTAGAGAAGAGAGTGGATGGACACATGAGACATAAGGCTATGGTATATGGTCTTGATTATGCTGTAGAACAATGGAGGTTTGACCATTGTATTTTATCTTTACCAGGTTGGATAATATTAGCTACATTATCCTGTTACTGTATTGTGTTACTTGTTGCAGGGTTTCATATACAGGGAGTTTTTTGAGCTAAGGGTAGAGTTGGTTCAGATGTATGTCATGGAGAATTTGGGAGCAGCAAAATTCTTGTGGCATAAGAGATAGGTATAGCATCACAGGTTTGTGTGGTGGTTGGTCTTCAAGAGTGACGTTGAAGATGAATACAAAGCCTAAGGAACAAACTAGATGGTGTACAGGTATAGGTACAGTTGCAACTATTTATCTCCAAGTGGGAGATTGTTAAGGTGTGGAGCTAAAAGCTTCAACTGTTTGCAGACACAAGGAAGGATGTTGAAGAACCAGAGCCACCGGTATCGGCAGTATGACCGACATCAGTCAGATGCAGTGGAGAAGGAGACATGCGATGGCAGGGAGTCGGCTGACGTTGGCAACACTAGATAAGCAGGGACCAACATCGGTCACCTGTGCGGTCCAGAACTGTTCGTTGCACGAACAGTTAGTTAGTTAAACCGAGTGTTTGCATGCTAAGGGGCTAATTTAAGTCACGGGCTATGTGTCTAATTTTAATAGTTAGAGTTCTATTTTTGTAAGCATGGGATCTTATTTAAAGACCCATAAGGCATATATTGTAATTGATTCTAAGGCAAGTGAAAGCATTGAAGCAAGCAAGGTCAAGGAGATCTACAGGTGTAAGGTCAAGGAGATCAGCTGAAGCATTTAAGGAGGGATAATAACTCAGGCTTTAGAGTTGTTGTGTTGAGCAAGAGAGAGAGGGAAGAAGGTCTTGAGGTGTGGCAAGCCTTTGAGGTGGAGGAAGAAGTGGCATCTTCCTTATTGTATTTTCTTCTAGTAGTATTTAATACAAGAGTGTGTATTGTCTCTCAAATTCTTTACTGTCTCAAGTTTCTAGCTACTTTATCATTCTGGTATAATTTTGTGTTTAATTACATATAAGAAAGTAATCAATTGTGCTCTAATTGGTAGAGCTAGAGATCCCCTGACAAGTGGTATCAGAGCTATGGTTTGCAGGAAGCAGGGTATTGTTTTTGATTACAGGTCATTCACAGGGTTTTCTGATTGAGTGGGAGTTTAGCAATGGAAGAAGAAAGTAGACTACAAATGGAGAAGTTTAACAGCAAGAATTATCAACATTGGAGGATGCAGATTGAGGACTATCTGTACCAAAAGGATTTGTACTTACCATTGGGTGGGGTTGCATGCAAGCCCACAGATATGAAGGATGAAGAATGGAACGTTCTTGATCGGAAGGCTCTCTGTTCCATAAGGTTGAGCCTTGCATCGTCTGTGATTTCTAGCTTATCATAGTGCAAGACAATGGAAGAGTTGATAAAGTCCTTGGCAAATTTATACGAAAATACCTCAGCTTCTAATAAGGTATATCTTCTGAAGCAACTATTTACTTTGCAAATGCAGGAAGGTGGATTGGTACATACTCATCTCAGTGATTTCCATGGTTTGGTAAACCAACTAGCTTCAATCAATATTGTTTTTGATGATGAGGTAAAGGCTCTCTTGATTTTATGTTCTTTGCCTGAAAGTTGGGACGGTATGGTTACGGCAGTAAGTAATTCTGCATCTACTTCTAAAATCTTAAAAGTTGATGATGTTGTGAGTGTGATCTTGAATGAAGAAATACATAGGAAAAGCACAGGTGAATCATCAAGGAATGCTCTAAGTGCAGAAAGCAGGGAAAGCCAAAGGGAGAAGGTTGAGCAAGGGAAATCAAGGTCGGGAAGGAGATTTGAGTCCAAAGGTATTACCTATTGGTTTTGTGGAAAGAAAGGACATGCGAAGAGGGAGTGTTGGTTGATAGATAAAGGGAATCAACAAGCAGGTATTGAAGAAGCAAAGGATGCAAATATTATGATGCAAGATGCTCTCATACTTTCTTCAGATAGTTAGGTAGGATCATGGATTTTAGATTCTGGTTCATCTTTTCATGCATCCCCAAAAAGAGATTTGTTCTATGAGTATGAACAGGGAGACTTTGGAGTTCTTTATTTATGGGATGGTACGCCTTGTCAGATAGTTGGCAAAGGGAAAGTGTAGCTGAGATTGCAGATTGACAACACGTGGGTGTTGAAAGAGGTCATGCATGTTCCAATTCTGAAGCAGAGTCTGATTTTTGTAGGAAGGTTAGGAGATGAGGGATGCACAATAACCCTCACAGCGGATTCTTGGAGGGTTACCAAGGGAGCACTTGTTCTAGCAAGAGGTAAGAAAGTAGATACTCTTTATCTGTCTACTTGTATTACTGATTCTACTTCTGGTGTAGATTCGAAGATGTGGCCTAATAGGCTTGGTCACAAGAATAGGAAGGGAATGGAAGTTCTTGATTCAAAAGGTATGTGTTCAAATTTGGAAAGCACAGATATAGTTCATTGCAGAAAGAGGAAATTTGATGCTTTTGACAGGGACAAAGAAGCCTTGGTGTTTATGGAGGAGATGAAGGACAGAGATCAGTCACAGGGGCTGAATAAATCTGAGTAGGGCAGCATGGACAGAGGTCTAATCCAAGAAGAGCTCGTAGATGAAAATTTCATCACTCACAGGAACACACAGACACTGATGTCGATAGCTTGGCACCGACGTCAGTCATCCAGGTACCGACATCGGTCATGTACAGACTAGCAGGGTCGGTAGGTTGGACTAGAGAAGTCTGACGTTGGTCATAAGGACAGACGTCAGTAGGAGGGATGCTGGCGTCGGCCAGGGAAATGACGTCAGTAGTCAGGGTCAGTGCAGGGAACTGACATCGGTCGGAAGCAGACTAGGAGATGGCCTAGATCAGTCACTGGAACGGATGTTGGGTGAATTAATAAGTCTCAAACACCCATGTGGAGGTCAGGAAAGGTATGTGAACCTCATATTCATTGTTCACCTTCTTTATATTGCTTATTGATAGTCATGAGCTAGGAAGATGGAAGAAGCAATGCAGGTAGAATCCAGAAACAGTGGGAGCTTGGCATGGATGAGGAGTGTGAGTCCTTGGAGAACGAAACAGGTATTTGTTGGTAGTGTTGTCAGCTAGAAGGAAGCACTGGATAGAGGGATGGATTCCCATTTTAGAGAAGAGAGTGGATGGACACATGAGACATAAGTCTATGGTTTATGGTCTTGATTATGCTGCAGAACAATGGAGGTTTGACCATTGTATTTTATCTTTACTAGGTTGGATAATATTAGCTACATTATCCTATTACTGTATTGTGTTACTTGTTGCAAGGTTTCATATACAGGGAGTTTTCTGAGATAAGGGTAGAGTTGGTTCAGATGTATGTCATGGAGAATTTGGTAGCAGCAAAATTCTTGTGGCATAAGAGATAGGTATAGCATCACAGGTTTGCATGGTGGTTGGTCTTCAAGAGTGACGTTGAAGATGGATATAGAGCCTAAGGAACAAAATATATGGTGTATAGGTATAGGTGCAGTTGCAGTTGTTTATCTCCACGTGGGAGATTGTTAAGGTGTGGAGCTAAAAGCTTCAACTATTTGCAGACACAAGGAAGGATGTTGAAGAACCAGAACCACCGGTGTCGGTAATATGACCGACATCGGTCAGATGCAGTGGAGAAGGAGACCGGTGACGTTAGGGAGTTGGCTAACGTCGGCAGCACCAGATAAGCAGGGACCGGCGTCGGTCACCTGTGCGGTCCAAAACTGTTCATTGCACAAACAGTTAGTTAGTTGAACTGAGTGTTTGCATGCTAAGGGGCTAATTTAAGTCGCGGGCTGTGTGTCTAATTTTAATAGTTAGAGTTCTATTTTTGTAAGCATGGGATCTTATTTAAAGACCCATAAGGCATGTATTGTAATTGATTCTAAGGCAAGTAAAAGCATTGAAGCAAGCAAGGTCAAGGAGATCTATAGGTGTAAGGTCAAGGAGATCAACTGAAGCATTCGAGGAGGGATAATAACTCAGGCTTTAGAGTTTTTGTGTTGAGCAAGAGAGAGAGGGAAGAAGGTTTTGAGGTGTGGCAAGCCTTTGAGGTGGAGGAAGAAGTGGCATCTTCCTTATTGTATTTTCTTCTAGTAGTATTTAATACAAGAGTGTGTATTGTCTCTCAAATTCTTTGTTGTCTCAAGTTTCTAGCTACTTTATCATTCTAGTATAATTTTGTGTTTAATTTCATATAAGAAAGTAATCAATTGTGCTCTAATTGGTAGAGCTAGAGATCCCCTGACAAACTTGATCCTACAAAAATTTGAATCCATTTCAAAGGAACCTATATTAAACATTTTGACTAAGATTTTTTATCATTATTTAAACATATATTAAATTAATTAACCAAAGACAAAAGGATTAGTATAAAAGGATCAAATGAAATCATATTATTTAACCAACTAAGGGTTTATTTGACATTGAGACATAAAACCTTGAACATTATTTACTCAAATAGAACTCCATTAAACATACATATGGAAACACAAGAATCATACATTGTCAATATTAGATAAAGTCAAATAAAGATTATTGGCAAACATTCCAATGAAATTTAAATTAAAACATGATATTTAATAATCAAAACTTTATCAATTTGAATGCACAATTTTTGACACAGTTTATAAAATTAAACAAGGGTCCTCATTTCTTAAAAATGGGGGTATGTTGACCTCAACAGTAGAGTCAATTTCTTATGTGTGATTATAAATAATATCAATCAATAAGTCTTGTGAAGATATCCTCAAATATTTTACCTATGATGGGTCTAGAAATAATAGCTAGATGATCTTAGACTAATCAATATCACCAAACTAGGGAATTAGATGAATGTGTATATAGACTTCTTCCCAAAATTCTTGGATGAAACTAAAACTGTGATCTAGATAAGACTAAGAGAAGGCATTGGAAATCCCAATTCTATGGAAGACACATGTAATTATGCACATGCCAAGGATCCCATATTCTTATTAGTATGAACCCTTTTAGACACAAAAAAAGATAAAGGAATAGTGATAGACATAAAAATATTGGACGTAGAGACAACTAGTGCTAAAGAAACAACATCAATGTTATAAATAGTTGGGGTTATAGAGACAATACTAATAGAATAAACAAATTCAACTTTGGGAATCACTGGGGATGGTTAGAAATTGTGACTAAGAGAGACATGATCAAATGAAACAAAAAATGGGAGAAACGATTAAAACAACTTGATTGTAAAAATAACAAGAACTAAAAAGAGAGATGGATCCATATCCTCATCTAATCTATAACCCTCTAGTGATGATTTTAATTTTACTCTTTAGAGGCTTAGGACCTTATCTCTTTGTAATTTTTCCTCTTCATATTCATTAATAGGTTCACTTTTTATAGATGGTTATTTATGCCCCCTATGCCCTTATATAAATGGTATGTTGATAGTTGTGCTCATAAGAGGTCCATGGGCCTTAGGTTTATTAATATAATAACTATTTACCCTTTTAGTTGAGGAAGGATCCATCTGAGTGGTCAAAGTTTTAACTTTAACACTTTCAATAATAGGATCTAAAGAAGTATCAAGAAGAATAGAGTCTTATTAATCAAAAGAGTCAATACAAATTGGCTCTTCTTCTTACCCAAGATAACCTCTAATATTATAAACTTATTCCACACTATTATTTTGATTTATATTAGTCATCAAGATGGATGTAATTTGAGATGGTTCCCATTTTTCCAAAGGTGGTTGAGAAGGCCTATTATTACAAAATTTTGTAGCAACCCATGTAACTAGAGGTGGAATCCTGACCCATACCTCTATAATTATATTTAAAGCCTCCCCTTGTATTATTTTAAATAGCTTATTGATGAGTCCATACATCTGATCCCTCTCTAGAACTTGAGCATCATCCTTTACATTCAACAATAAAAAGTCATTGTCATAAGGTTTGTCTTGGTAAGGGATACCTATACCTTAGATATGCTTTTGAATCCAACCATGAGGGTCCCAATATCTATGTGGTAGAGTACAGAATGAATATTATTCTTAAGCTTTGCCAACCTATAATAAATAATTCTATTTGGTATAAAAGATTCATCCAATCATAAAATGAGATCCATGAAATTCACTCTTATTCTTCATTTTTATGTCTTCAACAATGCCCAAACAAAACTAGTATAAAATCCCCTATTTGGCTAGTTTATATAGCACATATTTTAGGAGATGTAGCATGGAAATCTTTTTACATATAACCTTGATCATTGTATATTATAGGTAAATCCAATAGTATCCTCTTGGTATCAATGTATCAATAATGTTTTTTAATATTCTGGGCAATGGTGATTCATGAATTTCCCTCCATACTTGGGGATACACATCCTCTACAATTATAAATATATTCCTTATATATGTGTAGATGTGGAGGAATTAATTAGACTCACATATCCTATTTTTATGTAATCTAGAGCTAGGCTTTAGAGCGATACATTATACATGTAGATTGTGCCCATGACTAGATCTAAAAGGTAAGACATCATTTAGAAAAGGCCTCCCATAGGCCTCTTATATTTATGTAATACATGTTCCTATAGCTTAGTACTAATTATATCTCCTATTTCAAAATTTAGGAATGATGTCATCAATACATCCATCAATGGTACCCACACTAGGTGAAGAAAGTGGATGCTATGGTAGCCATACATTCTATTTAGTAGAGCCATTCTAATACAGAATCCCATCTGAGACTTGATAATAGGTACTGACTATTTTTTCTTGAAGACAATAGTTTCCCCAAGGATAATACATTTTCTTAGCATTTTTATAATTTTTTAATTCTTCTTCCATGATACAACTCCATATAATTGAAATATGGAATCTACAAGAGGAAACCTTAGGTACCTCTAAAAAGCATCTCCTAAAATGTAAGCGATTATAGTTCTATGGTTCATGTGGTATCAAAAACCACCACCATTCACCTTCCCTAAAAATAAAAAATATCATAGTAGGTTGATTTACGGCATCACCTTAGGCTTGGATGTTTCAAAGTGTTATCCTTGTCACTTGAGTGGGATCACATCTTCCACCAATTTCCTTTTCATTGGTGTTAGATTTTCTTCACATGTATTCATGTCTACTTTTATGATTATGTCCCATTGATTTTTAATAGTTATAATACTCACCATTAAACACTATATAATAAAAAATTGTGTCCATGTATTATGTGGAGTCTTTGATTTAAAACCTAGAAGGTGTTTATACTACCTTAAATATCCTAGACAAAGAAGTCATTATTGATTTGTTGTGCCCATAGATTTCTAGTTCTTAACTTTATTAGCTTGGATATTCTATAAATAATTCATAGTTTAGATGAAGGTGGTTAGGGATTAAAGTTATATTATGGATTTAAATTAATTAATAATAATTAGTAATCAATAGACATGATATTTTATTTCAATTTGATGATATAGATTTTAGTATTCAGTTATAGTCTATGTCATTAATTCCCAACATTTATGAGCTCGTTTTAATCATTCAATTCATTTTTTTTACTTTATTTTGGTGGGTATGCCAAGTATGATTTATTTGAATTAAAAAGAGTGACACATCATTTCCTTTGACAACTACCACCTTGTCACTTCTTTTGCTCAAATTTAGCTATCATGAAGGCATTTAAGAGTCGGGTATTAGATGTTGTTTTTGAATAGGGTTAGCCCCAAATTATTGAGATGCGATCACATCTCATGAACAAAAGTTATGAATACCTATGGTAGACACATTTTGTATAGCCTAAAAATAACACTCTTTTTCTAAAGGTTATGTTCTAAAAATAAGTTCTAAAATGTAATTTTTGGGCATTTTCTCTAAAGACCAAGATGCCAAAAGAAAGTTCTAAAGTGAAATTACAAAGACTTTTTCTAAAGACAAAATATTGAACAAGACCTATGAACAAAAGTTGTAAATCCTACTTGTGAATAATTTCTCCAACTACTTTTGCCAAACATTTTTTCCAAAGACCTAATTCTAAAGAGAAGCACTAGACATTTTACATAAAGTGTAAGTGACAATTTTTTTTACTTAATTGCAAAAGTTGTGAAGTATCAAAGTTATAAACAAAATTTGTGATAAACACATATGCAAAGGACATGCATAAATCATGGGAAAATTTGTAAAGACCAAATTTTTGAAGAAAATTGTGATCAAATATTTCATTTTTGTTTGTGAATTTAAAATATATGTGAAGGATAAAACATTGTCAAAAGTTGACTTCTGAACAAAATTTATGAAGACTAAAAATATACAAAGAACACTTTTGGAAAAAGGTAAAATATAATAAGCTTAAAACTTTCTAATCATTGTGAATGATCTAAAAACCTATATATATTTAAAACTTATGAATAGTATTAGTAGGTTAATATAAATAAACTCAACATGTGAAAATTTTCCCTTAAGTTTATTCTGAATAACAAATTTAGGTGCACATACAAATATCTATGAAAGAATACTTTAAAATAGACCTCGGTCTTTCAAAATATAGTGGGTACCTATTCAAAATAAAAATATAGAATGGGCACATGTTGAGTACAAAAAATGGAGACTCAAAGAGGGAATACGCCCAAGTATTCAAAAACCTAAAACCTCTTGTTAGTAATTCCAAATAGAATCATGAACACTTTCATAAGAGAATAATTAAATAAAAAACATGAAAGATATTCTAACTAACTACATAAAACATACTTTCCTTGCTCATACCTTGGGTTTGTGTGTGTTAAAATGATTTTCATGTTACGCTTGTTTTGAGGATTTTATCAAAGACTTGGAATAACTATATGTTTCATTTTAGTTTCTTTGAAAACATATTTAAAACTAGGGAAGCTTGCGCATTGCTCTATTGCCAACTAGGCATCCATATCCTTGATAGAGACACCTTTGGTTCCTCTTTCTCATCCTATATTCTTGTATGATGCATGATACATTGATCTTGTTTCATCATGTGAGTCTTTGGTCAACTTTAGATTTTATTTATGTTTATTGGTCACACTTTTAGGATGTATTGGTCCTCGTTTTCAATCTATTTTTTTTCTATTATAATATGGTTGGAAGAATAAAAGTAGAAACCATAGTGAGTTAGTGTATGTGAGGGAATAACTTTACCATTTTGTCCCTACTGGCTACATCCATATTGATGGTTATTACCTTAAACAAGAATTAACATGAGAGGTGAATTTCACCCAATGAAAATGAGATAACTTTATAAATTTGTATGGAGTAATGAGAGAAAGATTAAAATACCTAATATAAATATTTAGTGGTAACATAACCATGATTTTTTTATTTCATACTTCAATCTTTAAGATCTCAAACACAAAGGTGTAAAACCTACAAATAAACTAATTTGTGTGCATCATTTTATGTCCTTTCATTACTAGTTATTTATTTTGGAGCATTCCTCATGGGATTAAATTTTAGCCTCAACATGGATAAGAAGTCAGGTAAAATGGCTACTTGATTGAGTCTACCAAGAGAAGTTAATTAAATTATCACAAAATGAAATACGCCTAATCTAGAAAGTAGGGAACTAAATTAAGGAAAGCAAAGTGCTAAAAATAAGAAATGCTAACTTGGAAAGTAGGAAAACTAACTTTAAATGCAGTAACTCTATTTTAATCATACCTCTACCATAACACTTGTCATTACTCAAAGATATATCTAGATGGTACATCCATGAAGTAGTGCTTAAAATATTGTCCATTGACTAGATATGTCAATTCATTACCTTAAAGGTCACTATAAAAGAAAGCATTATTACACAGGATCTCTCAAAGATGATAAGTTCTAATCTATAAGGGGGTAAAATTTTCATTTTGTCCTTTATTTTCATATTATTTACCCCATATAATTACTAGGTTAGATATTATAAATGCTTTAAATTTTTTTATTCTATCAAACCACCTTTTGACTACATCCTGATGTTTATTAAAATTATGAAAGGATTTAGTCCTTGGATATTCCATATATTTTATTTACAATAATTGATACTCTAATTTTTCACTTGGTTCCATATACTCCTACTAATTTAACCTTTTGAGATATTTTGTATGCATATCCTAAGTTATATTAAAGTGATGAGTTATCTAAATTAGTTAAATAATATGAAATAATTAACCACTAATTTGTGATGGGTTTTGAATTGATTTGAATTTTTAAAAATATAAATAAATATAAAAAACAAAGACTTTTTTGGAAAATGATTGCCATGAAAGATTTGGGTTCTAAAAATAGTGTTCTATATAGGTTTGAGTGTCATCAATAGGGTCCTTGGGTTTTATTCTTCACTAGAGAGTAGTAACCCACTTGGAGAGTAGCATCATGCTTCTCTAGTGTCCTAAAAATGGTGCTAATGTATTTTTTGTAAGACTATTCCTATTTTATGAGAACACATGCACTTATGTTTTCGGGTTCTAATCCTATGTGTACAAAATCTAGAACTTTATATTATTCCTGAAAATATCTAATTTAGTATGAAAACCCTAATCCTCCTTGTAAATATGGAATGAGCTAGAAATATGTGCTCATTAGTAAGATAGGTTGGACATCCTCAACCCCCCACTATGAAGAGAGTTTCCCACATACCAATACTATGAAGAGGGATCAATCCTGATGTAGTTATCCCACGTAGTGCATGGTGCAAGTGTATGTGAATGCTATAATGAGAGTGGTATTGAATGCCTTGAGTGTGCTTGAGATTAAAAAATATTTTAAATCTAGGATTAGAAATATTTTATATGGTATTATATGTAAGTATGATATAATATGGATTAATTACCTTCATTTTTCTCAACTTGTTTCTTCTTTGAATAGGCATTTCGCATCTATTTTCCATCTAGTCTAAAGAGATCAAATAGTCTTGTATTTATATAGATATGTAGCTTGTGTAGATAATAAAATATACTTAGGATAACCTTATGAGGGGAATTTTTTTTAAAATATATCCATTTGAGAGAGTTAGGGAAAGGAAAACTAGTTCCAAGTTGGGGACACTAGCACCATGTTGCTCTATTGTCCTTAATGTGGTGTTAGTGTCTAGCTTGCTAACTTTTGGGCATATTAGGTTAGGATCTAGGATTATTTTTCTTGGATTATGTTTGAGCTAAGAGAAGATGTCTATATTTTTCACAATGGCTCTAAAAGTGTGATAAAGGATCCATGATAGGTATAGTGCTAAGTTATAAATAGGATATTTTAAACAACACTCTTATCATCCAAATACTAATTTTAGGTGATTACATTCCCCCCCCACCCCACTTTATGATATAAATACAACAAAGTGAAATGACTAGTATAAAATTAAAATAAGCATACATGTACTTACCTAGGCAGTGAATCTTGTATAGCTAAGGCTGAGTATGTGAAGTTGTGTTTGTGTATGTGAAAAATGATCCAAAGTAATGACCTACAATGAAACATTCAAAAATTAGTCCTTAAGATATTATCAAAACTAAAAGACTATTTTGAATTAAATAACTAAGTAAATATGAGTAAAGAGATAGGAAAGAGGAAAGGAATCAATACATCTCATTGGGTATGCAAACCATTACATCAACTTGGTGACAACCTATGTGTGTGATTATACATAGTGAGAAAATCATTGAATAACTTAGATTTAGCTAATATATTTCTCAATCCTCTTATGTGGGTGGCTTAATAACTCAATCTAGTTTTGACTCCATCATTTCCCACTCTTGATTGGTAGATCATGATCTATAAATAGATTGGATAAGACTATAAGTGTGTCTAAAACTATCATGTGGGTGGCTCAAGAACCTAATCAGGATATGATTCCATCATTTCCCACCCATGTGTAGTAGATGCATCTAAAACTAAACTATAAAAAGTGCTAAATTATCTAATTGGTTATATATAATTGTGTATGTCAACTCTATAACCACTCAAGTACATTAAGTAGCTCTAGTCCACTCAGGAATGCCAACCACTATAGATAAAGGCATGAAGCTGGTGATAACCTAAAATATGATAAAAAGTATGTACAACATAGAGAATGACATGGAGTTTGTCATTCCACTGATCAACCTATGTGTAATTGATTATATATAAACTATGTGCCACACACATGCCCACAATTTGATATCTGAGTATACTAGTTTTAAACTATGTAATAATTATATCTATGTATATGAGTTAAATGTGGGATGATGATGTCCCAAAATATAATAAATTGGTATGAATCAAAGCTGAAATGAGTGTGTCTAAACAAAATTTGAACATATCTCTCAAACTTGTGACTGTACCTATGTAGATCTATATTGTACCTGGTGTACTATTCTAGATAATCTAGACTACCCTAAAGTCGGGGCTACTAAACACTAGCACCATGTAGTGGACATTATCACCATGTGGTGCTAGTATCCCAATCTAAGTGCTAATGTTTGTCTAGTCTAAAATTTGGGTAATCTAAACTACTTTTTGAGTCCATATTTTTTCATGTGTTTTACATATGTCTAATTTATAAAAATGAGCCTATGTGCTGAAAATAATTTATGAATAACAAAGTATGAACTTGATATCCATGAAAAAAACCTATTAACACCCCCTCTTTTGAGGTTAGTTATGGAACCTATGTAAGAACTATACTCAAAATAAGTAACTCTACAAAATGTGTTAGCTAGAGCATATATATTATAGCTACGTAATATTCTAATATAATGTGCAAACATAACATCAGAATTTAAAAGAATATAATCATATGTAGGTAATTTAATATGTATCTTATAATCTAAAATTTCATAAGGATGTCAATATAGACATAATCAATGTGGATAACAACAAATATCAATAGTTACCTAAGGGGATGGGGCATGTTGTCCATCATGAAACCAAATTAGGAAGGGTAGATGCATGAAATCCCTCATGGCATCAAAATATGTTGTGTGTAAAAAGTAAAGACAACTATCATGGTCAATAAGCATATAAGAAAGCATACATATAAACACATTAGGTACATAAACAGAGATGAAGGGGCTATAATACAAAGGACATGGGTAGATGCCACTAAATTTGAGAATAGAATACATACAAGGACATGTTCAAATGTCCACATACACAAGTAACAAACAATTTGGATTAGAGCCACATAGAATGACATGTTAAAATGTTTGTATATAGAAGTACAAACAAGAAAACACACATAAGAGATAGGGGCACATGTCTAAGGTATGAAAACATAGAGGTGGTATAGAGATAAATAGTAATGGCATATTCAAATTCCCTTGAAATGGAAGAAGCATAAGAAACATAAACAAGTCTAAGCTAGGAAAGTTAGTAACAAAAGCATGTATAAATGTGCAATACAAATCTGTGTAAATGCTAAAGTGTATATGTGTTGGGTCTAAACTATTGATAGTTATAAAAAAACTCTTAGTAATGAATAAAAATGATCAATATAAAAATATACCAATGCATAAACTAAAATGCATAGAATTTAAGGATAGAACTTGGTAATAACAACTATGTATGAAATACCCCATATTGGGTAGATATATCGAATGAATAAACATGGATCAGAGTATATGACCTTAGTGGGTAGATGATATCAAGTATGGATCAATGTAGTGGACCAAAGTCCTATATGTAATCTATAAGCATTCTTCAAGAATAATTGAAGCATATGTGTATGATAAAATTGAGTATACTAAGATAACTAGCAATATGTAACATTTGACAAGTAGTAGAAATGTAAACATAGAAATGCATACACTAATGGCCATTAAAACCACAAATGACTATATATGTATGTAATATATATTTATGTGTGTATCCTAAGTACTATAAGAGAGGCATAGTGCACATGCGTATGGTTGACCTATTTTCAAACATAACACTTTCGATGGGATGTTGGTCTATGTATGCTCGTATAAAGAGTACATGCAGATCTATGTCATCATCCATAATCTCCTACTCTAAAAATGTGATAAGTAGTATAGGTGGAAATATATTATGGCACATGCCAATAATGTTATACAATGGATGTTTCTCCTCTATAACTATGTGATTTGAATTTAGTGGTGGGTGTGCCTATTATGTATAGTGAACATGTGATGTGCTCCATACCTCATTTATTGTATGATTTTGGAAAGGATCTAAAAATATCTTTAGTACATTAGCTTATATTTTTTATTTTTTTTTGGTTTCTCTTTGGTCATGCCCACATCAATAATACTATCTTCAATTAGATCTTGTATCTTGTTTTTTAGGCTAATGCATTTTTTTTTCATGTGGCCTAATGACCTACATAATGTGTTTGAATCATAGTTATTTGGAAGAGGTCATGTTTAATTAACCTCTTTAATGGGAAGGAGATATATTACATTTCATTATAAGAGATATTGTGTAACATGTTTTAGTAACTCTATAATATTAGTGAAGACTCTACATTAAGGAGCAGATAAAACAAATCTAGGATATGGCTCAAAAGTTGCATGACTGTGGCATTTTTATCACTTTTGTTCTTTGTGTCCCTTACCTTGTATGGATGTTTATTTGGACTCTTAATATTTTATTATAATCCATTTGTATATTTGAGTTTTCTTGTTGATAAGAGATTAAACTCTCTTTTCTTGATTATGTGGCCCAAATCAGTAGATGTAGGAAACTCATTAAATAAGATAGATTCATGTAATACTAGTAAGATAATTTATTTAAATATTTCCTAGAATTATTTGTATACCATGAGGATAGTAAATTTCGCTAATATTTTCTTGTATCATAAGACATAATCTATTATAGGCACAATCAGCTTTTATTTTAACTATTCCACTTGTGCATATGATATATTATCTTTGGTGTTAATAGAGAAGTGTTATAAGAACATGTTAGCTAAAGGATTGAATGGATTTGGTAAATCATAGAACCATTTTAGGTCATATCTAATTTAGTGTGTAAACCCTAATCCTCCTTGAAATTATGGCATGAGCTAAAAATATGTGTTCATTAGTAGGATAAGATGAACATCATCAACACCTCTAATGTGAAGAGAGTTTCTTACATACCAATACTCTAAATAGGGATCAAGCACAATGTAGTTCTCCCATCTAGTGTTTGGTGCAAGTGAAAGTGAATGTTATAATGAGAGTGTTATTAAACTCCTTGAGTGTGCTTGAGATTGAAAAATATTTGAAATCTTGGCTTAGGGATATTATAGATGATAGTGTGTAGATGTAGGGAAAAATAGGGATCTATTAACTTTATTTTTCTCAACTTTCTTCTTATTTGAATAGGATTTTTGTATCTATTTTCCATCTAGCATAAAGAGGTCAAAGAGTCTTGTATTTATAAATATATTTATCTTGCGTAGATAATAAAATATGATTAGGCTAACCTTAGGAGGGTCACACATTCAAAAACATATTCATTTAGGAGAGTTAGGGAAAGGGACACTAGCTCTAAGTTAGGTACATTAGCACCATGTTTCTCTAGTTTCCTTAATGTGGCACTAGTGTCCAACTAGTAGACTACTAGGCACATTGGGTTGGGATCTAGGATTTTTTTTGGGGGATTGTGTTTGAGATGGTAGAATATGTATGTGGTTTGCACAATGGCTAAAAAAGTGTGATAAAGGCTTTAGGATAGGTCTAGGGATAATCTAAGAATAGGTTATCTCAAGAAACACTCTTATCATCCAAATACCACTTTTAGGTGACTACACCTATATAAATTGATAGGTTTTCAATTTGTGCATGATTGGGAAAAATGGTTATCATCTATATACTGGTAAGTAAGGAAATGCCTTGAGGGACTATTTATATCTTGTTTGATTTGCCCATAGTGTATATTTTAGTAGATGATGATAATATCTTGGTTTATCTACTACTGACTTTTTAATAACATTAATTATTTTCTTATTTGTTGATGTAGTCAATCTATTTCCCAATGGGTAATGGTTATAAGATGACCTGATGGTGATTTGATTATCATGGGCCCATTCATTGAATTTTTCTTTTTAAAATTCTATCCCATTATCATAAACTAAGGAAATTTTGGTGCCAAATCTAGTTATGATGTTTTCATCCATAAATTTGATTACATCTTGTCCTTTGGAATGCCTTTTATCCATTACTTAAGTCCATTGGGTGTAATAATCTATGGTAGTGAGTAAATTTTTTTGGTTGGTTGAATAATTTAGGTTAATAACACTGATGAAGTCTAAGACCGACTAAGAAAATGGTCTTAATTTAATAATAAGATGTAATGGCATTGTTTTATATACTTTTATTTTTTCCAAGACCTCACATTCATGGCATGTTCTTACATGAACATGTGTGTCCTTAAAGAGTGTTGACCAATAATAACCCCTTCTAAAAATCTTATAGTTTGTGTTATTTCTAGATACATGACCACTACCTATATTCTAGTGTAAGTTATCTAGAATTTAATGAGCTTCTTCTCATGATATGCATCTCAAATATATACCTTCATAATTTATTTTATAGATAAACCCCTTTATAATCACATAGTGAGTAGCCTTGAGTCTCAAATCTCTCTTTTGTTCTCTATTAAGCTTCAAATAACAAGTTCCTTTAAGTAAATATTGAATGATATTAGTATGTTAATATCCTCTAAATACCTAGGTTTTACAAACCTCCTCAATGGTAATGCATGGGTCAAGCTTAGCCAGAAGTTAAATGATGACTATCCCCTAAAAATTTTGATATACTTGATATTTCAGTCAAAATACTATAATTTTTCCATCCATTTTCATTTTCACTCTCCTAGCTCATTTTTCCCTAAATTGAGCTTGACATTAGGGTTTGGTACAATGGAAATGATCTTATTCCTCAAGATGAATTTATTTATCACTTTGATAAGGGAAAAATTTTGATTGTCTATCATGGAATAATTGAGCTCTACTTATTTTAAAATATTTATAGTAAATGTAATAGGGTGCTCACTTTCATCCTTCCTATGAGTAATCAAAATGACAATTATATGTTATGAAGTGAATGGACATAAGAATAATTTTTTTTTCTAGTCTGGGCTTATTAGTATTGAGGCCTAAGATTTACATATTTGATATCTTAAAAAGACTTTTGGCCCTCTAGTGTCCACTTCACTTTAGCATCTTGCTTGAGCATTACATTAAGAGGTCTAGTAATTTATACAAATCTTAAGATAAACTTCTTCATGAAATTTATTTTTCCAAAGAAATACTTGAGACCCTTCTTATTATTCAAAAATGCAATCCTTGAAATCCCCTAAACTCTATTTAGGTCAATTTAAATTCCTTATTTGATGATAATTTGGCCTAAGAGCTAGACCTTAGTAACACCAAATATGCTCTTCTTCAAGTTTAGTGAGATGCCAAACCTTATACATATTTCAAATTTGACTGTAGATGGCCTATATGATCAATTATATTTTTTGAAAAAATAATGAGTGTTATAACATAACTAGATACTGAGAGGGGAGTGAATTGGTATATTGACTAACTTAGTCCTTTTAAAAACCTTTTAATGTTGATTAAAACTATATGTAGAGATCACAATCATCTAATAGACATAAAACTAGACATACCATGGAAAACCCAATCTGGGAAACACCACCATGAAAATAACTTATAGAATCTACTATTATAATATATCCTCATGATAAGGAACCTCATTGATTACAATGTTTAAGGGCACCAACCCTAAGGAGACATCAATCCTCTAATTTAAGAACTTCAACTGTAAGGAAGCATCCACTACCTAATCTAAGCACCCACTCAACTTATTTGATGGCATTAACCTATCATATGTATAATGGAGCTAAAAATACAAATTACAATGTTCATTTATAAAATAATAAAATCCTCTATTCACTATTATAGGTCTGATTTGCATTTGTTCATGCTCTACACTTCATCTCTCTTCTCTGCCCCTCTGGTTCTCTCTCTCTCTCTCTCTCTCTCTATATATATATATATATATATATATATATATTTGACACACTTCATTAAAA
Organism: Torreya grandis; assembly: GCA_037957365.1. NCBI lineage: Eukaryota > Viridiplantae > Streptophyta > Pinopsida > Cupressales > Taxaceae > Torreya > Torreya grandis. The sequence continues at coordinate 375,442 of JARHVA010006701.1, read as the reverse complement.
TTTTAATATCTACCTCACTCTCTCTATTTGACTTTATTGAATAGTAATATCAATAGTTCTAACAACATTTTTCTATGTCTTAAATGTCACATATATAAACAATTGATCTAAATTTACATATCTTCATTGTGTTTGCACTCATTTACCAACACATCACATTGTGTTTTGGACTTAGTTCATTATCTTTTGAACTATAAGTTTCCCACATCTAGAACTCATGCATCACCATCTTCATTCCTAGTCTCATTACTTTCTTTAGTATTTGTTAGACTCCAGTTTCAATGCACATGCACATTCACATATATTTGATTGATTACATCAATCAATTTCATTATCTATATCATAATATATGGCTTAATCACATGTTTCTTCATGCTACTATGTTTGACCATTAGACTAAACATATCTTTAAATATCAATCATTGATCTTGCATTTGGCACCATGATCTGATGGTCTTTATTCAAATAGCCCAACTTTAAAATTTGTTTATTCGATTGGTATTTAATAAGCTCACACTCTCCATTGGATCCTTGTATACTTCCAAACATTAAATTTTTCAAATTTAAAACACATCCATTGATCTTCCTAATTTTATCTCCCATGTGTCATTGGATCTCCAAACTAGCATGATCTTTACTTCTATATTGACATTAAACATCGAGCTCTTTATCCCATATCGCTACTTCCTAAGTATTTGGATCACTTATGATCCATATATCTTCTCAAAATTGTTTAGTCTTTAGCTTGCCACTATGTCAATAAATATTGAGCACTTTATCCCATTGGGTCCACTTACTCCATTAGATCTCGTTTACACAAACATTCACTCAATATCAAATCTTCTAACAAGCTCGATATTTATCTTTACTTAGCTCTAAAGAATGTGACACTTGGTATTAGTGCATGCCTTTTACACATTATTGTCAGTTCTTACTATTAAGACACTTGTAAATCTTATGTTTCTCATTGACTTATTGACTTTAAACCACTCCATTAATTTACTATACAGGCTCTATGATTAGGAAACTTGTCACTAGAGCATTTACTCAGAGTTGACTTTGACAAATTAACTTTCATACTCTTCATTAGATATTCAACATATGATTAAGTGCTATCTATTGAAAAATTGGGATAAATATAAAGTATAATACATAGGAAATATTAAGTCCTTTGATCACTGCTTGAGCCGATAATTGCTAGGTTGAAGGGGCTAGTTTTATAATGATGATAAAGGCTTAAGTTATAACTTAAGATATCAGGTCTAGGCTATATCTAGTCAGATCAAGATAGAACATAACTCTTCATGCCATGAATTAAAACCTTAGGGTTTAATTGAGAAACCCTTTTTTGACTGAGATCAAACATTATTCAATTTTAAGCTCATTCATTCTCATTTAAACCTATTGACCATATATTTAAGATGGTCATGAAAAACCCATAATAGATCTTATATCTATTTCCTTTACAAATTCCCATAAATGCTTTTTGCAAAAGCATGACAAATTTACATGGATTTATGTAGATTTGACTAAGTATGGGGACCAACTCAATATGCTTGGAAGGTTAACTTTGCTTAATCATATCTTTTATCATGTTACGTCATGTGACCTAAGATTTAGTGCAGAGAAACTAGGCAAAACAATGAATAAACCCATATGATAATTTTGTCCTCAAACCTCATATGTGTGAATGTTGAAATCATAAATATGTTTACTTGGATTTTCTTAACCATTTTTCAAATTTAGCTAAGTATAGAAACTTTATGATTTTTGTCTAAGTACCCAACTTTGAATCCATATATCTTCTATTGTGCTTCATCACATGACTTCAAATTTGGCCCATAACAACTAGGAACTAATTTGATCACAACCATATGAACATCTCACATAGACTCATTCACATATGGAAATGATGATGTCAAAAAAATGCCTTCTTAGATTTTCTTGTCCTAGACCCAAAATGTCTAGATGATCAATATGAAGACCCATATGAATGCCACTCATGCACACAAGCATTCCAATCATCCGTAACCTCTGGTAAGATCTTTTGTATATCATCTAATCACCATATTTAGTCCTAAACATTAATGACAATCATATTTCTAATAATTTACCCCTTTGTCAATGATGGAAAACTAAATGATATGATCTAATATTTTACTCCTCTGGCATTACTTGCATTGGCATCTGATGAGTATGAACTAAAGATATTCATACTAAAATTTTTCCCCCTTAAGTAATGACACATTTTCCTAATAATCAATTTGGACACATGATTTGCTTCTTATTTAATATTTTTAGAGATTATTTGCTCTTCTTCTCCCCATTTAACATCAATGGCAAAGGGACTCTATCTAACTATTTTTCCAAAATTTTCTCCTCCTTTATCAGATAATAGAGTTTGTCCAAGAATATACAACCATCAACTCATTATAACTTTTCAAATGTATGAATACTTGAGTTTCTTTTTTGCACTTCTTCTAGGGATTAGCAAAGTTTCTATGAGATTCCCCTTAGACTAATGCCCTGTCGTTAGTATCTAATGATGTGATGTAGAAGCAACCACTCCTAAATTTTGTCTTAGATACTCAAATTATTCTTTGGGAAGAGGTTTGGTTAAAATGTCTAAAATTTGATCCTGAGTTGGCACATACTCCATTGTGACCTCTTGATATACAACCTTTTCTCTTAAGAAGTGATACTTGATTGATATGTGCTTGGTTATAGAATGCATCACTGGATTCTTTGACATATTAATAACACTTGAATTATTAAAAAGAATAGAGATAGGTGACTTATACTCTACCTTCATGTCTTTGATTGTTTATTTCATCTATAATACTTGAGTGTACCATGTCATTACTGCTACATACTCTACTTCTGCTATACAAAAAGTAACTAACTCTTTATTTTTTCTTAGCCATGAAATAAGTCTATTTCTAAGGAAAAATGCACCACCACTAGTGATTATTATATCATCCATACTTCCTACCCAATAAACATCTATATATGTTATCAAAGTAAAAATTTTCACTTATAAGGTACCATAGGCCATAGTCAATTGTGCTCCTAATGTATCTAAAGATTGTTTTCATTACATTGACATGTGACTCTTTAGGAGTAGCTTAAAATCTTAAAAGCATGCACACTATTTTCATGATATCAAGTCTTGATGTAGTTAGGTATAACAATCTTCCTATCATTGATCTATAAATATTCTAATTTGCATCAAAGGACTCATCCTCTTTACTTAAGCTGAATCCAGTTACCATTGGAGTACTAACTAGTTTGCTATCTTCCATTCTAAATTTATTGAGCATTTATTTTCAATAATTAGTTTGGGATATGAATATCCCTTCATCAGTTTGTGTTATTTATAGACCAAGGAAGAAAGAAATTTCTCCAATAATAGACATCTCAAATTCACTTTGCATTTATGTAAAAAATTCTTTACGCATTTTATTATTGCTAACACCAAAGATGTTGTGATCTACATAAACAACAATAATAAACATATGGCCGCCTTCTAATTTGAAGTATAGATTACTATTTACACATCCTTTGTTGAACCCTATTGTTGTAGGTATTGGTCCAATATTTAATACCATTCTCTAGTTACATGTTTAAGACCATACACATATTTATTCAGTCTACACAAATAATCTTATTCCTTTGACAATTGAAAACATTCATGTTTTTCTATGTAGACTTCCTCTTCTAGGTTCCCATTCAATAAATTAGACTTAACATCTATTTGATAGACTTTAAACTTATTGTAAACAAAGAATGCTATAAACATTCTTATGGCTTAAAATCTAGCAACTAGAAAAAAAAAGTTCCTCAAAATATATGCCCTCAACTTGTGCATATCCTTTACACACCAATATTTCTTTATTCCTTATAATAGCTCCATCCTCATTGAGCTTATTTTTATAGACCCATTTTATACATATCACAATCTTTTCTGAAGGTCTTGGAAGTAATTGCCAAGTTTTGTTCTTTTCAATTTGGCTTAGTTATTCTTCCATTGATTTTAGCCAATTCTCATCCTTGATGGCTTAAACATAGTTCTTAGGCTTAATTTTAGACATTAGAGCAAAACATACTTGATCCTTGTTCATTTTAGCTCTTCTCCTTATCTAAACTCTTTCATTCTTATTGTCAGTTATCTTCTCTTTAGGATGATCATTTTGAACAAATATTGGAGGGGCCTTTAAATTCATATCCTCAGCCTCTTCATTATCTACTTCCTCTTCAAGATCTGATTTCTTTGTCAGCTTCAACATGTTTCAATCCTTCTTTAACCTTGGCATTGATACTATCTACAATCTTGTGTAGTCTTTTATTTCAACATACATAGGATTTTATTTGAGTAGAATAACACATAAATATTCCTTAATCACATCTTGATTCAAATCTTCCCAAATTTTCCTCTTTTATGCTAATGTAGCATTTGCTTCCAAACACTCTAAATTACTTAATAGAGGCAATATTTACATATCATATCTCATAGGGACTTTTGTCATTATTTACCCTTAGTTTAGCTCTATCCAAGATGTATACTACTATTTGGACTACTTCTCTCTAGTATCCATTAGGTAACTTAGCCTCTTTTAGCATTATTCTAGCCATCTCCTTGATTGTCCTATTCTTTTTCTCAACAACTCCATTCTATTGTGGATTCCTTGCTATAGAGTAATTTATTTTGATCCCATGCTTCTCAAAACATTGTATGAACTCATTTTAGGTGAATTTTACACCTTTATTAGATCTTAAGCATTTGATCTTTCATCTAATCTCATTCTCTATCATGTCTCTAATGATCTTGAATCTTTTAAATGCCTGTGACTTGTCCTTCAAAAAGGTTACCCATATTATTCTTGAGTAATCATCTACAAATAACATGAAATATTTCTCTCCTTTAGATCCTCTTATCTTATTAGGACCACAAAGATTAGTAAGAACTAATTCTAGAGGCTTTGTATTTACATACTCCTTTATCTAAAATTTGACCCTTTTATTCTTGCCTAGTTAACATTCCTTGCAAGTAGTGTTTATAGGTTTGGTTATCTTAGGCATGTGTATGACACACTTATTTGTGCTTTGACTAGGTTATCAAAGTTAACATGACCTATTCTTCTATGTCATAACCAACTCTCATCAATCTTTCCTATCAGGTAGTTATTACCATTCACTTTAAAAAGATTATAGATATTACTTTTAGTCATTTTCCCTTCTAAAACTAGTCTTCCATATCTCTTTAACTTATAGCCTTCTGCATTAAATGTGACCTTATATCCATCGTCACACATTTGGATGACACTTAACATATTATGTTTTAATATTTCAACATAAAATACATCATGTATAGGTAATTTTACATATATGTTCAAGGTTCCTTTACCTTTGATCTTTATGACAATGTTGTCTCCCAAATTGATAGAACCTTCCTTGCATTTACTCAATTTGATGAACTTGCTCTTGTCACTAGTCATATGCTTTGACCAACCATAGTTAATCATCCACAAATTTTTCTCATTATTATGGAGTGAAGTTTGAGAAATCATAGATTAATATTTCTCTTTGAACACTTCTTTGGGTTTCTTATATCGCTTATTTTTAGAAACATGTGGACCTTTATTCACATTGGTAAGCATGCCTTTCTTTACACTATGTACTTTTTATCTTACAAATCTAGTTATACATTGTTTATCTATGTGACCAAACTTATTACAATTATAGCATATTGCATTTGTATCTAACAAAGGAGCAAATGAATTTCTACTTAAAAAATTTGTTGTCCTTTTAGGTATAGCTGTACAATCAATATCCCTATGATCAAAATGATTATAGGTATATAAATAACCATATAAAGATGAGGAATAAATGGTCATATCATTTATTTCTATTGGATGAGGAGATCTTCTCAAGATTTGCTTCTTCAAGTCTCTCACTTTTATGTAACCATCTACATTAGCTACATTTGTCTTATTCTTTTCTTCAATCTTCTTTTCTCCTTCACCTTCCTTCACATCAACTAAATTTGATTCTATCTTTGTATCCTTGAAATTTTTCTCTTTCTTTTCTCCTGATTCTCCTTCTACTTTGAAGTTTTCATATAGGTTAGAAGATGTACTAGTTTTAGAACATTTTCCTTTCTCATAAGCAAGACCTAATCTATCTTTTGAAGGCTTTTGAGAGTTTATCAATTCATCAAGAATGGTTGATCCTCCTATCAACTTCAAACTTTTACCTAGTTGTCCTTTAGCTTTCTCAAACTCTTTTATTAAAGCCACTATCTCTACTTCTAACTACTCATCAGATTTATATTGTAGTTCAAGTTTAACTACATATTCTATTTTTTTAGCCTCTATAACTTGTGTCTTTAGGCTCATTGTCATATAATAAAATTTATCAATATTTTTGGACATCTTATCAATTACCTTTTGTCCAAGCTTCTTCTATTTTCAGCTCTGTTTTCTCAGATTGTCAATTTACTTTAAAGCACAAATGAGCTCACACTATAGATCCACATATCCTTCTTATTATTCATTTGAGCCTTTAACTTCTTCTTGATCCATATAAGTTGATTCTATTGTCATGAATAGGACTTCCTTTTCCTTAGCCATAAAAGAATAGTCATGATCGTCATTAGAACTATCATTATCATCCATTGAATCATTTTCTTATTTTATGTATAGGATTTTATTGTTTTATAATAAGTATTTATTCTTGGGATAGTAGGGTTTTATCTTTTTATTAATCTCTACTTGATCAATGTTATCCTTTTTAGTATGAGGTCATTTAGAAAAAAAATGTCTTAATTTACCATAATTATAGCTTTTGAAGGGTAACTTACCTCTATACTTTCTATATCATCTCTTTAATATTCTAAAAAAGTTGGCTTCTTCTTCATCAATCTCCTCCGATCCATATGTAGGTTCTTATAGATTTTTTGGTTTAGATTATTTAAATACAACTTATTTCTTAAAGGTATTTGCTTCTCCCATTCTCATTTCATAAGTAGTGAAGGATCCATGAAACTCATCAACAATGAATTTATCTATATCTCTTACTTCCTCTATTGCAAATATTTTTGAGTCATTACTTGAAGGTAGAGATTTTAGGACCTTATTGACAATGACTGATTCTTTCATCTCTTCTCTAAGGCCTCTAATTGCATTGAATATTTCATCCACTTTGAGGAGATAGTCTACAATTTTCTCTTTTACATTCATTTTAAGGCTTTCAAACTTGCCTTCATAAGTTTGTAACTTGGCCTTCTTTAACTTATCATCTCCTTCATATATTATCTTTAATTTATTCTAAATATCTTTTGTATTTTGGCAATGCATCACTTTGACAAACTCTAAATTACACAATCTACATAGAATAGCATTCTTAGCCTTAACATTGCTCTCATATGCTTTCTTGGTGGCCTAATTAGTAGGAGTTCTAAGAAGGGCTATATATCCATTTACCATAGACATCCACACATAGAAACCTAATAAGGATAAATAATCTTCCATTATTATTCTCTAAAATGCATAGTTTGATCCATCAAAGAAAGATGTTTTGTTTGATGAAGATCTTTTTTGACTAGCCATTTGTGTTTATCATTCCAAGATCCACTTGAGCTGATTAAACTTATTCTAAGGAACCAGGGCTATAATACCAATTATTGGAACACAAATAGATACTAAGAGGGTGGTGAATCAGTATATTGATTAACTTAGTCCTTTTGAAAACTTTTTAATGTAGATTAAAACTATATGTAGATATCATAATCATACAAATAGACATGACACTAGATATACCATGAAAACCCCATATGATAAAAACCACCATGAGAGTAGATGCTAGAATCTACCATTCCAATCCAAAATCATAATAAATAACCTCATTATTTACAATGTTTAAGGGAACCAACCCTAAGGAGACACCAATCCCTTGATTTAAGAGATTCAACTCTAAGGAAACACTCACTTCCTAATTTGAGAACCCACTAAAACTATCTGATGTCACCAACCTTTCATATCTATAATGAAGATACAACTCCAAATTATAATGTTGATTAATAAAAGAATATGATCCTTTGTTCTCTATTACAAGTCTGATCTACAAGTATTCATGCTTTGCACTTCATCTCTCTTCCCTTCTTCTCAACCCCTTTAGTTTTCTCTCTCTCTCTCTCTCTATATATATATATATATATATATATATATATATATATATGACATCTAGGACATAGGCAAATGTTATTATAACTATCACTATTACTATTGAGCAGAGTCAAATTGAGAGAGAGAGAGAGAGAGAGAGAGAGAGAGAGAGAGGTAGACAGTACAAGTTTAATAAAGTGTGTAATATATATATATATATATATATATTACACACTTTATTAAACTTTTACTAGGTAGAGAGTAAAAGTTTAATAAAGTGTGTAATATATATATATATATATATATATATATATTACACACTTTATTAAACTTTTACTCTCTACCTCTCTCTCTCTCTCTCTCTTAATTTGACTCTGCTCAATAGTAATAGTGATAGTTATAATAACATTTGCCTATGTCCTAGATGTCATATATATATATATAGTTCAAGATATAATGAATTGAGTCCAGAATAGAGTTTTATGTGTTGGTAAACAAATGTTAACACAATGAAGATATGAAACCCTATATCAATTTTATATATATATATATATATATATATATATATATATATATAATTGATATAGGTTTCATATCTTCATTGTGTTAACATTTGTTTACCAACACATAAAACTCTATTTTGGACTCAATTCATTATATCTTAAACTATAAGTTTCTCAAGTCTATAACTCATGCATCACCACCATGATTCCTAGTCTCATTACTATCTATAGTATTTTTTAGACTCTAGTTTTGATGCACATAGACATTTACATAGATTTGATTGGTTACATTGATCAATCTCATTGTCTATATCATAATATATGGATTACTTACCTATACCTGCATCTGACCATTAGACTAAACATATCTTTAAATATCGATTGTTGATCTTGAATTTGGCACCATGATATAATGGTCTTTATTCAAATATCCCAACTTTAAAATGTGTTCATTCGATTAATTTTTTATAGGTTCATGCTCTCCATTAGAACCTTGTACACTTCTAAACTTTAGATTTTTCATCTTTAAAGTTCATTCATTCATCTTTCTGATTCAAGATCCCATGTGCCATTAGATCTCCAAACTAACACAATCTTTACTTCTATCTTGACATTAAACATTGATCTCTTTATCCCATTTCATTACTTCTTAAGTCTTTGGATCATTTACACTCTATCAATCTTCTCAAACTTACTCTATCTTTAACTCACCACTATGTCTATAAACCTAGATAACTTTATCCCATTGCGTCCACTTGCTCCATTGGATTTCCTTTGCACAATCATCTACTCACCATTAGATCTTTTGATAAGCTCGATATTTATCTCTAATTAGCTCTCAAGAAAGTGACACTCAATATTAATACATGCCTTTTGCACATTATTTTTAGTTCTTACTATTGAGACACTTCGAAATCTCATATTACACATTGACTTATTGACTTTAAACCACTCCATTGATTTATTGTGTAAGCTTCATGATTGTGACACATGTCACTACCGCATTTACTTGGAGGTGCCTTTAAAAAATTCACTTTCATATGTTGCATTAGATATTTAGTGTATAATTAGTCACTAGATATTGATTAAGCTAGGATAAATATAAAGTTTTATGACTTAGGAAATATTAATTCCTTTGATCATTGCTTGAGCTGGGAATTGCTAGGTTGAAGGGGTCAATTTTATAATGATGACAAAGACTTAACTTATAGCTTAAGCTATTGGGTCCAAGATATATCTAGTCAACATCAAAATAGAATATACTTATTAATGCCATGACTTAAACCCTTAGTGTTTAATTGAGAAACCTTATTTTATTTGAGAGTAAAGATAATTCAATTTTAGGCTCATTCCTTCTCATTTAAACCTACTAACCATATATTTAAGATGATCATGAAAAACCCATAATAGATCTTCTATCTATTTCCTTTATAAATTCCCATAAATGGTATTTATAAAAGAATGAAAAATTTTCATGACCTTGTGTAGATTTGACTAAGTATGGGGACCAACTCAATATACTTAGAAGGCAAAGTTTGTTCAAGTATATATTTTGTCATGCTATATCGCATGACCCGATATTTAACATGTAAAAACTAAGCAACAAAATGAACAAACCCATATGATCATTTTATCTTCAGACCTCCATATGTGTGAACACTAACCTCATCAATATGATTACTTGGTTATACTTAACCCTTTCACAAATTTGGATATGTATAGAAACTTAGTTATTTTTGTCTAAGTACCCAACTTGGCATCCCTATATCTTATATCATGCTTCATCACATGAATTCAATATGGTGCATAATAACTAGGGAATAACACTATCACAACCATGTGACTAGCTCCCCTAGACTCATCCACATGTGGAAATCATGACATCAACAAAATGCCTTCTCAAATTTTCCAATCATAGACCTAAAATGTCTAGATAATCAATATGAAGAACCAGATGAATTCCACTCATACACACAAGCATTCTAATCATCCTTGACCTCTAATAATATATTTTTAATATCCTATAATCACCATATTTATTTATAAACATTAATGACATGCTTATCCATTTTGACATCAATGACAATCATATTTCTAACAATGAGGCCATACATGTAAACGATTATGTATTTACCTATCATCAATTGGAATGCATGGTCCATTACCTACTAAAAGGTATCTCTTAGGTTAATTAAGCAAAAAAGGAATTATTTTATATGCATACTTACCCACTTTATGGTAAATGTATTTTTTATTATATTTTTAGATTCAACCAACACCTGGTTATATCATGAAAATCCATCTAAGAAAGGCATCATTCTAGAATCGCTTACTATTTGAGTCACCTTGTTCAAGGAGGATAAAGTGTAGTTGTATTTTTTAGAAGTCTTATTTAGGTTCATAAAATCAACACATAGTTTAATTTACCCATTTTTATTCATGACTATAATCAAGCTGACAACCTATGTAGAATGTTTGATACATAAAACCATTTTTGCATTTAGCAGCTTTTCCACTTTCTTTTGAATGAGAGGATCTAGCATAGGATTAACTAGCTTCTGTCTCTATCAAAATAGCTTATGGTCTAACATTAGTAGGATTATATGGGTGATGACCCTTGGGTTAAAATAATTCAAGTTTTCATATGCCCATGCAATCATATCTTTATACTAGGTGAGTAAATCCTTCACCTTTTGTCTTTCTTTTGGATTGAAGTTGAGGCCAATGTTGACATACCACATATTGTGATGATCCTTTAATTTATCCTTATTGAACTAAAATTCATGTACTTTAGGATAATTTTTTTTGGTATTGGGGATCCAGAGCAAACACACTCTATAAATAAACCATTTCTAAACGCATGCATTTTTATTTTGACTAAGTGACTCATCCTTTTCCTAATTCGTCCTAGCATAGATAATTAATCTCCTTATTATCAATTATATAGGACTCAAATTTCCCCAAATTGGTTAGGAATTATAAAATATGATGGTAATCATAAAATAAATATAAAATTTCCATGTTATTAGGAATAAAGGGACAAGGTATTACCTCTATGCAAAACCTCTACACCTTAGACTCTTGAAATGGTGCTAAGTTGGTAGTTGAAGTAGCCAATGAATCAATGGCCTAGTATTATTCTTTAAGAAAAACCATGATATTGAACGCCTCAAAAGACTCAATCAAACCCCATGATATATGTTTGTACTTATTTAATTATGATAATTTTCATTGGTATTTATTTTTGACCTAATTAATTACTAGCTCTGAATCTCCATGTATCTACAAATGCTTGACATTATTTTTGTGAATAAATTACAATCCCAAAATTAGTTCCTCATACTCTAATCCATTATTGATTTAAGGTAACTTTAAAATTTATGCCACTAGGTAAATTTTATCTTATGGATCAACCAATTAAACACCAACACCTGATCCTTGCTTAGATCTTGCATGTTGAAATGGAGAGTTCACAACTAGGGAGGTCCTTGGACTTTTAGTTCGTACACATCATACTTTATGGTAAAGGTATAATTTCTAAGGTTAGGATATTTGTACCTTATCTACTCATTCTCAATATTGTAATTTGAGATGGGGTGATTCATTATTAATTCTCAATCAATTTCAATCTATTTTTCAACACCTTTACATGGTAACCAAATATGAGATAAATCTATTACTACATACCCATTCCATGTCTTCAACTAGTCTCTACTCAAGAGGAGTATGTATCCTTTAGGGATATCTACCAAAAGTATTTCAATATTCATATGTAAACATAACTCAAATGCCATCTAAAAACATTTGTCATTCAATTCTCTAACTACAGGCACAACTATTCTATCTAACTATGGAACTATCCTTCTAGATGGGCTTGGAGTCAATCCAATATTTTGAAAAATAGAAGTTAGAATCATAGTAGACAAAGATCTTAAATCAACTAATCAATTGTGAATATTCTTTCCAAATGATTTGATAGTCAATAATAAAGGAGGAACTTCTAGATTACTCTTATTTATAACATTTGTATGAGCAACCCTCATATTCTTTGTAGTGAAATTTCCTATGATAGACCTCCAAAAGAGCTCCTTATGTTTAGTGATCTGAGCTAACTCATGAAAAGTGGTGTTTTATTTAATCCTATTCATGTATTCAATAATTTTTTATCCTAATTTGCTTAGTTCTTCCTTACTTTAGAGATGATCATTCCCTTTTGGGGAAGGTGGATTATTATTAACCTTCATATTTAGTGGAATAATTATATTATTTGGAAGAGTAAATGTTGTGAAGGGATGCTTGTTATTTGGATTATAATTGCTTTTTGGTAATGTTGTAAAACATGTATCTCCTCAAAATTGTCCTTATTTACATTGTCATCCTCAATTAGGAAGGGAAATTCAAGAGTTTTAAAAACCATAACAGTTTTTGAGGAACTAGATTCATGGGGGAACTTTGGTGGGTTATTCCTCAAATCCTACCTAACCATTTCCCTTTGGGACATTTACAATGCTGTAAAAAATTCAACACATTCAAGTTCATCATGTTGTAATGTATTATGAAATCTACACCGATTGGGTAGAATTACTTACACTATATTGATTTATAGAAAATCATTGTGTTATTATTGTTCTACACTATTTATAGACCAATTGAAAGGTCTGTTATATATTTTTAACCCATAATTCTAATTATTATTTTGACTAGTAAAATCACCCATCTTCCTCTGCATGATCAAGAAGTCATTGTTCAAATTTTGAACCATTCTCTATATAGAATCTAATTTTACTTTATAAAATCCACATCTTGGGAAACTATAGTATTGGATGGGATTGAATGTTGGTTCTATTGATGACCATTCATATATACATGATTATTCATATAATCATAATTATGATTTAATGTATGTTTTGTTAGAGGAGGTAGTCTATACAACTATTTATGGGTGAATGCATGAACGTTTTGATTCACATGAGGTACTAGATTTAAAGTTGGGAAACCAACATTTATGTTACGGGTGCCTAGTATATGAGGATTGATCTAGCTATCAATATTGATAGCTTCTTCATATGTTAATTTTAGAGTGTTGGTAGTAGTGGCTCTTAATATAAACACTATAGTAATTCAATCCAAGGTGATATTGTAAATCTCTAATGCTATAGATTATTCTAGTACATATGTTAGATTCAACTAGGTGTACATATTCTAAAATATTATGTGAAAATCCTTGATTATCTCATTAGGATCCTTATTCATACTAATTAAATGTTGATACATGAAATTATGGCTGGTAACCTATCTAAATTAGGAAATAAAAGTGATTTGACATGAATTTTAAGAATTAATTGAGTTATCTTGTAGATTAAGATATAAATAATATGTAGCATCCTACAATGTGAATGGTAAAATTCTACATGCAACATCTTCATCAGTGATAATCATTAACCTCAAAGTATCCTTTAAAGACTTGGTATGTTCGTTTACCATTATTCCTCCTACAAGGGAGAAGGAAGGTAAATACTTCTCTAGATTCCATGGTAAATTATGCACATCCCCTAGGATGGAAATAACATATCTAACTAACCAAGGTGGTTGAGCCATAAGATGATTAATATGCTAGATATTTATAACTAGAGAAGGTGTCTTGGCTTGAGGACCATAAGAACAACCAATGTAGAAATAGACATTCTTTATACAAACAAAGGTGAAACCAAAAGCTTAATTTAGGATCTAAACCTAGTAACTCTCTTTTGTGTCTCTAGTGAAATTCAAATGTAAGGGATAACCTCTCACTAGGGAAGGCACACAAGCAACCTTCCTTCTAGTGTGAAGTTTCTTCTATTGATGTGGGTTTTATGTACACCACTAAATTAAATGAGGTAGCCTATAATGTTCTAGTATCTCAATGGAGTTAAACTCTATTGTAGGTAATGCATTATAGGTATATGTCAAACAATCAGGTGGTGGAATAGTAGGATAAGAATGTAGGTTGTTAATTAGATGTGCATGAATAAAACTTAAAAGAAAGTTAAAACCTAGTTGATTAGGATGGATGGACCTTATTCTAAAGTGGATATATCTCAAAATAAATTGAAAAAAATGGAAAGGGTAGGTAAAAAAATAAGGCTCTATGGTCTCAAGGGATTACTTTTAGGGTTGGTTTCTTTTTGGACAAATGTTTTGAAACTGATGCTTGGTATTAGTAGCTATTTCACACACACATACAAACATAGATATATAGTCTGGGAAGATATAATATAAGGAATTCAAATATCTCAGCTAAAGTTTGTTCTTTTTAGAGTATGTTTTACACACCCTTACTTAATATATTATATATTAGATTAAAAAGGTATATAGGGTAGTTATTTCTCACAACTAGAATACTATATCAAATAAAACACTTTTATACACTCTAAAATTGAAATAGTCAACAAATTTGTGTACAATTAATAATACTTGCTAACTATAGTTGTTTCACATCATAAACCAATATATATTGGTGATAAAAAAGAATTATCCATAGCTATTACACACTTTAAATTATTGAATCAAACATACAAGAAAATAAACACTTAATTACAAAGAATAATAATGGAAACACATCTACATAGTTACAAAACAAGAAAAATCACTTCTTGTATTGACAATTTTCCAACCCTTTGGAATGAATGGTTTACAAGTATAAATAGACTTGGGGAGGGGTCACCTCATCCTCCAAGCTCATGAAAAACTCAAAATTAAATGTTAGTAATAAAAACCTTAGGTTTAATTTGATGCTAAAAACTACATGTACAGTGACATTCTATCATAACTATGTCTAAAAATAGATTCACCTGCATGATGCCATGCAATATGTGCATGCTTACAAACTTATTCATCTAATTACCACATGCATATGTGAAGTATGAATAAATCATAGTTACATCAACTAATATTACATGTAAAATTACTTACAAAATTAACTTTATTTAACTGAGGTTTATTTAAACTTGGTGACTATATGGTTGAACTTGATGTGGTAAGAGGTACTAAAGTTGATGGCAGAGTTGAACTAGGAGGTGGATTTGAGATAGAAGATAGAGTTAATGTAGAATTTATGGCCTTAGACTTATTTTTTTCCTCCAAATATTGGTAATTTTTTAACCCATAAAATTTCATAACCTGATGATATCCATTTTCAATAGGGATGGCCTATGAACTCTATTAACTTGCACCATCAATCATGCATTCTCAGTCTTGGTAGATCTAAAGTCTACCCAAAATATTTTAGCCTCTATTAATTTTTTATTAAAAAATTTAGCTAATCCTCAATATATTCTAATGTCATCCCTTGAATATTTTATATGAAATTATAAAAATATTTATGAAGGAGATGATCAAAACTTTACCTACTAATTAATTTCCCTTTGGAGTCCTGGGCCTAAGATAGTTTTAATTCATCCAAAATCTAAAAAACTAGTCTCTCATGTTATATGAATTTTGGGATTAGGGCCTCTATACCTTTAACCCAATATCCTACCTATTAAATCTATATGACCACCAAGTTAAGGTCATTGACTACCTCTAGTGGTGTCATCAAATTAAGATGTCTATAAGCCTTATTTGTAGTGTATATAATAAGAAAAATCAAAATTTTCTCATCTTATTTTAATTAATTAATTAATTTGGATATATTATTGATATGAGTCAATAATTAATCTCTCATTAAACTAATAGGATCCAAGACATTTCATAATATTAAGGATGCATTCTAGACATCTCCCTCAATTTCTATGAGAACATAAACAATTTGTTATTTTTCCTAGACTTGTTATAATTCTTGTTATATCTCTCTTCTAGCTTGCTTAGTCCCCTCACAAAGTTTTATCAAAGCTTATTTATGTGTTTAAAAATAATATTTTAAATATTCATTGTAATGAGACTAACCAAGTCTCTAGTTTTTTCTCTTATATAAGGAGAGGACATCTTATCTCTCTTCTAAAACTATGCCCCTACTAGAATCATCCTTGACCTTCTTTTTATAAAAACTTTGCATGGTCCGTATATATTTTTCAAAGATTTACCTCATTTAATGAAGATATGTTATTTTTATATTGGGCCTTTGAGAAAATTGAGCTTCCAAGTCAGTAGTGCATTGATGAATCACCAACTAAGTAGATTCAATTGCCTGAGTGTCCTCAACAATAGTCTTAGTTAGTAAGTCCCCTAAATATTACCTCAAAGATTATTCTTAAAAGGGGTTTGGTAATGATGGAAAAATGATATTAGATCAATAAATACCATTGAATTTTGTCATTTAATGAATTATGTATATAAATTTCTTCTTCTTAGTCTTTTTGGATGAAATAACATTAGTCTTTTGGATAAGACTAGAAGAAGGCATTGGCAAGGCCAATTGGGTGGAAGAAACATGTAATTATGCACTTGATAAGGCTGCCATAGTCTTCTTAGGATTAATCCCTTTGGATTAGAGGTAGATTAGGGAATGATGACATAGGTAATAACTGGAGATAACTAGTTCCAAATAACTAACCTCAATATCATAAATAGTTGATGTTGTAGAGACAATAGTACTAGAATAAAAAAATTCAAATTTATGAACTAATAGGGATGGTAGCACATCAAGAATAAGAGAGACAATATAAAATGAACCAATATAAATGGGATAAATAATTGAAAAATTGGAATTATTGAAACAACAGGAACTAAAATGATAAGTGGAACCATATCCTCACCTGATTTATAAACCTCTATTAGTGATTTTCCTTTTACTCCTTAGAGGCTTAGGACCTTTGATATTTTTTATTTTTCCTTCTCATCTTCATCCATAGGTTCACTTATTGTGGATGGTTTTTCATGCCCCCTAAGTCCTTTTCTAGATGGTGTGTTGACAGTTGTGCTCACAAGAGGTCCATGGACTTAGGTTTCCTCTTATAATAAAGAGTTACCCTTTCAATTGAGAAGAGCTCCATCTAAGTGGTGGAAGTTATAAATTACATACTTACAATCACAAAATTTTAATAATTAGAAGGAAAAATAAAGTCTTTTTAATCAGATGAGTCAATATAAATTGGCTCTTCTACTCTCCCAAGATAATATGCAAAATTAGGAACTTCTTCAACACCATGTTATTTATTTATAATATCCATAATGATGAGTGGAATTTTCAAAAATTACCCTTTGTATAAGAGTGTCTAATAATGCCTATTATTAAATAATTCTATAGAAACCAATCCACCTATAGGTGGAATCCTAACTCATGCCTCTATAATTGTAATTGAAGTCTATCCTTGTATTATTTTCAATATCTCGTGAATCAATCCATCCATTTGAGCCCTCTCTATAACTTAGCATCATCCTTCACATTCAATATTAAATATTCATAGCCATAAGGTTCACATGGTATGGGATACCCATAGTTTAGATATTATTTTGAATCCAACATTGAGTGTCCCAATATCTATGTGGTAGGGTGGCCAATGAATAGTACTCTTAGGCATTGTCAACCTCTCTAAAATTCTTCTCACTGGTATACCACATTTAGCCAATAATCAAGTAAGAGCCATGAAATATAATATTTTTCTTTTTTTTTTAAGGATTCATCAATTCTAAACCATAATTGGTATGTGATATCCTATTTGGCTAGTTTATCTAACACATATTTTGGGAGATTTAATGTGACAACTTTGTTCCCTAAGACCATGATCACTTTATAGTCTAGGTAGAGATAATAGGATCTTATTGGCATCAATGTATTAGTAATGATTTTTTTTTATTTTTGGAAATGGTGCTTTATGAACTACCCACCATACCTAGGGATGCACATCCTGTATAATTTTTACTATGTTCCTTGTATATGAATATATGTGGAGGAATGAATAGAAGTCACATATATGATTTTTTAGGTTTATGTAGCTAGGATCTAGAATGATTCATTATGAATGTAGATTATGACCATGACTATATCTAAAAGGTAATACATCATGTATAAATGGCCTCCCATGAGCCTATTATCTTTATGCAATACATTTTCCTATAGCCTAGCACTAATTATCTCTCTCAGGGTGAAAGTTAGCTTTGAGTTCATCAATAAATCTAGAAATGGTACCCACTTTAGGTGAAGGAAGTGTATGTTATGGTATATATATATATAATATATTTAGTATAACCATTCCAATGTAGAATCCCATTCAAAACTTGGTGATACATACTAAATTTTTTTCCTTAAGGATAATATTTTCCCTAGATATAATCCATCTACTCAGCATTTTTCAAATTGTTTTATTCTTATTACATGATAAAATTTATGAAGGTCAAATGTGGTGTCTGTAAAAACAAAACACAAGTACCTATGAAATCATCTCCTAAAATGTAATTTATGAGAGTTTTATGGTACATTTGGTGTAAAAAAACCACCAATCACCTTCCCTACAAATAATAAATCCCATAGTAGGTCGATACAAGGCATTACCTCAGGCTTCACTTATATAAAGTGTAATCCTTGTAATTTGAGTGGGAGAAAATATTCTACCAATTTACTTTATGTTAATGTTATATTTTCTTCACATGTCTGCATGTCTACATTTTTAATTACATTTCATAGGGATAAATAGTTAGAATACTCACCATTGAACATTATTGAATATAAATTATGTCTATGTATTGTATGGAGTGTTTGATTGAAAACATTGAAAGTGGATGTATTCCTCTAAACATCCTAGATGAATAATCCATTTCTAATTTTTTGTGTCTATAGAGTTATATTTCTTTAATTTAATGGCTTGGCTCTTATATAAGTAATTAATAGTTAGGATGCAGGTGAATATGGATTCAAGTTCTCTGAGGGATGCAAATTCACTCAGGATGATCAATAATCAATAAGCAAGATGTTTTATTTTAATTAGATGATATATATTTTAGTATTTAATTCTAGTTCATGTTTCATTAATGTCTAACATCTACAATCTTATTTTATTCATTCAATTCAATCTTTGACACTTTATTTTGGTGGGTATGCCATGTAGGATTTCTATACATTCAGAGGAATGCCATGTCATTACCTTTGACAAGTGTCACATTATCACTTATTTTTCTCAAATTTAGATATGTCATAGAGGAATTTGAGAGTTGTGTGTTAGATGTTGTGATAGAATAGGGTCATCCCCAAATTATTACAATGTGAGAACTGTTAGTAACCTAAGTTGCACCCTATTGAAGTAGATTGTTCATATCTACTTTAAACCTAGACTAATATTGGATTAGTGTATAGGTTATGGGATACCTATAAATTAGACCAAACCTCTATATTATGAGGCTATTTAATATAATATATAAACTTGAATCCTTTTCATAATCTACTCAATTTTGTGGTGAAAAGAGTTAGAAAGATAATTGAAAGGGAAACATATACTAGTGATGGTGATGCACCTAATATAATCATTCATATACTCAATTTGAACTTTAACTAATAATAATAATCAATGTAAATCACTAAATATTTAAACTCCAAGGGAATCCTAAGTAAAAGTGTTTCACATAAAGGTTTCATCAAGTGATTAAAGCATGAGGGCAATAATGGCAAGCCTGATATAAGGCACTAACCAGCTAATATCTCTACTCCAAACTTAGTCACTCGACATCAAACATTATATATGACCTACATAAGATGATATACTATTAAATAGGTGATATTAAGACCTTAAAAGGGATAAAACACTACCACATGTACAAATAAAACTAATAAAACACAGTAAACCCATACCAAAGAATGTAAAATAGTCATTTTTATTATCTTAAGTGGTTACAAAGCTCAATCTTGGCAGAGTTCCATCATGCCTAAGAGAGGGGTCCTAAAACAAAGCCCAAATTCCTCTATATATAGAAAATGAGAATAATAATAATCATGGAATAGAGGAGAAGATAGGAATATCAATCTATCCTTAACTCAAGGGTTACTTCAATTATAAATAGCTACACATAGTCCTCAAGAAGTCTCTTCATGATTGATGCTCTTGCATGACCTTATGCATTGAAATGAGGTACTTGAAGATGTATTTAAATATTTAAAACTCATATTGTAGCATTATACACCCTTAATTTGTTATATAACTCATATACCTTGCCACTTAAGGGCGAGTTTACTCATGTATTGAGACTCAAGATTAGCTCTACATGTGATTGGTTGTTGAAGACTATTTATGCATGTGATTGATATTCAAGGGTCAGTTATGTGTCATGAGGCTCAAATATAAATTTATTATCACTTAAGTTATCCCTGTAAATAGTCTTTTATGCCATATTTAGCTTTATTTGATTGACCAAGTATGTCTACTAGGCTAATTAGGCCTAGTAGCCTAACTATTTATACTTGATGGCTATGAAATCCTATGAGAAACCTTTACAACCTATAAATATAGTGAGTTTGAGGCATGTAAAAACTTCCCATATCATGAACTAGGTCCTCTTGGGTAAGAAACACTTGTAAATCTATTAAACTAGGTGATTAGGTCACCTTGTCTTTCACTCCTATACACTGGCTGATTTCAATGAACTCACAAGTGAATGTAAAAGCATCGTTTTGATCATATAATGACTTTGGGAGGTGAAAAATGTGTTAGGATTCACTCTCCAATGATTTTAACTTTCCTAAAATACCTTGTACCTCTCTTTTTATAATTTTTCCTCTTAAACCCCCATTTTTTGATAGGTTTGTATACCATCCATACAAAAAAATGCCATGGACATGAAACTCTCTAAGTTTGATAGATTATCCAAGTGATATTTAGGTGGTTTCAATCTATTTGGGTGTATTTTACTTTAATTCTTCTCAATCAAGTTTGTAGTAGGGTTTTGAGAGGGTTTAAGAGTGCTTAGGGCTCTTAATGATGATTCATAAAGTTTAGGCATTGGATGTCTAAACCAATGATATAAAACATTAATATACTAGGCTCTCTACCTCTCCCAAAGTTCCCATCCTCCCATGTAAAATATCCATACCATGGTGAGTATGTGAAGTCACCTCTTAGAGAAAAAAATAGGCTTTGTAAGCATTTTTGGTGTTCTAAGGTCTCAATGACTAGTCATATCACCTATATTATGGATCAAATATGACATACACCTCTCTCATAACCCGATCATGATGTTCATGAATATTTGAAGTGCCCTCATGACCTTATTTTACCTTATACTACCCCTTATGATGGTACTATCTAATGAAGCTAATATCTAGGCATAGGTGTATGTAGGTTTATTCAAGATTCTTGTTCTCATTATGAGTTTTAGGGATGAAATACATTGTATATGACCTTAATTAACTCTATGAGGTCCTTTAGAGTCATGATATTGGCTTGATCAAGTCATTATTCTTCTACTTGTATACACACAACTTTTTATTTAAATAACTAGACCTATTTACCTATGGCAATGATCACAAATACCCCATTTATATGGTTTTTGTAATTTTATTTAGTAATTTTAATATCCATCTCCCTTTTACAACTTATTTTATATTCAAATACCATATATTTCCTTGCTTACATACTCAAAATATTCTTTAACTTAGTCTATATAGTTTAACTACTGTACGTGCCAAGAAATAGGCTATGGACATGATTAAGAGAGTTGATAAGACCATGAATATCATTTCATATCTCAAAAACTTCATTATAATGCATATCTAGGTAAATTTACTCCATTGGGTATGTTTTAGGGTTTTGGAAGGGTTTTAGGGGTTCAAAAATTCTTAGTAATAGTTCATAGCATACAAGACCCTAATGGAAAAAATCTTGCCATATATTTTAAGTATAGTAACCCATTTAACTACCCTATCCAACTTGAGCTCTCATGCAAAATATCCATCAATATGAGACGTGGTGAAGTGGTGCTTCAATTGGTTGTCTTAAAATAAGGTTCAAGAGCCAAAAAGTGACAATTCTATTGTATTTTATTCACCCCAAGACCTCCTTCAGGGTTTTAAATTCCTCTTCACTTCATTATAATTCTCATCAAGTGAAAAGGAATCCTAGATTAGTTCAAAATGGTGGTAGGGTCTCTCACTAGGTTTGGAAGACTACCTACATTTTCTAGCCCTCAAGGGAATATTTAAATGAAATATTGATTTTGATCACTCCCACCAAATTTTTAAATACTAAAAGTCACCTTTAATTTACTTATAAAACCTTCATATGAGGTTCAAACCCCCTTATGATCAATTAGCCTCCAAATAATGCTCTTGTCTCT
Source organism: Torreya grandis (assembly GCA_037957365.1). Classification (NCBI taxonomy): domain Eukaryota; kingdom Viridiplantae; phylum Streptophyta; class Pinopsida; order Cupressales; family Taxaceae; genus Torreya; species Torreya grandis. The sequence goes on along the minus strand of JARHVA010006701.1, from coordinate 352,542 downwards.
ATTGTTGATTGTCAATAGATTGATGCATGATGGTGATAAATAATGGATGATTCCAAAATTTATGTAACCTTAACAACACCATGAGAATTTATAACCACTCATGACAACAACTTGTACCAGGTTTCATATCTAGATCATGCCTATAAAGGCCTTAAGACTATTTTTTCCCAAAACTAGTTAGTTGGATGCCCGATCTCTCAATAGGTCTATGATTGTGTTTTATATCACATTTCTATTTGTATTCAAGAATGATGATAATGCTTGATTATTATATAAAATCCTTGTTTCAGTGATTCATGTTCTTCTATATTCACTCTAGAGTCCTATGCAACCCATCACCACACTATATATCTTCATTTTTGTCAATGTAACTGCATATGCCAATAGGGTTATAGGTGATGATTGGGGAATTTGAAGTGGTTTTATGAGTTACATCACCACTTATAACTCTAGATACCTCCCAATTCATTGGTAACCTCATATCATTTCCTTATTTGATATATTAACTCTGCAAGGGCACTCTTATGCTCTTACAGTCTTGATTTCATACATAGGCTTATGTACCAACACCTTCATGAGTTTACAATATTTTAGTAGAGGTCTTGATCTTGGTGAATGTCTAAAGATATCAGTTTACCATTTGAATTCATAGGTGAGTTCACAAGTTTCCTCCTTGACTAAATTTTATCTTTAATTGTAACTATTTAGGGTATGTGGATATGTCCATATAATTAACCTTAGTATTGGCTATGTGTGGCCATTTCAAATTTGATCTTGGAGTGAAAATTTATTTGGGAAATATTATCCATACCATAACCTATTAAACATCTTAATTTATCTTATAAATCCTTCATTTTATCATCGGACTACTCTATAGACTACTTTGCTCCCACCCTTTTTAAAACTTGGAGATAGATTTAACCTGGCAAAGTCTATAGATGATCTTTCATGAGATGAATGGATATATTACCTTGTAATTTGGACCTCATGTTTTGTCATTAATAACCATATAAGTTACTCTAAATCTTTCATATAAAATTTATTGAACTTTAATTCATAACAACTCCTTCTTCACAGTCTTGATTTGATCTAGTATTGGCATACTTTAAGAGCCTTAAAAGACTATTGTAGGTGAATATTTACATGAATATATGTCCTTTTCTATGTTTGATCCATTCTCAAAGTGTTCTCTAATCCAAGTCTCATACCTGTCACATTTCAACATTGTGTTCTCTATACTCATCCCTCTACCTTTTGAACATATAAATTTCTTCATTATAAGCCTAAATATGTATGAAAATTTGGCCCTTATATGGGTTGTACGTAAGTTTTATATATTTAAAAAACACCAATAAACATAAAAATGGTCACTCTAATGATTTTTAATTTACTTTAATTTATTCATTATCTCAATTCTCCCTTCAAATATCTATGTCTCTCCTTATTTGCATCTTTGATCTCACCTCTTCTTAGCATGGTGGTAGCTGATGATCACTATGCTGCTTGTATAGACTGTGTGTAATGTTTGATGCTAGAAGAGAATAAAGAGGTTACCAAAATGTACATGGTGTTATTCTAACTTGATGAGATAGTTCAAATAAATACCTTTAATGAGATATCTTTTAGTCTTTCTTTTCTTACAACTTTCCATGAAAAATTCTTGACTATGTTTTTATTGGTTGTAGATGATCTTTAACTTTTGTTTAGCAGTGTATAGGATTGCATAATCATACCCTCATGACCATAAGACTCTATAAAATCTTGAATATTATTTTACAGTGGATCAATTAGGTATAAGTGGATGGAAGGTGATATTATGGCAATGGAGAATGGATAATGATAAAAGAGATGGAATAACAAGCTTATACAATGGAAAAAATGGTAGTGTGAAGTCTATGTAATTGAACGAAACATAATGGATGTGAAAAAACATGAATTCACTATTAGTAAAGATAATTAAGGATATTAATTGATCATAGTCATATGAATTAACCAAATATACCATTTTGGAGGTCTTTGACAAGCATACACTGCTGAAAATGGAAACTTAAGAATCATCAAATACCTTAACAAATGCTAATTTTCCTTAACCTTTGCTAAACTATGACTGAGAGGATGTTAATATAAAATTGATGGATTTTTTTCTAAGATATCTTGAGGGAACTTAAAAAAAATTGAAACAAGAACACATGAACATGAAATATATCTAAAAATCATGTCATGATGAGTCTTGATAACCATGAATCAATCACTGAATTGTATAATCCCTCCAAATTAGCTGTAGACTATAGATTTGGAATTAATTTGTCTTATTTAGATCCATATGACCTTAAACATTAGGAAATAAGTTTATTAATTTCATTTAAATTTGGTTCATGCTCTTGAAAAGATCCAAAAACTTCCATTTTTCTATCATTATGCTCAAGAGAGGAGAAAACTCAAAAAATCGATTAGTTGCTTGAATGAAGAAGCCATAGTGAGTACCTTATCTTGCAGATGATTGTTAATAAAAGAGAAATAACCAAAATGATAAAAAAAAATTACCAAATATGGAATCTCTCTCAGACCCCTTCCTTTACCAAAAAATTCAAGATGTTGATTTTCTCACATATGGCTATACCATCTGAAAACCTGAATGGCTCTCTCTCTTTGCAAATAAACTAGGTGGTGTCTGAGGATCAATTTTGAGTCTATTTTTGATATTTTTTCCTTGAATATTTTATGAAATACATATAATTAAAACTTATTCAAATTAATGTCATTTTCTATATATAAAAGTCTATACAAATCCATACTCTTACATGAAAACACATGAAAATGGCCTTTCTCTTGTATTTTCTTCACACTTCAAGATTTAAACCACCAAATTAGGGTAAGATGAAGAATAATATGATTCAAATGACATTTTAAAACAATTAATAATTATTTTTATATAAAATGAGGTATTTTGACATGTGGGAGATCTTTAGAGAGCAAAACTATGCTTTAGTCTTGAATGAGGAGATATTTTCAAAGTAAGAACATTTGAATTAAGGAAATTACATGAATATTAAGGTGTTTATAGATATTATGGATAATTTATTGGAATTTTTAGGTGTAATATTTCCATTTTAAATCTAAAATATTCCTTTTAGATAATGTTTACTTAGCTTCACAAAGGATATTTACCACTGAATGTCATAAAAAACATATAACCTCCTAAAAGGGTTTAAATAAACTTCTAAGTATTTTGAGCACACTTATAAAATATTATAATCACATCCATACATTTAATATATGAAATTATTTTAGATAATCTCATGATGAGCCATCAACTACCCTTTTCACCATCTCCATCAAGGCACTTGCGATCACAAGACCATTTGAACTTTTTGTCAAAACATCATAATGACACTTGACACTATTGAAATGACACTAATAAATACTCCCTTAAATTGATATTTAGTAAACATTATGATGGGAAAAAAAATTAGTTGTACATATTGGCATTTGGCCTTAATAACGGTTGACCATCCTACTGGTTAAGAGAACCTACTAAATTTTCATGATAATGACAGTTTGAAACATCAATTTTGATGACTACCTTGAACTACCAAACATATTTTTCAGTTTGTGACACCTCTTATGACTAAAGAAACAATAATACACAACCAAAATAAATAAATTTAGCACAACTAAACTAAGAAGTAAACACACCTAACCTAAGGAAACAACAAAATAAGATAAACACAACAATAAGGTAGTAGACTAAACTAGTGTTGACCATTTATTGAAATAAAATAAAATAACTAACTTGAGGTCAAATTACATCCTCTAGGGTAAAATGGAATATTTTATTATCTACTATGGCACCATGGAGTATGATTGTCACATATTGATAACTCCTTCTTGAAGCTAATAGAATTAACACATTCATGGCCTCTTGGGGAAGTAGTCGGGCCTTATATTTATTCTCTCAGGTGCATGGATTGTACATGTGAGTCAAATAACCAATAATAATCCTCCCATATCCATATTTATTGCATGATTATCTTTATCTCTACTTTAGTCATAGGCTAATCTTGATTTATCATGTTTTCATGTAAATTATGTATTGGAAACTCAAATGGTATGATTTGATTGGTGTCTTCATTATACTAATGATATTGAAAATGATCACCAGTTGCTTGTGAAGCATGATGTTTATCTCACATTTTTGACTCTTTGACATAGTCATAACAAGGCTCTTAATCTATTGTAACCTGATCATCTTCATTTTCAGTAGAGAATGAAATTTTATCTATCCATTCAATCTCCAACTCATCTTGTCCTAATATTAATAAAATTCCATTGCCTCCTTCAAGATATAAAACATTGGTGGTATATTCATGTGACGGTCTAATCTACTATCCTATTCCATCATCCAAATCTTCCATATTGATTTCTTCAATCTCACTCAAGAACTCATGGTACAGTTTCTACCAATAGTCATCAACTTTAAGAATTTTCTCAACCTCAAAAATGGTTCCATGTGAGTTTTATTCATGGATGCATACTAGAGAAGTATCTATTTGTATCTCGTCATTATCAGCTTCAACATCTTGCATCCTAACAACCTCTTTTGCATTATTAAATATTGAATCATGCCTATCCTTTCTAAGAGGTGTCTTAATGGAGATTTATTTTTATTGATCACTCAAACCAATCTCATCTTCTATATCTATAGCTAAATATTCTTCATTTATCTCACAAAGGAAAAGCTCCTTATCATGAATTTGTATGGTAGATCCCTAAAAATACTTAATAAGATGAGACAAATCCAATGATGTTGCCATGGATGAGTCATTCTAATCATGGAGCTACTCAAATTTTATGACCATCACTTCCTCTCTCTAATACATATTTTATTGAATAAACTTCCATGAGGGGAAGGATTTGGGATTTTGAGGATGGAGGAGTGGGGGATAAATGGTCTTATGCTTGATTTCCACTTCAACACTTGGGATTATACTTTATTCTTCTCTTTCCTTTTATTGTTGCATTTGTTTCCAAATCATAAATTTGGGTTCAAGGACTTATTTTGTACTTGTTGTAGTCATGGGAATGAATGGAAGAAGGATGGAGTTGATTCTGTAGATATTATTATCTAGAACGTGAGTTGGTTTACAAGCTTAATTTTTTTAACAAGGTGAGCCTTGAAGTATAACACCATATCACTATATATCTCCCCCTACTGATCAAAATATGAAGGTCTTTTCATAATATACTATGAAACATAGAACTTAGCCTCGTCAAGACACACTTCTTTCACATTTTAAGGTCTCTCTTGGATAGACTTCCAAATAAGAAAATTTGGAAAGGTATGAGAGGAATATTTATGTATGAAACACACATTTATTTGACATTATTGAGAGGGGAAAGGAAGATAAATAGAGGGCTAATGTGAAATGAAGGAGGGAACATGTTGTTGGTTATGGTGAACCTAGGGTCTCTCATGGACTACCGGCTTCTCTTCAATGTTTTCAATTAAACCACCTATTTCAAGGATATCATCACTAAATTTTGAATGGCCTTGTGTTATGAAAGATAACAAATATTCTTTATCATGATGAAATGAATCTCTCATGATCTTAATATCATGTTTATGGATCTCTTATCCATAGCTCTTTTGGGTGTCAATTCTCATTATATGTTTCTCATAACCAAACAAGGTTTGTTTAAAGCTTGATATGGATTGTCTTATAACTTAGTTGAGATGATCATGAATGTTATGAGAATACCATGACTAATTATATTAAAAATTAGGCTACCAAGGAGGTGAATTAAGTTCACAAGGAGGGCTAGAGTGGTATCATTGGTATTGAAATGGATCATAGGCCTGATAATGGCTCTCATATTATTGATCAGCCTAAATGAAGGACTGATATGGGTCATAATGAGATGGATAGGGATAATATTGGAACTAGGATGGATAATAGGGCTATTTATAAGGAAGTGAATGATAAGAATATGCCCCATATGCAACCATCATTCAATATAATGCACATGAATGTCAAAGAACTTATGAAAAATAAATGATGATAACTCTAAAATTATGATGAATATGACTATTTAAAGTTATTTTTGAAAACCAAAATATTGATGTGAATTCTCCAATACCTAAATAGAGTCCCATTATATGTGTTAGAACTGTTAACAACCCAAATTGCACTCTACTAAGGTAGATTATTCAAACCTCCTTCAAAATTCGAATAATATTGGATTGGTATATAAGTTGTGGGATACCTATAACTTAGACAAAATATATAGATTATAAGGCTAGCTCCTTTGATATATCAACTTGAATCTTTTTCCTAATCTACTTGTTTAGTGGGTGACAAGAGTTAGAAAGATAACTAAAAGGAAACCTATACTAGTGATATTGATGCACCTAATGTAATCATTCATCCACTCAATTTGAATTCTAACTAACACTAATAAGCAATAAAAATCATTTAACCTTACAACTCCAAGGGAATCATATGAAAAAAAATTCATGTAAAGGTTTCATCAAGTGATCAAATCATGAGGGTAATGATGAGAGGCCTAATTAAAGGCACTAACTAGTCAATATCTCCACTCCAAGATTATTCACTCAACATCAAACATTATACATGAATTGTGTAGGATGGTATACTAGTGAATAGATGATATTAGGGTATACTAAGGGAGAAAACACTAAAATATGTGCAAATAAAACTAATAAAACACATTAAACCTATACCAAGGAATCTAAAATAATAATTTTTATTATCTTAAGAGGTTACAAAGCTCAATATTGGTAGAGTTTCATCATGCCCAAGAGAGGGATCCTAAAATAAGGCCTAAAAGCCTCTATATATAGGAAATGATAAGAACATGAAGCATGGAATAGAGGAGAAGACAAGAACATCAATCCATCCTTAACTCAAGTGTCACTTTGGTTACAAATAGTTATAAATATTCCTTAAGAAGTTTCTTCATGATTGATTCTCCTGCATGACCTTATGTGTTGAAATGAGGTAATTTAAAATGTATTTAATTGTTTAAAAATCATCTTTAATCATGATATTACCTTACTTTTTTAGATAACTCTTGTACCTTTCCACTTAAGGGTGAGTTAACTGATGTATCAACACTCAAGATTAGTTATGCATGTGATTAGCAATTGAAGACTAGTTGCACATGTAATTAACACTCAAGGTTAAATTATGTGGTGTTAGGCTTAGTTATATATTTAATATAACTTAATTTAACCCTCTAAATAATATTATATTCCATCTTTAAATTCATTTGATTGAAAAGTAGGTTTACTAGGCCAATTAGGCCAGTAGCCTAACAATTTGTACTTGATGGCTATGAAATCTTCCATGAAACCTTTATAACATATAAATATAGTGATTTTAAAGTCTAAAACAACCTCACATATCATGAAATAGGTCATTTTTGGCAAGAAACACTTGTAAATCTATTAAACTAGGTGACTAGGTCACCTTGTCTTTCACTCCTATAGACTAGATGATTCTAATGAACTCACAGGGGCATGTATAAGCATGGTTTTGATAATTTTATAATGTGATGAGGTATAAAAAGTGTCAATATTCACTCTCTAATTATTGGAACTTTCTTAAATTACATTGTACCTCTCTTTTTATATTTTTTCTCTTTAAACCCTCTTTTTTGACAGATCATACACCATTCATACAACAAAATGCCATGGACATGAACCTCACTAAGTGTGATATATAATATATGTGATTATTAGGTTATTTAAATATTTTTGGGTATTTTTCCTTTAATTCTTCTCAATCAGGTCTGTAGTAGGGTTTTGGGAGTGTTTAAGAGTGGTCATTGCTATTAATGATGATTAATAAAGTTTGGGCATTGAATTTTTGAAATAATGACAGAAAAAATTAATATACTAGGCCCTCTACCTCTTTCAAAATGTCCTACCTCCCATGAAAAATATCCATACCAATGTGAGCATGTGAAGGCACCTCTAAGAGAAGAGAACAAGCTTTCTAAGCATGTTTAGTGTTCTAAGATCTGAATGACCAGTCATACCACCTCTCCTATGTCTTAGATATGATATAAACCCCTCTCATGACATGATTATTATGTTTATCAAGATTTAAATTGCCTTCATGACCTTATTTTGCCTTCTACTACCCCTTATGATGACACTATATAATGAATCTAATAGGTAGGAATAGGTGTATGTAGGGTTATTTAATAATCTTAACCTCATTGTGAGTTTTAGGGATAAAATACATTTTATAGGACCTAAATGACCTATATGAGGTCCTTTAGAGTCAAGGTATTGGCTTGATCAATCCATTCTTCTTCTACTTATATGCACATAACTCTTTTTTTAAACAATTAGACCTATTTGCCTATGGAAATAATCATAAATACCCATTTAGATGGTTTTTTAAGATTATTTATGAATTTAAAAAACCCCATGTCCCTTATAAAACTCATTATATATGCAAATACCTTACATTTCCTTGCTTACAGAATCAAAATAAACTTTTTGGCCTAGTCTATATCATTTGACTATTGTAAATACAAACCACTAGGCCTTGTATATGCTTATGAGAGTTTGAAATATCATAATTATCATTTCATAGCTCAAACACTTCATTATAATGCATATCTAGGCATATTTACTCCATCGGGTATGTTTTAGGGTTTCAAAAGGGTTTTAGGGGTCCAAAACTTATTAGTAATAGCTCATAACATATAGACCACTGATGGAAAACCTATTTCCATATATTTAAATTAAATTAACCACTTGAAGTAATCTAACCATCTTGAGCTCCCATGTAAAATATCGATCAAGATGTGTATGTGGTGAAGTGGTGCCTCAACTGGTTGTCTTAGTATGTGCAAGAAAGAAGGTTCAAGAGCCAAAAAATGAAAATTTTTCTAAATTTTATTAAATCCAACACCTCCTTAATGTTTTTAAATAACTCTTCACATCATTATAATTATCATCAAGTGAAAATAAATCCTAGATCAGTTCAACATGGTGGAAGGGTCTCTCACTAGGTTTTGAAGTCTACATGTATATTCTAGTCCTTAAGGAAATATTTTCATGAAATACTAAGTATAATCACTCTATATATATTTTAAAATACTAATAATCACCTTTAATTTACTGTAAAAATCTTCACATGAGGTTCAAACCCCTTATAATCTATTAGACCTCCAAACAATCCTCTTAGCTTCATTGTTGACTATCAACAGACTGAGAGATGACTGTGATAGAACATTTGATGATTAAAATATTTATTTGACATTACCAATACCATGGTTATTTATAAATACTCATTACCACCACTTTTACCAAGTTTAATAGCTGGATCATGCCTATATAGGTCTTAAAACTCACTTTTCCCAAAACTAGCTAGTGGATTGCTTGAATTCACAATAGATCTATGACTAAGTTTTTTAATCACCTTTATATTTTTGTATAAAAATGTTGATAAGGATTTATTATGATATAAAATAATTTTTTCAATGATTCATATCCTTTTATATTCACTCTATATTCATATACATCCCATCACCACACCATATCTCTTCATTTCCTTCAATATAACTGCCTCTACTAACAATGTTGTAGGTGATGATTAGGGAATTGGAAGTAGTTTTATTAATTAGATAAACACTTATAAATCTTTATACCTCAAAATTAATCTTTAACCTCTTTTCATTTCTTCCTTTAATATATTTTCTCTTGAAGGGCACCCTTAGACTCTTATAGTGTTGATTCCACACACAGGCTTGTGTACCAACACCTTCATGGGTTTGCAAACTTTGAGTAAGGGTCTTGATCTTGGTGAAGGTCTAAATATATCAATTTAAAATTTTCATGCATATGTGAGTTCATAAATTTCCTCCTTGACTGAATTTTATCTTTAATTACAACTGTTTAGGGTATGTGGATATGTCCATATAATTGACCCTAGTATTGGCTGTGTGTGGCCTTTTTAATGTTGGCCTTGGAGTGAAAATTTATTGGGGAAATATTATCCATACCTTGACCTATTAAAAATATTTATTTTTCTTATAAATCATCCATTTGATCATGGGACTACTCCATAGACTACTCTGCTCACATCCTCTTTACAAATTAGAGATAGATTTAACTTGGCAAGGCTATAGATGTTATTTTATGAGATGAATGGTTATTTTACCTTGTAATTTGGACATCATGTTTTTTTATTAATAAAAATATTAATTGAATCTCAACATTATTCAGAAACTTCATTAAACTTAAATTTATAAGAGCACCTTCCTCACAGTTTTGATTTTATCTAGTATTGGCATACTTTAAGAGCCTTCAAAGACTACTATAGGTGAAGATTTACATGAAGATATATCCTAGTCTGAGTTTGATCTATGATCAAATCCTACCTTTGATCCAAGTCTCATACCCATCACTTTGAAACATTGTGTTCTTCATACTCATCACTCTACCTCTTGAACATAAAAGTTTCTTCATTATAAGCCTTATTATGTATATTTGGCCCTTGTATGTACTAAATATAATTTGTAAATATTTAAATAAAACCAATAAACATCAAAATATTCACTCTAATACTTTTGATTTTCCTTGAATTTTATTATCTCAACTCTCCCTTAAAACATCTAAATCTCTCCTTGTTTTCATATTTGATCTCACCTCTTCTTAACATTGATGTAGGTGATGATCGCAACATTACTTATCTAGATTATGTGTAAGATTTGATGATATAAGAGCTTGATGAGGTTACCAAAATGTCCATGGTGTTATTCCAACTTAATGAGATATTTCAAACAAAGACCATTAATGAGATATTTTCTAGTCTCCCCTTTCTTATAACTTTCCATGAAAAGTTCTTGACTATGTTTTCATTGGTTGTAGATGATCTTTAACCTATATTTAGTAGTGTATAGGATTGCATAATCATACCCTCATGAAAACAAGATTTTATAAATTATCGACTCTTATTTTACAATGTATCAATAAGGTGTAAGTATATGGAAGGTGATATGATGACAATGGATCATGGAGAATGAGAAAAGATATGAATAAACAAGCTTATACAATGGCAACATGGCAGTGTGAAGACTATGTAAAGGAATGAAACGTAATGAAGGTGAAAAGAACATGAATCCACTATAAAGATAACCAATGAAGGATATTATGGGAGTATGGGCATATGACTTAATGAAATATACTATTTTGGAGTTCTTTCAAAAGCATACATGTTGAAAATGGAAACCTAGGAATCATCAAAAACCTTAACAACTGCTAATTTTCCTTAACCTTTGCTAAACTGTGACTAAGAGGATGTTGAGAGAAAATTTATGGCTTATTTTCTATGGTAACTTGATTAAAATTTGATAAAATTGAAATAATAACACATGAACATGAAATATACTTGTAAATCATGTTAGGATGAGTCTTGATAACCATGGATCAATCACTGAGCCATATAATCTCTCCAAACTAGTTGTAGACTACAAATTTGGAATTAATTTATATTTTTGAGATCCATATGACCTAAAAAGTGTGTAAATAAGCTAAAAATGTGATTAAAATGTGTTTCATACTCCTGACAAGCTCCATAAACTTTGATTTTTTATCATCATGCTCAGGAGAGGAAAAAATTCATAAAACTAGTTGCTTGAATGAAGAAACCATAGTGAGTCACTTATCTTGTATAATATTGTTCATAAATTATAAATAATCAAATTGAGAACCAATTCAAAAATATGTATGCTCTTTCTACCCCTTCCTCTTCCCAAAATTCTAGATCTTGATTTTCTCTCTCATGGTCGTACCCTCTAAAAACTTGAATGGCTCTCTCTCTTTGTAAAGAAACTAGGTGGTTTTTGAGGATTGGTTTTGAGTTTTTTGTGATATTTTTGCCTTTAATATTTTATATAACACATGCCATTAAACCTTATTCAAATTCTTGGCCTATATTTTATAGAAAATTATGTATAAATCCATGTTTTTGCATGAAAACACATGAAAGTGGCCTTTCTCTTACATTTTATTCACACTTCAAGATTTACATTGTGAATTTGGGGAAATATGAAGAATAATATAAGTAAAATGACATATTAAAACAATTAATAATTATTTTTTAGAGAAAAATGGTGTATTTTGACATGTGAGAGCTCTTTGGAGAGTAAAACTACACTTTAGTCTTAAATGAGGAGATATTTTAAAAGTATAAACATTTAAATTAAGGTAATTACATTTATATTAATGTGTTTATAGATATCATGGATACTTTAGTGGCATTTTGAGTTGTAATTCTACCATTTTAAAGCCAAAATCTTCTTTTTAGACAATGTTTACATAGTTTCACAAAAGATATTTGCCATTGAATGTCATAAATAGCATATTATAGCCTCCTAAAAGGTTTCAAATAGACTTCTATGTTTTTTTAATCAAACTTTTCAAAGTTTGTAATCACCTCCACACCTTTCATATACAAAATTATGCTAGATAATCTCATGATGAGTCATTAGCTACCCTTTTCACCATCTCCATCAAGACACTTTAGATCACAAGACCACTTAAACTCTTTGTCAAAATATTATAATGACACCTAACACTATTGAAATGACACTAAGAAATAATCCCTTCACTTTATATTTAATTAACATTATGATGGCCATGAAAATTTTTTAGTTATAGGGGTAGGCATTTGGCCTTGATAGGATAAATTACCAATAAGTACATCTAGCAAACAAAATTTTAGAATAACTATGGTGGATACATTTTTTGAATACTATGAAGGACAATATTTTTGTAAAGGCTATTTTCTAAACATAATTTATGGGCATTTTCTCTGAATACCAAGATGTTGAAATAAATTTTCACAGTTAAATTCCAAACACTTTTAACAATACCAAATCCTTAACAAGACTTACACATAAAAATTTTAAAGCCCACTTTGAATAATTTCTCTGACTACATTTTTTGAATATTTTTTCCAAATAACTAGTTCCAAATATAAGTGTCAAACATTTTCCCTAAAGTGTAAATACCAAACACTTGCCAAGGGAAAAAGTTTTAAAGTAAGAGAGTTTTGAACAAAATCTATGATAAAAAAAATGTTGAGGACATGAATAGATCATGGATAAAAGTTATGAATACCAAATCCATGCACAAAAGTTGGGATCAAAAGTTTTGAAAAACATTTTTTTTTTGAATTTCAAATAGATTCAAAGGATCAAAATGTTTAAATTTGAATTATGATCAAAAGTTCTGAAGACCAAAAATATCTGAAGAATACTACTGGTGAAAGATAAAATATGTGAATCCCACAACTTTATAATCATTACACATGCTCTTAAAACCTATGTATGTGAAAACTTATAAAAAATATTAATAGGTTAGAATAAACCAAACATGTGAAAATGTCCCCATTTATTTATATCAACAACATAGTTATGTACACATACAAAGATATATGAAATAAGATTTACAAAATAGACCTAGGAGTTTAATATAGTAGGTCCCTATTCAAAATAACAAAAAGAGAATGGGGGTATGTTGAGTACACCATCACATTTATTGAAAATAAAAATCTAAAATAAGTTATTAGAACATAAATCCTTTAAAGATAACCATAATATGAATGATACATAAATGTATGTTACAGTTATCAAATAATCACTCATCCTTGCATAACAATTCCATGTTTAAACAATATTATGTTTCAAAATTATGAGTAGTACTTGATAATTTTATATTATAAACAATCAATACCTTAAATGAATAACCCAAATCACATTTGATGAAAACATGATTAACTCATGCATGAATAAATACATAGAACATGTAGAAGTATCTCATGAAAAATTTACATGTTTCATCTGCATTGAATCCTTTACCAACAAATGAGTTATGTCATATCATACAATATAATTATACATTAATAACTAGTATTCACATTTAATCCATTCAATATATAAATCAAAGGAGTTATTAACATCATAGAAACCCAATTTTATAGTACCATAACATTGCATAATCATAAACTAATTAGGTTAAATATATTATAACTATATCAATATTTAGAAATTAGAGATACAACTATTACCAAAAATTATATTAATTATGACCAAATAAAATCATTTTCATACTAAATTAAACATAGAAATAATAGACAACCAAAAAATATCAAAAATTTGTTCATTGTCCAAGGTCATTTCATTATGCTAATTAACATAAACCTAGACTCAAAAATTTGGATGATGTATCAAAAAAGTAACATATTCAACATAATTATCTAATATCATCATATCTTAATTTTATAGTTATATAAATTTATAAAATTATATTTTTTTAGCTAAGAATATCTAACTAGGCTTTAAGCAAAATTGGGAAATGCATTGTTACAATAGTTCACCATTTTATTCACCAACCCAAAAATTGAAACCACTACACCATATTGTATCAAAAATGTCATATAAAATAAAAATTAAATTTACCCAACAACTAGGGTTTGATTTTTTAATTATCAAACACATAAACACAATGCCACCATAACAATTCAAACCAACCATTACACTAAGCAGGAAGCTCACCAATTAAAAACTAGTATGCAAGGCCCTATAAAACATACACATTCTACCCATGTCATGGAAAAATATCACATAAGAATATCTAAGTATGAATATGGTATTTTACCCCAAAATGGAGACACAATAGCTTCCCATAATGTTAAATAATTAAAGTGCATGATTATTTAGTAATAAGGAAGATTGACTTACCTGTAGGATGAGGCTCTGACTTCTTCCACAACCCTAGCTTATCTTCCCAAGATTCATTCAGCTATAAATAAACTATTCAAGATCATATTTCATGTCAAATCATAATATTATAACCTAATTAAATCCATTAAAGGTGTAAGATTCTAATCAGGCAATGAAATTACTTTAAAATGAGTTAATTAAATACATTAACAATATTTCAACTGAACTACTCTAGTTACCCCCAAATATCCTCAACAAAGCTTCCACAACCTCTATAATTCACATGTTAGACCCAAAAAAATTATTGTGTTTAGGAGGGCATCAAATGCCTTGTATAATATTACCTAATGATTTAGGGTTCACCCAATTCAACTATTCATGTTAAAAATAAATACTTATTTAATTAATACCAAAACAAATTCCTTAAAGACCTTCATGGTTTTAATCATGACCTAATATAATTCCAATATTAATGTCTAATTTAATCTTGAATATTAATCCAAGGGACAAGATGCATCTTGATAAGATGACAAGCAGAGTCACATAATGAAATAAAGCACCTAAATATAAAACCTAATTAAGTATTTTTAACACACAAAAAGGTATTTTTGAATCTTGAAAATGACAACAACATTACTCCAAAATTAATATAGTAATGGAATTGAATTTTAGCAAAGGATAGTATTGAATATTGAATAATGAAGGATACTAAAGACATAATTGTCCTAGTTTCAATAATGGTCTTAGATATTTATAAAACAACATTAATAAGTTCACAATCAAAATATCTCAACCTAAAACACAAGTGGGAACAAAAAATACTATAGTGGTGACCTTACCTTACATCATCGTCATTTAACAATTTGATACACTGGTAAAATATTATATCTTGATAAAATCATGTTATTTCATTCAAATAATTTTGTGTCAATAAAACATGGAACTCAATGTTATAATATGCATTAATTTATCTAAGCACATATAATTCCAAGTATGGCCAAATAATAAATGATGAACTTGCTAAATTTCACCATGATCTATAAGAAAAAACACATTCATGACTAAATCAAGCCTATTAAAAAATGTGAATAGAATTTTTTTTTTATTTGGGACCAAGTCCTAGCCCAAGACCTTAAAAAATAATGAGGAAATGTAAGTAGTTAACACTAAAAAAGTAATACAAGGTACTTAGAGGTTACTCAAGATGTATTATATCATTGTACTTATTAAACAATTAGCAATATGTTTCTTATTGAAATAATATCATTGTGCACAATTGATTATAATTCAATGATGGTCAAATACTCCAAAAAGAATTCAATTAATCCATCATTGAAATAAATCATATCAAATAAACTCATTCAAACTAAATTTTGGGTCATTTATGATCCATAGTTATGTTTGTTTTTTTTATTTACTTGTTATGTTGTTTTATATTTCTAAATAAAAAGTTGGTTCATGGGTTAGTTGTATCTAATAACCACCCATGAAATGTTTATAAGCTTTCACCTTTATTGTAAATATTATTTGACATAATAATTATATGTTTTGTAAATTTTTTTGTTCACGATGTAATTTCTAATTTCCTTTTCCATTCCTAGTGCTATCACTGGTATCATATCTTGATGGTCAAGCATCTGTGAGGAAGAAAAATAAATTATGGAAGAGATCTAAGAAAAATATAATTCCCTCGAAAGTTTGTGGAGAGCAGATTTGGTAAATTTATTATAAGTTGTTCTTTTATTTTGTTTGGTTTCCTATTAGCATTAAAAATCATTTTCATTTCCTTGGAGAAAATAATTAGATGTAGAGAGGGTTCCTAAGAATAAAAAACATTATTTTTTCATTATTTGAAGCACCATTTTCATTAAATCTACCTATTGAAGTATATCTCTACTTAGCTAGAGTGCTCTTTGCACCATTCCTATTGAAATTGAAGTTCAAACTAGAAAAAAAATTAAAAAATCAATTATTGGCCTTTTTATTTTATTTGGAGAGATGTTGAAGTGTCCTCGGAGCCAAAACAATGGGGGGGATTAGAAGTATGTATAACCAAAAAGGCATTGGAATCCAATATATACAACCAAAAAGGCCTTGGAATCCAATATGTACAACCATCGACATAAAAAATAATTATAAAATTAGAAATCCACAACATGAAATCAAATTTGTATGGCCTCAAAGGATGCAGTAATGGTGCTCTATTTATTCAAAACTTGATCTATGTTTTTAATAATTGATATTTGAAAGCTTAAACCTATATTTTATGGCTTGTATCTTATATTTTAGATAAATACACAAAAATATGAGAATATATGTGTGCTTACAACAAATGGCATAGTAATTTGGTGTAAATTTTTTGATAAACATTATATTATAGTTTTTCATATTAGGTTAAAGTGGATCCCACCTTTAAGGAATCAAAGTATAGAAGTTTTCACTTTCGAGTGAATGGTTGGATTAAAAAAACTTACATTCATAGGCATTTTTTACATGCATGCCATATTTTTATTATTACAAAATCAGAAAAATATAGTTTAAATATACAATATTTAATTAAAAATTCAATAAGTATTGTAGAGGTAATGGTCAAGCTTTTTTTTAAGTAACTCTCTAAGAAGGGGTCAAAATTTTAAATCTCCAAAGCATAATTTTTATTAAAATTCATTTTGGTCATAATTTTATCGCATTCATAATTGAGTAGATTATATTGCGACACATTTTTTGACAAGTCAATTTATAGGTTTTTGGATGTTCTAGACACATCATAATGGTCAATTATATGATTTTAATTTTTTTTATGGGTTTTTCAATAAATGTATTGAAAATGTGCATTTTAAGTGGAAATCAACATCTTCAAAATGAAAAATGAAAAATTTCATCCCACATGTATGTTATAAGAGAATGTATCATCATTTAGAGGTCCATTAGAATCCTTATGATTAAAAGAGTGTAAGTGTCCCACTATATGGATGACAATTCCCATTCTCCAGTTAGCTATTCAATTAGATTTTGGGTCAAATGTTTGAATATTTTTTTTGTAGTAGTAGTGTGCTTATTCTAGTTCTAATTTTGGCTTTTTATCCTTGATATTCATGACATGTAGAAGGCATGGTTATTTGATTTATTTCTCTTATTGTATAGATTCTCATCTCTCACCTAATAGGGGAAAAGATATAACATTGGTAGGTATTCGATCAGTCATTGATGACAATATGAGATGATAGGGATAACACAAATAATGTTGACTAAAGGTTGTCCTAATTTGTTGGATATCAGAGAAATGTGAAATACACAGTTCAAGTTGGTCACTTTGATGGGCCTCTATGTGGAGTTTTATATGGATTGACATAGTTGGATAGGCCTTGATTGTGTTCTACTATAGTACAATATGATGATCATAGGGGATGAGTAGGCCTTAATCATGTTCATCAGCCTTTTATACCACAACTCAAAAGGTGGGATTTTATATGAAGTGACATCAATATTGGTTAGCACTAGGATGTAAATACACTAGTTATAGTTGATTTAAATTTATTTCGATGAATTTAGAGTCATTTATCCAATTATTCCATCTTGCATACCATTTTAGATCAAGGGAGAGTTTGTTGGGTCATTTATGATCCATGATTATGTTTATTTTATTTATTTACTTGTTATGTTAGTTTATATTTATAAATAAAAAGTCGGTTGATAGGTTGGTTAGATCTTGTAACCACCCATGAAAGCTTTAAAATATTTCACCTTTCTTTTAAATATAATTTGAGATAATGATAATTTTATGTTGTGTTCATGATGTAATTTCCAATTTACTCTCATGTTCTTGGTGTTATAATTAAATTAGACCTTATCTATCTGATTTTGGGTGGGACTAGCGATATGAAGTCTTCCCTTCCTCAAGAAAGAATCATCCCAGTGCCTAAGGATTAAAATGTATGAAATTCACCTCATTTCATCTAGCATACCTACTTGAAGCACCAACAATAGATCATACAAGACTATAGATTTTAAATCAAACTATTGCAATCATGATCAATAGTTTAATAATGAAATATTTTTATGTCATTAATTTCTCTTATTGTAAGAAAATTTCATCATACAAGCCTATAATTTTTTTGTAGCAACTACCATAACCTAAAACAACTAAAGTTTTTACAAAAAATATAGATTTGATGTGGTTTTTTCCATAATTTTTGTTATGCATAGTGTATAAACTCAACAATATTCATCACATAATGTTAGAAAATATAGTAAACCATGTTGTTATGGATACTTTGTTTTTTTTTATAAAATAAATATCATGGGTTAGTATAGCATCCTACACCAACCATGCTAAACATTGGAGAAGCCATTCCTAGAAATAGCATGCAACCCTAAGGTTTTAATCATGCTCTCCATTACCTTGTGATCAAATGATGGTATGGTGAATCCAATCCCACCATATTTTATCCACCATCTAATGGAAATTACCAAAGTTTTTATCAAAATTAAATAGGGTACCTAGGATTTTGTATCTCCCAATTAGGACTTCATGTTGGTCCTTCCAAAAAAAGTATTAGCATAAAATTCATAACATACTTTTTCAAGAAATTATATTATTCATTAGATAATACCTATTTTAGGTATAGTGACATATTACCTATTTTAAAATATGTTTACACTTACCAACCAACACTTACATGTTTCAACAAGTACAACTATCCTAATTTTGCATAAAAGTCTAGCACATATAACTAATTAGTGCTTTATAATCACTTATCTTATATTTGGATTTCAACATGGATACTAGAATTTAACCAAAGTAACATATGTATCCAAAAATCACATAAAACCATTTAAACACTATATCCAATTATTATCTCAAAAGAGATTACCTTTACACCATCTAAGAGAAAGTTAATTTTGGAAACAACCTTACCTAATACTGATTAGATTTAAACTTATAGAATTGTTTCACTTAGATTGAGACCATCTATCATAAGAGTGGTATACCATCTCAACACTTACCACAATCAATTTTATATCATAATTTAGACTATAAATCATATCATAGTATTCAATTCATAATGAAAAAAATATCTTACCAAACTATGATTAGTATACTTCTCAAGTTCTAAATTTAGAATTGATCAACAACTACAATAGTGGTTATGAATGTACTAAGTTGGGAAAGGATAACTATGGAGACCATATGATTTAAAAAGCCATAACATATAGTATACCATCATTGTTTACTGAAGATTGATTTTATCATAAAAAACCATAATGTGAAACAAGTGTTAATGTTAATATAGAAATAACATGTTTTACTTACATTATTTTGTAAAATACAATAGATAAGCAACCCAAAATCTATAGTAATGTATTTGGCACCACCCCTTTCCGAAGATAGGGTTAGTATTAGTAGAGTCTAATGCTAATATCTATTAAATTGGAAACATGTCACAATGACCATTTAATTCCTCATGGAATTGAAAGCTTACTTTTTGATTCACAAATAAAGACCCCACAAATTTCATTGACTTGCTCAAGCAAGTTAACCTTGTTCACCCCTCTTGGTCTTCTAGCCTAGAGTCACACCCTTGGATCTCCCAATGATATCCTACCCTAAGAATCATATTATGACTCAACCATAAAATTCATCATACATACTAGGAATTCTTACTTTGTTTCTAATAATAAGCCTTTTATCAGTTTTATCCATATTGGCTTGCCTATAAAAGTCAAAGTTTGACTAGTGATACTTGTTTTTAATGTAGCATAGCTTCATTAAAAGTAAACTCATCCAAATATCTAAGTGAATATGAAGAGGGTTCTTAGACATGGTTACATTCTATATGAAAAATTATTAGTTTTCAAACTCTAAGAATAGAGTGTTTCCCTATTAACTTGAGAGAGACTAAAACCTTTAACAAGATCATAATCTAATTTAGTTCAATTGAATCATTATTAATTAAGTTTATTGAATAAGAAATCACAAATTTCTCTTCCCAAACCCCCATACAGATGTGATATAACTATGATACCAATGTAAAATCCTCAAATCTGACCAAAACATTAGGTCTATAAGGATTAACCTTATTGAATACTTGTATCAGTCAAAGATTAAGTGCATCCACTTCCATTAATTAAAATATGGCGTTACATTGAATACTACTTTAATTTTGTTTTAAAAAATCCATCAGGATGTAAATTCAATTTCACCAATCATTAGAATCCAAAATCCATTAACAAAGTAAGGGTTTAGGAGGTTCCCCCCCCCTTAACTTCTATTATTTAATGAAATTGAAGTGGTTCAAAAATTAAGAACCATCTCCAAGATTATACAAAGGTAAGTTTCATTGACCTTGAAAGAATATTAGTATATAAAATAGATAGGTATAAACTATCAAGGCCCACCAAATAATAAATCATAATTTTGACACATTAACTACCAATGCCAAAAGTATTTTAATAGCTTTTCAAGACATAATGGAAACAACATGAAACCATTACTCATTCAAAGGATGAATATGGATCTAATACACTATCTTCTTACCAATAATATTACCAAATTCATAGAACTTAATCCTAAAGTTGAACATTCCAACTTAAGGTAGAACTATATCATATGAGGTTTTAACCATTCCTTGGCAAGATGGTAAAACTACTACACATGGTCTTAGACTCACTCAAATTAACTTGCCTTGCATAGGTGAACACTATAATGAGTAATAAATTAATCCATTACCAAAAATAAATCATCATTAAATATTTCATTGGGTAATCTATATTTTTTTAACAATGTTAGTAAGAATCTATATCACTTAATGTTGAGTTCTTTTGTTAACAAAGAATGTGTTCTTAGGTCAACATAGTCTGATTTATATTTATCATGATAAACCAAGATCTAATTCAATCAAAATACCATGGGAATTTAACATCCCTTTAATTAATTATACTCACATGTGCAAAACTTAACACATTTAATCACCACAAAGTACATATTTATTGTGAAAGCTTATGGAGGATGGTCATCTCGAGTCCTTCACAAATCATTGTTCTCTTGTTCATAAAAAATAATGAGCTTATTATTTCAAAAACATTTTATCAAATATTCCATGCACAATAACTTCTCAAAACCTTCAATAAATTATATTACACACATCTAAAAAAAGTTCTATAGTGGTTCTCTAATCATAAACTAACATCACAATCAATGTGGACTTTACTTCTTTCTAATAACTAGTAATCTGGTATAAACCAAAATGTGATAGACTGAATAAGGAAAAATTAATATTACTTCACATAGAGTAACCTTAATTCCATTATGACTTAAACCTTCTAGGGTAACATAATAAAAATTAATTGAAAATTTACTCATTACCATACACTTGTAGTAAATAGAATAATTAGCTTCAACTATGCCATTTATATTTTCATAGATAATATAATTGCTTAACCAAGTTAATGGTATAAAACATAGTTCAACATTTAACAAATAATGAATATCATGTGAACTACCTCTTAAATCCAAGGGGAATTAATTTTACACAACTATATCATTATCTAATTAAACAACTTGGATTCCAACATGTTAAGAAAAATCATGTATCCTAACCAAAGGATAATTTAATAAAGTGTTAAAAAAATAAGGTAAAATATTTAATACCACTAAAATTTATTTAGGCATTATTATACTATTTAAGATTTCTTTTCCACTTATAATCAAGTTAAACAAAAGCTTAAAAACACATTATTAAAAGAAACTAGTGCTAGGTGGTTTTATTTAGTTTTCCCTAAGGAAACTATACACATGATGACATAACCATTTCCATCTTTGCTACTTAAAGCATAAATTGTTAATATAGACAACTATAATCATATAAGAATTCAAATCATGACCATTACATGATAACTAAATAACATATTAATAAATAGTGATTTCCATTAAATGAATAATTTTTCTAAGACAAGATATTCTCATATTAAACTGAGTACAAAAGTTAATATTCAAATCAATTAGGATCCTAGATCTATCTATTCTTGATTTCATAGGCCACACCAAATCAATCATATATTAAGCTCAATGTAATCTTCATATTATAGACTATTGGTCATTAAGAAAAAAACTCAAAGCTTTAATTAGACCTTTATATTTATAATGATGTCACATTATGACAAGAACTATCAAACAAGTAAAATAAATAATATATTTAAGAGTTTAGACACCCACACACATACACACACACAAAAATAAAAATAAAAATGGAGTGTTATATCCATAACTAGGCTACAAATTTGCATACATTCAAATTATCCATTGCATACAAATTATTACAAGTAAGTCCTACTAATGTTTACACACACACACACACACACACACACACACACACACACACACACACACACACACACACACACACACACACACACACACACACACACACACACACACACACACACACACACACACACACACACACACACACACAAAACACACACACACACACACACACACACACACACACACACACACACACACACACACACACACACACACACACACACACACACACACACACACACACAGAGTAATAAGTCCTACTGATGTTTACACACACACACACACACACACACACACACACACACACACACACACACACATATTAGAGTTATACAACCATAAATAGAGTAACAATTTACATATATTCAAACTATCAATTGTATATAAATTTTTACAAGGAATTCCTACCAATGTTTCTAAAATAAAACTTGGAAATTTTACCCTTTTGACCTTACAATAATAATAAAAACTTAATAAATTAATAATAAGGCCACAATAAGTTAACACCAACCCCTTAATGGAGTCAAGAATTACATAATAGTTTATTTACACACCTAAATTTCCATATCATCCATAATAGCGCTAGAAGGAAATATTAATACCATGATAAGTAATGACAAGGGAAATATATGCTTCATAATCTCAATGTCCATGATCCAAATAACACCTACCTAAAAATTTTCAAAAAGAAAAGTCAACACTATGCTAACAAGTTTATTCCTTCACGATAAAAAAATAGCATGTTAATTTACATAATATCATAGCAAGTTTTCTAAACCATTATCATGACAAAAGATATTTATGATTATTTTTGCTTGTACTTAATATAAATAAAAATTATTTTAGTTATAAAAAATGATTCCACATGAATAAGAAATTCCAAGGAGTTCCCCATGAAAATCTACCACCATATTATCAGCTTAACCACTTACCCAATTTTTATAGCTGCTTTACCAAGTTAGCTTCATCCATATAACAAATAGATAAAATTTTATATCAATGCAAATAAAACTGCACTGCAACACACATATATTGTTCATTATGAGCACCATAATTGCATATAACTTCAAAAATACATAATCAATATAATGTTCCATTCATAATTCAAATGAAAGGTTACATTCATACAATTATAATTCCAATTAAAATAATATCCATATAATGATAATTGGTTCTTAATTCTATTACCTTTCTTTCTAAAGAGAAGATACAAATGGTTAGCGTAACATCAATCCTTCAAAGACAATGATACTATGAATGATATAAAAATGTATACTACATTTAGCAAACATGCACTCATCCTTTCATAATAATGTCAATTTTAAACAATAGTAATGTTTCATAATAGCCAATAACACTATAAAAATTTTGCATATAAAAAATGAAGACCTTATAAGAGGAACCCACATCACACTTTGTGAAAAAAAGATTAACTTATGCATGAATAACCAACATACAATATGAAGAAGTATCTCATGAAAAATATGTAATTTTAATCTAATTTCAATAATTTATCAGGAAATTAGTTATGTCATATCACACTATACAAGTGTATATAAATAATTGGTAGTCATTTTTACTCCATTCAATATATGAATCAAAGGAGTTATTAAGATTATAGAAACCCAATTTGATAGTACTACAAAATCCAACAATCATAAACCAATCAGGTTAAATATATTATAACTATATTAATATTTAGTAAGGTAGATATAAAAATATTACCAAAATTATTTTATTTATGTCCAATTCAAATAATTTTCATACTAAGTCAAAGACAGCAACAATACACAACTAGAAAAAATATCAACAATTTACTCATCACCCAAGGTCATTTTATTATGTTAAATAACCATAAGCCCATAATCATTAATTAAGAGAATGATGTATCCATCAAGCAAAATGTTAAACATAATTCTCTAATTTCATCATAGCTTAACATTATAGTTATATAAAATTATAAAACTATAATTTTTCATCCAAGAGGCTCTAATTGGGCTTTAACCAAGAATGGGAAATGCATTGTTACAACATTTAGCCATTCTCTTCACCAACCAAAAATATACAACCCCTACACCATATTGTAGCCAAAATAACATACATAACACCAATGAAAAATCCCTATAAATTAGGGTTTTGTTTTTTTATACTATAAAACACATAAAAACAAAGCCACCATAACATTTCAAATTATCCATTATGCTGAGGAAACTATCTAGTAAAAAACTAATATATAAGGCCTTCAAAAAAATACAAATTATACCCATGTCATGGAATAGGATTGTATATGCATATCTAAGTATAAATATATGGGCCTTTACCCCAAAATTAATCCATAATAACTTTCCATAATTACAAATAATTAAAATATAAGATTATTTATCAATAAGAAAGAGTGAATTTCCTGTAAAATGAGGTGTTAACTACTTCAACAACCCAAAATTTTATTCCAATCTTCATTCAACTAAAAATCAGCTTGTTAATACTATATTCCAATCCAAATTATCATATTATAACCAAATAAAATCCATTCATGGTGTAGGATTCTAATAAGGTAGTGAAAACACCTTAAGCCAAAGAAATAATTAAATTCCTTAAAAACATTTCAATTAATTTATTGTAATTACCCCCAACTCTCCTCACATAAATACCACAACCTTTAAAATTTGTAATAATTCCCAAAAAAAATTTAGCACTTAGGATGGCATCAAATTCCTTATAGAATATTACCCAAATATTTAGGGTTCACCCAAGTGAACTATGCATGTTAAAGACAAATAATTATTTAATTACTACCAAAACAAGGTCCTTAAAGACCTTCATGGTTTTAATCATGACTTAAGTGCAATGCCAAGATTAAAGTCTAATTTAATTTTGAATATTAATCCAAGGTCCAAGATGCATCTTCATAATAATAAAATCATAGTTACATAATAAAATCAAACACATAAATATAAAACCCAATTAAGTCCTTTTAACATACAAAAAAGGTATTACTAAATCTTGAAAATTTCAACAACAATAATCCAAAAGTGATACAACCCAAAAATTTATTTTTATTAAAAGATAACAGTCAAGATCAAATAATTAATGATCTAAAAGGCACAACCTATTTATTGTCAATGATGGACTTATATATTAATAAAACAACATACTGAGCTTGATAATCATAATGTCTCAACCATAAACATAAGTTGGAATAAAAATGACTATAATGGTGACCTTACCTTATATCATTGTCATTCAACAAAATAAAACATTTTCAAAATCATATATCTTTCTAGAATCATGTTAGTTCATTCAAACAAGTTTATGCCATTAAAACAAGGAACCCCAATGTTACACTATGCAATGATATATCAAATCATAAATAAATCCAAGTATGGTCAAATACTAAATGATTAAATTATTTAATTTTTCCATGATATATAAGTAGAAACACATTCATGACTAAGTGAATCTTATTTTAAATATGCAAATAATAAACCTTTTACATTTAAAACCAAGTCCTAGCCCAAAAATTTAACAATTATGAATCAACATAAGTACCTCACTATAAGTGTAACCATGATACTTACAATTTAAGAAAAATGTATTAAATAAATGTGACTTATCAAACCATTACCAATAAGTTTCTTAATGAACTAAGATAAATAGCCATAATTTACTATAAGTCAATGATGATGATAGAATCCAAAAAAAATTAGTCAAGTAAAAATCAAAATCATTAATATCAAATGATCTTGTTCAAACTACACTAATTCTTATCCATATAATTTTTTCATGGGACTGGGGATATGAAAAGATAGAGGAGGTGAATTTTGTTCTAATGAGTTTTGTGCTTCACTTGAAATCAAAAGGTGGCTAGCACTTCTATACAAAACATAAAAAAATAGTGTAGCTAAAATAAATAATGGATACATTATGGATTTAGCAAGGACTATATTGGATAATAATCACTTTTAAATATTTTTTGCAGCTAAAGTAGTAGAAAAATATTTTACATCATTAATGGAAGTTCTACAATAGTAGTTAATGATAAGACACATTACGCATCTTAGTAAGGAAAAAAGTAGTTATTTCTTATTTAAAATTATTTAGTTATTTATAATTTTTACATATTACATATGAGAAGATGAAAATATATATTCAAAGAGTGTTCATCTTATTTTCATAGGTTATAATGATGAAATTAAACCATACAAGTTTTATAATCCTACTAATAAATACAAAATTATTTACGGGGATTGCATTTTCTTTTTTAAATTATGTACATGATTATTTTTATCATGTAGATATATAGAGGTCATAAATAAATGTGTAAACTTATTTAAGTTTATTTTTATGGCTTAAAAAGTCCTACACATGTTTTTAGTTAAACATGAAACAATACTCACTCTTTCTAAGAGACTAGTCATCCATATTCATTAACTCTAAGCAAGTACAAGTGGTTATTAAATCCACATCCAGACAAGTAAATGTTATATAATAACTATGAGAGGAATATCAAAAAGATTCAATAATATGATGATATTATTTTTATTATAATTATGATGAAAATACTATGTTTGCATTGTCATTTATGTCTAGTGAATCTAGAAGTTCTGTAGAAGTTAGTCAAAGGAAAGAGTGGGTTAATCCTATGAAAATTGAGATGGATTGAACTAAGAGGAATGATACATGGAATATTTTTCATCTTCCATTGAATAAATATGTCATCTAAACTAAGTAGGTCTTTAATACCAAAGTCAAGAGTGATGTTATAGTTAATAAGATAGAAGTTAGATTAGTTTTAAAAAGGTTTGCACAAACATATGGGGTTGATTATGAGGAAACTTATGCACCTATGTAACTTAAATACAATATAATACTAATAAATATTGTATATTCTCATATATTATGTAAAATACATAAAATGGATGTCAAAATTACATTACTAAATGGATTTATTGAAGAAGAAGTATATGTGGGGTAGCCATAAGGTTTTGAGATAAATGCTAAATAAATTTGGGTATATAAGTTGTATAAACCTCTTTATGAGATAAATAAAGATCCAATATTTTGTACTCAATAATTTATATGTGTTTATTATATCAAGGATTTTTAATAAGTTAATGTTAACTAACTCTTTATCTACAAATGTTGGATTCTAAAGATCTTTATGTTTGTATTTCTGTAGACAACTTGATTTTTACATGTAACTGTATTGATATGTTGAATATATTAAATGAATTTATGAAATAAAAATTTGAGATAAATATAATTGGACTCATAAATTATATTATTGGCATGGAAGTATATAAAAATAAATAGAAAGTATTCGTTTGTCAAGTGAAATATGCCTAAGACGTGTTAAATAAGTACAAGTTTCATAATTCTAAACCAGTGGACACACCAATTTCAAGTATAAAATATATAATGAGAGAGGATAAAATCATTTCAAATAATGTAAATAATTATAAAATCATTATATGAAGTTTGATGTATCTCACTATGACAAGCCCCGATAACAATTATGGGTTTTCACTGGTTTCTAAATTTAAAGGAAATCTATGATTCAAACATTTGCAAGTAGTAAAAATAATTTTAAAATATATTAAATTTACTCATAATTAAATTATTAATTTTATAATATAAATTTAATTAGGTATAATTCACCACATAAATTCATACTAGGGAGGATATCTTAATGAGAGGAAGCCAACTTCATGTTATTGTATCACATTGGGAAGTGGGTTGGTTTCATGGTGTTTAAAGAAAAAATATATAATTAAATTATCCTCTAATTAATTTTAATATTGATCCATTACATAATATTTAATACAATTATTGTGTCTAAGAATGAGTTTAAAGAGGCTCAACTTAAGCCAACATATTTTTTTGATAACAACAGGGTAATACAATTATCCAAGAATCTAGTTTTCCATTCTAGAACCAAGTGTATTAAATGCAAATGTTATTTTTAAGAGACTTGGTCAATGATAAACAATTTTCATTGAGTTAATTAAAATTTAATATAATTTTGATGATATTCTTGCCAAGGTATTGAATAAGCAGATCCGTGGAAGACTTAAGGACATAATATGCATCTCTCTTACTTGCATCAAAGGGGGGAAATGATGAGTATGAAGCCAATGTTGGCACTTGATTTTTATTGGTATATTTAATTTATTTGATTTATATTTTTTATTAAGGTTATTTAATTTGGTTATGTTCTAGATTAATTTTTTTTTATAAATATTAGACACTTTCCTAGAAGTTCCTAAAAATAGATAAAAATGTCAGTTAGAGTGAAATTCATTGAATGTGTACTTAAATAAGATCAAAAATTTATAAATTCATCACCAAGAGTTATGTAACAATTTTTATAGATTATTTAAGTAAAAATAAATTTATTTTAGTTATTTTCATATTTTATAATGATTTGGGGTGCCTAGTTACTCTAGTGTGCATGAGTTGCTTACTTGCTATGAAAGGCTTCTTGCATTTTGACCTTAACTTATCAATGAGTCAAAATTATTTTATTGAGTATAATTGTATTTATATTAGAGTCTATTTTTATGATTATATTATTATTTTACTTAATTAAATGTGTTCATTTAGTTTGCACTTTATGCTTTTTCTAGACTTAACCTGTCATACAAGTTAAATTATAATAGGCTTGTTTAAGCCTTAATTGTTAATAAGTAATTGTGAATAAAGAAATATGGTGAAATATTTATTATTGTAAATTATTTTTGCATGTCTTTATATTTGATTTTTATTTCAAGTATTCACAAATTAAAACAAAAAAGCATAGGTATTCTAATTTGAAGTCATTTAATATTTTTTTGTCACCAATCACACTTACAACACTATTATATTCACAATTAGTAATTATGAGACATATTGGTTGATATATAGCTTAAATTTCAAAGTAAATAAAACTTTATTTTTACTCCCTATGAATATTCAAAAAAGTAGGTGTCAAGGTTTCCAAGTGTAGGAATTTATCACCCAAGGTATAATCATCATTTTAAATATGTTTTAAACTTAAAAATATAACCCTAATTTTTTCTGATATTTATCTCAATTATCACTGATATATTCTATTGAAAGTGACAAGTATGATATATATTACTTCAAAACATCCATGCTAAAATCATTACATATGGATTCCATTGACTCGTAAGACACAAAACTAAAACCTTATACCATATCACCTTTCATTTTAACATCATACAACAAAATAGGGTTTGCATATGATTACTCATAGGGTTAAAACTATGTAAAACCTAAATAACATCTTAGCATGATTTAAATTTTGATATAAAATTATAAATAGATCAAATGAGACAATTACAAAAAATGATCAAATATATTTACATCATTATAAGTGATAATTTGTTTGTATTGACCCCAAACACATATGGTGTAAATTCACAAGGTACAACAAGAATATTGAGAAATTTTTCTAATAATTAATTTTTTAAATAGAGGATATATAATTTCATGATAAAATTAGCAATCTTGTGGGTTAATTTTAGATATGAGGATTGGATGAGACAAAGAAATTTGTGAAATTATTAACATAGGATTGGAAATAAGGTCATTTTTTCTTAAGCCACCAATTTTAAACCATTTAATTATCTTTCTAATTAAGGATGTACTATTCTACTAGTGTGAAACAAATAATGGAAATGAATAACTCAAGAGTTCGGGATGGATGGGAAATGCTACAACAACATAGAACATGGATTTGAATGTAAAGTGATACTTTAAAGCATATAATTTACATTATTAATTATTTATCAATAAATTATTTAAATATGTCTAATATTTTGAAATGATTTTTTAAATATAGAGTACTTATAGTCATGTTTTACATCTTTTTAACTTTTTTGAAAGAAGAGCAATTACGAAACCATGAATGGAAATTATTTAGATAAGCATAGTAGGAAAATATGTTAGAAATAATGAAGAGAAAAGGAAAAATAAAACCCAAATAGAAGTTACATACATGCAAAAGAAACTAAAAATAAAATTATCCACTTTAAAAGATATTATAGTGTGAAACAAAACATAAAAGTGATAAATAACCAATATGAAATGTAATATCCCCTTCTAATAGGGATATATGAAAGACACAAAACTATGATACCAAAGACCAAAGCTCTGATACCACTGTAATATCCCCTTCTAATAAGGATATATGAAAGACACAAAACTATGATACCAAAGACCAAAGCTCTGATACCACTGTGATATCCCTTCGAATATCAAAACAAAAGATCCAAATTGCTTATCTAAATTTCTGCAAAATATCTTCAAATAGATGAATAAATCATAGTATAATTTCTTATTTATTTGCTCATAAGCTTACAATAGAGATCCTCTGTCAAGTATACAAAGAATATCGAAAGTTCGGCCTTATAGCCTGAATATTCCGCAAACTGGGCTGAATCTGGCACGTCTCGACCTGCTGTGTAAAAAACACAGTCGCCGACGTCGGTTATACTACCGTCGTCGGTTGACCTGTAGTGGTCCCCTTGCCGACGTCGGTGATGAGTCGACCGATGTCGGTCTCTGTAAGTCTCTGTTCACCGATGTCGGTACCTGAACTTACTGTAGATGCGTACGGATTTTCACAGATCTGTATGGAAGTCATACGGCCGCTGATATTTCTCAACCTATATGCTTGATCCTGATCTGTAGAATTATGGTCTAATACAAAAGATCTATATCTGTATAATTTTGGAATCAAAACCCAAATAATGAAAATACCTGTAAACCCTCGTGATAGCTTCTGTGTGAAGTTATCTCTCAAACTTGTAAGTACATGTGATAGCTTCTAGATGAAGTTATCTCCCAATTCGGTAATAGATAAGTTGATCTTTCACAACCTCTGAATCGCTCACACTGAAGAGTTGACGTTCTTCAATGCAGTTTGGCAATAGATCAACTGATCTTTCACAGCCTCTGAATCGCACACAATGAAGAGTTGACGTTCTCCACTGCAGATGGAATACTGGAACCCTTGGCTCAGTCTTCACAGAAGAATTTCTTAACAAGAATCAATATCAATAATCATGAATACAAACTCTCTCCCATGAGAGATTCTTATACACCTCCAAAGGTGTGCTTGCTAAAATTAGACTCCCTTAAATTAGACTCCCTTAATTTAGAACTAGGGTCTTAAAATTAGACCAAGTCTTAAATTAGGATTAGGATCCTAAAATTAGACCCAATCATTAATAATTAATAATTAATCAATAATTAATAATTAATTAAAATGAGATCAAATAATTAATATTTGATTAAATCAATCAAATATTAATATCTCCCTTAATTCATGTCCGAAAGAGCCCGAACGAATTCCAACCCATCTCTATCAAGACCCTCTATCCATCCCATCAGCCTGTGAGGGTCGCATAATAGGCTAATCTTCAACTCTGGACATGTCAGGATGTACTATTCTACTAGTGTGAAACAAATAATGGAAATAAATAACTCAAGAGTTCGGGATGGATGGGAAATGCTACAACAACATAGAACATGGATTTGAATGTAAAGTGATACTTTAAAACATATAATTTACATTATTAATTATTTATCAATAAATTATTTAAATATGTCTAATATTTTGAAATGATTTTTTAAATATAGAGTACTTATAGTCATGTTTTACATCTTTTTAACTTTTTTGAAAGAAGAACAATTACGAAACCATGAATGGAAATTATTTAGATAAGCATAGTAGGAAAATATGTTAGAAATAATGAAGAGAAAAGGAAAAATAAAACCCAAATAGAAGTTACATACATGCAAAAGAAACTAAAAATAAAATTATCCACTTTAAAAGATATTATAGTGTGAAACAAAACATAAAAGTGATAAATAACCAATATGAAACCTACTCAATCAATAATACTTATAGAGATAGTATAGGTAGTAACATGTGAAGCATTTCATCATTTTTAGAATAATTATATTTCAATCCAAATGATGTAAAATATCCAGATAGGCACATGATAAAACCTTTTAAAAATAATTATAATATGATGAAATATATTTGATTTTATTATACTCATTTTGTATATTTATATTTATTTCCATTCTTTGAGAGTGATAAAAGAGATTATTAAAAATATAATTTCAAAGAACAAATTTTATTGATATTTTTAAAACATAAGAAACATTTAAGGATCAAGATTTTGTGTAGGAACATTTTTATGACTCTTATGCTTAAATATAGTTTTAGACTCTATAATTTTATATGTTTTGAGATTTCCATTACATATTTCAAACTAATAATCACTCCAATATAAATAGAGAATATACATATTAATAATTGGGTTAAAATAAGGTTTGAATTATTATAATAATAAATTAGAATTTTCTATGTTTGGTTAAAACAATTCATTGCTTATTTCTTTTTCTTGCTATATTTGATTATTTATCTAATTTAAAAATGAATAAGGATGATTAAAAATAGGGTTATGGGAAACATGATCACCAATAGGATTTCCACATTCAATTTACTCTTTTAGTTTTATGCATATGCTACTTTTAATATTTTTATATGTAACACTTTTATTAGAACATGTTATTTTAGGTTTTTATACATAACTATTAAAAGTTTTATGTTTATTTTTTGTCATTAAATTATCTAGTTAAGATTTAGATATATCAAAAAAATTGAACTCATCATCTTCGATTTTGAATATAGTATGATGTATTCTAATATTTTAAATAATTACAAATTTGCTAATTTCATAGTTAACATTTGGTTTTATGTCATCTATTTTAGACTTAAAAATATATAAAAATTCAATTTTTTATTATCAATTATTTGTATTTATGTGTGAATTTCATATATATATATATATATATATATATATATATATATATATATATATATAACTATTTTTTAATATTATAATCATTATCCAAATTTTATATCAAGAAGAATATTAAAAAAAAATTAGTTGAAGCTCAAAAATAAATTCACTAAGAAAAGAGATCCCATCATTAAAAGAGTCATAAATTTATGATTTTAGAGAGTTTTTAATTAAAAAATATGAATAAATATGATAAATTATTTTTTAAAACTTTGTATTTTATTCAATGTCATTATTTGAAAGAAATATTAAATTAGTTTCATTTGAATAGAAATTATTATAGAGAGTTGAAGTAGAGTTAGAGGTAATGACTTCACCAAGAAGTTGATTGAGAAAATTTGATGTATTCTTT
This sequence comes from Torreya grandis, assembly GCA_037957365.1. Taxonomy (NCBI): domain Eukaryota; kingdom Viridiplantae; phylum Streptophyta; class Pinopsida; order Cupressales; family Taxaceae; genus Torreya; species Torreya grandis. The sequence continues at coordinate 318,218 of JARHVA010006701.1, read as the reverse complement.
TCCATTAGAAAATGATGATGAAAAATTAAAAGGCCATCATATTAATATAGCCTATTACCTACTTATGTCCTTAGAAAACATTGTTTCAGTCTTCCAATTAGAACCCTCTTCTGACATTATTCACTAAGGGATAATTTTTCTTCTAGAAAAAAAAGGGAAGGCTCAAATGGTTATTGAGATAAATCCTATTTGAACTATCAATAAAAAATAAACAAGGGATGGATTTGGAGAATCTATGATAGAAAATGAGGGAAACCCTCCATCATACCCATTATCCCCCTAGCAGTTAGAAACCATCTTGGGCCAATGATAGGAATGGAAAAAGGAAAAGCCAAGGTTTCATCCTAAGGGTATGAAAACCCATAATAAAGGAATTGGATGTCTAAGTGACCCCTTGGGAATAGACAACCCCAAATTTGAAATTTAAAATCTAAAAGTTATGGAAATTAAGAAGCATGAAAAAATCAATGTGTGGGAGGATCACCCTAATGTGTTTAATTGGAAACTACATGACTTACATGAGAATCTATAGAGCCTAGGTCAATAGTTGGTTAATCTCATGGAGGAGTGGAACACCATCAATATGGAATATAACAAGCTAAAAGAGACGTAGAGTATCCTAAATATGACTAAAGGTAGAAGCTCAAGGCTGGAAGATGTCAAGGAAATTATAAGGATCACCCCACCAAAGTGACCTCTCCAGTAAGCACTAAAAGCAAGGAGATGTTTAGGAACCCTAATAAGGCCAAGGGAATGAACAAGAATAAATTAAAAATGGAAAAAGGGTCCAGTGTTAAACAAGAGGAAAAATTAGTAGTACTAATCAAAAGGAAAACATAATCAATAAGGACCCTGTAATGTCTAAAAAATAGGTAGGCTCCATGGAGCCTTCCAATGAAATTTATAATTTAGTGTCATTTTAGGCTCTTTTTTTGTTGTAGTGTAAAATTGGTGGATGTCTTAGCTGGTTGGTTGTCTTTTTTGGTTTATTTCTCTTTGGGTTCTCTATTTGTTCATTTTATTTTTTTGTTAACCTCCACGATTCTAGTGTACCTATAATACACGGTTTTTCACCTTATCGAATAAAAAAATTAGGATTAAAATATGATATCTTATCAAATCTTAATATAGTAAATGATATGGATTCTGATATGAATATAAATGAATAACCTTATCAATATTAAACTCCATGACTTTGTCAAAAATAAAAAATTTAGAAAATTTAGTGGGAAATTTACTTTCAAGTTATACCTTTAAATTGATAAATATATTTCATTTAAACATGTCATGATTAAATAAGAATATTTAACAAAACCTTTGGTTTTGACTTCATATGTGAGAAAATAGTAAATCTAATTTAAAAATTGGTAATCCCATTTTTTTTGAAAATTTCTTATAATAATTAAGTAGGTGACTCCTCCAAAAACTATATAAAATTTCATCATTTGATCAAAGATAAAGGATAAGTTCATGATATTATGAAAATTAATGTATTAAACATTCCCTAATAGATTCATGCCAGTTCAATCCAAGAGAGTTTTAACCAGGTTACTTAACTTAGATTTAATTGATTCTTAACAAAATCATTAAGATAAAAACTTTCTCAAGTAATATCATTCATTTTAGCCAAAAGGGAGTGTTAATAATAAATGGGATAGAATTTGTGTCAAACTTATGATTTTGTAAAAAAATCTTCACGATTTTTTTCTATTTCAAGGTACTCAACAAGTAATATTAAGGTAATAATTTCATCCATGAAATCAAATAGATTTTTTTCCTAGTCTTGATAAAAGAGGAATTTTAGAGCAATCCAAGAAATGATGTTGCACAAATATTTATAAAGACTCACCTACTTTCCAAGTTGAATTAATCTACACTTCCAAATTCAAATGATTTATTTTAAAATGAATGGGTCATAAAAATCCACTCTCATAAAATGGCATCTGAATTGTAACTAGTAAAAAATGCTACATATAAAAACTCATTTAACAAAGAGTCTAAAATGGGGTGACTAGTGAATACTGATGTAATCATGAGTATGAAAATTGGTGACTAGTTATGCTTATAGGTCCTAACATAAAATCATTTAAAAAATAAAAATGGATAATACCTAAATGGAAAGAAAAATAATTTAAACTAATCCCAATGTATTCACCTAATATCTTGATAATGAAAATTGTTACACTAACTAATTTACCCATTTGTCTATCATGAAGCTAAAATGGCATTGTGGCATTCTAATCATGTGTACCTTTTGATTAAGGAATTAATACTTGGGCATGTACAAATGAGAATTTTCATTTTCAAGTTCTAAGGGCTTAATATTTATCAAAATAATTAACCAAATATGGGGAATCAAAATTTTCTCTTGAAATTATATAAAATTCAAATACCAAAAATAAAAAATAATCAAATATCAAATAATATTATTTCAATCACTATTTGAGTTAACTACCATAATTTTAATGTCACATCAAAATTATTATCAAATATTATTCAATTATCCTATAAAATCATTATGATATATTTGAGTTTTATTTCAAAAAAATTACAATTGACCTTATCTGACTGAGTAAAACCTATCGAAGATGTTAACTCTTGGAGGGTCAAATACTTTGATTTAATATTTCAATTAAATATTATTATTTTAATTTTTAAATAAATATTATTCTTCCTTATTTATCCCACTTATTTAAATAACTAAGCTAAAAATCAAACAAAAAATAACAATAGAAAAAAATAACAAAACAACACCAACTATGTATCATAACAACACATAAATGAGTATAATAAGAGTGGTTTAAAAAAATTTAAATAACATAAGATATAAAAATAAAATTATAAGAAAATAATTATTATTAATGGAAATTAATCAAATAAATAAGTGGTAACTAAAATAATTAAGTCAGAAAAAATAGAAAATAATGGATGTTTAGACTCAAGTCATATGTAATTAAAGAATGGTTTTATTATAATTAAATGTATTTTCATGATTGATTATATATTTGTGATGATATAATAATATATTATAGATTAATAATTTGTAATACTATGTATGAATTATTCATCATTTTTAGGTAAAGTACATATACCATCTAAGTGCATATGAGTGTATTATTTTTTGTATATCAAAAGCATAAATTATTTGATATTTTATGATAATTGGTTTATAAATAAATAATAATAAAAGTATATATACCTAAATATATCAATGGAGACACTTCACTTATCATAAAATGTGTTATTTAGTCTCCCTGTAATCAATACAAGATATCAGATAATTTGAAACAAAAGAGAAGTGAAATATGAGATCTCAATTAGAGATCTTCTACCTATATGACTTCCTCCTCTTGAATTTTATCCTTTAAGTATTTTTAAATCCTTCAATAAGGTTTGGTTACATAATAACTTATAAATTATCTTTTAGTTAACTTAAATAAAGTTAGTTATATCTTAAATTTAAGTTAATTAAAGTTTATAACTTAGGATTTATAATAACAAGTCACTTGTAAAGTGAAGTTAAAAGAAAGGCTCAAGGGAATATTAATAATAAGACTGAAATAACTTAAATATTACTATGTGTGGGGATTATATGCATGGAAAGTGATTATATTTACCTTCACACTTGATCTTTGAGGTTGGGTCGAAAAAGAATGTTGTGTCGATACAAATAGTTGATTTATCTACTATTTTGGTGAGGCTGAGCTCATGGAAAGAGACAAGGATATAGCTAGTAGTTTTAGTGAGGCTGAACTCATAGAATTGGACAAGGATATAGCTAATAGTTTGAGTGAGGTTGATCTCATGGAAGGGGACAAGATTGTTGATGTGGATAATTATTTTAAGCTCGTGGAATAGGATGGGTTGGTTGGTTTACTGTAGTTTTACTATGGTAATCAATTTTGGTTTCCTATAAGTGTCCATTAAGGGAATTTATTTATTTATTTTTTGGGGCGGGGGTGTACTAATAATATTTAAGGAATACACTAATTCTAATAAATCCAATTATTTTAGTTTCATTTCTATGCTAATTTTTATGAATGGGTTGAGTTTGGGTTGTATAACTCATGGTATCTAACTATTTCACTCAAGTTGTTATTTCTAGGTCAACCTCATATTCAAAGAGAAATGATATTAGATATGGCTAGAATTAAGGGCAAGAAATGGATTAGATACATAGGTTTATTCATTGGAAGGATAATTTTTAGATATTACTAGATAGTTGTGCTTAAAATAGTATTTTTTATTATCTAAATATTGATCTTAATAATGATTAAGTTTAGAAAAGGTGTGGAATGGATTACCTTCATCTAATGTTTAGTTTCTATGTTTCTTCAAAAGTTCTCCACTAGAATATGAGTGATAACTCTTGTCAAAACCTATGTGAATTATTTTTTTTTAGAGCATCATGCAAGAGACATTAGAATAGGGATTTGTTTTAATATTTCATCAAGTTCAAGGTTGATTGTGATTTTTACTTCAATATTTTTTTACGAATGATTTTTAAGCTAATGTGTTTGCTTTGTCTATAGGTTTATAAGTTTTTTTGAAGTAGTTTGTTGCATATGAAAAATTGAATGATGGAAATGAAACTAAACTAAATTTTTAATATTTTATAAAATTTAAATGTGAAACTTAAATAATGAAACATTTTTTTTTATTATTATTTTTTATTAAAGAAATTTCTAAGTCAATGAAAATAAATTAAGTTATTTTATGATTATTCATAATGTTATGTGAATGCAAGTAAATTAAAATTATTGGAATTAAATGTTTAAATGCTAATTTTTATCATTGTATATGTGAAAATGAAAATCTTTTTTTTGAAATACATAGAATAATGAGTTATTTTGATGATTTTACAGATGGAAAGTATAGATAAAACTAACTAATTAAATTATTATCTATGTTGAGAATGCAAAGAAACAAATAATATATATTTTTATTTTATAATTTGTATAAATTCATGAAAGTGGATTTATTTGGTTGTTAATATTAAAGTATTTATGATTTGGTTTTTAGAATGATGTGTTAACGAAACTAAGGTAAATAAATAGGTATGCATAGACTAATTATTTATTTTAAAAATTTCTAACAAATGAACAAAGGGAAAACTAGATGTGAAGATGAATAGTTAAAACAAATTTATATTTTGAGTTTGGTGTTCATAGACAAAAATAAATTAATATAAATGCTATTATTCCTAATATGTATTTGAGTCTATGTGTATAAATTAAATTTAACAATTTAAGTCAATTTCAAATGTTGTAAATTTATAATTGATTATTATTTTAACATTTTTAAATTCAAAAAACATATTTACAAGAGAGGTAAATTATAATATAATTAAAAAACAATAAATTAAAAGATAAATTAAAATAATTTAACCTAAAAATGGTAGATGAAAAGTTAAAGAGAGATTGTTGATGTTGATGTGTCTAGATCCTTACATTATTACCTCTTTAGAATTTTACTTAGAGTAGACTTAGATATTTTATAAACAAGATGAATATAAAATAAATGGAATTTAAGAACATTTTAAATAAAATAAATAGTTAAACTTTGTTGTCATAATTTTTGGAAAAATTAAAAAAATAGTAGAAATTCAAAATTTTAACAACTAATTTTGATTTGAGCTTGAAATCATCAAATTTTGAGAAATTTAAAAATTTATATTAATTAATTAAGTTTAATTTATTAATTAAAAATTCATGGGAAAATTATTTTTGTCCTGAGCTATTTTAAAACGCTTTTCATCTCCCTATGTAAAAATTCATTGACCTTTCCCGCAACTTAAAAATCTATTTAACTTTTTATAAGTTGTGCAAATGTTGTTGTTTTTCCCAAAGTCATGAAATTTAAAAAATATTTTTTATTCTTGGTATAATTTTCATTTTTATTTTACATTTCATGCAATTTGTAAATTTGTTTTTTAGTCATGTGCATTTTGAAAATTTATTTTGCAGTTTTGTGTAGTTTGTAAAATCAAATTTCCATCCCATGGAATTTTTTTTATTTTTGAATTTTTGTGTAAGTTTAAAATTTGTTTTACATATGCCCTTCCTATTAAATTCCAAATTCCCTTTCTTCCAATCATGCAAATTGAATTTGTACTTCTTCAAGTCATGTAAATGTAAACCTTCACATTGCAAATGCCTTTTTCAACTATGAAAATTGTTGTTACAAATTCAACACTCATTCAAATTACATGAAATTTCATTTATCTTTTCCTCTGATCATGCAAATTTGGTTATTTTGTCAAGTCATATTGAATTAGAAGCTTCTTCCCTTATAAAAAGTCTCTTTAACTTGCATGTTGAAGCTCTAGCAATGTTTTTCAAAATAAAGTGGAGTTATACAAAAAATCAAATCTTTATTTTTGGCTACCAGGAAAAATTTCAAGTAAGAAAAGGCCATATGACTTATACCAAAATAAGGATAAAAGGAATGGTTTTTGTTTTTATTAAACATACTAAGCCTTAAAAGCATCATATTGATGTACTTCAATAGAGATCTAGAAAATAAAAATACAAGAAAGAACTAATTTTTATTATTTTTCATCTCCCAAGTAGCTATGGGGTAATTCCATAAGAGAGACAAGAATTTGTGAAATTTCAAAGTGTTTATAAAATAATCCTTTTTGTTCTTATTAGCTCAAACTAGTTATAAAATCAATTACAAAGGAAAAAAATTGGCAATGAAATAACTTTTGACTATTTATTGAGAAGAAGCTAAATTATATGGTGTCACACAATTATCGTAGAAGTCTATAAAAAAAAAAGGAGAGGCTAAGATATATTTTTTTATTTTCACCTGCAAAAACTAAATTGTATGACCTAAGAAGCAAATGAGAACTTGTTTTAATTGAGGAAAAATGAGTCTATTTTCTTTTCAATTACCAAAGGAATTCATACAATTATATGATGACACTAAGGGAGAAGGAATAACACAAACAAATGAATTTTAATTCTTTTTATTTTCCCAGTGAAAGGTATGGTTTCAGGCATATAGGAGGGAAAAATTGAAATAAGTAAAAAAGATATATTTTTTGTTTTGTCCATACTTTTTGGGTAGGCCATATATTCCCATACAAGGTTGGAATTTAAAATTATAAAATAAAAAAATCAAATTTTTAGTTATTTGTGCTTGAAGAGTGAAAACTCCATATAAATTAATGGAAGCTTGAAGGGTTAAAATTTTGTAAAAAATCAATTGGTGATAAATTTTTCATATTTTATCTCGAAGTGAAAATAACATCAGCTAGAGTTTTAAAAAAATAAAAATATGGGAATTTACAAAATTTCTTTTTGGCTCATTTGCACTTTTCAAGAAGATCTATCTTATAGCAGTGGAGTGATTGATCAAATGGGAAGTCAAAACTGAGAACAATAATTCAATGAGAAAGTTGAAATTTGTCAGGTAACATCTAAAAATGCTAGAGCAATTTACATGTATAAACTCATTATTACAACCTACCATTTCATTTAAATAACTTATTTTGAATTTAATTCATTTAATTTTGTCAATTTTTTCAAAATATGAGTTTTTCTAAAAATATCTCCCAATTGTCAGTTTTCTTATAAAAGTTGATGTCTTCATCCTCTACTCCAAAAAAGGTGATTCTACATAAATATAAAGAAACCATAAAATATCAATTTTAGGGCATGACACTTCTTTCACCATTGGAGTCTAATGTTGAAAATATCATAGATACCAATCTACGTCACATTGACTTAGATGATTTTTGGGAAAGTATGAATGTAGTGCATAAAATTGACTTTAGTCAAAGCATTTTTGATAGTGGATTGGAATAAGTATCAACATTCCTTATTTTAGTAAGTCTCTTGAGCTAGTCTTGGTCATGAAAAATAACTATAACTCAGAGACAAGGGAAGTGAGAAATTCATAGGGGGAATTTGTAGCAAGTTTTATTTTTGAGCACAAAGATAATATTTCACCTTTCATGTCATGAATATTTTATACATATAACTCCTAAGTACTGTCAAAGATTTTAGGATGATAATAGTATTGTGTGTGCTAAACAAGTTAATAATGTAGGGTTGACTAAGCTAAAACATTCCTCCACATGACTCCTAAAAAATATTTCAAAGTCTTGTTGATGCCTCTATGTGTATCATAAGTGATCTTAGTGTTTAAATAACACTTATTTTAGAATTCAAATAATTCATGACATGAGTAACAGGTTTTGGTAATGTAGTTACCTATGGTGAAATAGAGGCAAAGCAATTTAAACTGATCCAAAAATTTGTATTACTTAGTGGTTAGGGGCCACCATGGTCCTTATGAATTTTGAAGTATATATATTGATCTTACTATGTTATGATCAAAGTTATATGCTAAAGACTTATCTAAGTGAATATTTAATGTGAAATTTAAACTAAACTGTTTTGGTTAAAAAAGAAGTAAAAGGAAGGGTAGGGAAGAAAGAAAGTATGTAATTATTGATCTTCACCTTAAACATCATGACAAAGTTTTAATTCCAACTGAACATGTATTTAACCAATATATAATGTAATTTAGCCAATGTTCAAACTACACCATACACAAGGAAAATATCTGAGGGAAATATAAAAGAATATAGGTATTGAATAACTTTTCTTTAAAGGTTTACTACTACATTTAAATATCATTTTCACATCCTAATATAGAGAAAATAAAATGAGGCAAAGTTTTAGAGCATTCAACTAATCTAGCTTAAGCATAAATTAACAACCCTATATTGAAGGTACACATTCATAGAAACCATTCAAATTCAAGACTCAAAGTAAGAAATTAAAAGAGAAACCATATGAATATAAACAAATCTAAAAAAAACTTTACAATATTTCTTGCTTCTATTAATTGTTCAAAGTATACAAGTTTTGGCTCAAAACTCTCTCTCTTTACAAAATGGTCGTACTAATTTTTATTGAAGGACAAAGTAGTATACTAGTCAATTTACAAGATATAAATATACAAAAGATAAGGATATATATATTTGATAAGGTTATAGAATACATATACTTTCTAAAGTGGACTGACCTAGATGAAAATATGATAACAAACTACCATATGCATTTACAAAAGAATATTCCACATTCTAATAGTACAATGCTTTTCCATAATGGAATATTAATTAGCTAGTGGGCCCATGGTTTAAGTGCTACCCTATTGCTCTTGGATAATCTAAATATCTCTTTGATGTTGCTCTTTAACAAGCTCTAAACCTACATCTGGATTTAGGAGACAAAAATATTCTTGATCAATTAAGTCATCAAAGTCTCTATAATCCCTTGCCATAGCCTCTTTGATGCTCTAGGCTTTTACAATCTTTTCTTCAGTAGTGAAGATCATGCCCATGATTATGTTATTTTCATTACCAAATTGGCCTTAGCTTTTGATTCTCAATTTTTGTATCACCAAAGTGACTCTATGCTTATATTCTTTATCATCAATGATACCCAGGGCTGTAGAATTTTTAAGATTAGCCAACATGGTGCCAAGGAGTTTCTTAATTCTCTTAATTCTCTCTTCAATATCCCTTAGGATTTTATCAAAGCCTTTAGACCAAGCACTTATACTCTAGATCTTATCAACCACTATCACCAATATTTCATTTAAGTGGGATAGGCTAATGGTTTTAAATTTATGAATCCTACCCCTAATCAATATGTTAATTAGGTCTCTTATTTTGTCTTTAAAATCTTGTTATTAGACCATCAATCCTCCACCTATCTCACTATACTAGCTCAATGCATCCTACCTCAGCTTCATTTACTTTATGGAGTCAAACATGTCAAATAAGGATGCTTCAAACATTTTTATTATGGCCTTAGGAGCTGATAGGACAACCATTATCTCCAGGTTCTCCTTTTCCTTCTCTAGGTTATGTATCTTTTGTTTCATCTCATTGATCCCTGATTTGATCTGATCTAAATGAGCCCTAGCCAATATTTCTATATCTACCTCATGAATAAGATGTTCCCTAGGCTATTATCTTCCAACTAAAGTTAATCCTATAAATGGCTCACCTTTTTGAAAGGTGAATTCCTCAACTCCAACCATGTCCTTCTTAGTTGTAACCTTCTCTAACCTTGTTATTTTTGGATTGAATTGGACACTTATTGATGACTCTATGACTTTAAGAGATTTTTGGACCTCCATCCTTGTGCTACTTGAAGCACCTAGATTATCCACTTATGTGCCACTTGATCCTTCTATGGAAACTATTCTTCTTTTTTCTTCCTCCATCAAATCTAATATCCATGTCTTGATTTCTTCATGAACATCAGTGTTAACTATTCAAGTCAAGGCCCAAGAGTGGGACAAAGTGGGAGTCTTTTGCATTTTCCAATAAACAAACCATTCAAAGATAATGGGTCCATGAATGGGGTATTCTTCACTTTGACCTCACTCATGGGGTGGTTGAAGTTCAACTTGAGCCTCTTCCTCCCAATTAGGACCAATGCTAATTCTTCTATTATTTTCTATGGGGGTGATATGGGAACTAGGTCCAAAGTAACTTCCCCTATTCTTGCTCTATTTCCTTAGCATAGTCTTGGGGATATTCCATTTGTTCTTCTTCATCATCTAACCCATAAGCTTTAGTAAGAACCTTAAGTGCATCTTCTACTATGTAATTTGGTTCCAAGATAATCATATCTAGGCTTTCTATTAGAAACTCTAGTCTATTAAGAGGTGTTGAAGATGATCCTTCCCTAGGTCTTTCTTCTAAATTTTATTTTCTAAGTCCCTATGTTATTTATGCCTAGGGTTATTGTAGTGGTTTCTTTGGAGGGGGCCTTGAAGAGGGTCTACACAATAAGTGATACTATAGGCGACCCATTTTTCATATCTCGCTTGATGGCTTGTCATCTGCTTTGGCCACCTAGGCTCTAACTTAATGTTGTGCCTCTTCAACTTGGTTAATGCCTCTAAGAATCCAGAGGCTTTTATGTAGAATGGGTCATTAACCCCAAGCTAGTGCTCATATACCTTATTTATGTTCTTAGACTTTAGATGCTAGGTTACCACCCCATTAGGGTCCCATTACCTCAAATTATCTTTCTACAGGGTGAAGGAGTCCTTGTATCTAGCAGTAACATTTACATACTCCTAATTTTTCAAAATAGTCAAGTTGATTATCAATGAAAAGGCATGGGGAAAGCCTTTCCTCTTTTCCTTGTAAATTCCACCTATACTATGAAAAAGTTGGTAAGCCACTTCTTGCTCTACAATCTTGGTTGACATATAGATGGGTAACCTGAAGGGTTGTGTCAAAGTCCCTTTAATCCTTATGATAGTGTAATTAGGGTAGAACCATATGTCTCCTATCAATTCCATATATTTATTAATCAGTGGGTTAACCCTACTCATGGTAATTCTAGTGATGAATTCCACTAGAGATGGATAAACACAATCATAGATGAAATAAGTGTTGTGTTTATATTTAAAAATGTGAAGTTTGTAATAATGATGGGAGATAGTAGGTCTCCCATTAGGTGACCAATTATTAATATTTGGGATCTAGGTGGAAGCTAAAAGGGTATCAGTAGATAGGATATCATGTAAAATCGTTTGCTTGTTTTCTTATTTATTATTATGAATTATGATTTCAAGTGGATGTTAATCATCTCACCCAGTGGGGGAGTGATTCCCTTCTCTACCATAAATTAAATATATGATACAAATATTTTTTCAATGTGTGTGATAGAAGTGGCTTTGCATAACCTATTTAGTAAGTTCTTAATTATTCTAATCCCCTCCCTAAATTAGATAACAAGTATTCTACCTATGGGGTCTTGGACAATTTATTTCCAAGTGAGTAACAATAGCACCAGGATTGTGTTCAAATTATACTCTCCAATCCACTTTTTGATGATGGGTAGGTCTATTTGTGGCTTACATAGTTTATAGTATCTCTCAAAATCTAGGGGATAAATGTATGCTACTCTCTTAAATGTAAACTTATGCACATTCCAATCATTCTCAAATTTATAATCCTAGAAAAGAGGAGAAAGGACATCAATGTAGTGAAGTACCTTAGGCTTGGTGGTAGTGTAGTGTAGGCTAGTCATCTGAATAGAAACTAGGTCATTGTATCTCTTTAGAATGGTTTCATTCCTTTATTCTTTCTTATTCAAAGCTTGCATCTCCTTGATAATCCAAAAGAGTTCAAACCAATTCCTATTCCCATTGTTCAAAGTGGCATTATCTAGGTTCATATCTTTGAAATCCCTCCCCTCATTATTTGAGGTCAAGTATAACTTGGTCTCATCCCTTAGTTGTTGTCTATGAGATACTTGGCTATGGAAGTTTTCAATGATTACCAAATGAATTTCAAGTAATTTTTTAATTAAATTGTTCTCAATTAGATCACAATTGACCTTTTCTTGATTTGATTATGATTAATTCATCTTCAAATTAGGGATTTTATGGATGTTAGGGCTTTTCTGAGGCTTTAATGGTGATGTCAGTCTAAAATTATGCTCTTTCATGTCTCATATTTGATTGAGATGTAGGCCTTTATACCTTTGACTTTTCAAGCACATCAAATCTTCATTTTTTTCATTTTTTGCTTATATGGCATCTATTTGACAAATTTCATAGCATTTTTCATAAATGCCTGGAGGGACTAGCCATTGTCTTTTAATAATCCAAATTTTCTTTTATGTCATCAGATCTTATTCATGGATCAACATGGGCCATTGGTCATGATCATAGGTCTTGAGAATCATTGGTTGCTTTATATTAGGCCTCATGGTTGTGCCACTTAACACCATTGTAGGCCTTCTAGGCTTTGCATTCTGAGTAGTGAATGCATGCTTACCACATGTTGATTTTATGGGCACCCTGGGTTTTGTTGAAAAATATTAGATAGTTGTGCTCTATTTAATCATCTTATCATAAGCAAGTGTGAATTGTTGATTGTGATTCAAATGGATACACATAATTAGTCTGATGAATGAAATACATTAGATACATTAGGTCCTTTGTTCTATGTGATCCATCTCCATGATGAATTGTGGGCCATTGAATGTCTAAAAGGGTGAGAAAATTAATTAGCATCATGATAAAGGAATGGATTTAGGCTTAAAAACATTAGGCCAAGGTTTATTTCATATTTAATAAACATGTTATAAACTTTAGGCTAAAATATTTTAGCCTAAGTTTTTGGAATAGATACGAAGGGGACCTAGGATAAATGTCTTAGGCTCAGGTTTATGTTGTGTTAATAATCACAACATATAATTTAGGATAATGTAATATGTTAAGTTCTTAGAACATGTCCAAAGGGGCCAAATGATAACAGGACCAGCTATTAGGTTTTGAGCTAGTGTTTCATCATGTTAATAAACATGATGAAACCTTAGGTTAAAATCATTAAGATAGGTTTTATGCAACAAGGACCTTTTAAAATAGTATTTAATATAAGTATGTAGCCCAAGGTTTATTGCATTTAAATAAATGTAATTGAAACCTTAGGAAATAGGCTTAGATTAGAACTATGCCTACAAATACATAGATCATGAGGCCTTTTTTAAACTAGAAATTCAAATATCTTAAATGTTTTAGCATCTTATGAGGGGTCCCATTGATTTTAAATGTAATCCATAAGATTTTATAAATATTTTTGGAGTATATATTTGTGTCTTAGAAAAAGATTGACTAGCTTCAATTTGAAAACCTCATAGATGTCAATGATGGGCCTCACAGACATCAAATGATGGTCATGAGAACATCAAATTCAAGCTAGTAGATCATTAGGTTTCATGGGATTAAATTTGATGGTCTTTTGGATGTCAAATTATGGTCGTGGGTATGTCAATTTTAAGCTCATGAAACTCTTTTGGACCATAGATCTTGGATTTGACATGCTCTATTAGATCCATCTCTATGATGAAGCATGGACCATTGATCATGATCCAAATGGACGCATGTCATTGGCCCAATTTAATATGTGTAACCCTTTGTTATTAATATTTAAATGTGGGAGGCCTACATGGTAACTTCATAGGGATTCTTGAGATTTTAACTTTTCAAGGTTGCATTCACTTTGTTTAATCAATCTATGCGAGTCGTTGTGGACCATCCAATCAATATCTAGACACTTAAACTTAGCATAAGTTTTATCATAAGGTTCCATTGTATAAATATAATAATAACTTAGGGTAAAATTTATTCTAAATTTATATTTGATAGAGAGGGGCCCTTTAACTTTAATGATGACTTCACACTATTGGATCCTCAGTCCTACTTAAGTGTAGATTGTTGATCTTGATCTAAGTGTTTACACTTGATTGGTATAATGGGTGAAATATTTGGGTTCATTAGGATTTATTCACTCCATTAGGTCATTTCTCATGATAAAGTTTAGACTGTTAGATTTGTAAAGAAGCGAGGGGCTTAAATTAGGACTTGGGTAAATAGGAACTTAGGCTAAAGCTTTAAGACTAAGATCTTGTTCACATTGATAAATATGAAAAGGGCCTTAGGGTTAGGATTTTATGATAAGTATTTAAAAAATGGGACCATGATAAAATAAAAGGATCCTACTAACATAAACATTAGACTATGTAAAAAATATAAGGAACAAAGGGGGAAAATAAAAGGGACCAAGTAGGATTTTTAGGTTAAGATTTGATCATGTTAAAAAACACAACCAAACCTTAACATTAAAATTGGGATTAAGTTCAAAGTAAATCTTAAATGTTCCCACCAATGCATTATTTCAAAATTTCCTCCTATAAATGTTTGAATTTGAACTAGGGGTTCAAGATAGGGTTTGCTAAAGGAAGGCTTTATCATATGAATCTAATTATGAGCCACCATAAACTGAAGAGTACTAAAAGTTAGAATATTATTGATTTGTGAATCCCAATAATGATTCATTAAAGGGAGCTCCATGAAACTTGCAACTTAAGACCTAAAAGTCAATTTTTAGCAACATTAGGTAAGATTAAAATTAAACCATGAACAAAGGGCTAATTTCATCAAGTGTAGGTGATCTTCAAATTCTAATAAAGTGTATATATCAAGTTTTAGTTCCAAGGTTAACAATAATCACAAGGGTCCCTATTTTTTCATAAATGGGGGTATTTTGACCTAAACAAATGGTGACTTTAAGGGAAAATATAGTAATATGTTAGAACTTAAAGACTCTAGTTTAGACAAACAACTAGATCATCCATTCCACTTGATTAATTCCATTATCAAGATTAGTTCATGGTTGAAACAAGGATTACATGTGAAAAATTAGGATCAAACATCAAGAAATATCCATGTTGTGTGTGTTCTTTGATTTCACTATTTACCATGGGATTGAGGAGACAACTTCCAAATTTCATACCTCCAATCATTAACACTGACTTGGAGCATGTTTATATATTCATTAATAACCATGTTTCTAGTTCAAATAAGTCTTGGGCATTACTCTACTACTAGCTAGACATCCATATCCTTGATATAGATGCCTTTGGATCCACTCATGGCCTTACTTCATTACCACCCAGACATTGATAACCCTAGTGGAGATTACCAAAATCACCTTCGCCTGAAAAGATTTTTATTTTTTTCCAATAATTTCTTATTTTTTGTATTTTTGGGGTATTTTAGGCTTTAAATAAAGGTTTTGAACTAGGGTAGCCATTTTTAAGGGTTTATTCAAGTGTTTGATCCTTAGATAATCATATATGGTTTCAAACTTTGTACTAAGCAGGGATGTTTGTTAAGTGCAAGCATGACTATACCCTAAAGGATTTAGCTTTCATTAAACATGTGTAATTCATATCAAAACCAAGTTTAGGTCAAGACAACATTTAAGGTCTTATGTAATGGTTAACCTATTAATATGTCTTTACTAGTTTATTCAAATCCTAATAATAAGCTCCTATCTCAAATCCATGGTCAACATATTTAATGGGTTCATATAAACATTTATGAATGTAGAGGGTTCAAATAAACTCTAGGAACTTTGAGCTAAAGGATATCTAAAAGGACTTATTAGAAGAAAGGAACAAAGCAATAAGAAACAAACACATAATAGAAAATAACAAAGCAGGAATCAAACAAATATATACATATGTATGTACAAACAAGGGATAAGAAGAAAGAGATAAAGGAAACTAACTAAACACCTATACTAACTCTAATTATCTTATATATTTAATCCATAAAGACCCCAGAAGGAGAAATAATGAAGTAATGCCTGAGATATTATCCATTAGTGGGTATTGTGAACTCTTCTCCTTCTAAATATTTGAGTCTGAAAGTGTTGTCTCCAAGTGTGTCTTCAATCTGATAGGGGCCTATCCATATATGTGTGAACTTGTTATGCTTGCCCTTGGGCTTAGATGCTTTATCCCAAAGAAGAACCAAGTCTCCTTATCTAAGCACCTTAATCCTTGATCTCTTGTCAAACCACCTTTTTACTATTGTTTGGTGTCTACTAAATTTAGAAAAGGATTTATTTCATGCATCCTCCATCTAAATAATGTCAAATAGCCTTGAGTTTATAAATTCTTAGTCTTCCTCCATATACTCTTGTATAAACTTGTAGGTTGGTAGCTTGAGTGTGATGGGGAATATAGGTTCTTAACAATATACTAGTAAAAATGGAGATGCTTTAAGATCCTACTTGACTCTTATTCTATCTACCCAAAGGTCATACATGAGAATTTTATGCCATTTTCTTGGTTTGTCTACAACATACTTCTTAATGGATTTTATCAAGTTTTTATTTGTTGACTCAAATACTCCATTACCATGAGGATAATGGTTATATAAAAAATTGAGAATAATGTTGTTGTCATATGCCCACATTGTAATTTTTATGGATGTAAATTCTAACCCATTGTCACATACAAAATAGACTAGATTTCCAAACTTGGTGTATATGCTTTCTTCTAAAAACTTGATCACTTCTTTTATTTTTAATTGTTTGGTGGCTATTGATTCAGCCCACCTAGTGCAATAGTGAGTAGCTATCAAAACATACCTATGACCTTTTGATGAGTTAGTGTTGATTAACTCTACAAAGTCCAATCCCCACTAGGTAAAGGGTTTTTCAAACATGAATAGATACAAAGGAATTACTACTTTTGGATCCTTCGTGTTGAAGATGTGACATGAATGACATTCTATTACATACTTATGAGCATCTTTAAATATGGTGGGCCAATAGTAACTACCTCTGAGGATCTTGTGGGTTTTGGTTCTTCCTAATGGATGCCCACTTACTAAATTCTCATGTAAAGTTCTCATTACCTTAGTGGCTTCCTCCTTGAAGACATACCTTAGGTACACACCTTCAAAGTTCTTGCAGTACAATATCCCATTCTTGACCAAATAGTGAGATGCCTTGAGCCTTAGAGCTCTTCTCTACTCCTTGGTTAGTCTTTTAGGAGAAGTTCTTTTAATTAGAAAGTGAACAATAAATTCATACCATCCATTATCTTAGAATTTATGCTAATCAAATCACATAATACCTATCTTAGGGATAGTATTAATAATCATTTGGATTAGACCTTGACACCTTACCAATTTTGTAGTTTTCTTTTCTATGTCATATTCTTAGAGGATAGACATCCACTTACCCCTTTGTTCTCCAAGTTCACATTGACTTAACATTATCTTAGTAACTAGGTATGAAAAAATGCCATGCACCTTGTTCCTAAGAATGTAATGCCTAAATTTATTGGCATCTTTAACCAATAAAAAGGCTTGTTTATTAATTATAGGGTAATGTAACTTAGCAATATTCAAATTAGTACACATAAAACCAATCAAATGGTTAGATCCTTATATTTTATGAGTTAACATAAAAAAAATAGTGTGTTCAAATGAGAAAGAGATGAGGTAAAAATAATTTGAAAAGTTATGACTTATCAAGATTGGAGCTTGGTTGATTACACTTTTAATATCCTCAAAGGCCTTCTTGGATTCTTCATTCAATGAGACTTTAGCATCCATCTTCAACATGTCATTCAATGGTTTGAAAATCTCTGTAAAGCCATAAATGGACTTTCTTACAAAGTTTATCTTACCAAAAAATGATTTTAATTATTTTTTTATATTATGAGGCTCTATCTTAGATATAGCTTCCACTCTTTCAGGGTCTATGGAAATTCCATCTTTAGTGATGACATGGCCTAACAATTTACCTATAATGACATAAAGAAATGATTTTCTTAGGGTTAAGGGAGATCCCATACCTTATAAACCTTTAAAACACCTATTATAAATGTGTAATCATTTAAAATATGAAATTAGATGACATAGGCATGGCTAATAGAACCCAACCTAGAGTTCTTTCTTGCTCACCTCAACCCTTCTTGACTAGACTTTCATTGATTCTTAGGCACTTGTAGCTTCCTAGACTTAGCTTTTTGAGACCAAGCAGCCCTCTCTAACCTAGATCCATCCCCCTAGGTCTCATAATCCTTTATAATAGTTCCTAACTTGTATAAGAGTGCTATAACTCAAGAGTGTCTTATTTTTGGTCATGTTGTCCAAGTTCACTTTAGCCTCAAACATTCATATTTTCCCAAATCCTTATCTTTTCTTGTATTAGCCTAATATAAGATCATCTAATCCATGATCATTAGTTTCCCTATAAAATTCCATTTGATGTCCATTTATAAGGGTTATTACTCATTCAAAATAAAGAAGCAATAATACAAGCAAGTACACTCAAGCACTCTTCCCTATTCTTTGCATAGAGCCTTCCAAAACCAATTCAAGACTATTTAAACACTCATATTGGTCCCTAGCCAGATGAATCATATATAATTTTGCATTATAGTTTAATTGATCATGCATAAATTTAACCAAGAACTTCAATGGGAGAACTACATTAGCTTGATCCCTCTTCAGAGTATTGGTATGTAGGCAGCATGCCCACACACAGGGTTTGAAGTGCATCCAATGTATCCCTTACATACTAACCCCTTTTACCATTTTTTAAAGTTTTATAAAATTGAATATAATACATATGAACATGAATAATTATCTCTCCAAGGAGTTCTATTAATAGTTAGGAATTGAAATTTGGTACACAAAGTCATACTAAGCAAGCAAAAAAAACCCAAAAAACTTTTAGCCTCAAGACAATAGCTTCAGAGAGGACTATAGTACCAAACATAGGGTGTCAAATTTTTTATGATCCTATCTAATCAAGAAATTAATTCCAAGGATATATTTTTGACTAGTTTTTAGTCCTACTCCTCAAGTATCAGACCTTGTCTTAGTCTAGATCAGTAAGAATAAACTAAGTTCTAATTTCTCTCACCTATTGCTATATTTAGAAAAATGAAAAATATTATCTATTTAGACAAATTAGTAGGTTAATTAAAGCATATTTATTTATTGATTTACATTTACTCAAACATTTATTTTCTTAGGAATTAAACACCTAATTCCCGAAAAGAATAAAACATTTAGTGAACCCAATTTACTTTGAATTTTTGCATTAAAACCCTAGAAATCCTAGAGTTAATTATTTTTGATTTTTTGTAATATTTTCATGATTTTTCCTAAAATTAAAAATAAAAAAATATACAAATTAATTTTAATATTTTCAATAAATTCACTCAAACCCTAGTTTGTACGTACTAGGTCCTATTTGCATATAAACACTTTCAAACCACTAGGAAAAATATATTGATAATTTTAGAAATATTTTAAAAAAAATCCTAAATTTTTCAAGCTAAATTATACAAATTCATATTTTTTTTAAAATTATTATAATAATTTTCAAAAAAAAAACTTTTCAAACCCTAGTTGCATCTATTAGGTCTTATTAAATCAAACACTTTTCCATAAATTTCTAAACTTTATCTTGCATACTTACCTCATAAATTCAATATAAATTAAAAAAATTCATAGTATTTTACACAAATATTTATGAAAAATTCCTAGTTGCATATAATATCTCCTATTTGGCTTCTTGAGGTATCACCTTGCATCCATAGTCAAATTGCAAAAATGATGCTCATTTATTTACAAACTTTTCTTACATTTCTTGAAAATAGCAAGGAAACCATAATGGGCCCTATCATGTACATAAATGATGAAGTATATCATATGTTAGTACAAAGCTTCATCATTTGTATTTCATGTTTATGTTTCATAATAAGGGATGTTATCACAAAATTCATTTCCAAACTTGTACAAGATTTTATATTTCTTTTGCATATTCTCTATCTCTCATATGGAAAAAATTTAAAGATTATCATGCTAAACACATTACAAATGTTATAATACATGCCAAATATATTTATGCATTATTGAAAAAATTCACGCTTTATATCCCTTATTTTATATCTTTCATGTGTAATGTTATTTGTAATCATATGTTATACAATTTATAACTCCACTTACATTCATTTTAGCCTACATGCATAGCTTTTACCTAGATTTATATGCCTCTTTGGATACTCTTATTTCAATGTCATATCTTATGCAGAGGAAAGAAATCCCTTTTCCTCCTCTCCCTCAAGAGGGAAATAGTTACTTTCCCTCTAACCAAGTCTATGTTATCACCCATCCAAAAGGTGAGGAAACCTCTACTATTGTTCTTAATACATAAATTAAACCTACAACTTTTTCAAAACCTCTTCAACATATGTGCTTACATGTTCAATTGGAATAAACTAAGGTTAGCACTTTTGAGACTCTAAATGGTCAAATCACCAGTATGAGAAAGATAATTTCAAATTTACAAATGTAGAATCAACTATTAAATGAAAATATTATAACATTCTAAAATTATATTATAATACAAAAGCTTCGAAGACACCCTAGTGTCAATCATGTATATGCACCTTCACCTAATCAATTGGTTACAAGCAATGTTACATATCAAAACAATAAATCACATCAAAGTAACTCTAAAAATAGTTATTTAGAAACCATTCAAAGATAAAATAATAGTTCAAGTGAGCTACTAAGGGAAATTATTAAATCTAACTTGATCAAACTTCCTTCTCTACATCCAATCAGAAGATCTAGGTATTATTGTGCATGTCATAGAATGCATGGGCATCACACAGATACATGTTTGGCATTGAAAAAGCATATACAATAGATAGTTATTAATGAGGACCTTATACAGGGTAAATCAGTCAAACAATCCATGAAAACATAGGAACACATTCATAAAGGGTCAAATTTAAAAATAATATAAAAGTGGTTACCAAAGCAAAACTCAAAACAACAAAAGGATCAACAAGAAAAATTAGAGCAATAAATAGTATCACAAGCACAAGTCAAGCATGAAAAATATGCAAATCTACCTCTCCAAAATGAGGCTCAAATTTCAAAGTAATATGGGTTTGGTCAAAGATATCTACAACAATTTGATTATTAAGGTCAAGGGTTGGGAAAGCATGCTCAAGGAATTACTAATCCTATTCTATAAGATGATAATTATTGTCACTAGGGTTTATGATTTATTGAATATCTTAAGGTAAATCATTTACAAACATAATTTATCAAAGGAAAAGATCCACATATAGCAACATTCAACACTAACATTCTATTGGTTCAAAATCAAGATGATAATGATGAGTGGAACAATATAGGTTACTATGATTTTCAAGATACTGATGATGAATACAAATATACAAAATCATATTCTCTACCATTCAATTATGCTTCAAAATCATGCATGATTTCATTATTCGATATAGAACACCATGATAAGGGGTCTCATCTAAGACTAATTAATTAGTATCATTTGTTTTCAACATTGATTATACATAAACTTTTCTGCTTGATTTTACATAGTTCAAAATTTTAAAAAATATAAAAACAATATAACACTTTAAAATACAAAAATACTCAAAAAATGGAAAAAACACAAAAAAACACTTTTTAATTGTATGCATCATCCATGTTTACATTACTATTATCATGATAGAACTTAAATTTATTATATCATGCTATTATATGTCAATTTTCTACATTACCATGCTTCACTTGATCTATATTGAGTGTGCACAGTGACAACCAGCTCTTTGATTGCTTCACTCTACCTATTGAAGGGGCATTCCTACTTCTACAATCAAGACACACATCGATATACATATCCAATGGGGGAATATTCTAATTAATACACCATCCAAGTTATGTCATTCCTACACTACAGTCTCTAAGTTATCATATTGATGCACATTCCTTACTAGATTACATAGATTACTACATCGACATCTCACTAGTATCTAGTACTTATGTATTTCGTAGCATATACCTAGTCCTATACAACACATGTTTTGCATACAATCACATTTGACTTGATTAGTTAGATGTTCTTGTCTCTTTTTAGTTATTACATACTTTCTTTTCTAGCTTAGCATATCTTGTGTGATTGTATTTTAAATTATAGCTTGTGCCTTAAGACGTTTTCCAATGTCCTTTGATTATTTTTCATGTGTGCACCTTAAGACATTTTCCAATGTCCTTTGTTTGTAATCCTCTATGTGCATGTGGCATGTGTGCCAACTTTTCTTATTTCACTTGTATGTGTATGTGGCATTTGAACATGCCTTCCATGCTTGTTTCTAGTTTGAGTGACATCTACCCATGTCCCTTGTTTGCATGGCCCCTTGGCCCATCTAGTATGCTTCTTAATTCTTACTTGTTTGTTTGTTACTTTTCAAATGTGTGTAATTCCATGATCCATATAATGAATTTTATTTTATTTCTTATATGCCATGATGGACATCATGCTCCATCCCTCCAACTAGCAACTAATAATTAACATTTCTAGTTCTAGTTTAGTATATTGTACATGAGTTCAAATTGTTATATCTATTTAGGCATACACCTATTGATATAATAATATATTGATATAGACATTTGATATATCTTGAAACATATTGTCAAATATCAAATTCTCTCTCTCTCTCTCTCTCTCTCTCTATATATATATATATATATATATATATATTCAAATTAACACACTTCTAGGACTCTTTTTTTTAGGGTAGTCATTACAATTTTATCATTCCTCCTCTTAAAAGAGGGGGCATCAAATAGGGGATTTGTCATAGAGATAAAACCTCCTAGAAATCAAAATAGCAACATTTAGAATAGTCAGCACATAATTCAGAGGTCAAACTAGTTAAATTAGAGTATAAAAATAGGAGTCTCAAATCAACAGTCGGTTTTCATATCGAATAACAGTGCCATAAATGGATAGTATCACCAAAAATAAGGATGTCCATAGTTTGGTGCTCCTGTTTAGGCATAAAAACACTTAGGGTTTCTATAAACAAGCAAAAAGTTGAGTTTAGGGACAATTTTTGCATTTTCATATCATTTAGATTCAATAGTTTTATCATAATTTTCTTAGATATAGGGGGTTATCATGCACAACATGAGGGTTCTCACTTTAAATTTAGATTGGGTAGTTGGCACGACTTCCATATAAGAATCTATGTTCTAGACATCAATGATTGGGGGTAATGTGTGTGATACATTGATCTTATTTTGTTTCTAATTTTGGTTTATTATAGGCATTCTTAGCAATTATGTACCTTACTCCATTTATAGGTGGTTGACATCACATTTAGGTTAAACTTTCATACAAGTTTAAATTTTTTAGTACCTGAGTTGGCTTTCATATAAGCCTAATACATAAATTTTGAAGTGTCATTCATAGAAGCCTAATCTCCATGTTTCAAAATGGCTAAGAGTGGCCTAATTTCTAGCACACATTCATCTATCCATGCCATAGTGTCATATTTTTAGCACATTCTTGGGCTCCATGAGACATATCATATGAAATCTAGTCTATACCAGTATCACTTCATAGTTTCACTTCATAGGGCATGATGGAGCCATAGGTCCAACCTTTGTATTCTTAAGCCACATATTTAAAGGGATTGGACACATAGTGTAGACATTGATTAACACATACATGATTCATTAGCTTCACATAGTTTGCAATGATGGAGCCAAATGGACAACCTTTGAATTTTTTATCCATATTTTAGGGGCACTCAAATATATTCATGATATTACTCTTGATTCAACACATACTTATCATAATCTAGCATCACAATAGGTTTTGTATTGGTTTGTGTACCTTGTAAGGTGTATTCATTCCTATCTCTTCCTTTGCTTAGGTTTTGTACATTCTTATTTTAGATATAGTGTATCTAGTAAGAAATGATCTAATTCATATTTTATTTATAGATTCACAAATTACAATGTGCTCTCTCTATGCACGTCCAACATCACATAGCTTCATAGTCTTTTCCCTTACATGTAAGTTTAGGTATGCTTTCTATTTTTCCTTTATCCTAGTATTTCACTTTGTTGAATCATTAGAATAAAGGGGGAAATTTAATCATATAAAATTAAAAATTGGATGACTTAGTCATGGATAATATCACCCAACCTATAGGTCCTCTTTCTTTCTCACCCAACCCCTCTCAGCTAGACTTTCACTAATTTCTAGTCATTTGTAGCTTCCCAAACTTAGTTTTTTGAGATATAGGTAGCCCTCTTAGACCTAGATCCATCCCCCTAAGTCTCACCCTCCTAATAAAATAGTTCCCAACATGGATATGAGTGATAAAACTTAGGGGTGTCTTATTTTTTGTGATATTATCCAAGTTTACTTTTGCCTCAAATGATCAGATTTTCTCAAATCCTTATCTTTTCACCTATTAGCCTAATACAAGTTCATCTAACCCATGATTTGAAATTTCCCTATAAAAGTCCATTTTATGTCCATTTATAAGGTTTGACACTCATTCACAAGAAATAATCAAGAATACAAGCAAGTACACTCAAGAACTCTTCCTTATTCTTTGCATACAACCTTCCAAAACCAATTCAAGCCTATTCAAGCACTCAAACCAGTCCATAGCTAGTTGAAGCACATATAATTTAGTATTTTAGTTACATTAATCATACACGAATTATAACAAAAACTTCAATGGGAGAGCTACATTATATTGATCCCTCTTCAAAGTATTATTATGTAGGCAATGTGCCCACACATGAGGTGTGAAGTGTGTCAAGTATATCTTTTACACACTAACCCATTTTCCCATTTGTTGAAGTTTCCTAAAATTGAATATAAGAGACAAAAACATGAAGGATCAGATCTATAAGGATTTATACCAATATTTAGGACATAAAATTTGGTACACAAGGTCATACTAAGCAAGTGAACAAAACCCAAAAAACTTTTAGCCTTAGGACAATAGCACCAAGGAGGAATATAGCACCAAACATAGGGGTGTCTAGTTTTTGGTGCTCCTATCCAATTAGAAAATGAAATCTAGGGATCTATTTTTAACTATTTTTCAGTCTTTCTCCTCAAGTATCAAACATTGTCTTAGTCCAAATCAGCCATAATAAGCTAAGTTCTAATTTCTCTCATATATTACTATATTTAGAAAAAGTAAAAACACTATCTATTTAAACAAATTAGTAGGTTGATTAAAGCACAATTATTTACTGGTTTACATTTACTCAGACCTTTATATGCTTAGGAATTTAACACCTAATTCCCAAAAAGAATAAAATGCATGGAATGCTCTTCCCTATTTTTAGAGAAAATAGTTATATCATCCATGTAAATTATGATACACTTACCAATCAATCCTTGGAAGGCATAGTCCATGTCCCTTTGCAAAGTGTCTCCTACATTTATCAATCTAAAAGGCATATTCTTGTATGTAAACGTGCCCCACTTAGTTATGAAAGTTATATTCATCTTATCTTCTTTGCCAACCAACACTTGATTTTATCCTAGACATCATAGATGAACTTGAAAAAATTAATATTACCTAGTCAAGAGAGGGAAGAGCATAGTTATCATTTTCAGATTCTTTTTTCAAATTTATAAAGTCATTACATAGTTTAATTTCACCATTCTTATTTCTGATTGGCACCAAATTGGCCACCCAAGTAGAGTGCCTAATGGGAAATATAATTCTAACATATAGAAACCTATTGACTTATTTGAAGATCATGGGTTCTAAGATAGGGTTGATATGTCTTTATTTCTATTTGAAGGGTTTGCAACTCTCTATGAGATTTATAGTATGGGTGATGAATCTTGGATCAAAAAACTTCAAGTCATCATAAGACCAAGCTATGGCATCTTTTTATTTTGTCAATAGCTCATTAGCTTTCTTTTTATCAATATTAGTGCAGGCCTTTCTAATGTTAAATATATAAGGTTGATATTAAGGGCCAAGATCAACAACATTATATTCCTTCCCACTCACTTTGGTAACCTTAAAATATTTAGCTAACTTATCTTGATCAAACAATCTTTCTAAGGTAATCATCCCTTTCGAGATATTATTTCCATTCAACTAAATGGCTTTTCCATCAAATTTTCCTTCTATAAATGATTTTTCATTAGCCTCATCAATGATTTGAGATTAAAATTCTCCTAAACTAGTCATGAAGTTTAGGATCTATTGGTCATCACTAAAGACATGCAGATGATTTACATTATTTGAGATAGAAGGGAAAGGTAAATGCTTAATAGTAAAGTAAGGTGAATCTTAATTTGGCATGAGATTAGCTATAGTTATGCCAACTCATTAGGAAGTTTATTTTCTTCCCTAGGGATAGAAACAATATTGAAGGCATTGAAAGAATCCACAAGATCCCAGACTCTAAATTTCTACCTATTGAGGTATGACAACTTTCATTGATATTTGCTTCTCACTTGGTTCACTACTAGTTTTAAATCACCATAGACCAATAGTTCTTTGAATTTGTTTTTGATGGAAAATTATAGACATAATATGAGGGCTTCATATTTTTCAAGGTTATTAGTACAAAGAAACTAGAGTCTATAAGAAGCATGATATTTCTTACCAATGGGATCAGTTAGAGCAATGCCTTCTCCAAATCCAAAATTACACCTAGCCCCATAAAAATGCAAATTTCATAGTCCAAGTATAACATTAAAAGATTTAGGATCAAAAACCTTGGTATTTTCTAGGGTAAAAACCCCTAAATATAAATCAATTATGTTGACCCTTTCATTAATAGCATTATACTCAGAGATGAAATAGTTCATCCTTAGCTCTCTTTCCACCCTGATTAGGTTGAGAAATACCTTCTAATGAATCCATATGTGTGAATAATATATGGACATGTATCCATTAAAATCCTTTTTCTACGCTCTACTCAAAACTATTTCATATGCATTAGGGATATATACCACTTGGATGCCTATAAATTGTTGTACCCTTGGCTTAAAAGCTACTTGCATGTCAACATTTAATAATTATCTAACTAACTTGACACTTGAATTATCTAATTGGGTCACAAAACTATTAGACTTAATGGGGGTTAAAAAAAGATACTTAAAAATGCCTACAGTCATGATATTTATAGAGGCACCAAAATCTAACAAATAGTTATGCAAGTTTTAACCAAACAATCTGACTATAAGTAAGAAGGGTGGTGACTCTATTTTAGCTTTATACATGGATACATTTTCATTATTAGTCTTGGACATTTTGATAGATTTATTAGACAAGGATTCCAACAATATATCTCTCTAATCTATTATTTGTGTCAATTCATGCAAGGTGATAGCTTTAATTTTCTTCACATCCTCTACAATAATATAATCAATGCTATTAGAAAAATTGAAACATCAACACTAGGTTTATAAGTAATTATCTTTAGAGGCTCTAAATTATTGTCTAAAGTGGTGTTTAAATGAGTAATAAAGTTGTTTGTAGTATTAGAAGTAGTCAAAGGCTACCTTTGTTCTCTATTCCTTAGAGGGTATGTATTCTTCAAGAACTATTGGATGACATGGACTTATTTAGAAACATCATCAAACTCATTTTCTTATTTGAAGGGTAAATCAAACATCTCTACCATAAAGGTCTGGTAAGTAGGCTTAGATCCTAAAGTACCTACACCATTGTATTTATTAGGAACTACCTAAAAAGTTAACTCTTCTTGAAATGCCTCAAAATATTTACATAACTCAATGCAATCAATCTCACCATGCTTAACAGTATAATGGAATCTATAATAATCAAGGGCAATGTTAATAATATTAATATCCATAGTATTTTTTTTATAAAATGGTTCAATATTCTTGTTATTATGGAAACTATCATTATTAAACCTGTTACTGGGTCTATTAAATATTTGGAAAGAGAAGTTCCTACCAAAAGTTTCTCTAGTATTACCAACTTATTTTTGTAGTTGAAGGAACTCAGTGTTTAATTTATGGACCTTTTTTAGAATGGACTCATTCTCACTTTTGGGGGTTTATAAATTATGAACTTGGTTGTTATTGGCACTAGTGGTTGGTACTAAGGTCCTTTGATTATTTTAATTAAATCCATTATAAATAGGGTGGTTAAAGTATTCAAAAATTTGGTTAAGAATAACATGTCTTAGAGGCAATTGGTTCAAATTTAGGATTTGGTTAAGAGCAAACACATTCTAGTTATTATTAGGAAATAAATTCAAGGTATGCATATGAGGGTTGACATTGGGAATAGAGTAGACCATCTGACCCTAAGGTTATATCTAGTCATTTCTGATCACATCCTCAGAATAATTTAAAGCTAGTGTGTTCATTGGACCTATTGATACTTAGATTCACATCCTTGAGGAGTGATTATCTCTCCTCATCCAAGTGGCAAAATGGAGTCGTATATCTTGTTATGGGTGATAATTTTGTTGAGATTAATCTCTAGATAAGTAGTTATCTCCCTTTGATTCACCTTTAAATCTCTTTCTAATCTATCAATTCATGTATGAAAAGGGTTTAATAAAAAAACTAATAAAATAAAAAGGGTGATGCACCAATGTTTATCTCCTCCTAATTGATTTAAAATATGCTACTTAAAGACCAACATAGTTTTTGTCACAAAGAAATCACAACTCTTTGTGTGTTGTCACATTAGTGTTTCACATGTTAGATTCAAGAAGGAATTCAATATTTAGGAGAGAAATGGATGATTAGAAGAAGCAATATAGTCATAGAATAGTTTTAAAATGTCTATACGCTTTGAAAATAGTACTAGTAAGGACTTGTAATAACACTCTTTTTGCACATTGGTAGACCATCAAGAGTACAAGCTAGAAAAGATAATATTTCACTAGACTAGACCAACAAGATTCAAGTCATCACTTAATAGTACATCATGTGAGTGGAAAAATAACTTATATTGTTTATTCAATAGTTTTTTAAGTACAAATCTAGCCAATGGTTTCCTAATAACCAGTGGAGGCTACTCAAATGAGGAAAGATAATGCACATTTATAGCTTTGAGAGGTGGAACGAGCAAAGGAAGTCCAAGGGTCACTTGGACATGTGTCATCTTGAGATAAATAGTTTCATTTTCATGTGAGATAGAGGTGGGAGAGCTATACCATGTCACCAAATGACTCATTTACAAATGAATAAGTTATGATTGAAAAACATGCCTCAATTACAATTGAATCAACTATAGTTGAATAAATTATAACTAAGCCAAATGCCTAGTTACAATTTCCATTTGTTACCTTTATACTCACTTTTAGGTTCTTGCCAAGTCTTTTTTGACCTCAATGGCTATTTTATATAGTTTATAGTTGACATTTTATGAGATGTCATCCTTCAGGTATTTTATTCAAACTTTTGTTTCCTTCAAACTTCTTGTCTTCTTATTTTCCTTGGGAAATCTTTCTACAAAATTTCATTCCTCAGACTCCTTTTTCTCGTAGTTTCTTTGTTTTAGCACTTTTTTCCCTCAAAATTTTTGTCTCAACATTAGTCATTTGGATCTTTACATCATTTATTTTCCTTCAAAATTTTCATTTTTGACCATTTCTATAGACAATTTTCCTAAACAAATTCCTTTAGACTTTTATTTTAGCATTTTCTCTTGAGAGAATTCATTCAAGTTTTTTTTTTACATTAATTTATTTAGGCTATCTAATGACCTTTCAAATTTTGAAAATGGACCATTTGTTTCTTTTAAATGTTCCTTCAGGTTTCTTTAAAGTGGACCTTCAGGACTTTGAAATGACCCTTTGGCAATTTGAAAAGGACCCCTTCAAAAAAGTTGCAAGTGCCTTTAATAAAAAATAAAGTGCCCTTCAGAAAAGATGTTTTAGAAAAAATGTTTAAAACAATTCATTCAAAAAATTTGAAAATTACCCTTTAAAAAATATGAAAAAGACCCCTTTGGAAAATTTGCACCTTTTCAAGAAAATTGTTTCAGATAAAATGTCTGAAACAATTCCTTCAGAAAGATTGAAGTGGACCATTTCCTAAAAGAAAGATACCCTTCAAAAAAATTATTTTGAATGAAATGTCTAAAATAATTCCTGACACTTAAACAAAAATTCTAAAGACAAAAACTGCAAAAGAATGAACACTTAGTAAAAGAATAAAAGACCTAAAAGGATTAATATGTAAAGGCTTAGCAAAAGACCAAAACCAAACTTTTCAAAAGAATTAGACTTGTACTTTTTTAAGGGATTATATAAAACACTTCTTCTAAATGAAACTTACATACTAGACCTAGCCAAAGGTATATACTTAGATGGTTACATTTTCAAATAGGGGTGCCTAATTTTGGCCTGAAAGGCCAAAATTGGTCAACAAATTGGTGACTCATAGGGATAGTATGCCTACTATACTGACTATACCAATAGCCAAATTACTATATTGGGCATAGAGTCATATAAGGACATTCAAACAAGGAAATATTGGCCATGACTTAAAACCTTGAACAACACACTAGATTAGGAGGAAAACCCATGCCACAAGACATAATGCACAAGAAGCATAAAACAAACAAGACAAAAAGCAAAGCAAGACACAAGATAACTCACACATGTGTATAAGATCTTAGGGAAAATAAAGAAAGAAATAAAATATGTACAAAGGAAAAGGAGAACCTCAATAATAATGCTTTATATATATATATATATATATATATATATATATATATATATATATATATATATATATATATATATATATATATATATATATATATATATATATATATATCCCATTGACTGGGATATGCAACTCCTCTCCATCCAACTTTGAGAGTTGGAATGCATTATGTTGTTTGCACTATGTGATCACATATGGGCCACTCCAAAAAGCATCAAATTGTGTGTGTATTCTAAGCTTATTCCTATCTTCATCCCATTTTAGGATAATTTCTCCTTTGAAACTCCTTGGCATGGATTTATTGTCAAAATACTTCTTTTTTTGCTTGTGGTGAGTTGTCATGGTGTGCATAGCTTGATTTCTTGCCTCCTCAAGCTCCATTAACTCACATAACCTAAAATCCATGCTATCATTCTCAATAAATTGTAGTTGGTAGGTAAGATATAAATTTGGTAAATCAAGTGAGATAGGAAGTCTAGCTTCCATTCCATAGACAAGTGTATATTGTGAGTTTCTAATTGCTCTCTTTGGGGTGATCCTATTAGCCCTAAGAAATGTGTTCAACTTGGTATGCCAAGTCCTTTGATTCTCCTCCATTATCCTCTATAATCTTGATTAATTTTTTATTTTTGGAGTCATCTAGTCTATTCCCTTGGGGATAGTAGTTGGAGGAGGTGATGAGATAGATGTCATGCTTCAAAGCCCATTCACTTGTTCTTGTTCTTAAGAAAGCTAAGGCATTATCTAAGATTATGATTGAAGGAGCTCCAAACCTTATTAATATACCTTCACAGAATTCAAGGACTAAAATTTCATTAGCCTCATTAAGATATATAGCCTCAATCCATCTTGTAAAGTAATCAGTGGTAGTTAACACCCACTTATGACTAGCACTAGAAGGAGGATTGATTAGGCCTATGAAATATGAACCCCATTGCATGAAGGGTTGCTCAACCTAGATTGGATGAAGAGTTAGGGAAGCTATATTTTATTTTCCATCAAAAAGAAAACACTATTGGTATTTTATTAACCAAGCATGGTTGTCTTTGAACAAGCTAGGCCAAAAGTAACCAGCCCTCATAATTTTACCAGTTGTAGTTCTTGGAGCAAAATGACCACTAGCTAGCCCATCATGAAATTCATGCAATAATTTTTCAATCTAATCCAAATCAATACACCTCAATAATACACCTAAAAATTCCTTCCTAAATAACACTCTATCAATAAGTACATAAGGAATGGATTGTAGCCTAAAGTACCTTCTCTTGGTACTATCAAGACCTTATGGACACTCACCAGTTTGAAGGAAATGGATCATGACTTGTGTATAATTTCTCATAGATGAAGGTGAAGCTATCACAGAGTCATCCTGAAGTACCAAAATGATTTATTTTTTCTCTTTCAAGTCTAAAGCAAGATGCTCACATAATTTTTTTCTTTTCACTAACTTGGTATTTTTTATCTCCACATCATATTCCATCTCCCTTGTGATCCATCATGTTATCTTTTCATTCAAATATCAACCCAACAAAAAGTTTTTCACACTATGATGAGGGACAAAAATATGAATCTTTTTTTTAGACAACATATGCCTGAACTTATTTAAACTCCTTATAATTCAAAGCACTTATTTCTCAACATATGTTTACCTTATCTCATAGCCTTCTAAACCTTGACTAAATAAGGAAATAGGTTTTTCAAAATTTTCATCATTAGATTGAGTAAGAATTGTAGAGATTACCTCTTCATTTTGAAAAGTATACAGGTTAAAATATTTGGATAAGTTAGGACTTACAAGGGTAGGATCTTGGGTAATGGCTTGCTTGATCTCCTCAAAACTTTCTTTCCTCCTTCTTGTCCAAGTGAATAATTCATCTTTCCTTAGCATGGAGGTTAAGGGCTTGACCAAGTTATGGAAATTAGGAATGAATCTCCTAATGAAATTTATCTTACCAAAGAATCTTTTTAGACCCTTCTTATGTTTAGGCAAATACAATGTCAAGATGACATTCACCCTTTCTAGATCAATGGGCAAGCCTTTCTTAGAAATAATATGTCCTAGTAGTTTTCCTTCATGGACAAAAAAAACACATTTTTTTGGGTTTAGAGAGATCCCAAACTCTCTACACCTCTCAAAAAAATACCTTATATGCTTCAAATAATCTTTTTCTTCCTTGGAAAAAAAATGTCACATCATCAACATACACCAATACAATGTCATTGATTAATCCTTGAAAATCATATCCATTTCACATTGAAAAGTAGCTCCAACATTAGACAACCCAAAAGGAATTTTCCTATAAGCATATGTACCCCATTTAGTATTAAATTCTATCTTATAATGGTCACTTTCCTTTATTAGAATTTGATTATACCCATAATTCCCATCAAGGAGAGAAAAAATTTCACTACCAACCACAACTTGCAAGATTTGTTCCATGGAGAGGAGTGGGTAATTATCTTTAAAATACACTCTATTCAAGTCCCTAAAATCAACACACAACCTTATCTCTCAATTCTTTTTTCTAATAGGAACTAGGTTTGCCAACCAAGATGAGTGTTTAATGGGAAAGATGATTTTGGACACAATTAGTTTGGTGAGTTATTTCCTCATTATTGACATGGTGTATTACACTCTTTGAAGGGAGGCTCAACTCTCTTCATCCATGTGACACAATGGAGACATCCCTCTTGTTGTGGGTGGAAAACATGAGGGATGAATCTCTAGATTAGGGGATAACTCCCCTTGATGCACCTTGATGCCCTATATTTCCTATTACTAATAATGGGGGGATGAAAAGGGAGAGAAAATACAAAAAATGGGACCTAATCTAAGAGATTATGCACCAAAACAATTGGTCTTCTTAGCTTTGGCATATAATTTGAATCATGGATAGCAAGCATACACTTCATTTAGGTGAGAAAAACTTGCATCAATATTTTAGTAGGGGGTCCTATAAAGATACATGGAAGAAGAAAATAGCACAAGAGGTGTTATAAGACACTACTATGTAGCCTATTCACTTTCCTATACATCTTTAGACACTTCTTATGACCTACAAGAGAAGAAAATCACTATGTACTAGATATGCTAGAATAAACCTATGAAAGTATGAAAATAAAATGACTTAACACAAGATAAAACCATAGACATATACAAAAGTGCAAGCTCAAATGGAGGTAAAGTGATCTTTCTGATTCAAGGTAAATTCCTACAGGGCTTCACCATACAAATTGAGAGATATATTTTTATTAAATGAGAAGTTAAAAATATATAGAGAACTAGAAACAATAAAGTTGAGATGATAAGTTAAACACTTCTACAGAGACCAAAAGGCCATGTTGTTGTCACTTTCTATGAACTACCTATGGGAGACATATTGTAGGCTATCCAAATAGATGTTTCTACTATCTTTGGGCTACAAAAAGCATGGGAGATCATCCCCAACAATTGATAAGGACATTCTAAGTTGTTTTGACTAACTATGCTCTCTTTGATACTTGGACATGACTTGGATGCACATTAATGGTGAAGTGTGAAAACATGAGACACTAGTCTCCATATTTTGAAAACCAATCTATTTTATTGGTTTTTGGTAGATATATTCTACCTAAATGTATTAACTCCCTTTTATAAGTTGCTCATGCCACCTATCTTTTCTAAGTGGTCATTGATTCTTCCCTTTGTCTTTGTCAGTATCTAGAACTATTTCAATTTTTATATTTTATGTTTTGTCTTTGCCCATGTTTTGTCTCTTTCCTTCGACTTATCCTTAGCCTTAGCTTCTTCTTGGCTTGTCTTTGACTTATCAGGCCTTTAGGTTCTTGGTGGTCTTTACTCCTTTGTTTTAGGCTTTTTTCCACACTTTCCTTTAGGAAAAATGTTTGAAGGAATTCCTTTGGACATTTTGTCTGAAGGAATTCTTTCTTTTGATTGCTTCTTTCCTTTAAGGGCATGTGCCATTTATGCCTTAATAATTTTTCTCCTTTTTTAGTTGGTTGCCCTTCGCAAGGGTTTATTTCATCTAAAAGTTCCCTTCAGGCTTTTTAAAATGGTCTTCATCTTTCTGAAGGTGCCCTCTACAAGGGCACTTTGTGCCTTAAAATTCCCCTTTAGAACTTTTGATTTGGTCCTACCATCGATCAAAGTGCCCTCTGTAAGGACACTTTGAGTCCAAAGTTACCTTTTGAATGAATTGTAAGGGTCTTGTATGCCACCTAAGTGCCCTCTACAAGGGCACATACCCTTTGGAATTTCTCCAATTATCCTTCAAAAAAGTGAAAATTCAGCTTTTTCTGCTTATGTGCCTTCTGAAGAAAATCCATGCCTTTAGTGAGTTGCATAGACCAAAATGGATCCTTTGCTTGCTTTTAATTTAAAATCCAACCTGTAATACACTATAAAAAAAACTTGAATTACACTAGATATACCATTTTAGACTTCTCATGAGCTCTTGCTTTGGGTTTTTCATCAACTTCAACTCATAAAACAAATAAGTAAAGACACTTGGAAAATGTGATTTGGTTTGCCAAGAACAAATCAAGTTTTTCAAGTGTCTTTAATTATAAACCTTTATAAATAAAGATGTTTTTAAAGTTTTAATTACACCATAAAAACTAAATTAGGTTTATCAAGTAACTTGAATTATGAAAATTTCACAAGTCAATTCATTTGGAAAACTTTATTTGGTTTACTATAACTGAACTGCTCTTGACAAACTCAAAATTCACTTGGCTAAGCAAATGAGGAAAACACTTAACTTTTTCTCAATAAAGGTTTAGTAGATAACATTTTTGCATAAGTTAGTAGAGGGATCATCCAGAAAAAACATGGATTAGATGAATTTTGCAAAGAAAATGGATGGGTTTCCCACTTTTGGCTTGTAAAAACAAAAATTGGTCACACAATTGGTGACTCACAAGGGAAGCATGCTTGTTATGCTTGGGAAGACTGGTAGTCACAAAGTCCATTAGGCATGGATTTAGGATGCATCTTGGAGAATTCAATAATATATTTTTAAGGACCTATGAATTAACAAATATTTTACCCTTAACAATAAGTAAAAAACACACACAAAGGCTAAAAACACTACACACATGTGTAACAACACTTAGGGAAAATAAAAGATAACCTAACAGAAATCAAAATAATACGTATAGCTAACCAAATATTCTATTTTCCCTCCTAGATCAAAGGGAAAAATTCTTAATTCACTTTCAATATGAGATGAAATAAAGTGCCAATCATGCTTCTCTTTAAATTGAATGCTTTGTAGATCAGACCTCTTCTTTGGCAATTCAATTGATCTAGTCTCAAAGAGGTCATCTTTGAATAGGTCTCCATTGAAAACATAATATTATTACACAAATATAGACATTTCATATTTATTCCCACTCTTTTTCTCATGGTCAATTTGTATCTCTCTAGTAGGCATGTCTTCAAAAGGATTGGTTGCATGTTCCTCATGTTCTGTAGAAGCTCCAGGCCCACATGATTATTCTTCATCATTCCATAGCTAATGGGTTCCTTATAGAAGGTGATATACCTCCTTTATTACTTTAAAAATATCATCTTTAGATTCACCAACCTCTTGAAAGGATAAATCTAAAAGCTTACTGCACCTTTGTATACTTATTTGAGTCCTAATGTTTCCTTCTCCGCCCTTAGCCAACTCATAGCCTACTTGAAGAAGAGTGTAACCTTACCGAATGAATTCATACAAATCATTCAAATAATTATCAATAATCTATCCATGCTCCTCCAAGATGTCTTTAAAAGTGAGAAAAGATTCAATGATCATCTCTTCCTCATTAGAGATAGAGGCAAAATCTTCTGACTTGTCTTCTTGTTCACCAAGGGGATACCTATGGTGATATCCTCCTCATATAAACTCATGAAGTAACCCTAATTAGTCATTAATTGAGCATAATACTCTTCACTTTCTTCCCTTAATTTGGATTCCTCAACACAAGAGAAACATTCTTCAATTACCAGGCAAGGAGGTGGAACATAAGGATTGTCAAAATCAGTTTGGGAATGGAAAGTAGGGGATCCTTTTGAAATTTCATGAGAAAATGGGGGTAGACCTTGGGCCAAAATCATTTTATTTTCTTCTCTCCACTTTAAAAAAAGTTCATCAATATCAAAATTAGTTTGAGGATTGGTAGAAGGGGTGTCTTTTGGAATAGGCTCCTCTTTATGGTTTGAAACTTCCATCTCACTTTCACTAAGCAATCTCACCTTTTCCTGTAATTCCTTAATTTACTCAGCTAAATTTTCTTAAAAGAGTCTTTCTTGGAGCTCATAGGAATCATCATGGAAATGGGGAGTACATGAAGGCTACCATGAAGTACAAAAATATTTCTAAGGAAGGGTGGGAGGGATTTGAGAAGGACTATCCTCATTTTGTACTTCACACTCTTGAATAATTCCCTTCTCCTTGGTGCTCCATGACTCAACTACTTTACTCTAGCTTATGATCTTAGGACTAGAAGTCTCCTCTTGGGGTGATGGGGTTGTAATGTGAGAGGGTAGTGAGGGCTTAGATTCCACTTCCCTTTCTACCAACATAGACTACTACATGTGAAGATTTGCCAACTCAATCTGCCTATCAATATTGGCCTTAAACACAAGATTTTTTGTTTCAAAACTCTCCTCAACATGCTTAGGGATAGAACTTTGATAGGCTTAACTTGGCTCATGAGTAGGGGCTACGTGTGGCTGATATGGAACTTGGGGTAGTGGGTATGTATGTTGATAGACTTGGTAAGGTTGATTCTCATGAATAATCAACTTCTCTTCCAAAGATGAAATCAAACCACTCACATCCAACATCTCATTTGTACACCTTTTACAATTGGATCTTTCAATAGGAGTCTATTCACTCTTAACCAGCTCTAATGCATCTCTCACTTGATGGATGAAATGATCAAAAATTTCTTGGCCACATCCCCTTCTAGTGTCAATCTCCACTACATACCTTTCATACCCCAACAACACTTGTTTGAAGGTGGAAATAGTCTAATTGGCAAAATGATTAGGTTGAGTAGGAGAAGCAACACATTGAGAAGACTAGGTATAAGACTGATATAGCTCATGATAAGGCTAAAATGGTCATATTAGACCTGGTAAGGATCAACACAAGGATGGTAATGATCATAGCTAGGCTAGACAAGGAATTTCTCAAAATAAGGAGGAAGAGGCAAAGCACACAATGTTCAACCAACCTACAAAGGGCAAAGATCATAACTATATGCAACCATGAAACTTCATAAAGAAATATACTACCAAAGTTCTTCAAAGGACACTCAAGCTATTTAAGCAGTTGATGTATCTTTAGAGTCACCATTGGTGTTGATTGAATGCTTCAAAAGGATACTTTTTTGAATAACACACCAATAATTCTTTAACCTCTTAGACAAAATGTCCCACCAGGCATATCAAAAACTATTGACATGGTGGATTACACCCTCTGAAGTGAGGCTCAGCTCTCTTCATCCACATGACACAATAGAGACATCCCTCTTGTTATGGATGGAAAATGTGAGGGATGAATTTATTTATTATGGGCTATCTCCCCTTGATGCACCTTGAGGCCCTAGATTTCCTACTGTTAATAATGGGGGGGGGGTGAAAAGGGAGAGAAAATATTGAAAATTGAACCTAAGCTAAGAGGTGATGCACCAAAATAATTTTTCTGCTCAGCATTGGTATACACTTTGAACCATGGATAGAAATCATACACTTCATTTAGGTGAGAAAATTTTCCTTTCATCATTATTTCAATAGGGGGTTCTATGAAGATACAGAGTGGAAGAAACTAGCACAAGAAGTGTTCTAAGAGACACTACTACGTAGCCTATTCACTTGCCTATACTTCTTCAGACACTTCTTATTACCTATAAGACAAGAAAATAACTATGAACTAGATATTCTAGAATGAACTTATGAAATCATGAAAATAAAATGACTTAACACAAGATAAAACCATAGACATATACAAAAGTGCAAGTTCAAATGGAGGTAAAATGCTCTTTCTGATTCAAGGTAAATTCCTATAGGAATTTTCCATAAAATTTGAGATATATATTTTTCTTAAATTAGAATTTGCATATATATAAAGAACTAGAAACAAGATAGCTAATGAATCAAGGAATGGAACCCCATGTTGAGTTAAACACTTCTATAGAGACCAAGAGGCCATGATACTATCACTTTCTTCAATTTGCCTATGGGATCCATGTTGTAGGCTATCCAAACCACCATTTATATTGTCCTTAGGATTACAAAATCAAGGGAGACCATCCCCAAAAATTTACAAGGCCATTCCAAGTTATTTTGACTGACTATGCTCTCTTCAATACCTGGATGTGCCTGGATGCACATCAATGGTGAAACATGAAAACACAAGATGTTGGTCTCTATAGTTTGAAAACCAATCCATTTTATGCATTTTTATTAGATATATTCTACCTAAATATATTAACTCCTTTAGTTTATTTGTTCATGCCATTTGTCTCAGTGTAAGTGGTCATTGATTCTACCCTTTGTCTTTGTTATTAGCTAGAACTATTCCAAGTTTTGTCTTTTTTGCTTTGTCTTTACCCATGTTTTGTATCTTTCCTTCAACTTCTCCTTTGACTTGGCTTATTAATATCTTCTATTTGATTTATTAGGCCTTCAAGTTCTCAGCAATCTCTACTCCTTTGTTTCAAGATTTTTTCCATGCTTTCCTTTAGGCAAAATGTCTAAAGGAATTCTTTCTTTTGATTGCTTCTTTTCTCGAAGGGCACGTTTCCTTTGGGCCTTTACAATTTGTCTCCTTATTTAGATAGTTTCCCTTTGCAAGGGTTTATTTCATCCAAAAGTGCCCTTCAATCTTTCTAAAATGGTCTTCACCTTTCTTAAGGTTCCCTCCACAAGGGCACTTTATGCCTTGAAATGCCCCTTTAAAACTTTTGATTTGGTCCTGCCAATGACCAAGGTGCCCTCTATAAGGACACTTTGAGTCCAAATTTGCCTTTTGAAATAATTTTAAGGGTCCTTTGCACTACCTAAGTGCCCTTTTCAAGGGCACATACCCTTCATACTTTCTCCAATTGTCCTTTAGAAAAGTGAAAAGTCCACTTTTGTTTTGCTTATGTGCCCTTCAAAGAAAATTTGTGCCTTTGGTGAGCTACATAGACCAAATCTGATCCTTCACTTAATTTTAATTATAAAATCCAACAAGTAATACACCTACACAAACATTAATTTCACTATATAAACCACTTTGGACTTCTCATGAGCTCTTACTTCAAGTTTTGCATTAATTTTAACTCATAAAACAAACAAGTAAAGACACTTGGAAAACTTGATTTGGTCTACCAAGACCAAATCAGGTTTTGAAAGTGTCTTTAATTATAAAACTTTATAAATAAAGAAATTTACAAAGTCTGAATTACACTATAAGGACCAAATTATGTTTATCAAGTAACTTGAATTGTGAAAATTTCACAAGTAAAGTCATTTGGGAAACCTAATTTGGTCTGTTGTAGGTGAAGTGACTACTCTTGACAAACCTAAAATGCACTTGGCTAAGAAAATGAGGAAAAAACTTGGATTTTTCTTAGAAAAGGTTTGGTAGAGAACATTTTTGCATAAGACAGTAGAGGGATGATCCAACCAAAACATGTATTGGATGACTTTTGTAAAGAAAAAGGAGGCGGTAACCAATTTTGGCTTACAGGACCAAAAATTAGTCAACACTCATGAGAGGCTCAATCTTGGGATTATTAGCCTTTACCTTTGCTTAACAAGATTAGAATTCTCATCTAACTATATAGTATGTTAATCTATATTTTGATCAAAACATTTTAAATCACTATACTCTCATGCAAACACATCAAAAAGTTCTTTGCATAATTTAATGAAAGCATGCTTCTTTTTTATAGTACATACTTTCCCAAGTGCAAGAAATTTATCTTTTAAAATATGAACCCTCTCATAGTTTTCTTCAGCTGGTCATCATCATTGAATATGCTCTCAAGAGTGACTAAGCCTTTAGGAAGCTTGTTAGACTTCAATTGCATAATCAGTCCTCCATATTATTGTTGCAGTTTAGATTAATTTTTGGAAGAAAATTCAACTTCTTCCTATATAAAAAGTGTTATTTTTTGGTCACTATCAAACACCTACCAATTGATGGCATTATATTGTAAGGATGGTCTCACAATCACCTTTAGATGGGGCTAGTTTTTGTCTTCCTTTATGCCCTTTGGAACATGAAACTGAGCTCCAATAAAAGCCAACAAATTAGCATGCTTATTGCATTCTATTTTCAATGGATTTGATGTTTAAGTCTTGGAATTCTTCTATAATATCCCACACTCTATGCTTGTATGACTTGAGCTAGGAGTTCTTGGTCAAATTTTATTCTCTAACTTTATTGATAACGAGCTCACTATGACCAAACACTTGCAATTCGTTGAGACCTTTTTTCTTTTCCCACTAAATTCCATGAATAAGGGCTTCATATTTTGATATATTATAGCTTCAAGAGAATTTAAATATGAAGGTTGAAAAATACCTTTCCATTGAAGGTGAAACCAACATTGCTCCACCACCAGCCCTAATCTTGCTTCTAGACCCATCAAAGAAGACCTACCATAAGAAATTCACATCCTCACTTGAATTTATAAAATTAGGATTGAAAGAGTCCTTTTTATGCATATAATATATTCAAATACCATATTCTTCAATAAAATTTAAGGATCATTCACATAGTTGTCATCTCCCCACTCATCTAGGAATAAATCAAAAACTCCCTCAAGGGAAGATGATGAAGATTGGTCAATATGAAGTTCCTCTTCATCAATTATAACATAATTAAAATTTTACACCTTAGGTGAGTAAGGTTCCAAGTTATCTCTATGGATATGTTCTAACTCAATCTTCACTTTAGTGCCATACTTTTTACTAAATGTTATGTAGGACCAATTGGCTAACAAATATCCACTTATCTTGGATGTGAATTCTCTTGATAAGCAAAGATAAAAATAGGGAGGAAAATATACCACCACAACATAATGAGGAATTGAAAAGGTAATAAAATCATGAAGGATAAAATTCAAACCTTTAACTATCCCCAAAGTCTTGGCTAATGATCCATTGAATTTCAAAACTCCTTTAGTCATTGGCTCATACTTGAGACCTAGATTATCTGATATGCATTTGGGCATAAATGATGTGATTGATCCACTATCTATGATGAAATTATGAACAAA
Organism: Torreya grandis; assembly: GCA_037957365.1. Lineage (NCBI taxonomy): Eukaryota > Viridiplantae > Streptophyta > Pinopsida > Cupressales > Taxaceae > Torreya > Torreya grandis. The sequence continues at coordinate 276,046 of JARHVA010006701.1, read as the reverse complement.
TAAATCACTAATGAGTATAGATATGTAAAATGGAGGATTATTCACATCTTTCTTCACTTGACCATCTATAGATTGAATTTTATTCACCAAAACCACATTATCATTTCTAGATGGGCCAATTTATTTACCCAATCCATGAAATTCCTTTTGGAGTATATATTTATACCCTAGTAATGTTATATAATCCAAAAATATATGTTCATATTAAGCTTCTTCATCTGGTCCACCACATTTATGGAAGGATTACTCACCTTGGGGCTCTCTTTACGAACATTGGCACCTTGTGATGTAGCTTGTGGAGGTAGGGTGTTAGCATCTGGCCTAAAGTTTGGAATCCTCTGATTTTAGGAGCTGAATTAGACCCAATTACAATAGGATATGATGTATGAGTCACAACATGTCATTTATTATCTCCTTGAGCTTCATCAACAACCCTCCTTTTGGACTAAGTATTAGAGTCAACACTAGTATTCTGATTACTTGTATTTACCACATAATTAATGGCACAAAACTCACCATACAAATGATTTATGAGGATTGAATAAATATAATTTTTTCCATTTTCCACCCCTCCTTGCATTTATCCTCTAAAATTTGAAACTGGGAAAGATTGACTACCTTGCATTACCATGCCTTGATTTTGCATCACATTTACATAAGCAGCATACTCTTAGCCTTGTTTAAAAGATGGATAGTTGGGTTGTTCTTGGACCAAGTTTTTTTGAGTGGGTACAAGGGATTTGGAGGATGATTGATAATTAGGATTATAGATTTGATGAGGCTTGACATGGGTGATTTTGCCCTATCCTTGTGCATTGTTTTGGAAAGGAAGTCTACTTGTTTGCCTAAACTAATTATATGTTTGATATGGCTTATAACCTTGAGCTTGTTGTCTCTTGATGGAAACTAGCTCATTTGTAACACTTTGAAGCAAGATTTTAACTTCATGTATTTCATTTAAAGGATTAATGTCATTCCTTTCTTTATTAGGCAAAGGGGCTAAAGTGGGCAATGGACCTTGACTAGGAGAATGCAAATTAAGGAATAGTGGCATTGGAGGCCTAGGAGTTATCTTTCCTACTTAGATAAGACAATTCTCAACATTAATGGCTATTTCATAGGTAGCAGGCAATGTGTTTCCACCCATAGATTGAATCATCATGGCAATGCCACTATTTAACACTTTTAAGTAGTACAAAAATGCATAGTTTAGAGTAGGTCTCATAAGAGTTGGGATCCTATCCCATGTTTTCTCTAATATAGTATGAAAATCCTACATAAAATCATGGGGTACCCTCTTTATTATGGTCAATTTATTAGCTGGAGATAGTTTATCACTCTTTTACCCAAACCTATTAGTCAGTAGATCCCCCAAATCATCCCATGAGCTAATAAAATTTATGGGTAGAGTCCCATACGAATTCAAAACTTTTCCTTTAAGAGACAAGGCCAAAAACCTAATAGCTACATTTTCTTGGGTGATGTTTTGAATATAATTATTTTTATATATAGTTATAATGTGCTCAATGGTAGTAATTGAACAATCCCCACTAAAATATGAGACACTTTTGAGGGTTGCTCCTAGAATTTGATCATATTGGGCAAGATGCAAGGGAGATGCCTTAGTGAAAGGAAAAAAAGGTTATCTTCTAGCCATAATGGAATGATCAATATGGATATTAGGAATGGAATGTAACACAAGCTTAGAATCTTTAAACACAAAATATCTTTTGTAAGGATGAGTGTTTACAAATCTATACCTTTTGGTGGAATATAGAGGTAGTTGCACAAATTCAAAAGGTGTATCTTTAGCAACAAATCTCGCTGTCACCTTTGGCATGGAAAATAGGACTAATCATCAACCAAATAATTGAATTATTTAATAGAGTTATTAGGAACTAAATTTAGATTCTTCTTTCATCTTCAACTATGCCAAGACCAACACCAATCTTGAATAATACTGTAAAACTTGGAAGTCCCACTAGGCATGCCAAAAACAATTGACACTTAGATTCACACCATTGAGGAGATACTCAGATCTCCTCATCCAAGTGGCATAATGGATTCATCTCTCTTTCTATGGGTGACAATTTTGTTGAAATGAATCTCTGGATAAGGGGCTAGCTCCCCTTGATGCACCTTTAAATCTCTCTCTAATATATCAATTCATGTATGAAAAGGGTTCAAGAAAAAAACTAAGAAAATAAAAAGGGTGATGCACCAATGTTTATATCCTCTTATTTGAATAAGAATACACTACTTAAAGACCAACATAATTTTTATCACTCAAAAATCACAAATGCTTTTGTGTTGTCACATCAGTGTTTCACATGTTAGATTCAAGAAGGCATTCAACATTTAAGAGAGCAATGGATGATTCCAAGAAGTAATACAATCATAAATGATTCTAAAATTTATATACACATAGAAAATAATACTAGCAAGGACCTATAATGACACTATTTCTACATATTGGTAGACCATCAGGAGTACAAGCTAGAAAAGACAATCTTTCACTAGACTAGACCAACAAGATTCAAGTCATCACTCAATAGTACAGCATGTGAGTGCCAAAATAACTTGTATTATTTCTTCAAGAGTATTTTGAGTAAAAATATGGCTATAATTTTCCAAATAACTAGTGGAGGATAATCAAATGAGCCAATAAAATGCATATTTCTAGCTTTGAGAGGTGGAGTGAGCAAATAATGTCTAAGGGTCACTTGTACATGTGTCATCCTGAGAGAAACAATTTCATTTTCATGTGGGAGAGAGGTGGGTGAGCTATGCCATGCCACCAAATTAATTAGTTATAAATGAATAAGTTACAACTGAACCAAATGCCTCAGTTACAATTGAATCAAATATAGTTGAATAAGTTACAACTAAACTAAATGCCTTAGGTATAATTGCCATTTGATACCTTTATACTCACCTTCAAGTTCCTACCAAGTCTTTTTTGACTCCAATGTCTATTTTCCATATTTTAAAGTTTATGTTTTATAGGAAATCATCATTTAGGTATTTTATTTAGATTTTTGTTTCCTACAGACTTCTTGTCTTCTTGTTTTCCTCAGGCAATCTTTCCAAAAAAAATCACTCCTCAAAATCCTTTTTCCTATAGTTGCTTTGTTTTGGCATTTTTATCCCTCAAAATTTTTGTCTCAACAATTTTCCTAAAATAATTCATTTGGATCTTTACATCGGGTCTTTTCCTTTAGGCTTTTTGCTTTTGATAATTTTTCTCGAACAAATTTCTTTAGACTTTTGTTTCAACATTTTCTCCTAAGAGAATTCATTCAGTGCTTTTTTTTGCATTAATTTCTTTGGGCTATTGAATGACCTTTCAACTTTTGGAAATGAACCATTTGTTTCTTTGAAATGTTCCTTCAGGTTTCTTTGAAGTGGACCTTCAGGACTCTAAAATAACCCTTTGATAATTTGAAAAGGACCTCTTTGGAAAATTTGCAACTGCCTTTTAGAAAAACTAAAGTGCCCTTCAAGAAAGTTGTTTCAGATAGAATGTTTGAAACATTTCCTTTAGAAAAGTTGAAAATTTCCCTTTAGAAAATATGAAAAAGACCCCTTCAAAAAAATTTAAGTGCCTTTCAAAAAAGTTACAAATGACCCCTTTAGAGAAGTTGCACCTTTTTGAGAAAATTGGTTCAGACAAAATGTCCAAAACTATTCCTTTGGAAAGATTGAAGTGGATCATTTCCTAAAATAAATATACCCTTTGGAAAAATTATTTTAGACAAAATATCTAAATTAATTCTTGACACTTAAACAAAAAAATTGAAGATAAAAACTCTAAAAGAATGAACACTTAGTCAAAAAACAAAAGACCCAAAAGGATTACTATGTAAAGGCCTAGAAAAAGACCAAAACCAATTTTTTTGAAAGAATTAGACTTGTACATTTGTTGTGGGGTTATATAAAACACTTATTCTAAATGAAACCTTCATACTAGACCTAGCCAAAGGTATAGACTTAGATAGCTAAGTTTTCAAATAGGGGTGCCCAATTTTGTCCTGAAGGGCCAAAATTTGGTCAATAGGACCTAAATCCCTCTTAATGAATACTAAAGTCATGGGATCAAGAGCATATTTATAAATTTCAAAGGCTAAGGCCTGATGAAGTTTATAATGGTTAATGGTTATTCTATATACATTTTTTAACCTAGCATTGAAAGCTCTTATAAGTTTATTGACATCCCTTTTTAGGGTGGTAAATTTATAGTATGGGACATAGGGGCTGATGATATTACCACATTAGTCAATGAATATGTTATTAAACACATCCTAGGTGGTGATTTAATCATCAGGTAGGTTTAGGAACCACTCATATGCAACATATTTAAATTTGAAAGGGAACAAATTACATGCTACATCCTCATGAACTACATATAACAATCTTAATGCATCATTGAATGATTTAAAATGTTCTTCTATTATTACAATGACATTAGGAATAAAATTTGGTAATTAATTTTCAATATTATGAGGGAGGTCATGAATTTCACCTTATACATTGAAGGGATAAATTCTTGACCAAGCTATACCTTGATGAAGGTTTAATCAAGGAGTAACTTGGAGTGGTAAAGTTAGAAAAGACTTTGAATATCTATGTCTACCTTTGTCTCACTTGGATCTCCTATGGATTTCCAACTCAAGTAGAGGCTCTCTTGTTTTAGAGTTTGATCTAGTCTAGATTATTGGTAGTTCCATCTTGAAAATTCTATATCATATTTGAAATATGATGTCAAACCAACCTTTAAAAAGAATAGGACTCATATTTTCACATTAAGCTAATTTTTTGAAGACATATGTGAATAACAACAAAGGGTATCAAATTTTAACTAAGCTAGCTAAAATATGTGTCCAATTATGTAAATATGATTAACTTTCACAATCTTAATCCCAAATTAACCCATATATATGAAAGATACACCAATATTTGATAAAAATAAGATTTTAACCTTAAATACTGTGGATTCTTAGATCTTATGCTATCTCTACAAAAATTAAGCATACAAGCTCAAATATCTTTGATATTTATCTAGAGGAAGCACAAAGATGGGTCAAAAAATACAAATATCAATTATCTTTATGCTTTTGAGTAAATAATTATGTAAAAGTGCAAGGATAACACTAATATTATATCAAAATAAATCAAAATTAATAGAGATTAAACCAGTGGTCCCTCCTTCTAGCACCAATAGATCTCATCCTATTGATACCTCTATGTGTATCATAGGTTCTCTTAGTGTTTGAATAAAACTTCTCATTTTAGAATTCATAAAATTCATGGCATGAGTAGCAGGTTTTGTTAATCTAGTTACTTATGGTGAAATAGAGGTAGAGCAATTTAAATGGTTCCAAAAATTTATATTATTTGGTGGTTGGAAACCACCATGATCCTTGTGAATTTTGAAGTATCTATGTTGTTCTCAGTGATTTATGATCAAATTTCTACACTAAAGACTAATCTAAGTGAATATTTACAATGAAATTTAAACTGAAGTGATTTGGTTTGAAAAATGTAAAAGGAAGGGTAGGGAAGAAAGAAAGTATGTGATTTCTAATCTTCACCTTAAACACCATAACAAAGTTTGAATTTCAAGTGAACATGTATTTAACCAATATATAATGTAAATTATCCAAAGCTCAAATTACACCATACATTAGGAAAATATCTTAGAGAAATATGAAAGAATACAGGTATGAACTAACTTTTCCTTAAAGGTTTAGTACTACATTAAAATAGCATTTGCACATCCTAATACAGAGCAATAAAATGTGATAAATATTTTAAACATTCAACTAATCTATCTTAATCACAAATTATAAACCTTGTATTGAAGTTACACATTCAAAATTCATAGAAACTATTCATATTGAAGACTCAAAATAAGCAATTGAGAGAGAAACCATATGACAATTGATAAAAAAAAATATGGACAAACTTTTTAGTGTTCCTTACATCTATTAATTGTTCAAAGTATACAAGTTTTGGCTCAAAAATCTCTCTTTAAAAAATGATAGTCCTACCTTTTATAGAAGGGCAAGGTAGTAGATCGATTAGTTACAAGATACAAATGTATAAAAGATAAGGACAACTATCCTTTGACAAGCTTTTATAATACATATTCTTTCTAAAGTGGACTGACCTAGAGGTAAGTATGCTAACAAACTAACATATTCCTTTAAAAAAGAATATTCCACATTCAAATATTACATTGCTTTTAGAAAATGGAATATTAATTAGTGAATGGGCCCATGGCTAAAGGCCTCCCTTTTTGATCTTAGAGAAGCTCCATAGCTCTTTGATGTTGCTCTTTGGCAAGATCTAAATTTATAGCTATCTTTAGGAGATATACATCTTCTTGATCAACTAAGTTATCAAATTCTCTATCATCCCTTACCATGGCCTCCTTAATGCTCAAGGCTTCTATAATATTTTGTTTAGTAGTGAAGATCATGCCCATGATTATGTTGTTGTCATTACCATATTGGCCTTAGATTTTGCTTCTCACTTCTTGTATCACCAAAGTGATTTTGTGCTTATATTATTCACCATCAATGATTCCCATGGATATATACTTTATAGGATTATCCAACATGGTTCCAAGGAGTTACTAAATTTTGGTAATTAGATATTAATCAATCCTTAGGAGTCTATCCAAACATTTTGACTAAACACTTAAACTCTAGATATTATCAACCACTATCCCCAATATTGAATTTAAGTTGATTAGTCTAATGGTTTTGAATTTAGGAATCCTACCCCTAATCATTATGTTGATCAAGTATCTTATTTTATCCTTAAAATCCTACCATTGGGCCATAAATCCTATGGCTATCTCACTCTACTAGCTCAATGCATCTGCCTCATCTTCATTAACTTCATGGAGTTAAACATGTCAAAGAAGGCTACTTCAAACATATTTATTATGGCCTTAAGAAATGATATGATAGACATTATCTCTAGGTTCTCCTTTTCCTTCTCCAAGTTATGTATCTTCTATATTATACCCCTGATGCTTTCTTTGATTTGAGATAAATGAGCCTCAACTAGTCCTTCTATGTCTTCCTCATGAATATGATGTTCCCTAGGATACTATCCTCCAATTAAAGTTAAGCCTACAAATGGTTCACCCTTTTGAAAGGTGAATTCATCACCTCTAACAATATTCTTCTTAGTTGTGACTCTCTCCAACCCTGCTATTTATGGATTGAATTACACACTTTTTGATGACTCTATGACCTTAGGAGGTTCTTGGACCTCCATCTTTGTGTTATTTAAAGCAACTAAAGTATATATTTGTGTTCCACTTGATCTTGCTATGGTAACTATTTTTATTTCTTCTTCCTCCTTCATGAAATCCAATATCCATGGCCTAATTTTTTCATGAACATCAATGTTAATTATTTGGGTCAAGGCCCAAGAGTCAGACAAAGTGGGAATATTTTGCATTTCTGCATAAATAAACCATTCAAGGATAATGGGTCCCTAAATGGGGCATTCCTCATTGAATAAGTTAACCTCTCTCATGGGGTGGGTGAAGTTTAGCTTAGGCTTCTTCCTCCCAACTGGGATCAATGCTAATTATGCTTTTCTTTTATATGGGGGTGTTATGGGAATTGGGTCTAAAGTAACTTCCTTCCCATGGTCTTGCTATGCTTCCTCAGCTTGGGATTGGGGTTTTCCATATTTTCTTCCTCATGATTTGACTCATAAGCTTCAATATGCATCTTAGGTACATCCTCTATTATTTCATTTGGTTCCAATGTAATCTTATCTAGGTATTACTAGAGACTTTGTTCTATTAGGAGGGCCTGAAGATGATCCTTCCCTAGGTCTTTCTTCTAAATTTTATTTTCCAAGTCTCTATGTTATTTGTGCCTGGGGTTATTATAGTGGTTAATCTAGAGGGGCCCTTAAAGAGGGTATATGCAATAAGTGATACTATATGGGCCAATTTTAAATATCTCACCTAATGGCTTGTCATCTTTTCTAGATAACATGGGATATAACTTAATGTTGTGCCTCTTTAACCTAGCTAATACATCTAGGAAATTAGAGGCTTTGATATAGAATGGGTCATTGACCCTAGGTTGGTACTCAGATATCTTATTTGTGTTCTTAGACTTCAGATGTTGGGTGACCATCCCATTAGGTTCCCATTACCTAAAATCATCTTTCTATAGGGTAAATGAGTCCTTATGTTTGGTAATAACATTTGCATATTCTGAGTTTTATAAAATAGTCCTACTAATTATCAATGGAAAGGGATAGGGAAGTCCTTTCCTCTTTTCCTTGAAAAAATCATTTATATTATGAAGAAGATGGTAATCCACTTCTTACTTTGCATGCTTGGTTAACACATAGATGGGTAACCCAAAGGTATATGTCAAAGTCCCTTCAATCATTATGATGGTGCAATTAGGGTAAAACCATATGTCTCATATCAATTACACATATTTATTAATCAATGGGAAAACCCTACTCATGGGAATTCTAGTGATATATTCCACTAGGGATGGATAAACATAATAACAGATGAATTGCATGTTGTGTCTTTATTTGAAAATGCTAAGTTTGAAATAATGATGGGAGATAGTAGGTCTCCCATTAGGTGACCAATTCTTGATATTTAGGATCTGGGTGGAAGTTAAAATGGCATTCAATAGATAGGATATCATGTAGAATTATTTGATTTTTTTTCTTGATTGCTATGAATTAGTATTTCATGTAGATGTTAATCATCTCACCCAGTGGGGGAGTGAGTCCTTTCTCTACCATGAAGTAAATATATGATACTTAGATTTTGTCAATGTGTGTGGTAGAGGGTGCTCCACATAACATATTTCATAATTTCATAATTATTCTAATCCCCTCTATAAATTGGATAATTGGTATTTTCCCAATGTTGTCCTAAACAACTTGGTTCCCAATGAGTAGCCATGTGGCTAGGATTGTGTTAAAGTTATGCTCTCCAATCCACTTTTTGATGGTGGGTAGGTATATTTATGTCTTACATAGTTTATAGTATCTCTCAAAATATAGGGGATAAATGCATGTTACTCTTTTAAATATAATCTCATGCACAATCTAATCATTCTCAATTTTACAATCCTTGAAAAGAGGAGAAATGACATCAATGCAATGAAGTACCCTAGGCTTTCTAAAAATATAGTGTAGGCTATCCATCTAAATGGAAATTAGGTCATTTTATCTTCTCAAAATGGTTTCATTCGTTTATTCTTTCCTAGTTTCTTTCATCTCCTCAATGGTCGAAAAGAGTTAGAACCAATTCATGATCCCATTATTCAAACATGTAGTATCCAATTCTATATCTTTGAAAACCCTCCCTTAATTATCTAAGGTCAAGTACATCTTAGTCTCATCCCTTTGTTTTTGTTTGTGAGCTACCATGGTTGTGGAAGTTGCAACTACTTACCAAATGAATTGCAAGTAATCTTTAAATTAACTTATTCTTGCTTATATCACAATTGGACTCTTCTCAATTTGATTATGATCAATTCAAGTTCAAATTAGTGATTTTTTTGATGCTAGGGATTTTATAAGGCTTTAATGGTGATGGTAATCTAGACTTAGGCTCCTATGTGTCTCACATTTGATTGAGACCTGGGCCATTATACCTTTTCCTTTTCAAGTAGAGAAAATATTCAATTTTGTCATTTTGTGCTTATGTGGCATCAATGTGGCATCCATTTGATAACTTTCATGAAATTTTTCATAAATTATTAGAGGGACTAGCCATTGCCTTTTGAAAATACAACTTTTCTTTTGCACCATTGGATCTTATTCATGGATCAATGTAGGTTGTTGATCATGATCACAGGGCTTGAGAACCATTGGTTGATTTATGTTAAGACTTGTAGTTGTGCCACTTAGCACCCTCATGGGACTTATAGGATTTTAATTCAATGTAGTTAATGTGTGCTTGCCACATGTCAATTCTATTGGCACCCTGGGTTTCATTAAAAAATCTTTGGTAGCTTTTCTCCATTTGATCATCCTCTTGTGAGAAAACATAGACCATTGATCATGATCCAAATAGATGCATGTAATTGGTATGATGGATAAAATTCATTATATTTGTTAGGTCTTTCATTTCATCCAATCCATCTCCATGATGAAGCATGGGTCATTGATCCTTTAAAAGGGTGAGAACTTTAATTAGCATCATGATAAAGGAAGGGACTTAGGATTAAATACTTTAGACTAAGGTTTATTTTGTGTTTAATAAACATGTTATAAACTTTAGGATAAATTATTGTATCCTAAGTTTTTATAATACATATGAAGGGGACCTAGGCTAAGATTTATATTGTGCTAATAAACACAACATATACTTGAGGCTAGGGTATTTATGCTAAGTTATTAGAACATGTCCAAAGGGGCCAAATGATAAAAGGACCAAATATTAGGTTTTAACCTAGGGTTTAATCATGTTAATAAACACAATGAAACCCTAGGTTAAAAGCATTAAGCTAAGTTTTATGCCATAAGGACCTTTTAAAATAAGATTTAATATAAGTCTCTAGCCCAAGGTTTATTGCATTCAAATACATGTGATTGGAACATTAGGAAATAGACTTAGATTAGAACTATGTTCATAAATAATTATATCGTGAGGCAATTTCATCATTAAAAATTCAAATATCTTAAATGTTTAAGCATCTTCTGAGGGGTCACATTGATCTACAATGCAATCTATAAGCTTTTAGAAACAATTTTGGAGTATATCTTTATGTATAATGAAAATTATTGATTAGCTTAAATTTGATGGTCTCAAGGACATCAATGATGGCCATGTAGATGTCAAATGATGGTGACAATAATGTTAAATTTAAGTTAGTATATCATTAGGTTTCATGGGCTTAAAGTTAATAGTCTTATGGATATTAATGACAACCTTATAGACACCAAATGATGGTCATGGGAATGCCAATTTTAAGCTCATGAAACTTTTTTGGTCCATATACCTTGGATTTGATATGCTTTGTTAGATGCATCTCTATGATGAAACACAAACTATTAATTGTGATCTAAATGGATTCATGATATTGGCCCAATTAAATATGTAGGACTCTTTTTTTATTAATATTTAAATGTAGGAGTGCCACATGGCAACTCTTTGGGGCTTCCTGAGATTTTGACTTTTTAGCATTGTATTTGCTCTGTCTAATCAATCTATGTGAGTAGTCATAGACCATTCAAGCAAGATCTGGACACTTACACTTAGCATAAGTTTTATCATAAGGTTTCATTGTATAAATAAAATGATACGTTAGGGTAAAACTTAGGCTAAATTTATATTTGATAGAGAGAGGCCCTTTAACTTTAATGATTACTTCACACCATCAGATCCTTGATCTTGCTTAAGCATGGATCATGGATCTTAATTTGGGTGCTTACACTTGATTAGTCTAATGGGTCAAATATTTAGGTTCATCAGGATTTTTTCACTCCATTAGATCATCTTTGTGATGAAGCATGGATTATTAATTCTATAAACAAGTTAGGGGATTAAATTAAGACATAGATAAATAGGAACTTAGGCTAAATCTTTAAGACTAAGGTCTTGTTTTTGTTGATAAATATGAATGGGTCCTTATGTTTAATAATTTAGGCTAATTTAATAACAAAAGGGACCATGCTAAAATAAAATGACCCTACTAACATAAACATTGGACTATGTCATAAATATAAAGAATAAAGGGGTAAAATAAAAGGGACCAAATAGGATTTTTAGGTTAATGTTTGGTTGTGTTAAGAAACACAACCCAACCTTAACATGAAAATTTGGATTAAGTATAAAATAAATTTGAAATGTTCCCACCAAATGAATTCTTTCCAAATGTGATCCTACCAATATTTAAATTTAAACTAGTGGTTCAACCTAGGGTTTTCTAAAGGAAGGATTTATCGCATGAATCCAACTACAAACCACCATAAATTTAGGACTAGTAAAAGTTATAATATGATTTATTTGTAGATCCCAAGCATGATCCATTGAAGGGAAATTCATGAAACCTACAACTTAAGACATAAAAGTCAACTGTTAGCAACATTAGGTAAGGTTAAAAAACCATGATCAAATGGGCTAATTTCATCAGGTGTAGGTGATATTCTAATGCTAATAAAGTGTAGGATATCAAGTTTCAATGCTAAGGTTAAATTTAATTACAAGGGTCTCTATTTTTTATAAATGGGGGTATGTTGAACTCAACATGTGAAAGTTAAATGATGGTCATGGTAACATCAATTTTAAGCTCATGAAACCCTTTTAGTCTATCCACCTTGGATTTGATACACTTCATTAGATCCATTTCCATGATGAAGCATGGACCATTGATCAGGATTGAAATAGATGTATGCCATTCAACCAATTTAATATGTGGTACCATTTATTATTAATCTTTGAATGTGGGAGTGCCATGTGGAAACTCTATGGGGCTTCTTGATCTTTTGAATTTTTAGCATTGTGTTCATTCCATCTGATCAATTTGTGTAAGAGACTGTGGACTCTCTGATCTAGATATAAACACTCTTATAGCATAATTTTTATTATAAGGTTTCATTTTATAAATACAATGAGACATTAGGGTAAAATTTAAGCTAAATTTATATTTGATAGAGAGGGGACCTTTAACTTTAATGATGACTTCATGTCATTAGATCTTTGATCCTACTTAAGCATGGATCATCGATCTTGATTTGATTGCTTACACTTGATTCGTCTAATGGGTAGAATATTTAGGTTTATTGGTATTTATTTTCTCTATCAAATTATTTCTCATGATGAATCGTGAACCATTAGATCTATAAAGAATCTAGGGGCTTAAATTAGGACTCAAGTAAATAGGAACTTAGGCTAAAGCTTTAAGACTAAGGTCTAATTTTTTTTTGATAAATACGAATGGGGAATTAGGGCTAAGACTTTAGGATAAGTTTATAACAAAGGGTAACATGATAAAATAAAAGGACCCTACTAATATAAACATTAGACTACATAAAAAATATAAGGAACAAAGGGGGAAAATAAAAGGGACCAAGTAGGATTTTTAGATTAAGGTTTGGTCATGTTAAGAAACATGACCAAGCCTTAACATGAAAATTGGGCTTAAGTCCAAATTAAATTTGAAATGTTCCCACCAAATGTATTCCCTCCAAATTTACTCACACTAATATTTGAATTTGAAATAGCGGTTCAATCTAGGGTTTTCTAAAGGATAGATTTATCACATGAATCCAACTACGAGCCATCATAAATTTAGGACTAGTAAAATTTAGAATATGATTGATATGTAGATCCCAAGCATGATCCATTGAAGTGAGCTCCATGAAACTTGTGACTTAAGACCTCAAAGTCAAATATTAGCAACATTATGTAAGATTAAAATAAAACCATGAAAAAATGGGTTAATTTCATCAGGTGTAGGTGATATTCAAATTCCAATAAAGTATAGGATATCAAGTTTTAGTGTTAAGGTTAAAAATAATCATCAGGGTCACTATTTTTTAGAAATTGGGGCATATTGCCCTCAATAGGTCTAATTTGAATAATTAAATAAATGACATGATAACACTATCACATAAGATAGTGGGAAGCCAAGCATCAAATAAGTTTTAGACATGGATGTACATATTAATTTGGTTCATGACTAAAAATAAATAAATATATCAATTAGGGATATTTGATTAGTGATGAAATTCACAAACAATTAATAGAGGTTAAATTCAGGTCAAGGTTGTATATGAGTTTGTATCTCATTTACATTGTAGTGACATAAATATATTTTGATGGATTTCATATAGTAGGTGATTTCGATAAGTCAATGGTATATGACTTCTATCCCCAAATGGAATTGAAATAAAACACTTGCCATTTAAAAAGGTTGAATAGTTATTCTATTCATATCATCATTTAGTTGTTTAAAGATGAGATTTTAAAAATGAGGATATCAGTAGAAACCACCAAATAAATAGCCAGATGGGTAACATGGTTCATATAGTTCCCAAATTTTAATTATTTGAGAAATAGTGGTTGCAAGGTTGCTCCTTATATGCTTCTATGATATGTTAGTGATAAGTGGGCATTTATGGAAATGGTGAGACAAATTTTTGACACACATAAGCTCCTAATAGGATGATATAAGATAGGAGTCAAAATTTGAATTTTAATTAACAGGTATACTTATCCATAAATGATAAATCCAAGATAATTGAACAATATATGTCTCATAATAATATTAAGACTTTTGAGAGCAAGTTTGAATTTGAAATTAGGGTCTTGATTGAGCATAATATTGGATCTTCATATCAACATCTCTTGCATTTTGAGGACTATTAGATGGATTACGATGATGAGAAAGTAGTAAATATTAGAGACTATTCATGGTTTATAGTGAAACAAATATTCAAATTTGGCATAATGAAAGTACCAAAGCAATTGGTGGATGATGAGATCACATTATATCATATATTTGAAAATAAAAACATCATAACAAATCCATCACCTGTAATCCATTAGGATAAGAGGGAATCTACTTTTATCAAAAGTATAACAAGATCAATACTTTATAGAATTCTTAAGTGGTTGAAGATCAAATAAGTAGATGTTGGAAACGTTGATTTCCCTACACTTATTGGGGAGGATTAATTTGGTAGTTTCTAAAAACAACATGATGGATCAAAAAAAGTATATTAATAAAGTCTAAGTGGAGAACCCTTGATGATAGAAGAGGTACATGAACCAAAATCTATTCAACAAGATGTTACAAAAATAGAATATTCTCAAGCTCAAAATAAAAAGGTTCAGTGAGAATATCTCCTCTTCTCCCAATCCTTCAATTCCTCAAGAGATTCTTGTTGATAGTTTCCCACATTCTCAAGAACTTTTAGAAAATATGACTGAGTAGTTTTTTCTTCAATTGATATGTTTCTCCCTATGTCATATAAATTCCCATTAGAAATGATCACTCATATTTATTAATCTTCTCCCTCAAACCCTAAAATACCTCTCATTTCCTCTCTAATAAATCCAATTGATACAATCAACAAATATGAATAAATATAAATATCTTTCAAGGGTGACACAATGAAGAAAACACCTTCTTACACTCTAGCTATGTTTATTCCACTAGTCTCAACTTATGTCCCACCTCCTTCTTCAAGAACAATAACTTCAAATTAGTTGTCCATGATGGCAAAGAAAATAACAAAAAAAATTGAACCTGAGAAGATATACTTTGGATCTTTGATAATCCTTTTCTTGAAAAGGATAAAGAAAGTGGGAATAGTTTCAAAAATGGTAACAAATTAAAAAAAAATAGAAGTATGCAAAAGTGGAAATTCCTATAGTCAAAAAGGATAAACAAGAAATTATAATTGAAGACTATTAGGTATCTAGGGTTCATTTTGGAAAGTCTACCAAAGAAGGGATGAAGGGAGATGTAAAATTGGAAATTAGTACCATTTTTGAAAATATAGATAAGGAAAAAGTAACAAAGGATGAACTAAAGGAAAAAGGTAGAAAAGTTGAATTCAGTGATCTAAAATTGATCATACCAATTTAACCAATAATTACTTCATCAAGTATTCATGTTGAGACATTATAGAAAATAAGACAGGTAGGTCAAATGGGAAACATAGTGAAAAATTGGATTGAAAATATTAATGATAAAGGAACGTCAACAATTCTTGCTATGGCAACAATGGCCTTTGAAATCTAGTCACAATTTGAATAGTTAGTGACAAAGGAAAAGTGGATATGCAAAAGAAAAATAGAATTAGGAAGAATTCATTCAAAAATTAGTTGAATTCTCAAAATTTCTTTCTATTGACCTTATTGAAAAAGGATTCATCAATAAAAAAAAGGTCATATAATAAATTGAATTCCTCTTAGCTCAAAATTTAGGATCTAATCTCTTCAAGCGATCCTTAAAAAAATTAATAATGCAAGGTCACTTTCAAGTGATGTGATGATGGAGATTGACATTGTGGTCAAAAAGTTGAAGTGCCCTTTTATAAATGACAAAGATAAAAATGGGAATCTAATTTCAATTGAAACTATGATTGGATAATTTAGAGGGAAAATTTAGAATATTTTCAATCCTACATCTGCATTTTTTCATGAGAAACTTCACTAGTTATCCAAATGCCAAGTGAATGTTTATAATCTTAACATAAAGATAAATAGTCTCCAAATCAAGTTTCAAAAAATGAAAGTGTTAAAATGATCAATAGACATTACTTACAGATACATAGATGGACCAGATGAAGATTTGATAAGGGTGTTTCTCCAAATATTTGATGATTTTATGAAAGGGAAAGAATTGTCAATAAAGCAACAAGAATATTGAGCAATTATTTTCTATGTTTTAATTTTCTCTTCTTATGTTTATTTTACACCTAACTTATATTGTCTCACTATATTTCCACTTATAAATGTATGTTGTCATTCTAAAAATTGTCTTTGTAATTTTTCCAACTTGCTTTATCAGGTTGTGCAAATTTATAATGTGCTTTTGCAAGTAGTGTAAAAACTCCAAATGTTTTTTCAACTGGTAATTCCTTGTTGGTGTTTTTACAACCTTATAAAAAGGAAAAATAGGTGGTTTTGCACCATAACCACCCATTTTAGCCTATAAATACAAGTTAGGATTTCATTTTTTAGGTTTGAAACATATATATTTTATGTAAAACTTTGTAAAGGGAGACAAAACATTCTATTCTTTAGAAATTAATAAAAAGAGGTGTTCCTAAACTTTGTTTTAGAAATCTCTTTTGGATTATGTCTTTTTGATTAATTTAATGTATTTGATTCTCATTACTATTTATATAAAATACAAACTATTAAGAATAATAAATAAGATTATAAAATTTCAATCTAGAATTGTGATTTATATTTCAAACAACTATGAAATCTCATTAGGAATAGATGCAATATTTTTGTTGTTTCTATTATAAAATATAGAGGGTTACTCATTTATATTATTAGAGTTAGGTAGTTTTTGGCATATGTTTCATATCCTTAAGGATATTATTATATCTTTTCAACCCCTTGAATGAGAGATAATTCAACCCTATCAAATTAAAATTTTGTCTCAACACTTTTGTGTAGTCTCATTTTATAACTTGGTGAATATGTTGCCTAAAATTCTCCCTTTTCCTTTTCTCTCTCTAAATATGCATTTATAAAAACTCCTTTTCATAATTTTAGGTTAAAATTACTACCACCATGATTTACATTTCTTTGTTTTTAAATATTTCTTATTTCATATTTTAGATTTCAATAAAGATAGCTTCGCCTGCTAATAGGAGAGGGGCTTTGTTCCCCATGCTATTAACATGAAGTCATCAACTTATACCCTTGAAAAATTTTCACACCAAAAGTTTTTGGCACCCATTATGAGCCACACTTTTTCAACTTTCATACTACCCCTATTTTATTGGTCCATATGACTACCATCATATCAAGTACAACTCCATAAGAGTAAGTTAGAATTAAAACAATCTACTTAGTTAGGTATTGTGATAAGCCTTAGATAAATCTTTTGGGATTCTGATGAAATTTTTGTAGCTTAGTTTCAAGTTATCCTATCCATTTTAATCAAGAGTTAGAACATGGCAAAAGAGAAAAAAGAATCCATACACAAAAAGAATTTTTTAGATTTCATTTAACAACTCAGATACAGTGAACTCACACATGACCATTTTAGACCTTTGAAATCTAGACTATCAACCTAGTTTGAATTGGGATGAAGCTTCAAAGGAAGACCTAGTTTAAATATATTGATTGTTTACTTTTGACAATAGAACAAATAATGCTCAATTTAATAATATTATAATAGAAATAGATATCAAAGAAACATGTTATACCATTTCCCAAATAATTTTTTAAGTTGATTTAAGAAGACAATCACAGAGACAAACAAGAAGAGCAGTTTATATAGCTAATCAAATATTTTATGCAACCAAGGTTTCTTATCATGACCATCTAGGTGCCTCATGTTGGAATAATGCATATTTAAGCTTACCTATGGTTAATAGGGTAAGTTATTTATTACCAAGGTTTAATTTTATTTACCTCAGTTAATTTACTTTATTGTTGAGAATCTCTCAATAATATATTTGTTCGTAGTATGAGAAAAAAAATAGTTTGTTTTCTCTATTTTCTAATCACTACAAATAGTTTGTTGTCATGAAACAAACTATTTGTATTATATATACTTTACAATATATGAGAAATGAATGAGAGATTAATGAGAGGATACAGAGATTTTTTTGGATTATCACCTATTTTTTAGGTGTGACAAATTTATTTTATTCTCTGGGATTATTTGTAGGTTATTTGTTGTGGGTTTTTTCTCCTGGATTGATCCTGTGGATCCTGTGTATCTCCTGCTCATTCTTTCATGGTATTAGAGCTTGGAGTTCCAGTTAAAGATCCTCTTCCTAAAAAATTTCATCTGTTAATACATTCAAAAACATTATTTTATTGATGTGTTACATATATTTTTTATTCTCTCAAATTTTGGTTCTTGTTTACAAGTTTTTTTTGGAAAATTATGTACTTTATGCTCATTAAATGACCATACAGATTTCCAAAATCATATTTTTTTTCATAGGAGCATATAAATTCAAGTCAATAATATATTTAAATTTGAATTTTTGCATTTAATGCTGGCTGTACAACTCTTTCCTTCAAAATCCTGCTGACTGGTACTTGTTGGGAGACTGTAGTACCTGTTCATTTTTTTGATGTAACAGATCGTACCGTTGACTTTTTTGAAATTTAAAACCTATTCGTGAAATCTAACTATTATATCTTTCATTCCATATAAATTTGGATGAATTTTGATCAGGCCATACAGTGTTTTGGAAGCTTACAACAGGAATTTAAAATCTGTTTCTTTGTCTCCTACATAGCCGTACATTTTGCTCATTTTTGAACACCTTATGATGTATAAAATCAAAATATGAAAATTTCATGTGATAGAAGACTTCCAAGGATTTCATTTCATGATGAGAAGGATGGATTTGGACTAGGATGTATAGTCCTTTGGGCAGATCTAGTGGAGCCATTCTGCATTTGTTGAGAGGTGTTTTTCCTTGGCCAATGTTGACAAAATTTATCAGATATTTCCCTGACCATCATGCCTTGCTGGAAAAAGTGTTTATTTCTGATAAAGTCAAAGATTATTTATATTTTATCTCACACGTGTGAGTCATTTTTGGCTTTTTTAATTAATTTTTTAGTGGTTTAAATGCAAGTCTCTAGCTTTGAAAGTTCAAATTTGACTTTGCTAAAGTTGCTAGAGATATTTTGTTAAAAATTTGTAGGGAGGAAGTCTTGGGGTCAAATCCCCCTAAATTTTTTTTTCATAAAGCCATTTTTAAATTTTTTTTAAAAGTTAAGGCTAAAATCTTTTTTCATTGGGAGATATTAAATTGTAACAGGAGGGGTGTTTTTTGAGGAAAAACGAATGTCTAGGTTGTTCTTGTCAACATCATCGTCTTCCTCGGGAATGGAATCCCAATTATTTAAACCCCTAAATTCTAAAAATTATCATGTTTGGAAGCCAAAAATGCAACAACTCCTTCAATCAAAGGGTTTATGGAGAATTTTTTCTGAAACAACATCTGCAGTATTCACCACTCAAAAAGACAAATATACATATGGTTGTAAGCAGGATGAGGATCTTGGATTGATTTGTCTCAACGTCGTAGATAGTCTTCAATTTCACATTGCAAATGATACTATGCCAAAAGAGGTATGGGAAAAATTTAAAAACCTATTTGGTAAAGTTAATGAGTTTAAAATTTTGCAATTAGATGCAGAATTGAGTACTCTCTCTCTCTCTCTCCATCAGATTTCCCTTCAATAGATGAATTCTTGGCAAAATTCAAATTTATAAGGTCACAATTGAAAGCTGGTGACAAGGATAAAAGTGATCAGGAGTGCATTTTCATGATTTTGTCAAAGTTGAAAGGACCATATAGTGTTTTTTCCTCTACTTTTTATACTATGATGGATACATTAAGTGATGAATTCAAATGGCCTTCCTTTGAAGTTTTTTGTGAAAGATTGACTAGGGAGCAAACAAAATTAATGGCCTTAAATTCTCTACCTAGTCCTAGTCATGCTTTAGTTGCTAATTCTTCTAAAGTAAAACCTTCACCTAAGTCTAAACAAAAGCAAGCACCTTCAAATAACTCTCTAGAGTCTACCACCCAAACACCTCATCATTCTAAATCTACTAAGACCAAAAAGTCCTTTAAGCAAAAGAAGAAAACATTTGGTCCATGTAATTTTTGTGGTGGTCCTAATCATGATGAAAGTAGATGTTTTAATAAGATGGAATCATTAGAGATAATGGTCAGACAACACAAAATTTCCATTCCATCTCCATCTCCTACTTCTCCTACAGGAAAAGGGAAAGCACTTTCAGCAAGGGCTATATCTTCATGTCATGATTAGTGGATTTTTGACTCAGGTGCTTCTCACCATCTCACACATTCTAAGGATCTATTATCTTCTCTTATATATTGTAGTACATCACATATTATTATGGGTAACTCCTCACAGATTGAAGTTTTAGGATCTGGTACTGTTGATAAACAAGATGGATGTTTTAACAATGTATTACTTGTACCCCAAATCTCTTCTAATCTTATCTCTATATATCAAATATGTAATTATATTATTGGTAAAACTATGGATTTTACTTCACATGATGTTTTAATAAGAGAATGTAATGATCCTAGTGAGATAGTTGCTATAGGTACAATAGACCATACTGCAAGACTCTATACTTTTGATAATTTTGAGTCTTTTATGTCTTCTAGTTCTTCACTTATAGCACATGGTAATAATCTCAAAAAATTGTGGCATGAGAGATTATGACATTTGAGTTATGGATATATGCAACAAATGAGTACAAAACATCTTGTAAGAGGCCTTCCTAAGGTCTCATGTATTGATGGGGTGTGTCCTGGTTGTCTAGTTGGTAAACAACACTAGGATCCATTTCCAGTTGGTAAGGCCACACATGAAAATGCACCCTTAGTGTTGGTTCATAGTGATTTGATGACTTTTCCAACTCATTCTCTTTTAGGGGCTAAATATGCACTCACATTCATTGATGATTTCACTCGTAAAACTTGGGTATATTTTCTCAAGTTGAAAAGTGAAGTTTTTGAGAATTTTAAGGCCTTCAAAGCCTTTGTTGAAAAATAATCATCTCTTCCTCTTAAGAAGATATGCACTAAAAATAGGGGGAATATGATAGTAATGCTTTCTATGATTTTTGTATTGAGCATGGGATACAACACCAATTCACTATACCACACACTCCTCAACAAAATGGTGTAGTAGAGAGGAAGAATCAAACATTGAAAGAGATGGCTAATTGTATGATTCACTCTAAACATTTGGGTCCACAATATTGGGCTGAAGCTGTAAATTGTGCAAAATACATTAAAAACCATATGCCTCACAAAGTTGTGCAAAATATGACACCAGAAGAAGCATGGTCTAGGATCAAGCTTGATATTTCAGATTTTTGCATCTTTGGGAATCAAGCATGGGCATTCATTCCTGATGACAAACGCAAAGCATTGGAGAAGAAAAAATAACCACTCATTTTTGTTGGCTATTGTGAAGATGTAAAATCCTACTATCTTTTTGATCCTATCACACATGATGTGTTGTTTCGATGGGATGTTCAGGTTGATGAGCTACCCACTCCACAGGAGTGTACATCTAGTTCTTCTTCTCACCCTCCTTCTATCGAGGATAGTGAGGATTTGATTTCTATTGTTGATGATGATGATGTTGCACTTTTTTAGCCACCACAACCATCTTCTTCACCACCTTTTCCCAAGTGGTCAAAGAGCACTCTATAGGTAGCTAGTTCTTTTGTTGGTGATCCATCTGATTCTCATCGCACTCATTCACAGACATCTAGTGTTGCTCTTTTGGGACAAGCTTGTACAAATGATCTAGTGTTGTTTTCTAAGGCTATTGGTATACTTGAGTGGGATGTTGCTATGTATGATGAGTATTCTTCATTGATGAAGAATGATACTTGGGATCTTGTCCCTCTTCTTAAGGGAAGAAAACTTGTAAAATGTAAATGGGTCTATAAGACTAAATATGTTGTAGATGGATCAGTAGATAAGTACAAAGCTAGATTATTAAGCTAAGGTTTTTTCACAAGTTAAAGGGGTTGATTACTCTGAGACCATTGCCCCTGTAGCTAAGATGGATTCTATTTATCTTATACTCTCTCTTACTGCTTCACATTCTTGGTCAGGTTTTTAGATGGATGTGAAGAGTGCTTTCTTACATGGTGATCTCCATGAGGAGATCTATATGGAGCAGCCTCCAAGATTTGTGTAGGACTCATCATTGGTTTGAAGACTCTATCATTCTCTTTATGGCCTCAAATAAGCTCCTAGAGCTTGGTACGAGAAGATGGATTGTTTTCTTTTGAGTTTTGGTTTTATTCGTTGTGAGTTAGATCATAATGTATACATCCTAAAGCAAGGTGAGGAGCTTGTCATTTTGGTTTTGTATGTTGATGATCTCGTCCTCACTAGTAGTTTAGATTCCTTGATACATGACATCAAGGACAAGTTGGCAGATAGGTTTGATATGACAGATTTGGGACTTCTACATTATTTTCTTAGTCTTAAAGTTTTTTAGTCTTCTGAGGGCATCTCTATTAGATAGCAAAAGTATGCAACAGATCTTCTTCATCGATTTGGCATGGATGATTGTAAGCCTACACCCACTCCATATCAGTTAGGTATTGTGTTGTCTACCACTTGTATGACTCCTCTTATTGATTCCACCTTATATAGGCAACTTGTAGGTAGTCTTTTATACCTGACTCATACCCATCTCGACATCACATTTATTATGAACCTTGTCTCTTGATTCTCACATGATCCTCATGAGAGTCATTGGCAAGCAGCCAAGCATATTTTACATTACATTTGGGGCACCACTCAATTTGGTATACATTACACACCACAGAGTTCTACACAACTTGTTGGATACACTGACTCCGATTGGGCTGGTGATGTTAACACTCACAAGTCCACATGTGGATTTGCTTTCACACTTGGTTCAGGTCCAATTGCTTGGGCATGCAAAAAGTATACTCCTATTGCATTATCCTCTACTAAGGATGAGTATTGAGGTGCTGTCAAAGCTAGTCAGGAGACACTTTGGCTTCGACAGTTGCTTGGAGAGTTTGGCTTCACACAACAGGGTCCTACTACTCTTTGGTGTGACAACCAAAGTGCGATTGCTATTTCACGCAATCCTATTGAGCATCAGTGAACAAAACACATTGAGATTCATGTGCACTTCATTTGACATCTTATTCAAGATGGAGTTCTTTCTTTGTAGTTTGTGTCTACAGCTGAATAGATTGTAGACATCTTCACTAAACCTTTGGCTTCTACTCGTTATCTTCAGTTTTGAGTGATGCTTGCGGTGAAGGAAGTTGTCCTTGGGGGGGATTTCCCATGAAGTTCTTCCTTCCTTTATTTTTCATATATTTTGATTGGTTTGTACATTAGTACCTTATCAGGCCTAGTAGCTAGGACCCATCTTTGTTTGTCATTCTCCCTATGTTTCACTTAAGGGAGGGTGTTGGAATAATGCATATTTAAGCTTACCTAATGTTAATAGGGTAAGTTTTAGATTATGGTAAAAGTAGGTTTTGAAGGGACCCCAAAACCCTATACAATAAAGAAAGATAATCCTTAAAGCCCAATGAAGTTTCAAAAAAACCCCAAAATAGGTACGAACCAAACCAGGTCAAACAGGAACCTGAAAACAACAGAACAAACCATATGTAACCACCGACACTACACAGAACGGACCGTCACCAGACTGGATCAGCATCCTACAACCTCCAAATAAAGAGGTTAAATCAAATTAAATTTTTAATTTTATTTAACCTTTTACATGAATGAAGATTCATATTTAGAGGGGGGACCATAGGCTTAGATTTCTTCCTCTTAACAGCAGTCCATCCATCCTCTACCTTTGCTACCTCTGTCATCCATTCCTCAGAATACGATGGTCCATTAAGCCCAAGGGATGCAGATGACTCATCAAAATCCTTATGAATACCAGCCACTTTTTGGCTCCTAGGTAGTTCCTGCAAAACAGGGGGAGAAACTAAAGCCTCCACAACAACTAGCTTTGAAAGATCATTATTCCCATTCACCACAGGACCAACTAAGGAATCTTTCACCGGTGACTCCTCCTCAATCATCGGCTCAGAATGGATGTTATCTTCATTCTCAAAATTTGCCAAATCTTCCATAGGTTGTATAGCTATGTAATGCTCTGAGGAAGCCTTAGACCACCAAGAAGGTGGTCATCTAGACTTTGAATTCCCAGCCAAACAACGAGCAGCCATATGACCCGTTAGGTGACATTTTCTACATCTAAAAGGTACGCCCTCAAAATCCAACATTTGTGTCCAAGTTCCCCTTGGGGGGTCCAGACAAATTGCCTTTGGTAGGCCCTTTGAAACATCCACTTCAACCATAAAATGTGCACAGGTCGAATGGTGAGCAACCGAAGTATTTTTATCCACAGACAAAAAATCTCCTATAGCATTCTCAATGGTTTCAAAAACTGATTCATGCCATAGATGTATTGGAAGATTTGGGAGCCGAACCCAGATCGGAAACTTATTAAAGGTTTGTGTAAGCGGATTAAAATCCTTGTGCCACCATTTGGCCATGAGAGGAAATTTACCCTGCCATAAGAAATCACTGTTGCTCAAGATTATCCTTCTATCCTCAAGGCATTAGAAGACAACAATAAAGAAACCTTTTACACACAAAAAGATTTCAACATGGTCTTCAATAAGTGGCAGCCAATTCTTGGATATCCAGTCGTGTAGATTAGCCAGAGAGGGCCAAAATCCTCGAAAACAAAAAATAGCAGCTTGGGAGGAAAAAATTTCTACCCTTTCAAAGATTTCGTCTACTATTTCAGGATCTAAATTAACCCTTGTGGGTTTTAGAGCACTTACAGGTGTTGCATAGGATGGTCCAAATGATGTACGAGGCACAACATTATGTAGATTCACTTCAAATGCCACCACATCTGCATATGATCTTCCCCCTGCATCTAACCCTAATCCAGGAGCGTGGGCAAAATGCCCAGCCACAATCTTTCCTCCACCCACCAGAGAAGTCTCTTTAGGGGTATTTAGCTCCGTCCCCTTGCAAGCTGATAACACCCTGTCCGATTTAGCAGCCGTAGCCGCTTCAACCACCTGTCTGTCATTACCCATTTTCAAATTTTTTGAGCACGCGCGCACGGGAGACAGCATTGGCTCTAAATTTTTTAATATGTTAATAGGGTAAGTTATTTATTACCGATGTTTAATTTTATTTACCTCGATTAATTTATTTTATTATTGAGAATATCTCAACAATATATTTGTTCGTAGTATGAGAAAACAAATAGTTTGTTTTCTCTATTTTCTAAACTACAAATAGTTTGTTGTCGTGAAACAAACTATTTGTATTATATATAATTTACAATATATGAGAAATGAATGAGATATTAATGAGAGGATAGAGAGAATTTTGTGGATTATCACCTATTTTTTAGGTGTGACAAATTTATTTTATTCTCTGGGATTATTTGTAGGTTATTTGTTGTGGGTTCTTTCTCCTGGATTGATCCTATGGATCTTGTGTATCTTTTGCTCATTCTTTCACCTCAGGCTCTAGTCCTTTAACGTAATCTTGACTAAATAATGCAAACTCAAAAATATATTTCATCAAATTTGAGAAAATTTTCTTGGGATAATAGGACAAATTCAACACATTTTCATAGAGAAATTAGAATTTTAGAAGAAGAAGAAGAAGATCAAGTCATTTTAGCATAAAGAGTAGAAGCATTAGACGCATGAAGAGTATAAAAAATAAGGCTATCTTATATAATTATTTAACTTTAACCTACACCTAAAATCTAGTAACTTTCTTCCAAATTGGCACAAAAGAGATTCACTAGAGCTAATAAGTCAAAAGGTTAAATTGATCCCTTTTATCAATTACAAGAACATTCTTGTTTCAAATTGAGCCTTTAATGTAATAAAAAGGTAAAAATAACAACTAGTCCTCCCTCAACCTCCAAGAAAAATAAACAACCTAAAGGAGGAACTTTGACAAGTCAAGATCTTATCTTATCAGGAACTGTTATTCCCCTATAAGCAGTTTTTCAAACTATGACATTACCATAGGGAAATGTGATTAGTCTATTGGCTCTAGGATAATTACATGATCATATAAAAGGGTTGATAAAAAAATTTCCAAAATTCCATGGAGATATAAAATAACATCTAGATGAACACCTTGTATCTTTCAATGTTGCATGTGGTATTTTGGGTGTTGAGTATGAATATATTACCATCAGGATATTCATTGAAATGCTACACAATAGGGATACATATTGGTTTTACCACATCAATATAGGATTTTTTACTAATTTTAATACTATGAACACTAAATTTGAAAATAGATTTAATCTAGTTAAAGATTCCCATGCACTACTCACTCAACTTACACAAATGAAAAAAGAAGTTTATGAGCATATGAGGGATTTTGTTCCAAAATTCAATAGATTGATAAATAAAATACCATCTAATACATGACTAAAAAACAAAAAAAATGT
Source organism: Torreya grandis (assembly GCA_037957365.1). NCBI lineage: Eukaryota > Viridiplantae > Streptophyta > Pinopsida > Cupressales > Taxaceae > Torreya > Torreya grandis. The sequence goes on along the minus strand of JARHVA010006701.1, from coordinate 249,288 downwards.
TTTTTTTAATCAATTTTTTTATTGTCTAAAGTAATTTATTAGTTGAGAAGAGCTATGGTAGTATATTTTGAAGCAACCCAAGAATTGGTTATTGATGTCAAAGACAAAATGATAATGTCTAGAAAATTAAAAAAAGGAACTTTCAAAGAATAAAAATAAAAGTTCAAAATGATATCCAATAGAACAACTTTTGTATTATATGGCTAATGATATAATAACCTTGAAAAATCAAATACCTCATATACCATTTACCCTCTATACCAAGATATTCCAAGAAGGAGCTATGTTCCTTTTCAAAGAGATCACCCTATATTGTAAGTTCCTAAAATGAAACATTCACTTGAGGTACCTCCTCAACAAAACATTAATACACCTAAAAATGTCATCCTGGAAATCAAGGAGATATTTGGATATGAAGAATTGGAAGAATAAAATGAATCAAAAAACCTATAAATTCAAGAATGTGAAATTGAATAACCTGGTGGTGACTCCATAACTACATTTTTAGAATATAATTCAAATGAATATGATGATTAAGAGAGTTTTGGGGATATGAACAACCAATCCTTCACATTTTTCACTAGAGATTAGAATCATAAAAATTATTCTACTGATTCACTAGAGGAAACTCTAAAGGTTATCCTCCCATGAGGAACTACCCCACCAGTGCAATCAAAAGGAAGGAAATCACTAATAGTTATTAATCTCATTTTAATGCTTATCGACCTATTGAGACTCCTTATAGCTATTTTATTGATTTTTACATAATTGATCATGTCAAAAAAAAACAAAATTTAGATGTCATAAGTTGAGTATTTGAGAACTTACCTAGAGTAGTTGGATAGGTTAGTTGATTTCATTAAAGGAAAAAATCAAAATTCTAAAAATGCTAATTTTAAAGGAATCCTATCTAACCCTATTACTTCCAATCAAGTCAACTTCATGGCTATAGCTACTTACAAGTCCAATAAAGTTGAACCATTGTACATTTCCCTATTATTAAAGGGATGCAAATTTAGTAATTGTATCATCGACACATGAGCCTCCAATATTGTCATGACTACTAAAGTTGCTAATTATATTGGCCTAACCTATACTAAAAGCTTTAGTAATTGTTATTCCATGGAGGTAAAACAATTTTCACTCCTTGGATAGATTAAATATGCATAAGTGGATTTGACATATTTTGCCTAAAATTGATTCAAAATAAATATTTTGGTCATAGACAATTTGAGAAATTATGGTTTTATTTTGGGTAGAAATTTTTTCAAAGATTTGGGATGCAAAATCCAATTGGATTTATCACATGCTATGATTCTAGTTAAAGGAGTCAAACAATGTCTAGAGCCTAGATTAAAAATAAATTATAAAGTACAAAAATTTGAATATCATAGGGAATATATTTTGTATGAAGAAGTAGGAATTGGTAATTATGTTTTGATGATAGAGAAATTTATAGAGTTATTAGAAATCAAGCAATCAAATCTGATTGATGTTTAGATGAGGGATTTTGATGGTAGTTGTTCATCAATAGGTTTAAGGGTAGGAATGATCTTAATATCTCCATCTAAGTAATTTTTTTCCTTTTTCTTATAAGTTTTAATTTGACTATACTAACAACACAACCAAATAGGAAGCACTTTTGTAGGGGTTTTAGGTAGTAGAAGAAATGGGAATCGAGAATTTAAAAGTCTTGGGTGACGTTGAAATTGTTATAAAATAAGTCAAAGATTACCAAGTGAAAAATGATTGTCTAAGACATCACAAGAATAAATTCTGGGATAACATATAAATATTTAATTCTTTCTCTATCAATAAAATTCCTCATGAACATAACTATAACACTGATGCTTTGGTAATATCAACTTATTTGATGTTCCCCATATAAATATTGATACAAAAAATATACAATTAAACTAATATACAGACTGAGTGTCATAGATAACAAAAAAAATTGGCAAGTTTTTAATTATAATAAACATATTATTTCATTCCTTGAGAAAGCATACATATTCAAAATAATTTAATTTGAAGGTAATGATTATTCATATAGAGAATCTTCAGTTCATATATTAAAAGAGGGAATTGCTAATGAACATGATCAAGAAGGTGTTATCAAGTTGAAAGGAAATAAAATTCCAAAATTCATGATTTCTTTAAAATAATTGTTTGAAAAACATGATATATTTTTAAATAGTAAATGAAAAAAGGAAATCTTGATTTTTGTTGACTATGAAAAATAAAAAATTTATTTAGAAGAACATCCTTGGTTCGTCAATATTGGATAATGTTGCTCACCTAAAGAAAAATGAAAATTATTTAGCCTTATATATAATTATATTGATATATTCACATATTAATATGTATAATTTAAGAATTTTAGTCCCACATAAATGTAATATATAGCTCCTATAAATCCTAATGCAAAACTTTTAGAAAAAACTAAGGCAATATAATCCTAAAATCATAAGAATGATTCTTTACAAAGTGAAAAAGATGATTGATGATCACATTATATTTCATATCCACCATTCAAATTAGGTAGCTAAAATATTACCATTTCATAATAATAATGGTGATATCATAATCTATGTCAAATTTCAAGAACCTCAATCAAGCCTCCCTCAAAGACAATTACCCACTACTGGTCATGGATCAAGTTTTCTAGGTGGTGATAGGTGTTGAGTTAATTTTGATTCTTGATAATATTTTAGAGTAAAACCAAATTGAGTTTAATAGGGAATATCAACAAAAAATTAAATTTAAAACACCTTGGGGAACTTTTTCATACATGAGAATGTCATTTGGATTGATCAATGTAGGAGATAATTTTTAGAGGGAAATGAACCTATCATTCAAATAATTAAAGATTGAGATCATTGTAGTGTATATTGATGACCTAAAGGTATTATTTGAAAATCAATAATATCACTATACACATTTAAAAAGAGTTTTTGAAAAGTGTTGTTTATATGGAATTTCTTTTAACCCTAAGAAATACATCTTTAGAGTGAACAAAGGTAAACTCTTAGGTCATATCATTTTGAAATAAAGAATAAGGATTGATCTATAAAGGGTTCAATAAATTCAAAAACTTTCCCTACCTACAAATAAACTAGGAGTGCACTCCTTATTTATGAAAGTAAACTTGTGGAGGAGGTTTATTCTTGATTTTTCTAAGCTCACCAGACATATTACAAACATGATGAAAGGAAAACCTTATTTTAAATGGAAAAATGAAGGTAAATAAGTATTTTAAAATATAAAGAGTACTATTAATCATTACCAACATTTGTTTGTTTTGATTTTAAGAAAAAATTCATTATTTATTACTATGCTTTAGACCATACAATCTCAATAATATTTATTTAGAAAATTAATGAAGGTATCAAGTCCCCAATTGCCTTAATGAACTATAATCTCAAGGATTATGAGTTGAAATATTCTCCTAAATAAAATAATGCCTAGGAATTATTGAAAGTAGTCAAACAATTTAGGTATTACATATTTCATTCAAATTCTATGGTTATGTTACTAAGTACAATAGTCAAATCCATTTTGACCAAATAGGAACCTATCTCTAAACAAGGGAATTGGATAACCAAATATCAAGAGTATGAGCTAAAAATAAAACCTACAAATCTAGTTCAAGGAAAATAAATATGTCAAATCATGGTAGAATAGGTAAATCTTCAATTAGGATCTTTGATAGTTTCATATAAACAAGACAGTCAAGAGCTTCCTCTGGTATTATTTGATGACTCTACTAATGAATGGTTTTATGGCATTGCTTTCTACCTAAAAGATGGAAAATGTCCTTCATACTTTAATGTTAAACAATGAAAAATGTTATAATTATAGGCTAATAAATATGACATATAAGATGGAACTCTTTTTAAGAAAAGCATTTATGTGTTTTTATTACAGTGTGTTGATAAGGAACAACATAAAACATTATTGCAATATTTTCATGATCAATCCTATGGAGGGAACTTTTATACTAGGGTAACAACATATAAAGTTATTTGAGCCCATTATTATTAGCCAACTCTTTTCAATGATTCATACGAATGGGTGATAATGTGTGAGTCATGTTAGTAATTTGTAAGCAAACATAGATTAGGAACACTCCTCTTCAATTGGTGATAGTTGAAGAACATTTTTAGCAATGGACACTAGATTTCCTTGGAAAATTAAACTATCATTTTAACATAGGTCACACTCACACTCTCACATCAACAAACTACTTCACTAAGTGGGTAGATGTGATCCTATTAAATAAACAACTTTAGAAATAATTTGTAACTTCATCAAATAAAATATATTGGTATGATATAGAATACCATAGAATATTGTTATAGATAATGCCTCTAACTTTTATTATTTAGAGATTATTGCATTTTGTTAGAGGTATGAGATTTTTTTTCTCATTCATCAAACTATCACTCACAAGGTAATGGTCAGGTTGAGTCAAGTATCAACAATTTGATCATAATCATGCACAAACTAATAGATGAGAATTTGAAAAAATTTCATATATATATATATATATATATATATATATATAATGCTATTTGGGCAAATAGTATAACACCTAAAAAACTATTGGGATGTCTCCATTTTAGTTGCTATACAGAATAGATGATGTGATTCCCATAACTCTCAAATTACCCACCTTGCAGTTGTCTAAAGCTATTGAGAATACAAATTTTGAAAGCCCACTAGATAAAATAATTTATACATACATAAATTGGAATAAAAAATGACACATGTGGTTGATAAAATCATGGAACATCAGGGTCATGTCAAATTTATATTTAACAAGAATGTAAATAAAAGAGAATTTAAAGTAGGAGTTCTGGTCCTACTCTAGGATAGTCATAGATAATGAAAATGAAGTCGTGAGAAGTTTGATTCACTTTGGATGGGACCATTTAAGATCAAGAACTTCTATGGTAATAATAATTTCTACCTAGCATATCACAATGGAACTCATATACCATTTCCCTTTATCGATCAATATATCAAACACTATTTAAATTAAGAACTAGGTGGCCCTCTTTTTTATATATGTAGCTATAATTTTGGTTGTGTTTCTTTCTTGGTATTTATTTTTGGCTTGTGCCATTGTGTTATTTCCTTTCCCTTTTTCCCCCTCTTTGTTGCTTCATCTTTTTGAAGGTTTATATCTTAAATAATCCTTGAAATTTTTATTAATCAAGCTAGTTAATAACTCCATATCTAGATGAGTTTTTGCTACATGAATGTTCATGTTTTCCTCGAAGATTCTCTCATTTCAAAATCATGGTTTAATTTTTAATTGAATAATTATACTAATGCTAGTTTTTCATAAATGATAATGTTATAGTCACTTATGCCTGATCCTTGGTTAAGTTTGTATTCAAAAGTTCATCACAAAAATATAAAAGACACTTCTTTCTTTGTATTCTAATTTGTTAAAACACATAATTAAAATTCCCTTCCATACACTATCCTTTTGGATATGTGATATCACCTATCAAGTTGAGTATTTGACCCTCATATACACTATCTTTTGACATGTGACAATAGTTTGATGGCTTGAATACCCATCCTTTTATTGAAGAATAGAGATTTTTCAAATTGATCAAAGTTGTTGATCAAGACTCTATTTTTGAATGGATAAAATGTTAGACTACAAAATTAGAGAATAAAATTTCTTTTCATTCCTTGCATTTCACAATCCCAGTCAGAGTTAGTTGTTGTCATAGTTTTTAGAAAAATAAACATTTAACAAAAATTCAAAAATTTTAAAAATAATTTTGATTTGATCTCAAAATCATCAAATTTTGAGAAGTTTAATTTTTTTAATTAATTAATTACGTTTAAAGTATTAGTTAAAAATTCATGGGCAAATTGCTTTTTATCCCAAGCTATTTTAAAATGATTTTGAACTCCCTATGTAAAAAGCCATTGACCTTCCCCACAACTTGTAAGATCCATTTAGATTTTTATAAGTTATACAAATGCATGTCACTTTTCCCAAATTCATGAGATTTGTAAATTCTTTTTTCCATTCAATGCAATTTGCATTTTTTATTTTTTATTTTTTACAATTTGTAAATTTATTTTTCTATTTTGTGTAATTTGTAAAATCAAATTTCTATATTGTGCAAATTACAAATTTGTTTTGCATTTTTGTGTAATTTGAAAATTTGTTTTGCATTTATCCTTCTTGTTTAATTCCAAATTCTATTTCCTCCAATCATTCAAATTTAATTTCCACTTGTCTGAGTCATGTAAATGCAAACCTTCACATTTTAATTGCCTTTTTCAACTGTGTAAATTACCATTGCAAATTCAACACTCCTTATTTAACTTGCATGAAATTTAATTTATTTATTCCTCTTATCATGAAATTTTAGTTATTTTCTCGAGTCATATTGAATTATAAACTTATTCCCTCCAAAAAAAATTCTTTAACTTGCATGCCAAAAATCTGAGAATATTTTTCAAAATAAAGTGTAGTTATACAAAAAGTCAAATTTTTATTTTTGTCTACCATGAAAAATTTCAATCAAGCAAGGGATGTAAGACCTATGCTAGAATAAGGAGAAAATTAATGAGTTTTGCTTTTATTCAGTAGACTAAGACATAAAATCACCATACCACTTCAATAGAGATCTGGAGAAAAAATACAAAAAAGAATAGATTTTGAATATTTTACATTTTCCATGTAGTTATGGGGTGATGCCACAAGAGAGTCAATTTTTTTTAAAGGTAAAAGTGTTTAGAAAATAATTTATTTGTTCTTATTATCTCAAACTACTATATGTCTAATCATATGACCAATCACAAAGAAACAAAATTCACAATGAAATAACTTATGACTATTTATTAAGTAGAAGCTAAATTGTATGGCATCATACAATTATTTTAGAAGTCTATAAATAAAAAATGATAATCTAATATCTATTTTTATTTATCGTCACTTGTAAAAGCTAAATGATATGAACTAAGAAGAAAATGAGAACTTATTCAAATTGACAAAAAGTGAATCTATTTTATTTTTAATTACCAAAGGAATCTATACAGTTGTAATATGACACTAAGGGATAATTAAAAACATAGACAAATGAATTTTGATTCTTTTTGTTTGTCTAGTGAAAGGTATGGTGCCAAGTATGCTGTACAAAATTGAAATAAGTAAAAAATGATCATTTTTTATTTTGTCCATACTTTTTGGGTAGGTTGTACATTCCCATACAAACTTGAAATTTAAAATTTAAAAATTATAAAATCAAAAAATCAATTTTTTGGTTATGCCTAAAGAGTGAAAAAATCATGTAAATTCATGGAATCTTGAAGGGTTAAATTTTTTAGAAAAAGTAATTGGTGATCAATTTTTTTGGTATTTTGGCCTGAAGTGAAAAGAAGATGAGTGGGATTTTTAAAAAAATAAAAAGATAGGAATTTGTAAAATTTATTTTTGGCTTGTTTTCACTTGTTGGGAGGATCTATCTTATACCAATGGAATGATTGTTCAAACAGGAAGTCAAAACCAAGAATGGTAATTCAATGAGAAAGTTGAAATTCATTAGGTATCATTTAAAAATTCTAGAGTAATTTGCATGGATAAAATTTAAGTAGGATTTCCATTGCATTTAAATAAATTATTTTGGCTTTAAGTTATTTAATTTAATTTTTTTTCAAATAAGGAGTTTTTCTACAAATATCTCCCAATTGTCAATTTTCTTGTAAAAGTTGATGTCTTCATCCTCTACTATGGAAAAGGTGATTCTGAGTAAATACAAATAAACCATGAAATATTAATTTTAGGGTGTGAAAACTCTTTTTCCATTAGATTCTAATGTTGAAAATATCATAGATACCAATCTAGGTCACATTAACTTAGATGAGTTTTGGTAAAGGATGGATGGAGTGCATAAAACCAACTTTGGTCAAAGCATTTTCGATAGTGGATTGGTGAAAGTAGTAATTTTTTCACTTTAATTATAGTCTCCTAAGATATTCTTGGTCATGGAAAATAACTATAACTTGGAGACAAGGGAAGTGAGAGATTCATAGGGGGAATTAGTAGCAAGTTTTATTCCTAAGCACGTAAACAATGTTGTTCACCTTCTGTATCATGAATCTTTTGTACATCTAACTCTTGAGTCCTCTCAAATATTTTGGGACGATAATAGAATTTTGTGCACTAAACAAGTCAATAATGGATGGTTGACTAAGCCAAAACATTCCTCCACATGACTCCTACTAAATCTTAAAAGTTATGATTTTAAGAATGAAATAAATGACATAATAACACTATTTCATAGGATATTGAGAAGCTAAAAAATGAATAAAATTTAGACATGGATGTATAGTTTTATTTGGACCATCCTCAAAAATAAGAAATATATCATCTGGGGACAGTTGATCAATAATGTGATTCACAAATAGCTTATGGAGGTGAAAGTAATGTCAAGGTTTTATATGACTTTATATTTCATTTATATTGTAGTGAGATGAAGATATCTTGAGGGATTTCATATAGTAGGTGATTTTTTAAAGGTAATGGTATATGACTTGTATCCCCAACTAACATTGAAATAAAAAACCTATCATTTCAAAAGGGTGAATGATTATTTTTTCATTTCATCATTTAGTTGTTTGAAAAGGAGTTTTTCAACATGAGGATATTAGTAGTGTCTACCACAAAGATAACCAAATTGGGAATATATTTTGTACAATTCCTCAATTTTTTTTATTTGAGAATCAATGGTTGTAGTTTTACTCCTTATATGCTTCCACGATATGTTAGTGATAAGTGGGATTTGATGGAAATGGTGAGACAGCTTGTTGAAACACGAAAGTTCCTAGTGGGATAACATAAGATGAGTCAAATTTACAATCTCAATTTGAGGGTATACTTATCCATAACTAATGAAAGCCAATAAAGTTTAACAGTACATGTCTCATAATAATATTAGGACTTTTGAGATTATATTTGTATTTAATATTAGGGGCTTGATTGAGCATAATATTGGACCTTCATATCAACATATATCACATTTTGAGGACTATTGGATGGACTGTGATGATAAAGTAGTAAGGATCATAGACTATTCATGGTTTACCATGAAATAAATAGTCAAATTTGGCATAACAAAAGTACCAACATAGTTGGTGTATGATGAGGTGACATTGGATCTTATCTTTGCAAAAGAAAACATCATGATGAAGGCATATCCTTTAGTCTATTTGGATAAGAGGGAATGTACTTATCTTAGAAGTATAACAAGATTAGTACTTGATAGGACTCTTAATTGTTTGAATATAAAATAAGTAGATGTTAGAAATGTTGATTTCCCTATACCTCTTAGGGAGGATGAATTTGGTAGTTTCTACAAACAACATGATGGATCAAAAGAAGAAGATGAATCAAGTCCAATTGGATAACCCATCAAGTTTAAAATAAAGAGGTTAGGTGAAAATATCTCTTCTTATACTAGTCTTTCAAATTTAACATTCAATATAGCCATGATTGATATGTATTTTAGAGGATAATAAAAATTAGATCTAAAAAAACCATAAGGCTCATAATCTAAAACCCTTAAGGATGAAACCCTAATGAATATCTAAGGTTTAATGTGAAATTATTCTTTATATATGGAAATAAAAAATAAGATCATGAAACCCTCAGACATAAAATCCAAAACTATTTTTCTATAAAGAAGTCATAAGTGAAAATTTAGACACTAGGACAAAAAAATATGAAACTTTGGAAGGATGGTTCAATCAAAGTGTATGAGTTAAATATTATTTGTTATCTTAATTTGGATTAATGAGATAAATACTAACCTTAATATGATAAACTTGAGGATTAATATATATATTAAGATATGACATTCAATGATATGTTTGAATGTAAAATATAAGAACTAATTTCAGTGATTCAACAAGTGGCATATGATAAATATAGTAATTAAAATAAAAAAATAATTGCTTAAATTTTATGGGTGACTATATGACTATGATTTAGTTTTAGAATTTTAATTAAAGATAAATCAAGCCTATGTTTTATTTGATTATGGATCTAATTTTCTATTTGTGTAGGGTTAGTTCTACCAGATTGGGTCAGTATCATTCATTGATATTTACCTATTTAATTTGATACTAACTTGTGTATAAATGAGGAACAATGAATGTAAATTCACCTATACCTATTTTTTTTATTAACATATGTGATCCTAAACCATGATGATGTGCATAGATCGATAACAAAATTTATTTTCCCTTAAAACCTTAGGTGTGCTTGTGAGGGATATAAACCTAAAAAATGGGACTGTATAATGGGCTAAAATGACCCCAATCACACCCATTTTATGACTGGCCATTGAATATGTATTTGATACTTCAAAGAGGTAAATAAAGCCAAACATAACTATCCCACATAGTATTATTTGGAAATTGTGTTCTTTCACTATATGTACATAGATAAATATTTGGATTTGATACTTGATAATCCTTGATTTGACTTAGTTCTAGTGTACTTGAAACATTGATTGTGACTAATATAAATGATGAGTTTTAAATTTAGTGAAAATAAAACATATTTTATAAATATGAAATAGTTATAAATGTGTTTTATACCTTGATTTGCTTATATATGAGTCAAATTCAACAAATTTATCATGTCACTTTCATGCTAGGAAAAATGGGCCAACTCTAAGGAGAGGTTTGATTTTAAAAGGTCGTAGTTGATGGGAGTGGGTCAGTACCAACTAAATCAAGTTAGTATCGAATAGTGACACTAACTATGTCATGTGAAACTAACCTATGTACAAGTAGATTGGACTGAAAGTCTAGATATTATCTATGTAGAATATTTAATGGTCTTGAAAGAAATAATGAGGTTCCTATAGGTGCGTAATATAATAATAAAAGGATAAACTCATAAGATAATATGAAAGTGTGATAAAATATAAGCTTATGACCTTATTTATTTTTAATTCATGTGTGGTGAATGTGTGTCAAGGTTTTCATTGTCAAGTACCAAGTACCAAATTTTAATATAAAAAAACAAAAAGACTATAATTAAATACATGGAAAGCCAAAAAAAAATATTATTTACTATTTGGGTTGTCTTTTGTCACTCTATACTTGTAAAAATCACCAATTTATCAAAGTAATTGAATAATAAAACTATATAGGACAAAATTTGCTAAAAAAGGGTAATATTGTAAATAAAATATTAAAATAAACTTTTTATAAAGAGTAATTTTTACCCAATTCAAAAATCATTTACACTCATATACTTATCAAATTTTTATTTATGTGCTACCAATGACCAAATCATGAGTAAATATAGTTGATGAAGAGAACATTTATGATGATAACACTAGTGAGATTAAAAGGGACACAATTTTGGGTGAGTTTTAACATATTTTCATTAAAACCTTAGGTTTAGTAAATTTTTCTATAAATTCTCTTATAGTGAATAAAATTCAATCAAATTGTATTTAAAATGTTCCTTATTAGTGAAGTATCAGAGGTACATAGAAAAGAATTAATTTTTAAGGTAAAATTTTTAGTTTTTTTCATGTTTTTAAAATTTTGGGGGATGGTTGACAAAATCACTTGTGTAAGAAGAATTGTATATATTTACATATCAGTGGTTATGAAACTACCATGGTGGTCATGTGACAACCAATATATCTAATTTGGTTGTTTAATTTGTCATAATTGTTACATAACTCCACAATAATTATGAAATTTTGAGTCTACATAGACAAAAGTTTATGTAACTACTACAGTGTTTTCACCATAACATGGATAATTATGATATTTTGAGATGTTTGTCTAACTAAAATTTATTTTAATTGGTTTAGGGAGGTTACGTATAATTGATTATATCCTAATAGAAAGAGTGGCTCCCCCACATCCTTCTTGGATATATATGATAAAGGTGTTATAAAGAGGAATAATATTTTATGGATTGCATAGGTGGGGTTGTTTTCTTTAATGATTAGGTTGGAAGGTGATATGTTCACATATTTAGACATAGACTAAACACATTCAAAATTTAATAGCTATTAATAAAGTGGATGATTACTCTAAATAATGTATATTAGATATGTGTTTTATTGTGGTATGATAGACTTTGTCTTTGGGATATTCTACTAATAGAGTTGAGGGATGAATATTTGATTAATATTTTGGGGATGGTGGCATGCCTAATATGGGTGTGAATCAGTGTGTCATACGTGTAGGGGTGAATACATTTGTGATCATCACTATGTTAAAGGACATTATTGGTTTCTTGGCATTACACTTAGTTAGGGATAACTAGATAGATAGGTTACTTTATTGTTAGACTTTGATTATGAGAGGCATTGAGTATCATGGGTTGATGCACATGTGAGAGCAATATTCCCTCTCTAGGACATATAGGGACTTAAATCAAATTTTAATATTAGTCACCCTATTTTAAGCCATAAAATATTATTTTTGTATTGGGTTTATTTTCACAATATTTTTTACTAGAGAGAGGTATGGATAGGAGATGAAAAAAATATTAGGGTACATTGGTGGTTGTTTATGATGACTTTTAGAGATGGACCAAGATCAATAGTATCCTTACATTTGTGGATATGTTCAATATTTAACAAGGATGGATAGATTGTGGGGAGATGAGTTTGTGTCATTATTTTTCTACAATAAATATTGATAATTTAGGGATAATGTATGAAATGTAGAGGTGCATATTATTCCTAGAGTGACCCAATAATTTGTCTTATCATATGTGGCCAATCTTCCCATGCCGGTAGTCACCTAGAGAGGTGAGATAGAGATGAGATATGTCTAGTTGGGTTGGTATAGATGAAAACCAATATTATCTATGACCCATATAAAATGTATTAGAGGATTTTAGATAGGGGTAGGAGGAGGTAGTCCCCTAGAGTATGATTTTGCATTTAGCATGCACCAATAGTGGTTGATAGAGGCATTAGATATATCCAATTGGTAGTAAGGTTTCCTCCATAGATAGTAGTAGATTAGATATAAGGAGATTGGGTTAATATCAAGTTCCAAGTCCAAGTATGAGGATAGAGGTTAATAAGTGGAGATTGAGATGATCTTTAATGAAGAATTGGAACCCAATTAGCAATGGAGGGATCTATGTAAGATAATTAGAGGGATTCTAATTTATCTCACTTTAATAACATATTTAATTTATTATATATACATATTGAGTATATATATGTGTTTTGATGGGACTATTTTTTAATAAAGTGATGGAAGATGATTTGTGATGTATATGAGGACATTTTACATGTCTCCTCTAGTCTGAGTAGAGACCAACTCCTTGTATATTTATGTCTTCCTTCAAGTGTGTGTAGGAACTTCAACATTTTTTCCCTGAGTTACCATTGATCACATGAGATAATAAATTATAAGATGGATATTTATAAATTGTATACCAAAGTGGTTAGAAAAGTGGGTCAATTCAAGACCTTCATTAATCTAGTTTCTCTGAGAGGTAAATATGCATCCTCAAATAAGAAGATTAAGGGAAGAGATCCTTCCCAAGTTTGGACTAGTATGAAGACACAAGATTTGGATTAGAATCCCAAGACACTCAATGTAATTTTGTGGTCCAAGGAGGTAGAGCAAGATCCCTAGGATATTTTACTCGTGAATCACATAAATATAATTAGGACTAGTTATGTAGGGACTAGTGCTATAGTGCATTCTCCATTTTTTTTATTTTTGAAATATTTGAATACACACACACACACACACACACACACACACACACACACACACACACACACACACACACACACACACACACACACACACACACACACACACACACACACACACACACACACACACACATTAACTATCAATTTTTTTATTTTTGAAATATTTGAATACACACACACAAACACACACACACAAACACACACACACACACGCACGCACACACACACACACACACACACACACACACACACACACACACACACACACACACACACACACACACACACACACACACACACACACACACACACACACACACACACACACACACACACACACACACACATGACCCATTTTTGGCTTCAAATAGTTTTCCATCATCTTGTTTATATATTATAATGTTTGATTTCTAGTTTATGAATTGTAGGTGGCTAGGAGTGTATGAATTATTTTGGATCTAAATTTGTGATAAAATTAAATGGATGTTCTTCAAATTTTAATTTTTTTTAAATGTATAGATATTTAGAATGTATTGGTATAAAAAACATAAGTGTGTTAATGACTATTTTAAGGTAATTATCAAGCTAGTTCATTTATGTGATAAATAATGCTCAATTTGGAGCATGGGATGAAGAGGAAGTATGCCATATGAAATCATGAAAAGATAAAAAATACTCATATAAACATCATGAGGAAAAAATGTTATAACTTAATCCTTATGGGTTGTATGAATATTATACTTATTTATAAGCTTAGAAAACACTAGTTTTATTAGATTCATCTAACTTAAATCAATAGATGGAAAACCATGGCATAGTTAGTAAATGGGAAGGTTGTCATTTTATAATGAATGTTTGAGAAATACTTTTGGAAATTTATTATGATTTTTATACACTAATGGATTGGTTCACATTTTCTTCTCTTCATTCTATGACCCCTTACTCTTAGCCCCATGCAACTAGAAAGATACAAAGGTTCACCATTGAAGGATAAACATAGGATAGAAAATGCATTACCCAAAATGTTGACCCCATAAAAATAGTTATATGTGAGGTCACATTACCAAGGATTATCAAATTTTGAGATATTTGGATTTCATTTTTTATTGCTTCTTTATCTTTCTAGGCTTGGATTTACACCATGTCTTTTATTATTATTAATTTTTAGGGAAGGATATTATTCCAAGATCTTGGTGCCATGAAACTATTATGATTCAAGGGATAATCACAAAGGATCAAGGTAATAAAATAAGATTACATAGTTAAATCATGTCAATGCTTTTTGTAAAGGGATCCAAAGGGGATTATGTTGTGAGGAAGCTTTAACACTAGACCGTAAACTAGAATATATAAGATTCTAAGAGTATATAGGAATAGAGTGTATCATACCCCTAAATACTAAGATAAAAATATTACTCCATGATAACTCTAATAGTATATTTATAAATATCAGAAAGGGTGATGGAAAAAATGAAATGATATTCTACATTGTGTTTTTTAACACATGATTTTATAGTTAGATAGATATCATTTCTAAAAAATGAAATATAAAAAAAAATAATGATGTGATTTTTGTGACACAATTGAGACTTATATATAGTATCATTTAATATTTAAATAGTTCAATATTTCATCAAACTCTTGCCCTCTAAGATGCATAAACTAAAATATTCATTCTAAATATATCTAGTAACTAAATATGGGCCTAACTAGTTGGGATTAAACCTTTGACCTTCTCCTTTATTATTTTTTATCCTATTATAAATAATTTTTAAAAGGAAACCAAGATGAATATGGATTTTATGGACATTCTTGTTACGTTGGAAATAATTATGATCCACATAGGCCACATGGTTTTGAGTGATTATCAGTCAATGCCCATATAAACTTTCTAATTCAATAAGGTGCACACATATCTATTATTATTTATATATAATACCCTCAAAATACTTGGTATTTATAATTCTAAATCCAAAATTTATTTTACATCAAAAACTAGGGAACAAGGGGTTCCTGCATGGGCATACAAATGTTCATTCTATATGCCAATTGTTGACCATTTTGACCACAAGTCAAAAGGGGTCAACTCCCTATAGCCAAAAAAATTATATATGGGTATAATATAATATCTTAAGGTGTGTAGTAGTTAATTATATGCTATTTTATGTCATTTTAACCTTGTTCATGGTCTAATTAGTTCTTATGTCATTTTTAGTCATTTAGGGGTCATAAATGAGAATTAAATGTAAGTGGTATGGTTTTAAGTTGTTTACATGTGTTAAAAAATTATAATAAATGCCAAATATGTTATTACCTATTATAAATGTCATATTATAACTAAAATTTGTAGGTTATAACTAAAAATTAAGAAAGTAAGTGGGAAAAGGGGAGTTTCAAAGGTGTACAACCTATTAGAGAGAATGGACATGGGAGACTATTATGGCATGTTTATTAAAATTTATAATACTAATTTACATTATATAAATTATTTTTAAGTGCAAAATTTTATCTAAAACTATTCTACTCATCCATCACTCCACCATGCACATGAAACTGGTTAACATGTTTTTGGTTGGTACAACTAGTAAGAAGTCTTTTAGATCAAATGCCTTTCATGGGTGATATTAAAATTGGTAAAATTAAATTTAATGATTGGATTATAGATAATGGTTTCCTATTATTTATGAATGTTCTTTAACAAGTTAACTATTTATTTTTTCTTGTTATTTCCCACACCCCATAGGTTTTACTCTTGTTTCATCTAGTCTATACAACTTAGTTATTTTGATTCTATATGATTTTTAATCTCTAATTTAATGATTCCCATGCTTATTTTCATGGTTTTAAATGATTTCATGGGCTAAATAGTTAAAGGTTACAAGTTGATGTTATAGGTGAAGATGTAATCAGTTTCACTACTTGTAGGATGTTTGGTTCTCTTAAAGGGTTTCATGTAGATGTGATATGATGTTATAAATTTTTATATATCATAACAAAAACCTTATTTTCAAACTCAGTCTCCCAATATCATGTTTGGATTCAAACACACAGTCATATCAAGCTCACAATCAACTTTCGATTTATTCCTGACTATAGCCATGGTGCCTTGTGGTTAGGATCATTCATGAAGATATTTTATAAGTACATAAGGTGTTTAAAATATATTTTAAACATTAAAATTCAAATAAAATCACTTCAATTGATAGGAGAGGGATTGTGATAGTCAAATTCATCATCCACATAGTCATACACCATAGAGATGCACCTAAAGGTTCTCGTAAGAAGGTAAAACATTAAAATGGAGTGTGGAGGATTATATAAAGCTATTAAACATCATAATATTTCATTTGGATACTTTGAGAGGACATAAATTGAGTACGTGGTCATATTCTTGAATACATTGATCATTTTTTACATTCACTGCCTGGTCTAAAACTTGAAGCATGCCTATAGGTGCCTCATGCATGCTAATCACATTTAAAGGATATTTTTTGAATTTATTGAGGTTTTAAATGATGAAAATTATCCATTTTAATTGGTTAAGGTGATCTAAACATCATTTTAAGTTCATACACCGTGGGCATTGTTCATGTTTCCACTCACTGCCTGTATACCATAATTGAATCAATACCTTCAAGAGGTTGAAGGAATTCAAATGGGAGTCTTGAGACTTTTATAAAAACCTTAAATATTTAAATGATACATTGTAATTATTTTTTAGGTTACAAATCTCATTGAATCTAATATACTATACATACTACCAACTTGCTCGTTATCACTAACTACATATGAAAATGTCTACCTATAAGTGGTACTGACAGAGAGTTGAGAAGTTGATCAAGATGTGTAAACATGTTTTTAAAGCCTTTATGTATTTTTTATGGTTGAATTATATCATTTTATACATATTTGAGACACTAATTTGGCAGATAAGATTGATGAACCATGTTAAGAAGTGATGACTATGAACTTAGGGATAAAATCCCTAAAACACAAAAGTAGAGCACCCAACACTTTTGGGGTTAATGTATAGTGATGACATATTAAGTTTAAATCACTCAAAATTTACCCATATTTTATACTCCACATAGTATAAGATCCTTGAAAAATCAGGAAGACATATGACTAAAGGGAAGTGATGTTTAAGGGCCTCCAAGTTTCCCATTTGTTCAGTGTGTTCAGATAGTGATATCTAAAAGATTTGAATACCAAATGACCTTCACACCCAAGGTTACAATAAAATAACATTTATAGGAATGGTAAATGGTTATAGGTAATTAAGGAGCTTATGTTTGTTTCAAATAACACCAATGAAGGTGGAACAATAAGTTTTTGGCCTAATAGGCATCTCTATAGGTGTACCTTGGTCTAAAAAGGCCACCTATAGCTGATTGTAGGAATACATAGCCTAATCATATAAAATAGAGACACATGAAAATTTAAAAGAATTAAAAAAGGTCATAAATGAATAATAATATATGTGTTATAGTTACCAAGGTATTAAAGGACCATCTACAAGCTTGCACAGTCAATTATAGTTGATTGTAATGGGCAGAGAGCAAGATAATTAGGGTTATTGATGTTGACATAGCCCAAAAATGAAATGAATAATTCAAAATAAATTTAAAATTAAATTTTAAGGATTAAATAATTCTTATACATTTTTTTCAATCCATAAAACATGCAAGGTCACCTACAAGTACCTCTTATAAACACACATACACAATCAACTGTCTAGCTAAGTTGAAAGGCATGGCATGT
Source organism: Torreya grandis (assembly GCA_037957365.1). Classification (NCBI taxonomy): domain Eukaryota; kingdom Viridiplantae; phylum Streptophyta; class Pinopsida; order Cupressales; family Taxaceae; genus Torreya; species Torreya grandis. The sequence goes on along the minus strand of JARHVA010006701.1, from coordinate 230,773 downwards.
GGGAGGATTTTGGAAAATTTTGTGATGTATCATTAAAAAATATTCATAGTGATTTTTAACACTTAAAAATATTCCCAAAACATGTAAAAAATGTAGGACAATCACTCTAATAGTGCAATCTACAATCCACATCAGGACCCTATAGACAATGAACTTTCCCATACGCTTGTTTAGGTTTTGATGCATTAAAGGAGATATCCATGTGATTAGGTTATATAAAAATTTTAATATCATATCCATAACTTGGATAAGCTCACCAATATTTATTTTTACAATGGTAACAAGGTAAGTACCCTCTATTTTGTCTCAGATAGAGGGTACTTATCTATCATGCAAACCTATAGATTTTGGAGAATGGAGATAATAGTTGAGTTAGGTGTTGTTTTAACTTCACAAGAAGGCATGGAAAGTTTAATTACATATATAAAAATATGTAAAACCATCTATAGATTCCTTAAACACAAAAGAGTGGTTAAAACCTTTAAGGATGTAGACAAACCTATTAGTCCTGGTTTAGGCCTAAAGCCAAAGTAGGAAGTTAGTATCATTTTTAGCCTTACATGGAAATTATAAAACTTTTTATCATGTTAATAGAGGAATATAGGATGTATTTGAGCTATTTTAATGCAAAGGAATCCATAGGAAAGCCATTTTGGGTTTAAAATGATCTCAGCTTGCATAGAACAAAGAAACAAAGCTCGATAAGGCAACTTATATATATATATATATATATATATATATATATATATATATATATATATTTGTGTGTGTGTGTATGTATATATATATATATATATGTATATATATAAATATATACATACATACACACACACACACACACACACACACACACACACACACACACACACACACACACACACACACACACACACACACACACACACACACACACACACACATATATATTGAATAAGGGATGTTAGATAAGTTAAATAGGGTCTTGAGATACTAATATATGGAATTGGTTCACTTGTCCAATGTCTATATTTATAAACAATCCCTAAGGGTGGAAATGACATGATTAGAAAAAAAAAGGAGGGAGATGAATCATAATGGACTAGAATGGATTGGGAGGTGATTTTATCTTGTAGATAAATATCTATGGCTTCTCCTCATCAACTTAAGTTCTACCCTATTTGTACAGACATATTGGAAAATGGCTTTCTTTGACTATTTTTTATGTTTTATATATTTTATGATGAATAAATAGATGAAAAAAAATGGGAGAGAAATTATTACTTAATATAAATAAATATTATCATTTCATGATTCATAAAAACTCCTGTGTTTTTTCAATTAGCTTCATCTTAGCTAGTAAAAACTGGCATAGTGAGCAAGCTAGTGGGAGAGTGAAAACTCTAGGTGTGAGTCAATTTATGGTATAATTAATTAATATAATCATATTATATCTATTAAATTGTTTAATTAACTATTTATACATATTTTCATGGAAAATTGAATCTAACATTGATTCCAAGTGTTAGGGGTGAGTGAAAGAAGAGTTATTTGGACCACAGGTAGTGATAGCTCATCTCTAGAAGAATCCTAATGATTAGGGGTGAAAAAAATGAATTTTAAAGAATTTAAAAAAACCATACCTCTAATTTAAATCATTATATATATCCCTAGTCAATTTTGGGATGTTCCAAAAGGTCTAACTGATGGAGGCAATTTTTTGAGAAAAATGAGGAGTCTTACACTACATATAGGAGTTTCATGCATTTGAGGGCCATTTATCCTTTAATACATTTCATGGTCTATCTAAAAATAATTATACTACATGTATAATTCAATTTATCATCATGACATATGTCCTAGCGCCTCTTGGACTTCATTCTTTTTTCCTCTCTCAAATTATATAAGTAGTGGCCATTTTGGTTGTTGTAGACTAATACTATGCCATGCATGGTGAAGCCCTTATAGAATGAAATTTTATTTTGAATTTAAACATTAATTAAAGTATATTTTTGAGTTCATTAATAATTTTATAAGTGTGAAAAGTGATTTATGGTGATGCAAAGTGATAATCTTCTATCCTTTCTTCCCTTATCCTCTCATGTTTATGCAATACTTCATATTATAACATGTCATATAGAGTGTATTAAAGTGTGTTATGATACTTTAAATTGTTAAAATATTTTTGGAGTGTTAAATATTACCTCTGTTCCATTTACCTTGTGTTGCTTCATACATCTCACCTCTATATTGAAACATTGATGCTAGAATCCTTTAAGACTTTGAAGATAGTTTGTATGCCTTGTTCCATTGTGATAGGAGTATGATGGTCATGTGTAAGTAATATTGGTGTAAAAACCATTATATTAGGTCAATTTTTTGAATACTTATAACTCTTTTCCCACAAGAAAGCAATAGTTTAGGTGATAAGCATTTCAAGATACATTAAGGGATCTAGCCCTTAAATCTAGAGGTTTAATTCCACCATAAGTACACCCACATACTTGAAAGTATTCCCATATTTCCAAAATATGGAAGAGGATTGAATTCCTTCTTCTAGGGTGCAATATTTGGTGACAACACCATAAAAATAGGGTAAAGATGAATATATCAATCCATTTTTTATTTTTTATAGTATTAACTAATATGTATTTCAATGTATTTTTAGTAGCCTAAACTTGATTATTATATTGAAGGTAGTAAGTATGATTAGGGTGTGTGATGAGATACATATAAATTTTTGCATAACTCATATACTTTAGAGTTTTTAAAATGGGGTCCATTATCTATGGTATGACTTGTGATATCCTGAGTCTAAAATTGATTTACTTTAAGATGAACTTAAAGATGATTGATCCATTTATGATGGTTACAAAAATTAATTTAACCCACTTACTAAAATACTTAGTGGTTAAAATTAAAAAATAATGGAGATCATAATATGTATAAATAAGTTTACCAGCTACATCTAGCCCTTAAGTATATAATGACCAAGGTGTTATGATATGCTAAAGTGATTTATTATAAACATGTTTCTCATGAGAAAGATGTTAAAATTTTAAGAATTTTATCAAATATTCTATATCAATGTGCTCAAGCATTGGAAAAAATAGCTAATTGACCACTAAAGTTCCCACCATAAACACCCTTGATACATTAAAACAACACTTTCTCATAAACTTGTTGGTTTATGCATATAAGGATCATATATTCAAATTTATTTTTGATATAAGACTTGATGAATGATTACATACTTGGATGTGATGATATAAATTAATTGATTTTGATATGAATTATCACCCTCAAGAGAGGTTTGATAAATAAATTAGTATATTATATCAACATACCATGAGGAAGTAGTGATCATAGATTTTTATGTGTAATGAATTTATTGTATAAAAAATTAGTTTCAACAATATTGTTAAAATATAACAAGGAATCAAAATATTAGTTGAAAATGATTTGTTACTTAATCAAATTTTGGAAAACTCAAGTTAACTGAAATTGACTCTATAACATGATGAAACAACCAAAATTTATAGACAGTGTTTGCTAGGTCAATAAGGTATGAAGGGGTTGATATATTAAGGTGAACCTCATTTCTTGATTGATAATGTCATGCCTCAATATTTTTTGTTATAAATATTATGGTTATAAATTCCTTCTCTACATGGGTATATCTCATTTAATAATGAAGAATGATGGTATTAAATAATTATACCACTCTCTCCTTGCCATGATCATCCTATTTGGATAAAATGAAGGTGAGAGGAACATCATTTTTTATGAAATAAAGGATTAAATGTCAATTGGACATAGGGGAAATGAGATTTGTCAAATCCATAAGAAAATGATTTACTAACTTAAATGCATCCTTGTAATATTAGGTCCATATCAAAACACTCTCATTTCTATAATATTTTTTGATGGGATGGACCACATATGTATGATCAATGATAAACCTTAATATTTTCCCCAACTTTCGTACGAATGATGTTATTCTTTATTAATTATTAGGGGGTTCATTTATAGAATGGCACATGTCTTTGTGGGATCAATGTAAATACTACAGTTTAAAATGATAAAACCTAAAATATTACCTTTAGTAACCCTAAACACATAATTTTATAAATTTAGTCTAACACCATATTTAATTAAGATGGTGAGAATGATACATAATACTTAAAATTATTAGCCTTATTATTATAATTTCCTATAATATTGTTAAAATATACCTTCACTATTTTATGGATGTAATCTTGAAATGTGTGGGTATGGCCCAATAAATAGTTTCCTCATAACTATGAGGGTTAAAAGGCATGAAAATGTACCTAAAATTACCTTATGTCATTATGAAGGAGGTATTTCTCTAATTTTATTCTAAAATGAAGATTTGTTATACCCTATGAAACTATCCATGAGGAAAAATATCTCATAGATGATCATTTCATATATAATAACATCAATGGATGATAGTGGGAATAAATTATGTAAACATGTCTTGTTTATCTATCCAAATTTGATACATATATTGATTTCCCATTTTTTTTAAGGAAAGGGATGACCTTGGATATCCCCTTGGTATAATCCATAAGCTTGATGAATCCTAATTTTATTATCTTATTATCCTATTATTTTTAAAATTAATGAAACATTTGGTTTCATGGACATGAAATTTTGTTTAACATGTTTAACATCATGTTTAATGACTAGGTTTTGAACTGTTACTTCATGTTGAAGTCTTGTCATATTTAAATAAGAGAAGGTGAAGGATTTGTAAAATTTATAAGAATTTTCTTTTGATATTATATTTATTAAAGTGAGAGATAAAATTTGATCTTAAGTATATTGGGATACTTTTTTGTTCTACTATTAATTTCAATTATATACTCTATCAAATATGCATTCATTTATTTGAATTATATTGGGGTAAGGGGAAGATTATAAGATTAATTTTACACTTTAATACCTTGTGATTTTCCTTATGAGAGTTTTAATATTTTATTTTTATATATGAGTAATATTATTAAATTTAAGGGAAGATGAAGGATAAAAGGTGATAAAATACCTTTTTTATGATGTGAGGGGGGATGAAGCGCATAGGCCCATAATAATTTTGAAATTTCCTCATCATTAATCATAAAGTATAAGATTAGAGGGTCATTTTAATTTTATATGTGACCAAGGATTTGGTTTTTTGGAATACTTTGGACAATTCTTTCAAGTCTTACAAGAACCATAAATTTAGATTCTATAATATTATAATGAGGGTATAACTAAGAAGATGAAAATTCCATAAAATTAGCTAGTTGGTTATCCTCCCTAGGCATAGCCTCTATAATATATTTTTTTTAAATCTTTGGATATTTCACATAAAACATTCTAAGTGTATATTTTAAGGTTTTAAAATTTCATTTGGTAAATTTGGAGATTTGATTAGTGACTAGTTGTGATTCACCCTAAGTGTTGAGGTTTTGAACACATACACTGCTATTAATGATCATTCCCAATAATAAGGATTCACATTTTACCCAATTTTTTTTGAATTTAAAATATAGTTTAAACCCTAAAGGTAATATCATCCATCCATGGTATATTAATATTAATTCTTCCCCCATGCCTTAATGGTGTTTTCCCCCATCATAATGGAGAGTCTATTTATTTCTCAAAAGGGAAGGATCATGGTGGTGCTAAGGGAGCATTTTTTTTTTTTAATAAGTCTAAACCATGTAAATACAAAGTTTCATGGATATAAAATCATGTTTTCTAAAAAAATGATACCTATGGATGTTATAATTTGTGAACCCATGTGGATAAAATGGGAATGTGATGGGTTTATCCATTTTTATGATAATAATGATTTAACTTATTGATATTTTTGAGATGGATAGTATAATATTTTATTAACTCACTTTTTATTTTGTTCCAACTCCTTTTTCATTAAATTTTTCATTTATATAGTCCTTATGACCTTTATAACTTGATTTTATAACCCATGTCATAGTTGTAATAGGATAATTTTCCTTAGTATTGAAGCAAGGATTTGTTATTCCATTATTGGGAAGGTGGTGTTTGATATTTTTTATTTTATTTATCTTGAGGTTTTCCTAATGTACATTGAATATTTTTTGGTCACCTAGTTAATGAAAACTTTCCCACATTTAATAATATTATCTATTCAAACAAAGTGGAAGGGATTGCCTTCATCTTATGGATCTAAGGCCTCCCAAAGATTAGCTTATAGTTGATGTTCTTATCTATAACATAAAAATATTTAAGCATTTTTTTGGGTATAAGAGTGATTAAAAACACTATGATCTGAATATAATAAAAGTTGAGGCTATCATAGCCTTGAAAGGCATTCGTAATCATGGAAAAACTAGTTTCTCCATAAGATACATTCTTAAAAAAATAAAAAGGGGATATGTTGAGTGTAGTCCTATCATAAAGCATTTCTCTCTTAATGTATTTATTTTAGATTTATACTTCTAGGTACAAGGCACGATATCCTTTTATATAATCTTATGTGCTAGGACGTAGGTGTGTAATGTTGATAAAATACATAATATGGTTGATTTTAGATTTTGGAGGTGGGGTAACACTATAAAAATAAAAAACACCCAATGAGTTGAGTAGTGTTAGAGAATGTGTATGAGAGTTATTAATAAAATCCATGAATGAAATATGAAAAAAGGTCTATTTGAGATAAATGAAAAGATCATATTTCCCCACACAACATTTTAAGTGTATCTTTTAAGGTTTTTAACTTAAATATAGTATATTTGGAGACTTGATTAGTGACTGGATATGATTCACCGTAAGTCTTGAGATTTTTAACACATACCCTCTTAGAAATGAGCATTCCCAATACTAAGGATTCATATTTTTACCCAATTTTTTATGCATTCAAAATATAGTATAAACCCAAAATTTATGATCCTCCATACATAGTATGTTAGTATTACTTCTTCCACCATGCATGAATTACATTTACCCTCATCATAATGGAGAGTCTATTTATTTATCAAAATGGAAGGATCATGGTGGTGCTAAGGGAGCATCTTTTTTTTTACCATAAGTCTTGATCATGTAAATATTATGGATCATGGCTATCAAATTGTGTATTTTAAAAAAATTGAGACCTATGGAGGTGATAAGTTATGAACCCATGTGGGTCAAACAGGAACATGATGGGTTTATCCCCTTTTAGGATAATACTTATTTAACCTAATGATAGTTTTGAGAAGTATAGTATAATATTTTATTCACTCACTTTTTATTTTTTTCCAACTCTTTTTTCTTTAGATTTTTCATTTATATAGTCCTTATGACATTCATAACTTGATTTTATAATCCATTTCATAGTTGTAACATGATATTTTTTCTTGGTAGGCAAATAAGGATTTATTATTCCATTGTTGGTAAGGTGGTGTTTGATATTAATTATTTGATTTCTCTTGAGGTTTTCCTAATGTACATTGAATAGTTTTTTGTCACCCTAGGTAATTAATTTTTTCCCCATGTTTAAAAATATTATTTGTTCAAACAAAGTGTAAGGGATTTCCTTCATCCTATGGATCCAAGGCCTCCCAAATATTATTTTATAGTTTATGTTATTATTTATAACCTAAAAATCTTTCAGCATTGCTTCAGGTATAATAGTAACTAACAACACTATGATCCCAATATAATAAAAGTTGAGGCTATCATATCATTGAAGGGTGTTCCTATTCATGGAAAAATTAGTTTATCCATAAGAGAGATTATTTGAAAAACAATAAGGGAATATGTTTAGTGTAGTCATATCATTAAACATTTTTCTCTCAACGTATTTATTTTAGATCTATACCTATTGGTACAAGGCATGATCTTCTTTTATATAATCTTATCTATTAGTACACATGCATCTAAGGTTGAATAAATACATAGTGTCCCTTGAATATTGAATAGGAGGACACATGTCTAGATTAATATGGTTGATTTTGGATTTTGGAGTTGGGGTAACACTATAAAAATGAATAGGACTCAATGAATTGAGTAGATTTAGATGATGGGTATGATATTTCTTAAGAAATACCATGAATGAAATATGAAAAAGGTGTATCTAAGATAAATGAAAAGGTCATATTTACCCATAGGATTGGGGTTTATATATATATATATATATATATATATATATATATATATATATATATATTGAAGGGAGAGTTTATATTTTGGTACTCCACTATGCATGTGATTATATTGGAATGGTTTTTAATATATAATTACATGACACATATTAGCCTAATTTTTACCTAAGCGCCTAAGAAAGGGTACACATCAAGATTTTTTATTGTAAAAGTGAACGATTCATTATCATGAGTTCCATTCAACATGAGGAAACTATTTATATTGTATTACAATGTATTTTTTGTTGCAATAGTGATGATTCAAGAATGGTGTATGATGAATGTGCAAAGTAGTGTTTTGAGGAACATAATACCCATTAGGAAATGTTTAGGGTTTACATTTACACTTCACAAAAACATATGAATAACAATTATTGGTCCTTAAGGATTTGTTGAATGAAATTTTTATACTCCTTATAGGGTTGAGCATCATGACCAACAATATTATGAAAATGGAAGTAAACATTGGGATCATAATCACTTAATCATTGTTTATGATTTTACTAATTAAACCCTTAATAATTAATATTTTGATAATATAATTTATTTTAATATTAGATATTTGATTCTAGTTTGGTATTTTTTTCATGAAATGGTGGATGCGTAAATTTGATAGTGTAAAAAAAAGGTGTAGTGTTTGGGTTCTTCCCACCCCCATTGTGGTTTTTTTTATTTTTTACATTTTAATTTTGAGTATTAGTCATGACACTATTATTTTTTGGTTGATATATCACACCATATTTTATTTCATTGTGGTTGTAGTTTAGGAACTTGGATTTAATTATTTTAATTATTCTAGTTACTTTTTAATAACCCCCATTATTTTAGTTTGGGGTAAAAAATTCAATTTGACTTGTACGTTCTATGACCACTATCTAAGGTTCCTTGGTTAATTATGATGTAATATTTAGTGATTATTCATGTGATATATAATGTAATTTATGAATGTATTCCATAAATTCCTTGATAAGAGAGTGAAGGAAAAGTCAGATAACTCTCTTTGATCAATATACACTATAGCAGAAGAGGAATAGATTACTTTAAAACACCTCAAAAATAAGTGGGTAGTAGACTCATTGGAATCTTGTTCAATGTAAAAATGCATGAATTTCAATTTGAAGTAGTTTGTTCATATTAAATGGTTTAAAAAAATATACCATTATTTGTTCTTAATAACTAATAAACTCCCCATAGATGTCATAAAACTATTGTCACATAATTACCTCAATGGTTTTATGGAAAATTTTGGCCACTACTCCATCCCAAGAAAAAAATATCTAATTTTCATGACATAGGCCTTGACATGCACATCTGGGTACCTTTCTCCCTTGAGGGATTTTAGGCAATGGGTGCAGTAAGAAGACCCCTAAAATGGCATGATCAAGAGGTTATTTTAGATATTCAACATATTTGTCCATTTCATTAAAGCTCATTGAAAAGTATCAAGATAGGCTTGGGGAGAATGAATTAGATAAGAAGTTTACATGAAAACACTAGGGGAGAAAGTTATTACATGAGTGGGTGGAAGATAATATGCTTGAGAATATTTATTTAATTGTGTTGAATTACAAATTATGTGAAAATATGGATATAAAAGGTTTGAAGGAGATATGCCAATTTTTTGTTGCATAGGTGGGACATATGTGGGTCACATACCAATATGTACATAGCTGGTGAGAACTATGGGTGATGGTGTGTTATTTTCCATATTTTTCTAAGAATCATATGTGAAAGAGACACCAAGTAGAGTTTGAGTTCAAATATAATTAGGTGAATACATGTTTATTATTGCATGACTAGGAACATCGAAAGTAAGAAGGTCTCCTAAATTTTGGTTGAGTGTAAAAATAGTTAGAAAGGAAATGCATTAATGTTGAAGAGGTTGATAGGAGAATATTGGAATAGATATGGAGCATAATGAATTTGGTTTTTAAAATTTATGGATATTCTATTATTTGAAGGACTAGATTAAAGATAATCTTGGCTAGTATTGAGGTCTCATATTTTTACACCAAGGTGGAGACAAGATCATTCAAAGTGGAATTAGTGGTAGGTTTGGGGACATCTCTCTTGGGGTGCTCTTAGGGAAAAGGATGATATCCCAAGATAACATAATTTTCACTTGATGGTTTAAGAGGAGTCACATTGGGTTGTTTGAGTTATGTGAAATTAGATTGGATAGTGATATGAAGTGGTGGAGGTAATTACATCCTAGTTAATCTTTTTTCTATAGTGAAAACTCTCACTTTGAAGTAATTAAATATTACCATTCTCTTAGTATCAAAAGTTTGGAAGATAATTTGGCATTTAGTTATAATGTGTGGATATAATCCACCTCTATTAGGTAGGGTCATGTCATTTAAATCATGTTATCTATTGATACTCTCTAATGAATCCCATAACTCATCGATTACCTCATGAGACTTGATTTTTGGTATGAATGGATAAGATTAGTTAGGTGGACATAGGTTTTCATTTTTTTCACAATATTTAATATCCAAACTAAATAATAAATGTGTTTTTTTGGATTAAACGCTATAAAATCATCAAGTCCTAAGGGCCTCTCAAATTCCTTTCCAAACATACTTGGGTGGTGTGTAGACACCCAAAAAATAAATGGAAGAGGGGAAGAATATGGATGAAAATAAATAAATAAAAAGTATAAAATCAATGGGAAAATTATTTCACATTGGGTTTAACAAATTTTTATGTACATAAAGTTTTGATATTTCCCTATGAAAAAAATTTCCCAAGGTCAAGACAAGATGGCCGAAAAAAATGATTTGTTGATACAAATTATTTATGTAGCTAGTTTTTTTATTATGGCTAAACTTGTGGAATAGGATGAGCTTTCCCATGTGGCTAATTAGTTTGAGCTCATAAAATATGATGAGCTGGTTAGTTCACTTGATTATGCCTATTCTAATATATTTAATATACATTAAGTTCTCATTGATGGTAGATAACTATGGGTTAATTATATCTAAGGAGTAACCTAATTATAGGATATCCAAATATCATAAATATTGGTCTATGCTACTTTATTTAAAAGGGTTGAGGTTAGGTTGTATAACTTATAGTATATAACTAATTCACTTAGGATAATCTTTCCTAGTTAATTTAATATTTAAAGTGTTATGATATTAGATGATCTAGAATTGAGGATGAGAAATTGCTAATGATTAAATTTTTTTGATCTAAGGATTATAGTTTTGACAAGAAATGGCTAATGATTAATGATTAATGAGACTGAAGAGGTTGTGATTTATATAATATTTTTTTCATCTAAGGATTTTAGTTGGATAATGATTAAGTTTATTAAAGGTTTGAAATGGAATACCTCAAACAAAATTTTATAATTTATATTACATTATTCTCTATTAAAACTAGAGTTGGAACTCATGGGAAATGTTTTGCTCTATGTGGATGTGCTTATTATGGGACCATCATCCAAGGGATGCCAAAATGTATATTTATTTGAATGTTTCATCAATTGCAAGAATGATTTTAATTTTTACTTAAATATTTTTTTATCAATGGTTTTTTATCTAATGTGTTTTCTTTGTATAAATGTGTACAAGATTTAATAAACAACTCATTTGCATATGCAGAATTAAATGACAAGAAATAAAGTGTTGGAAATGGAACTATACCAACATTTTTATATTTTCTCAAAATTGAAATGTAGAATAGAAATAAATATTGTCTACATAAAAAATGCTTTTTTCATATTTATGTGATTTTCGTGAATGTAGTTACTAATTCTATTGATTAATAAGAACAAAAATAAATTAAGTTATTTAGTAATTTTTTAGAATTTTATGAAAATGTAAGTAAATTAAATCTAAAATTAAATGTCTAAATGCTTGAATTTTTTGATTTTATAAATGCAAAATAAAAACTAAAGGTTATATATATATATATATATATATATATATATATATATATATATATATATATATATATATATATATATATAGACACACACACACACACTAGTTTTTATTTTGCATTTATAAAACCAAAAAATTCAAGCATTTAGACATTTAATTTTAGATTTAATTTACTTACTATATATATATATATATATATATATATATATATATATATATATATATATATAGACACACACACACACACACACACACACACACACACACACTTAAAAATGAGTTTTTTAATCCTTTTAATGATGGAAATTAAAGTTAAAATTAATGGATTAAATTATTTATAGTTCTAAGAGTGCAAAGTTACAACTAATATTTTTATATATAGTTTATATGTATGCATGCAAGTGAAATGATTTGGGTGTTAATATTAAAATATTTATGATTTATTTTTTCAAATGATATGTTGATTAAACTAAATTAAATGAATAAATATGCACAACTAAGTTTTTCATTTGTGATTTTCCATTGAATAAACGAGGGGAAAACTAGATGTGAATATGAATATCTGAAACAAGATTATGTTTTTAGATTTATGTTCACAACTAAAAAACAATCTATATATTCTTATTCAAAATATTCCCTTAAGTATATGTATGAAAATAACATATGAAAAATTTAATAAATGATTATTATTTAAAAAAATATATAAAATTAAAAAATCATGCTTCCAAGAGAGAAAAATTATGATCTAATTAAAACATAAAAAATTAAAATAGAAATTAAAATCCTCCAACTTGAAATTGGTATAAGATAAGTTGAAATAGAGATTTTTTTAAGTTTATGCTTCCAAATTATTAGGATGCTACTATTATAAAAATTTAACTACCATAGGGGAGTCTAAATCAATTTTTTTCCTTATGCTTCTAACTTTGTTGATAGCGATTTACGATCTTGTATTGGTCATCAACAGTCTAAAATTGATAGGTATTATGTCTTCCTTGGTAGCTTATAAAGCCTTATAGGGTGGTATAATTATTATTATGGTCAATTAAATATACCTTGTCATAAAATGATCAATTTTTATAGTATTATTCATGTATTTATTTAAGAAAATTTTGGAGAAATTAAGGTAATTGCTCATTTTGGTTTTATGTTATTCTAACCTTCTCCTATCAAGTTAAAGTTAGTTCAAGTGGAATAAACATAAAATAGGTATTTTAAGGTCATGTGATTCATGTAAAAGTAATATTTATACTTCCATGGTCTATACAAATAGACAAAATTATGCTCAACCCACTATTCTAACGTTATTAGCCTTTTTAAGTGTTTTCTTGCTCATTTTACAACATGCAATGAAGGAATATTATAAGAAATGGAAGTAAAATAGTTTTAATATGATATTTTCACATTTATCCACATCCATATATTATTTAAGATACTCCATGAACACTTTTTCCTCAGCTCCTACAGAGTTTTAGGCAAAATATGGTTATTTTCATTATTAGAAAGGGGTTATTAAGGTATTGTTGTAGGTTTTCCTAATGAATATGGTATAAAAAACTTAAATGGATTAATATATGACCTAAAGGTCATATACATCCTTTGGAGTGGGTAATAGATCCAAAAAAGGTAGAAGTCTCCTCCATTTCTCTATCAAGCCCTTTGCAAGCTAGTGAGGGTTATTTTCAAATGCTTGGTTCATGAAGGACAAAAAGAGTTAGCTAAAATGATCCTAGGGGAATATAGGGGGAATTATAAACTAAATATTTCATCAATTATTTTCAAACTATATGGGATTAACTTTATGTGCCATCTTTAACAAAAAATGTGGTCTAAAACCCTCTCAAAACCCCACTAGCTCAATTTTAGGAGATTTTATTGCATTTTAGAACTATTTGATTATATTTAAGGATGTTTTTATTTATTTTAGGATACAATTGATATCTTAAAATCATATAAAATATTAATTAGGAATGTGTGAGTATTTAGGACGTAATAAAAGAGCTTTTTTTGTTGATTTATGGAAGTGAGATGGAGGGTTTTATTGATTTTACATGTTTCTTGTCTTGAGAAGTATTTAAATAGCATACCAAAAAATTTATTATCTCATTTAAATATAAATAGGTGGCATATATCAATAATCAAGGGCATTATGAGAAACTTTAGTTTTAATGCTCTTCAACAAGCCTACTACAACATTGTCTTCCAATGTATTTTTATGATGAATATAAGGTTTAAGTGTATTTTTAGGTGGGATAGGTCCTTAAAACTAATATTAATTTAATTAAAACTCTAAATTAGATATTTATACAATGGTTCACTTATTCTTCTTTGAGTTAGGCAAATATTCTATAGTTGGGTGTCTAGATGGACTATGTTAAAGCCATGAGAAAACCTAGAAGAAAAAATATTTTTTGCATTAACAAAGATATTAATGGGACTAATAATTTAATATTAATATTTATAATATGATATAGGTGTAAAGATACTTGAAAATTTGAAATATTCACCTCAAGAAAACCTTAAGAGCAATGGAATGTTGAAAAACACAAACCTACTTGTCTACCTACAAAAAGGATATGAAATCATGTATTATTAACAATTGGTATAGAGGTATGATACCTTTTTGAGAGAATAATAACCATATATAATTTTATTATGGTGATTTTTATCCATATTAAGTTAAAGAGAAGAAAAAATCGGTCTGTCAAGGTTATATTGGCCTAATTCCTCATAAACCCTCAATATGGGCATATCAAGTTGCAGGCTTAGAAGAAGGTATTAATTCATTTTTTACAAATTATAAAAGGTATTAAAATAATTTACTATGTTTCATTATTTATATAATTTTTTTAACAAGTTACATAAACAACCCTCAGTGTCTATACGATCAGATATGCACCTACAATCCTGCAAGACTAAAGACATAGTTGTATAACAAAACATTATTGAGGTCTTGAGTGATTGTATTGGTAAAATAAACATGTATATACTTAATTATTATATTTAATATACTTAAATAGTATTAAATATCAATGGTAAAAAGATATAAAACATCCTTGATGTGAGATTATAGGGTGCAAACCTAATAAACACTAGTTTAGTGGTTGCCAACATAATTATAAGGTTGAATGCATTTTGAGAAGCTTAAATAAGGTTTTTGACCATAAAATATGATATAAAATATCCTATATATTAATACAATACTTTTATATCATTTTTAATTTATTAAATAAAATAGAATGTAGACTTACAGGTCTGCAAACTTATAGGTCCACATTCTTAAACTTTAGAGGCCAACTTGCATAAAAAATGATGATTTGAAGAATAGTGAGAAATTATTTCCATGAGTGATATGTGTAAAATTATTATTAAAGGTAATAAAATAAGTAAAATATTATAAATAAAACCATTATTTTGAGACTCTATAACCAACAAACCCAAAGAAGATACACAAGTTTGCCAAAGAGCTATTTTGTAGCCTATTTTCAAGTTGATAAGAAAGTATAAAATGGCTTAAGTTAAATTTTGGATTTTGTATGGATATATTAATGTGTGATAGGTATGAATTAATATGGAAATTTTTTAAGAAGATGATATAATTATTTAAAATACCAAATAATACCTACAACCTTCTCACCATCTTAAAAGATGCACAAAATTGTGAAAATTAGTAGTTTTGAGAGTTTTGGGGATTGACCAAGGGAAAATAGCACTTGGAAGAGATGAATAATTTTTTTGCAAACTTAAATCAAATTTTATTGTAAATTTAAGTTTTCTAAAACTCTGTCAATGTAGTTTTATTCACTTACAGCTTACTCAAGCTTGAACATGGTCAAACTAGGGCTAGAAAGCTAGAAACTTGCATAACTTGAATTCTAACCCATGAAATAGATTTAAAATTTTCCAACTGGAATTATCTAATTTCACCTAAAGTATTTTGGATATTTTTTAGACTTATTTTATGTATTGTTATGGTCTTCATTAATGTGGTCTTGTTTTAGGCCTAATTAAGCCCAATTGAAAAAGAAGGGGGTTGAGTAAGTGGATTTGACTAGAGAGTTAAATAATGACATTTGGGTTGAAGGTGTAATGGGATAATGGGTAATATAATTTAATTTAATTTTCCATATAAGTTATACATATTATCCAAACATTGGAGATTTGTGTCTAAACAAGGTTACAAGGAATGTGCCTTCCTAGAAAAAACATGAGAACTATGAGAGAGATTGTAAAACAAATGTGGAAATAAGAATAGATATGGATATCAAATATATGTTTAATACAATATAGATATTTAGGCCAAATATATGACTTTTCACTTCATAATCACTCTAAATGGGTAGTTTTAAGAAGGATAAATGAGTCATGAAGGACAATGATGACTCTTATGATAGCTTGATGAAGAATAGGATCATTCAAAGATGACACACATTACAAGGAGTTTCATGAATGTCCTTTGGAATTTTTATTTATTTTAACTCACTTCATGAAATGGCATTTGTCATATACCTCTTTAGTGCCTCTCTTCTCTCTTCTTATCATTCTATTTTATATGTATGTAATGTGTTTGGTAATGAAATGGATGCTTCCACTATGAGTATGGCATATACCTACTCTTTTCCATGAATATTGATTAATAATATGACTATTTTCACCTCTTGTTATGGTTCTATGTAGTGTATGCCTTGAATGATTGATATAATCAAGCATAGATGAAGTTAATCTTGGTTATTATCTCATTATTTTTGGCTTCATGTAGTTTGACTCATTTTTTTAGGTTGTGAAGAGTTTCATTTTAGGTTTCATTGAGTTATAAGTGGAATATATCCTACCTTATAGTCTCACTTTATCTTACCTCTTTGTAAATCATTAATGTGATAGGGTCTTTCTAATATCAGTGTATGTTTCTTGCATCCTTATAGGGCTTAGTGAAAATGTAACTAAATGGTAGAGGTCATAAAATTTAGTTCATTACCTCCCTTTTAGTTTATAATATTCTCTCTCCCTTTTCCTTTAAAATTAGTAGAATAGTTTATAGTTCTTAAGTGATGCATCAAGGGATATAGCCATATCTAGAGGCTTAATCCATTTTTTAGATCACCCACAACCTAGTATTATTCTCATGCTATCATTTAAGTGAGGAGGCTTGAAGAACCTCCTCAAGGGTAAATTTTTTTATGATAATAGTTCTGGCATGCCCAATAGGAAAAGAGATTTCATCCATTGAATATTTATTGGTGTTTCTCTTAAATTTACTAGCCTTTAGAGGCATTAACATGAGCACTAATCTCAACTATGAATACATTAGATTGGTTTTAGTAGCCTAGCTATTTTTATAAGCAAGTAATCTTTTTATTTTTCCTTTTTAATGAAGTGTGATGGCTAATTTTGGTGTGGATTTTTATTTTAATCAAGTTGGTGATCCATGTCAATATTATGTTAATCCCCATGTTATATCATCATCATCATCATCATCATCATCATCATAATTAGTTATATAATCCCCATGTTAAGCCATACCATACTTTTTATCAAGAGTATCAACCTCCCTCCCTTCCTCATCAACCTTACCAAGCTTGTCAACCTTCATATGAATCTAACCAAGCTTGAAAATATTCTTATATGACACCTCCCACCTTAATTCACCCTCCTTGGTATCCTATTCATTCCTCTAATCAGCTTTGTCAAGACCATGCTTCCCCTAGTCAACATAGTTATGCTTTTACTCAGTCTTTCTCAAGATTTAAATAAACTCTTTTAGGATATGAAAGACATATGATAGGTCTTAATAGATTAAAGGAGTATAGTCTCATTTAAATAAACTCTTTTAGGATATGAAAGACATATGATAGGTCTTAATAGGTTAAAGGAGTATAGTCTAAGTGTCCCTATTCATCTCATTAATTATATATGAGAATCATTAAATTTGGTTAAGAGTAAGTGGGCACTTATTTAGAGAGAGAATTAACCAAGACTAACTAATAACATTTTTGATATAGGTGGCCTAATTTAGTGTATAGAAGACATTTTAATGGTTCATGAGAGGCAACAAGTTCAGTACCATCAACCCTCTTTTTCTCAAATCATTATTACTCAAAATACCACATCAAGTGAGTTTTAAATCCTCCCAATTCCTTCACCCATTCGTTAATTTTAACATGTCCATGAAGAACAAAATAAATCAAAATTGTATTGTTTGATTGTTGCTTGGGAGGAAAATAGTGAGACTATCTTGGCACAAAAATCTCTTTCCCTTTCCTAAGAGCCCCCAAAAATGTAATTTAATATTTCAAGTTAGAATAAAGTGGTGAAGTCATGGGACAAAAAAATGGAAATATCATAGATTGGAACATTGAGGCCAAAGAGAAAACTTTGCTTATTCAAGCCCCACCCATCCCTCCTCAAGAGCCTCCAACTTTCCCATCATGGAGATCAAATCAAGAAAGCATCCAAATTTAGGAATGAGGATGTGTTGTATGCCAATCCAAGGTATTTTTTAATATTTAAAACCCATTAATCAACCTCTCAAGTTACAACACACCAAGAGTAAGATCTTGAATTCAAGGTTCTAAGTTGGAAGAAATTGGTAGAGTCATGGGGAAAGAAATAAAAAAATGCATATATTTGGAAATTAAATCTAAAGAGGAATTTGTGTCTATATCATCCCCATCCATCTCTCCTTAAGAACCCAAAAAACTTCCATCATATAAGTCTATTTAATAAGTCATACCAAACAAGAAAGAGGTCCTTATTGAGAAGGTTAAAATCCCAAGATTCAAGAGTGTCGACCAAATCCCCAATCCAATTCATGAACCTATTCATCCCAATCTATCAAATGAAAAACATTTCCCTCCCACCATCTCCATTTTGGAATAAAATCTAATTACATGGAGGATTTATGGGCAGCCAAGTGAAGAGACTAATGATCCAATTGAACATAATGAGGGATCTTCAACAAAACATGATGACAAAGTCATTACTGTCACTCACCTTGGTGAATAAATAAGCACACAAATATTTAGTGAAGAAGGAAAAAGTGACCTTGATGAAGTGGAAATAGACTTTAAAGGATATAACACTCATAAATGTGAAAAAAGCTCAATTGAGATAGTTGTCATAGTTACCCAACTAGTTAATCATCTTAATGAGATCATAAATGATCAAGAACAATATTTATTAGAGTATTTTGATGAATTATAACAACTAGATATAGTAGAGATGCATTTAGATATATTACAAGATGTCTCAAGTGGCCAAGAAGAGGCAAAATATTATTTTTAACTCTCTCCTTTGATTGAAAATTATGGATTTCCTTCTTGTTGCAGAGAGGAATTAACTGAGTTAGAAATAGAGTAATCAAAAAGAAAAATTGGTATTGAGAGTCTCCATGAAGAGGTTACACCTAGTCCTTATGTATAAGAACTTACAAGTGAATAAGATAAGGTCTTGATTATGATTTAAATGGATTAAAATGAGCATGAAATAATCACCTATGAAGAGTAGTTCAGACATTTTAAAGTGGTTGTAGTCTAGGTGAATTGTGATAAGGATGCACGTGAGGTTTTAGTTATCTAAAATAAGCCTATAAAATATCTACATTAGACATGGAAGTTATCTTATGAATCCATTATGAGATTTGAGATCCTAGATAAGCCCACCACCTTTGAATAGAAAAACCAAGTGGTAGTAATGATTGATGACCTTATAAGTAGCCTGATCACATTATAGTAGTTATAAAGGTGATAGAGATAGGTTCTCAAGGTGAAAATAATATGCAAGGTTCATTCTCAAGGTAACATGAAGAGTTTCAAGATGAAATGTGAAAACATTATTTGGAAATTTACAATGAATTTGAGACTCTTAAAGGGCCTATATCTCTTGTTGGGTAGGTTGGAGATTCTTGTTAATATACTCTCTTCCTTGAGGAGAAATGTGGGAACTCCCAAGAGTTCATCCAAGACAAAGAAAACCATTTCTTGTAGCCTCTATAAGCTAAATTTGATGATACCATTATAATAAATATGTGATCACCTTTTAGGGAGTTCAAACATCAAGGATCAACATGAGTTAAGTCTCAAGTCACAAGATGAATATGTTTTCATAGGAAGCATGTTTTCTTCTTATAACTCACTTGAAATTATGCCAAATAAATGATCAAGAAAGAGGAATAACTCATAAAAAAACCATGCTCAAGAGGAAACATGTTCTACATCATTGTACATCTCATGGAAGAGGTGTTTCCAAAATGTTTCCTTTTGATCTAGGATAAATATGTTTTAAGGTTAGTTGTATTTAGTGGTGTTCTTTTGTTTTTCCTTCCCTAAGTTATTTTTATAACAAATGTGTGTATATCTTGATATAATGTGTTTTTATTGTTTTATTATGTGTTTTAGATGTATATTAGTTATATTTACTTGTTTAAGTCATTTGAAATCAAGTTTGAGGTCTAATCAGGTTTGAAGTTGAGTCATGTGTGACTCCATAGCCTAATGGATGAACAAGGCAATTGGTCTAAGGTGTATATAAAACATGAAATCCTAGGAGGTTTCTAAATATGTTATCCAAATTTTTGTACAATATGGGAGTCTAATTTAAAACTTGAGTCTAATTTAAAACTTTTTTCCTTATGATTTGAACTTTGTTAATATCCATCTAATGTCTTGTATTGGTCATCAATAGTCTAAAGATGATATGTAGTATGTCTTCCTTGGAAGATTTCAAAGCCTTATAGGGTGATATAGTTAGTATCAAGTACAATTATTTGTACCTTGTCATCAAATAATCATTTATTATAGTCTTCTTCATGTATTTAGCATAGTTTAAGGTAATTTTGGAGAAATTGAGGTAATTACTCATTTTGGTTTTATGTTAGTCTAACCTTCTCATGTCAATTAAAAGTTATTTAAAGGGGGATAAAGGTAAAATATGTATTATTATATCATTTTATTCATGTAAAAATAATATTTATACTTATTTTTTCCATAAAAATAGACACAATGATGCTCAACTCACTATTCTAACATTGTAAGACTTTTCAAGTATTTTCTTGCTCATTTTATAACATGTAATGAAGAAATATTATAATAATTTCAAGCTAAATGGTTTGAATATGTTTTTTGAATGTTTTTACACATCCATAATAGCTTTAATATACTCCATGAATACTTGTTCCTCAGCTCCACTAGATTTATAGGTAAAATATAATTGTTTTCCTTGCTAAAAAGGGGTTTGTTAAGGCATTGTTATATAATTTCTAAGTAAATATGGTATCAAAGCACCTAAATTGATTATTTAATCCAATATAATTCATATCCATGTTAAATAGTGGTTAATAGGTCTGAAAATTACATAAGTCTCCTCCATTTATCCATTAAGCTCTTTCTTAGCTACTGAGAATTGTTTTTAAAAACCTGAGTCATGAAAGATAAAAAGAGTTGTATTAAATTATGTTAGGGGAATATAGGGGGAAATATTAAATAATGATTACATTCATTATTTTTTGGATATATGGGCTTAAATTTATGAACCATTTTTAACAAAAAAAGGTGATCTATAACCCTCTCAAAACCCCACTAGCTTAATTTTTAGAGATTTTCTTGCATTTAAAAAACTTTGATCATAATTAAGGATTATTTGAGGTATTTATTGATCAGTTTTGTCCCCCAAAATGATATATAACATTAATTTTTCATGTGTGAGCATTTAGGAGGCACGAAAAAGGTTATTTTTATTGATTTGTGAAGGTGGCAAGGAGGGTTTTATTGATTTTGCATGTTTATTATCTTGAGAAGTCTTTAAATATCCTCTAAAAATATATATTCTCTCTTTTAACTCTCATAAAGTGTTATATATCAAGAGTCAAGGGCATTTCCATTCTTAGTAGAGTTTAATTACAAGGTGTCTTTATAGATAAGGCTTAGTGTTAATTTATTTATTAAAGTAATTAAAATAAATAACATAAATTTCCCACTTAATTTAAGTGGTGGTGGGTCAAATCCCTAACCTTGAATTGAGTAAAAATACACCATTGCATCTAGGTTTCAAAATTTTCCCTAAACTTCTTTATAGCAAGATAAAAAGTCTAAATCTTCTATTTTATTTTCATTTTATCTCTTTCATTTTTGTAAGTTTGGTGAAGAGTGGAAAGGAGAGTTCAGGGATAGAGAGCACAAAAATATAATGGTTTAATTTATTCAAGTGTATATAAATAATTTATATACTTATATCATGTATTTGATATTAATTTTAATTAAAACTAAATCTATCTATCCACATATATATAAGGATCCATATAAATTTGATTAGTGAAAGATAAAATGGGTTTCAGTAGCTTACCCAGGAGGAGTGACCTTTAAATGTTGGGGTAAGATTAGATGGAGCTCAGGTAGGGTAATACACCAAGATCCATATGATTTCAAGGATTCCTAGAGATAATAATGATTCAAAAAACTAAGTTTTCAAATTTACAAAGTTTATGGTAGAAATTGATATGTCTCCTAAACCCATGTACTAATACCTCTCTCATCATTTAGTAGACATGGGGAAGCAATGCTCACTTAGTCTCATGGTCCTTCTTTATTTTCAGGGGATTTTTATGTAATTTTGGTGGTAGTGGAATTTTTTCCAAAGGTATTAAGGATGTGGTAGGAACAAATATTAGACTAGTAGTAAATAATATCTCTATCAAAGGCAAGGCAAAGTATTTCATTATTTGCATGGGTCTATGGACTTTTGGGCAATTAGACCTGATGTGGCTATAGTGGGTAACATAGATTTGTTAGATCTATACCCATCTCCCATAATAGAGGGGGCTTAGAATAGTGGGAATAATGAGATATTAATTGGTGGGGTTGTCATATTTTCATATGCAATGGCTTTTGGTTAGAATATATTCATATCTCTAGGTCATAAGGGATATGTGACATGATTCATGAGGTGGCTAAGGGGATTTTGGGTTCACCCAAGATGGTTTATAGGAGAAAAGGTAATAAATGTATTAAAATTAACAAAAATAGGTTCATATTGGTTTTGGGAGAATATTTGAAATTAGACTAAGTGGTGGAGTTCACTAATACATCTCTGACTGGATGTTTTTTTGGTTGGAAAATATTAGATAAAACCTTAGAACATTGGATTATTCATGTTTGATGGCTAGTAGTCAGGTATTATCTAGTCTTCCATATCTTAGTTAGAGGTTGGCTTGCATTAATTTTTAAATTTAACATTAATGTTGGGAATATTTTGGGCAACATATGGTATTGAGGAGAGGTGCATTATCTTTATAAAAAATAAATCTAGGTTTTGACCCTCACTTGATGTAATATTTAATTATTCATATTTGAGTTAAGTTACAAGGTTTAAAACTCCATTTTTTGTCATTATATGTATTTAATGCTATAACATATAATATGGGGAATTTCTTAGAGGTAGACAAGAGTTATTTGAGATAGCATTCTAAAACAATGGCCAAAATTTGTTGGATTTAAATTTTAAGGATGGGTTGGATGAATAAATTGAGTTAAAATATGGTTGTTGGAAGCATAATAAATAGTTTAACTATGTTATCATTCCATTTATGTGCATTATATTTCATCATCATGATCATTTAGTTTCATATTTCAAACTACATTTATCTCACAAGGAATGGTGGAGGAGGTCAAAACTTTAGTTTTAGTGCTCTTGAACAAGCCTCCAACAACACTATCTTCCTATGCATTTTTGTGATGAATACAAGTTTTGAGTGTATTTTTAGGTTTGATAGGTATTTATATTTAATATTAATTACTTTCAAACTCCAAATTGTATATTTATAAAATGGTTCACTTCTTCTTTGAGCTAGGCAATAATCTACAGTCAAGTGTCTAGATGGACTGTGTTAAATCCAAGAGAAAACCTTGAAGAAAAAGAACTTTTTGTACTGAAAAATACATGAATGGGATTTTAATGAATGAATAAAAATATTTTTAAGATGATATATTTTTAAAACTCCTTTAAATGTTTAAATATTCACCTCAAGAAAAGCTTTAGAGTAATAGAAGAATGGAAAACATAGACCTATAGATTTGCCTATAAAAAGGACATGAAGACATATATTATTATAATTAGTTTATAGAAATGAGAATTTTGTGAGGAAATAATAAACATGTATAAGGTTAGGAGTGTTATATTTATCCCTTATAATATAAATATAATACCAAAATAGGATTGCTAGGGTTAAATTGGCCTAATTACTCACAAAGCCTCAATATGGGCAAATCAAGTTGCAGGCCTAAAAGAAGTGTTCCTTAATTATTTAATTATTTTAAGAGGTATTAAAATAATTTAATATGGTGAATTATGTCCCTTAATTTATGAATTTTTTACATAAATAATGATTAATTTATAAATAGTCAGATATGCACCTACAGTCCTACAAGATGAGAGATAGTTGTATAAGTAAACATTAGTGAGGTTTGGAGTGATTTTATAGGTGAAATAATAATTTATATACTTATTAAAAATATTTAATATATTTTAATAGGAGTAAAAATCAATGTTAGAAACCCTTAAAACATCCTTGAAGTGATATTTTAGGGTGCAAACCTAACAAATGTCATTTTAGTATTTGCTAGCAGAATTAGATGGTTGAATGCAATTTGAGAAGCTTCAAGAAGATTTTTTACCCTAAAAACTGATATAAAATATCCTTGATATTAATCAATGAATTAAATAACAAAGGATATTATTTTTAAGTGCTTGAAGAAAATAAAATGTAGACCTATAGGTCTACAGACTTGTAGGTCCACATTCTTAAACCTAAGAGGATAGTCTTGCATAGAAAGTGATGATTTGAAGAACAAGGATAAGTGAAGGACATGAGTGATATGTGAATAATTTATATGTAATTTCATAAAATAAGGATAATCATTGAGAAAAAACCATTCTCTTGAGACTCTATAAGCACCAAACCCAAAGAAGATACAAAAGCTTGCCAAAGAGTTCTTTTGTAGCTTGTTTTCAAGTTGAGAAGAAAGTATGGAATGGTTTGTATTGAATATTGGAGTTTTTATGGATATAAGAGTGTGTTCTATGTATTAATGAGTATTATTATTTTTTAATAATATTAAATAATGAATGAAAATACCAAATAATACCTATAGCCTTCTAATATTCATAAAACATGCACAAAATTATGGGAATTAGGAGTTTTGAGAGTTTTGAGGATTGACCAAGGTGAAATAACACTTGGAAGAGTTAAATAATGTTTTGAAAAACCTAAATAACGTTTTATTTTGGATTTAAGTGGTCTAAATCTCCCTCAAATCATTTTTATTCACTCTTGGCCTACTCAAGCCTAAGGATGGTCAAGATAGGGTTATAAAAATAGAAACTTACATAATTTGAATTTTAAACCATGAAATGGATTCAAAATTTTCTAACATATCTTATTTCATTGACCTAAATGGTTTCTGATGTTTTGGAGCTATATTATATGGACTTGTATGGTCTCTAGTATTAGGGGACTACCTTGAGAGGTAGTTCATGAAATTTGGGATCAAGTTGTAAGGGGATAATGGGTGCTTAAATATAATTTTAGTTTCCATATAATTGCTACAAGTATTCCAAGCCTTTGATATTTGTGTCTAAAAAGAGATACAAAGAATAAGTCTTCCTAGATCAAAACATGATAACTATGAGAGAGATTACAGAACAAATGTGGAAAGATGATTGGATGGGAATATCCAATAGATGTTGAATCCAAGATAGGTAGTTAGACCCTAAGATATGAATTTTCACTAAACAATTAATCCAAATGTGCAGTTTAAATAAGGATAGATGATTCATGAAAGATAATGATGATCTCCTACACTAGCTTGATGAAGAAGAGGGTCTTTTTTGATACACTTTGAGGGGAATTTCATGACTATCCTTTATAACTTTTATTTATTGTAACTCGCTTCTTCATGAAATGACACTTATCATAGACCTATGATATTCCTCTCTTCTCTCTCCTTCTCATTCTCTTTTTTTATGTATGGCCTATATTTGGCATTAAAATGGATCCTTCCACCAAGAGTATGGTGTATCCCTTCTTTTTTGTATGCTTATTGATCAATAAGATGACTAGTTTTACCTCCCATTCTGGTTCCATGTAGTGTATTCCTTGAATGGTTGAAATGATTAAGCATAAATTAATTTAATCTTTCTTATTATCTCATTCTCTTTGCCTTCATGAAGTTTGAATCATTTTTTTAGGTTGTGAAGAGAGTCATCAAGGGTTTCATAGAGTTAGAAGTGGAAAATATCTTCCCTTATAATCTTGATTGACCTTACCTTTTTGTAAACCATTAATATGATAGGATATTTCTAAGTTAATCTTATGTTTCTTATAGCCTTATAAGTAATAGTAAACATGCAAATAAGTTTTAGAGGTCACGAAGTCTGGTGCATCACCTCCCTTTTAGTTTATATTATTCTCTCTCCATTTTGCTTTACAAGTAGTAGTGTAGTTTGTATTTCTTATGTGATGAATCAAGGGAGATAGCCCTATCTAGAGGTTCAATCCATTATTGAGGTCACCCAAAACCTAGGATTGTTCCCATGATATCATTTTAATGAAGAGATTTGAACAACCTCCTCAAGGGTGCAACCTTTGATGATAATAGCCACCTCCTTACAATTTTAATCAAACTAGACCATAATATTTTATTTTCAAGAGGAATATCAAATAAGTGAAATTATAAGAAAAAAATGAATGAAAGGAACAACTGAACTATGAATGGTCCTCACAAACAACATAACATTGGCTAAAAATATCACAAGGCTTGCTTTTGAAATTTTATAGGTGAATAGAAATTTCATGAAATGATTTGGATTATACTCTAAATAAAAAATAAAATTAAGACTAAATTTTCCTCAAGATCTCAAATTCTAGGATTTGAGTGTAATTTTCCAATCTAATTTTCATTGTAAAGAGAGATATTGTAGAAATGGGTAGGTAGTGAAATATGGATTTAAATATAAGTGATTGGGTGTGATATTATATTTGAATGTAAGTTATATATATTTTTGGGGAGTTTATTAAGAGTGAACTGTATGAGATACAATCATAGGCAAAGTCTCATATCTAAAAAACATGTCAAAATGTGCATCTCAAGTACTAAATTTAAGAAATCTTGTAGCAGTGGAAAAAATATTTTTATATGCAAGTGGTGGTTATGAAACCTCCATGGAAGTAATTGAGAGCACCATATTATTTTTGATAATGTCATTGTAGTTTCAAAAACACCATTGTGTTTTGTCATGTAAAAAAATTGAGGTATTAATAGATTAAAATTATGTGATTTTCAAGTTTGACATCTATGAAAGGTACAAAAATAAATAAAAATGGAATATGATGAAAAAATTGGGTTTGAACATGTTAATGTTTTTTAAGGTCCTTGCATCATCATTGAATTAGTAATAAAAATAATATTCTAGGAAATTTAGGTGCATAAAGGGCCCATTAGACTTCACTTAAACACTCGATAAATTAGTAAATGAAATATCATGTAGTAAAAAAACACATCAAGTTAAAATACATGTAATTAAAAAATTTCATGATATGAAAATCAAAACCATTTAAAAGTAATTTTCCTCTTTCAAAATAGTGTCAAATGATGATCACAACATTATGTTTCAATAAATTATGCTGAATTTTCAAAATTTCCCATCAATATATCATGTATCATTTAATATCTCAAAATAAATGATAAACTCAAATCAACAATCTGACCAAAACATAGTCATAATAGTGGTTAATTACTATAAATTTAAAACCTTAAAAATAAAACAATTGTCTATATTATCATTAATACTAAAACAAACCATAAAAAATGCACATTATTAAGAAAATTGTAAGTGTTATGATTTGATCAATATTGAAAGCTAAATGTATTGTTAAGAGTTGTAATTATATGAAAGATTAATCAAAATAAAACCACTTTATTTGTTATTTATCTAATAAATGTATATCTTTGAAAATAATTCTCAAAATTAACTTAATAATAGTTTGATAAAAATTTATAATCAAATTTATCAATGAAAGTTACCTTCAATCAATTCTTCTTTATTTTTCATGACCTCATACTTACTATGAAGGAAACAAGATGGCAAACCTACTATACAATGTAGGGGTCAATATCTCCCATTTATCTATCTTGTATTAAATTAGTCACATCCCACCCCACATCGACAAATCCATTCAAAATAAATTAATCATTTATTAGAAAGTGGCAGAGTTGGACACACATACAAAACTTACACCATGTCCACTGTGCCTTAACACTCATTCCAAATCATCATTGCTATGAATGGGACTTTAATTACTTGATACAAGAGTGTTAATTTTAATTACATCCCAAATCTATCAAGAAAAATAGTAAAAACTAAGAGAAGGAAGATTTTTATCACCTTTAAAACAAATTAATCACTATTTTGTGCATCATGGGAGGAGATAGTGATAAGCTAAAGCTGTTATCCTACACAGAGGTTTAGGCTAAAATAAAGATATGGATGAATTTTTTTAATGGGGGATTGTTAAGGAGTACATGCAATACAACATTAAACACGATGCATATGTTACCAAAGACTCCATCTTAGCCTAGAACAAATGAGTGGTGGAAATGAGAGGCATTAGAATTTATATTATAGAGGAGATCATTAGGGAGGTTACATGGAAGTCATATGAGGGATAAAATTATTTTAAGGACAAACCCAAAAATATGGAGCTAATGCAAAAATTCTTTCAAACTAATGAGGTTCTAAAAATGGACAAGAAGGGGAACCTGATGTTGGATTTGCTAAGGCATTAGCTAGACATTTGTCTCTAGATTATGAAGTATTTAACATTAGAAGGTAAATTCATTCTCAAATTATCTTTTCATTTCTTGTTATTAAATCACTTCTAAGGATTTAGAATCAACCTTCCATATTTTCTATTGAAATCCCTTGAGATCACTACCCTTGCCTTCAAAATAAGCAAAGTGAATGTAATTAGTCATCAAGGGCTCATCTTTATATTATTAAAATGTAGGGAGACTATGCATGGAAAGTAATCTCTATTGAGGGGGTTTTTTATGGAGGATGACTCCCTTGATGAAGACCCAACACTAAATTCTCCCTAGCCTCACCTGAGACCCTCTCTTCTAATCCCTAATATTAAAATATTCATAGAGCACATCCCCCTTTAGTGAATTATTAAAAAACCTAAACCCATTTTCCTAGAAGAAGAGGATGTGGTAGAATATTTAGGGAAAGGAAAGGCCATCTTGACTGATTTGGTCCAAAAAATAAAAGACAACTAGAGGAATTTAATGACAAACTCCACAAAGTGGGTATCAATATAGGTATCATAATTAAAGAATGTCACTTGATCAATCTAGAATATGGTAAGGTTTTATAGGATTTTATGCATATCAATGAGGTAGAAGACCCCCTAAAGGGAAAAATATGAAAAGGTGGTGGTTCAAGCACACCCCCAAACCCCTCATTATGGCTAATCCTCCTAAGAAGAACATGAAGAAGGAGATTTGAAATGAACCAAGGATGATATTATCAAAGGACACTACTAAGGGCTTGAGAAAAAGGATTGGGTAAATAATTATCAAGGAAAATCCAAAGGACAAGGTGGAGGATAAGGATCATATTAAGGAACTCATGGAGGACACTACTTCCCCTGAGTAATTACACTTTTCTATGATTTTTGTTTGGTCTTCTATTATAGTTTTTTGCTTACTCTTCCTTTTGTTTTGGTTTTAATATGCTTCTCATCATTTTGGAATTACTTTAATTTAATTTGATAATGGTTTAACTATTAGGTTTATAGGATCCTTGTAAAACCTACTTATTTACCTAATCAAATAAATAATAATAAGCATTAGGTTTTGCATATAAAATATTATTTATATAAAATGAAAATATTTTTTTTTTCTTATTTTCACTTTCTGATATAAATCCTTATCTTTAAATGTTTCTTATTTTTATGAATTTCATAAACAAAAATCAAAATTACCATGTAGACTTGTTTGTAATCAGACCCAAAAACCACTAATTGTAAAAAAATAGATACATTTATTTTGATATTAAAAACTATCAAAATGTATACCATTTAAAGTAATTAGATCTTGATTTAAAATAAATAAAAATTAATCTTATAAAGGTATAAATTTATGTGTTCAAAGTTTAACAAACTTTAAAAATTCTATGCATTTATCAATATTGATTTTTTCATGAAATGGATTTAAAAAATATTCCCACCTATAACTACCTTAGACTATTTATAAATTTAAAATGATATATACCAAAACCCTTTTTTTTACCCCCAATAACTCATAATATTTGAAATAAAAACTTAAATGGAGATTACTAATGTAGGTAGGGTTTAAACTAATAAAAAATAATGACTAGGGTTCCAAACACCAAGAAAGGTATTTTTAAATTAACCAATATTAGCTAAAATCACAAGTTGCATAATTTTAAATTTGAGGGATAAATTTACTAAATGAAAAAATAAGCATATTATACTCCAAAAAAATTAATATAGTTTTAATTTTGTTTTTCAAACTACCTAGAACTATTCCATTAATTTTCATGAACAACCACTAGCATTCATTCAAAAACAAAAAATGGAGTGACTTTACCAATATATTAAAACAATATTCTTTATTCAAAAACCATTATAAATATCTTGGTCTACTATATTTACTAAATAAAAAAATGTAACATTTATTATTTATCATAAAAACTACAAGGTGATAACCATTATCAATAATTAATTTCAGATATGAAATCGAATTCAATACCCTACTTGCATTCTTCCAAACTTATGTAACTTTTCATGAAAAAATAAAACTATGAAATAGAGGAAACATATATAAAACTTGAAAATGTATTTTCCTTCAAATAAAAGTGTTTCATTAATTCATGTAGCTAAAAATATCAAATAAAACCATTGATTAGTTTGATGCAAGTTTATTATATCCATTTACCACATACTCAAATATTCCTCTACATATAATTTTCTCAAATAGAGAGGAGAAAATAAGTCTCATATCTAAAGAGAATGGGATCAACATAATATTATGTGCACCTCTATGAATTTGGAAAAAATTATGGTACACTCCAGTCCTATTGTAAAAAATAAAATGAAAAAAATATGCGAAAAAAACCAAGAAACCACCAAGATTTGAGTATAAAAATTATTATGTGTTTAAGAAAGGCATCATAAAAAATATGGGTGAATTAATGTTAGTACATACTGAAGGCTTATCTTGTTAATAACTAGTGGGTACCAAAATTCCAAATATCACCATTCAAAACCTTTTTCCAAATTTTCAATAAGTTACACATGCATATCTTAATAAATGATTAGAGATAATAACAATGAGTACCTATTGATCCAAATATGCATATTAATTAAAAAATAACCATGATATCATAAGGTTCATCAATCATGCTAATCTATTAAGGCTATGATATGATTGCATGGACTTATTATTTAACCATGAAAATAAAAATAAAATATATTATGGTACCATGCAATCAAAACATTTAAATTAAAATTCTAAAAGGTTTCCATGTGAAATTCATTTACCACACAATGTATAATCACCATTTTTAATATATCTGAAACTTAATAGAACATAACCCCAATTTTTTTTTATCTATATCTAATATGTCAAGGATATATAATTTTGAAATTAAAAATTATGATATATTATACTTTTGAAATCCATGCTAAACTCATTGCATATGGATTTTAAATTATTCTTAAGTGAAATATTTAAAACCTTACACCATAGCATTTTTAATTTTAACATCATACCACAGAGTAAGGTTTGTGTATGATTCATTGTAGTGTTAAAATTTATGAAAAAACATAATGATGTCTTAGCATAATTAAATTTTGAAATTCAAATATAAATTAATAAAATATGATAATAATAAGAAGAAATCAAACAAATCTTTATCATGATAAGTGAAAGTAAATGTGTAATAGGTCTTTTCCACATACAATGTAATTTTATAAAGTACAACAACTATTTTGAGATATATGGAAAGAAATTACTTTTCTAAATAGGTGGTATAAATTTTTATGATAAAAATAGTGTCTTAAGAGAGGTCCAATGGATTTATACAACTTATTAAGTATTCCTAAGATGAGTTCTAGATAGATATGGCCTTAGGATTGATTTGTATTTATAAATATCCCTTTGTTATTTATCCCCAAATATGGCATATGAAACATGCTTAGGTTTCCCCAAGGGAGATGATTGTACTTGAAAAATAGTTGTTATATGATATAGAAAACTACTAGCAGAGGTGAACACATGTAACAAACCATAATCATCTAACTATTGTTGACATTATCTAGAGAGGGGGAAAAATGTGGTCTCAAACATGGTGAAATTTTTCTTAGTAATATAGATTTTTTTTTCATATACTAGGGTGATCCTAAATATGAATGATATAAAATTAGATTAGTAAATACAATATATAGGTAAACAAATTAGGGGAAAGGGTACATAAGATTTAAATATGTATGATCACATCATGTATGTTTAAAATATGTCAAAATTGATGTTTACAAGTGTCTAATAAAAAATTTGTTTTAAAAATATTTACAGACATCTCATTAGGGGTAATATGAAGTCAAGTAAAGTCCTTAATTATGTTTTTTGATCTACTAGTAAACTCATATTTTTTAAAAATTACAATATAATATCATATACAATTATGCATGGTCTTGTAGAGAGAATTTTAGACATGACAATACTTTTCCATTTAAATAATTTGTAAAAAGTTCTAATTTAATCATGTTTTAACCTTTAGGGTTTTAATAGTGTAAATATTATGTTTGATTAAAGGGTTGAGTAGTCTAAATTAGTGAAATAATATGTATAAAATAACCACTAATTTGTTATAGGTTTTGACTAGATTTGACTTTCCAAAAATAGTAATAAATATGTGAAAATAAAGACTTATTTGGAAATCACATGACATAAAAGATCCGAGTACTAGAAAATGAGATATGAATATGTATGAGTGTCATCAATTAGATCCCTATATAATAACCTCTAATGGACATTAGCACCATATTTGGACAGTAGCACCTTGTGGATCTAGTGTCTTGATAATGGTTCTAGTGTCCTCTATGTAAGACTGCTCCAATCTTCTAGGTGTACTTATGTCTATGTTTATAGGTTTTGTTCCCATATGAATGAAGTCTAAAACTCTTTACTGTGCTTGTAATTTTTTATTTATGATGCAAACCCTAATCCTCCTTTCAATAAAGGCATGAGTTGAAAAGTGTGTTCATTAGTACGATAGTCTAAATATTCTAAACACCATGTTATGAAGAGATTTACCTACATACCAATAATTTGAGGAGAAATCAATCCTAATGTATTTCTCTCCACCTAAGTTTTAGTGTAATTTCAATTCATGCTGGAATGATAGTGATTTTAAATTCCTTGAGTGTGCTTGAGATAGGAAATCTAGAATATTTGAGCTTAAGGTAGTTGTAGATGGTACTATGTAGAAGTAAGGTAGAATAGGGACTAATAGCCTTGATTTTTATTAACTTTTTTCATGTTTGAATAGGTATTTTGAATATGATTCGCATCTAGTGGATAAAATTCTAAAATTCATGTATTTATTGTGTTTTGTAGATGCTTAGGCTAACCTTAGGATGGATTTACCTTTAAACATATATTCATTTGATAAAGACAGGGTAAAATAAATTAGAATCATTTTAGGGACACTAGCACCACATGGCTCTAGTGTCCTTAATTTGGCACTAATGTCTAGATAGAAGACTATTGGACATGAAGGGCCAAGTTTAGGAAACAAGGGTCTAATATTACATTTAATATTATTAGGGATACATGTGGTCCTCACAAAAGATAAAAAAGTGTGATAATAGGCTCTAGGATATGTTAAAGGCTAAGCTAGGAATAAGGAATCTCAAGTAGCACTCTTAACACCCAAATACCAGTTTTAGGTGATTACATTTACCCCCCCCCCTTATGCTATAAATGTAGTAAAGTTAAATGACTAGTATAAAATAAAAAGAAGCATACCTAGACTTACTTAGGAAGTGAATCCCATGAAGATGAGTATGAATATGTGAAGTTGGGTCTATGTATGTGAAGCATGATCTAAAACATGACCTAAAAATGAAATATACCTAAATTAGTCCTTACTTAAGAGATATCAAAAGCAAAAGACTATGTTGAGTAAAGAAACAATTGAGTAAAATTGAGTAAAGATATGGAAATGAGGAAATGAATGAATACACCTCATTGGGTACATGAACCAATGCGTGAACTTGGTGATAACTTGTGTGTGTATAGTGATTAATCATTGAATAACTTGGACTAAGCTGATATCTTGCTCAATCGTCATGTGTGGGTGGCTCAATAACTCAATATGATTTTGAATCCATCATTTTCCACCCATTCTTGGTGGACCATGACCTAGTAATAGCTTGGATTGGATTGAAAGTGTGTCAAATCCTCTCATGTGGGTGGCTCAAGAACTTAATTAGGATGTGAATCCATCATTTCCCACCCATGTGTCATAGATTCATCTAAAACTAAACTACACAAAGTGATATAAATAACTAAGTATATCTAACTATATATGTCGAATCCATAGCCACTCAAGTACATTAGGTGACTCTAGGTCACTTACGAATGCCAACCATTATATATATAGTAAGAAATGAAACTAGGGATAACATAGACTATGATGTCAATTGTATACAATGTAGAGAATGACATGGATTTTTCCATTCCATTAGATCAACCTATGTATACCTAAGTATATGGGAACAATGTGTTGCACACATGCCCCCAATCTGATATCTGAGTATACTAATTCTAGACTAAGTTCTAATAGCTATATCAAAGTATCTAAACTAAATATGGGAATGATCATGCCACACATTATGAAACTAATTGAGAAAGTGATATGAATATAAGCTAAACTAGTGTGAATCTGAGTAAAATCTAAGCATAATTGTAAAACCTATAACTAGATCTATGTAAACCTGTATTTTATTTGGTGTAATATTTTGGCCAATCTAAACTATCTTGAAATTGGGAATACTATATGGTAGTGAAACATCTTGTAAATTATCACCATGTGGTACTAGTGTCCCTATTTGGATGCTAATGTTTGTGTAGTCTAAAATCTATTTCACTATACTTATTTTTTATTCCCTATTTTTCCTATGTGTTTACCTATGTGTTATTTTATAAAATTGAGACTATGTGTTAAACAGTATTCTATGAATGAAATATAGGATCTTGATCTCTATGATAAACCCATGTGAATTCCCCCTATTTTTAGGGTAGTTGTTGAATCTATGCAGTAACTATCCTCAAAAGAAAATTCTCTATAAAATGTGTGTTAGCCAAAACATATATGATAACTACATGATAATCCAATACAATCAACAAACATAACATCAAAATGTAAGAGAATCTAAGCATCAATATGTAATGTAACATGTATCTCATGTATAACATTGAAAAAAGGTGTCAAGATAGATGTAATCAATGTATATAATAGAAAATATGAGTAGAACTAAGTATCTATCAAGGGGGATGATGCATGATGTCCATCATAACACCTAAATAGGAGGGGTATATGCATAAGGTCCTTCATGGCATCAAAAATTAGTGTGTGTAACAATAAAAGATAAGTTTTAAGGCTATGATACATATAATGAATCATAAATACAAAATGCATGAGGCATGCAACGTAGGCCAAGGGGCCACAATACAAGGGACATGGGCATATGTCACTGAATATAAGAAAATAAGACATACAATGACATGTTCAAAGTTCCACATACACAATTAGGAAATTACACATAAGGGACATGGTAATATGTCTAAGGCATACATACTATGAATAGAAGTATCATACAAACAAAGAATAATGGAATATTAAAATGTAATCTAATAAAATAATCATAGAAAATATAATCAAGTCTAAACAAGGTAAGCTATAAATGAAATCATGCACAAATATTTATTACAAATATGTGTAAGAGAGATGATGCACATATGGTGAGTCTAAAGAAGTGATAGCCAACAAAAAAATCTGAATATGGATAACAATGATCAATATGAAGATATAATAATGAAAAAACTAGAATGTAGAGAATGTAAGGATAAAATCTAGTAATATAAATTATGTATAAGATGCCCCAAATTGGGTTAATGTGTCAAATGAGTAACCATGAATTGATGTATATGCCCCTAGTGGGTAGATGATAGCAAGTATAGATCAATATAGTGGACTTGAGTCCTATTATCAATCTTCAAGCACTCTAAAAGAACAAGTGAAACATGTAGTGTGATAAAACCAACTATACTAAGATATCTAACATATGTAGTGTTTGCAAAATATAATAAATGTAAACATAGAAATGCATAAAATATATAAGTTTTATGTTTTTTGAGTAATATTTGATTTTTTAATATTTTTGGCATGTTATATTATTTTTTATTTTATATAAATAAGCTATGTACAAGAAACATAAAAATGAACTATGTACAAGGAGCAAGAGAGAAGCAATACATGTATAGTAGAGTTAGAACCATACTAACTAATGAGTCTCATGGGAGACTCATTATCACTATGACTTATGATAAATAAGGGAACTATGATTATGTGTGTGATGTAAAATGGTGACTATGATCCCATGATAATTTATACTTATTGATTGATATCTATATCCATATCTACCTATTTAGTGGTGCTAGGAATCTATGGCACTAATTGTTGTGTCCTATGAACTATAGGGGTCTTAGGAATCCATCTCATAGAAGAAGCCATAGGTGACATAGGTGTCTTATTTTGATAAACCCAAGAACCTAATAGTACTTATCTCAACAAAACCTACGTAGAAGAAGGACCCATAGAATATATGACATATCTTTGACCCAAGGGTCTCCCTAATAATGGTCTATATGGGAGAGTATGTGTACATGTCAATACCATAGGAGTATACCTCATTTGTACTAGTGGATTTACTAAACTCTATCATGTATTTATAATAACTATAATTTGATCTATAAATGATAAGTATACTATATCTAGTCATGATGCCAAAACTTTAAATAGTGACTATGTTGTCACTACTTATGGGATAGGTAGATGATACTCATATGGTAGACCCTCAAATTTGACCACCTAATTTGCATGTATGTATTTCAGACATATTTTAACTAGGGATGGGATGGATCATAACTGATGTAACCATGGCATACCCAACAACATGTCAAACACACTTAGACTATGTATGACTAAGAATCGAGTGGCTATATATGTTGTTCCAATCTATAATGAAATCATAATATCCTTGATGAATCTCTAAACATGACCACTGAAACCTATGTCTTTATGGAAAATATCCTTCTCTAAGTATCCCAAATGATGTAAAAGTGTTATAATGCACATACTAATGCTTGACCCATTATCAACCATAACAATATGGATACGATGATGATATATGTATGCTCCTATAAAGAGTGCATGCAAATATGTATCATCATCAACCTCCTACTCTAAGAAGGTGATGAGTGGTCTAGATAGGACTATAGTATGGTACATGGTAATGATATTATAAAATGGGTGTGCCTCCTCTATAATAGTATGATATGAAGCTAGTAGTGGATGTGTCTAATATGTGTAGTGAATACCTGATGTGTTCCCTACCTATTTAGTCATATGATTTATAAATGGATATGAGAATATATTTAATACATTAGCTTCCATTTTTTATACTTTTGGTGCCTTTATGGGTGTTCCCACATTAATAATGTTAACCTCAATCAAATCTTAGACTTATGCATATATTTATTGTATGTCCAAGTGCCCTATGATACTCATAGAATGCATTAAATGTTTATTTCTTAGGAAGAGGCATTGTCATATCAACAACTTTAATGGGAGGGAGAGATATGACATTACATTCTAAGAGGTACTGTAAAACCATGCTAGTGACTATGGAAGGTTGGTGAAGATTTGGCAGTGAAGAGTAGATAAAACCAATATAGGAGATGGATTGAAAGTTATGTTGACTATGGATTTTTGATCACTCTTATTCTTGGTGGCTCTGACCTTATATGGAGGCTTATTTGAACTCTTAACAGTTGATTTTGATTCATTCGTATACTTTAGTTTTCCCATTGGTAAGAGTTTTACCTCTCTTTCTTTAATTGTGTGGCCTAAATATGTGAATGAAAAAAACTTATTAAACAAGATAACTTCATGTAATGCTGGTAAAAGACTCTATTTTAAGATGTTAGAATCTCTTTATCCACCATAGGGATAGTCAATTTTGATAAGATAGTCTTATATAATAAGATGTATTATGTGATAGGTTCATTTGAATTTTATTTCAACTGTGTAACTTTGGCATATGATATCTTATCACTGATATTGATGGATAAGTCTATTAGAAACATGTCTAAAAAAAGATTTAATTTTATGATAGATTGATTTGGTAAGTCATAAAACCATTGCAGGGCATAATCCTTTAAACTACATGGAAATAACTTTGTGAGAAGCTAATCATTGGACACATAGTCCACACATGCTACATGAAAAGCATTAAGATGGTGCTTTAAGTCACCCTTTCCATCATATAATGTAAGATTAGGTTCAAAAAATACATATGGAATGGGATTTGTTGCTATGTGATGTTATAGAGGTGTGTGTAAGAGAATATTAGAATCCAAGGCATGTGATGGCATAATGGCTCCCTTCTCAAGATGTAACACCTTAGCCTATAGATTATGAACCTCATGCATAAGGGATTATAGATTTTAAGTGCATAAACTAGCCATAAGAGGTGTAGATGTCATTGAAGGATGTTGAATTATAATTTTGGGTTGTGTTATATGAGTTGGCCCCAGTATAGATGTAACTATGTTATTATCTTGGGGAGTTAAAGATTGAACATTATTTGTTTTGTTTTTGATTTCAAATATGTCCTATAGGATTTGTGCATGATCAAGGGGTTATTCCCATATTCTATATTTAAAGATATGTAATATCCTATCTTTGTTTTTAATCATGTTATCATTGTTAAGTGGAGGGAGATTGTCTTGATTTTTAATTTTTATATCATCATTTTCTTGATTGTAATGTTCATATTTGGATGCACTATCAGTGAACTATACATAATCAGGGTGTGAAGCACCAATAACTAGAGTTATAATAAGACCTTTATTTATATTATAGGCTTGAATAGTAAGAATATAAATATGCTCTATAGGATTACCACCTAGTCTAGCACTCCTTCATAATGTGTAAGTGATGCTAGAATGATAGTGGTCTTGAATGCCTTGAGCATGCTTGAGATTGTAAATCAAGAAAATATGAGCTTAGGGAAGTTTTATATGGTATTATGAAATATTAGGTTAAAATAAGGATTAATAACCTTGATTTTGATCATCTTGTTTCATGTTTAAATAGGTATTTTGCATCTAATTTCCATATAGCATATAGAGTCCTAAAATTCATGTATTTATAGTGTTTTATAGCTTATGTAGACAAAAAAACATGTTTAGGCCAACCTTATGAGGGTTTTATATACACATAATATTTTAAACCTTTTATCAAGTACTAATGCTTTACATCTTATAGGAACCCATCGAGACTCAATCTCTCTGAGTGCATACCTTAAGGGGTGCACCAAGAAAGGGGTGGGTAGACCTTTGGTACTTCATAGGATTGTTTTCCCTTATTTACACATTATTACCAATCCAAAAATATCTTAAAACCCTTCCATACGCTATTACTCCTCCCTTTCACACTCTAATCTTTTTCGGCTTTCCATCCCTCATTTCCTCACCTTGATCCCCTTTCACCAGTTGATTGTACTAGGTCAGCTAGGTCAACCTTGTACATTTTTCATTATGTGATTACTATAAAAGATTGACTAGGTCAACCTTGTACTGATTAAGGATATTTTTCACTTGAGAGCTTTGTTGGACCATCAAATAACCTAGTTTGGGATGTAGTGATTTATCTCCAAAAAATATACAAGGTAAACTTGGTTGACCCCATATAACTAACATATTTAGAAGGATTTAGGTTAAGATTTACCTTAAAATATAAGATCATTTCATCATTATTTCAATATGAAATCAAGAGTTATTATATGTTCATTTTTCTTAACAATCTGCTCCTCCACCATTCTACTTGAAGAGTCTTAGGTCAGGGTTTCTACTTGGAGAATCTAGTCTTGTGGATAAGTCTTCAATGATTTGGCCTTTATTATTTATCCTTACAAACCACAACAACCTATTGAGAATCCCTTTTGATAAGGTAGAGATTGAGTCTCAATGGGTTCACATTTAGGTAAGTTAATTCTAACTTTGTTCTCCTCTCTTTAGTAGATGGAAGTAGCATAAGTATTGGCTCAAATAATATTACTCTTCATATTACATGTATTAGGGTCTTACTAATACTTAGCTTAAATAAAATTATCTTATACATGTTTTGATTACTCTACTAACCCCTCATATTGTGCCACAAGATTTAGTGTACACTATATTAGATTTACTTTATTATTATTAGATACAGAGTGAACATTAAACCTAGGACTCTTTTAGGGTTGTTTCATGATTATGTTAGACTATAGGATTTAAATCCCTTCCTACCATGGTATATTGTGACAAGTGATACCCTAATTGGGTCTATCAAATCTCCATATTTTTCATGCTCCTGCTTAACAAATGTATTCCCAATCAGAAGTGTAGGTATGCTCTATCTTCTCCCAGCCAGGATTGATTTATAGACATGATGCATTTTTTATTACATACATTATAGTGAACCCAACATGAAGCAATCCTTGAAATATTTGTTTACCTTATTTCATTCTTTCATCATTATTTTTATCATATATTTTCCATATTAGATTGACTCTATTGACTCAACTCTAATTTTTATGCATAGGATTTTAGGTATAGGCTACTAGATTGACCTTGTCAACCTAGTACATGTTTTTAGATTTTCATAAATCCAATCCAAACTACTATGTTGAACCAATCAACCTTGTACATTCTAGGCACTAAACATTAAGTTTTTGAAAAGCTTGATTAACCCAGTCAACCTAGTTAGCAAAATTTGTAAGCATATATCAAGGTTATTGAACAAAATTATTCATTCTTTGCATCTCTAATCCACCAAGGTTATTTTGTATCTCTATGTCTCTTTCTTTAAAATATTTCATTTTACAGTTTGTATTATTTAAAACTACCCCTACATAGTTAACTGGATTAACCCTCCCAACCTAGTTATATGTTTGGTGTGTTGTCTAGATAATTGGGTAGATTTTTTTGACCCTATTCATTTTTAGACCTTAGGATTGACCTTAGTGACCTAGTCAACCCTATTCTATATTCTAATCATACACTATTGACTATATAAACACTATATATTGATTCAACATTGGAATCAACCTTATATGATAATAGTTAGTTCACACTTTCTTTTCTTAGTGCTTGAATTCTTAGAATAGATCACATAGATTAATTAGGTGTGTTGATGCAGGTTTTACACACACCACAATTAATGGGGTAACCTCTAACATTTTAGGATCTCAATGGAGGTAAACTCTACTCCAGGGCATGAGTTTTAAGTATGTAGTTTGTTCAACCTATTGATAGAATAGCAGTAAATTATGCAAGTTGTTGACAAGATTTTTTGGATGAAGGTGTGATTCCTAGAAGAAGATGGTCTCCTAGGTGAGTTGGATAGGTGGCTAGTTTTTTAATTTGAGGTGGGTATATTCTTATAAAAAACAACAAAGAAAGGGTAAGGTAAAGTAGAAAATAAATTCTATGAATGGATGTTGGATAGACCTGTGTTCTCTCAAAAATAGTATATGTTGCTAGTAGCAAGTGCACACATCCAAATAGGTACAAATAAAAAATCTAAGGAATAGAAGTATAGGAAGTTCAATAGCCTCAGACAAATATTGTTCCATTTAGGGTAGTTTTTTCACACCCTTTAAAATGACAATATGAATTGAGCAAAGTGAATTATCAAAGGTAGATTTAGCACACACTCAGAAAACTATACCAAGAAAACACAAATACACATTCCATAAATATGATTCCATCTTTAACTTAGTTATTTTAATCAATATTCACCAATATTTAACAAATATTTTCACATATAAGATTAGTATACTAATCAAATAAATCAATAATCTATTCAAAACACTAGCACACTTGAATAATATTGAAAAAAATAGCCATAAAAATAACTACTAATTACACAAAATTGGAAAGAAAATACTTAGAATACTACACCTAATGACTAGAAATGGCTCACTACTCTATGTTCTAAAATTCTTTCACACCTTTGATGTGGGTGATACAAAATTATTGATAGATCATGGGGAGGGGTTTCCTCATCCTCCATGTCTTTGCATGATGTTTACATAAAGTGATTAAAACATGTAGTTCTAATCAAAGTCAAAAACTAAATGGAAGTTATAAATATAAATAATGAACTTTACAATAGAATGCAACATGTGCATGTAAAAAAGAATAAGTTAATCTCATATAGGAAGCTAAATAAGGACCATTACAAAATTGAGGTACATGATAGGCTAGGGTTATGTTGACTAGAGTGTTGCATGGGTCTTAGTTGGAGTATAAGCTAAAGGCATGGCTCTACTAGTAAAAACTTGCTTCTTCTTCACTTTTTTGTCCTATAAACTTTATCCGCTACCTCATGGTACTACCAAATAATGTCTAAGTTAAGGAGTGAATATTGGTGGAGTCTCATTGTTTGCTTAAGGAGTCTCTCATGTTCATCTTTAGTAAGTTAACACTTACTTGTAAAGATATCCACCTCTATCACCTTCCTTCTTACCTTGCTTAATTTGGATTCAATATCCTCCACAATCAAAACCTAAATTATCCCCTTGAAATTAACTATTGCCTCTTAGATAATGTTATCAAAATTGATTTTACTAATTAACCTACTTGTAGAATCTTTTACTTTGAATAAGTTGAAATCATTAAAAATTTGAATGAGTTGGTCCTCATGTGCCTGGTAGTCTAGGATCATGGATTCAACCCCCTTCAGCTAATACTTTATCTCTTCATGTCTAATGACTACTAGATTCAGGGCATTAGATGCCTCGAATGTAGTCATTAGGTCTAGGTGACTATGTAGTGAGTTACATGTGTAGTCAACTAACATTTTGAGCCTTATGTTATCCTAGGCTAAGGATTTATAAAGTTGATTGGCTTGGATTATATGAGGTTCCATCTCAATTTTCATGAATTCCATGGCCACTAAGGAGTCATAAAATTTTGAAGAAGCCTATCTTACTTGAACCTCTTACTTGCAAGAACATGCATGGTTGTTGATTTTTATTTGATTTTACAAATATGTACCTATAGTTCATGCACTTATTCTTCAAACTCTTGGTGAGATAGTTATATCTCTTCATGGATATCCACCACTACGTCATTATGTATTTGACCTAGGTCTAAAAGATTTTATTCAAAAATAGGTTCTCCTAGATATCTATTTTACTTCTTTGTTAGGGAGAACACTAGCTATCATTATTCAAAGATGATACTAGATCCATGGTCATCTTCAAGATTCCTTTTTTTGACCCTTTGGATGGAACCAGTGGGAATATCAAACATGGTATTTATAGAGGGTAACTCAATCATATTGTAACTAGGCCACTACAAAGATTTTTGCCTTAATTCCATGGCCCAATGTGGGATATTTCCAAGCATATCAGAGGTTGTGACAATTTCCTATTGTAGCTCATCCTTCTCTTCTTTCCTTTACTTCTTGGCTACCCTTGTCAATACATCTAGTAAGAAAGGACATATAATCTTAGACCAGTCCATTCTTCTAATTTGAATAAGTGGGTGGACTACCATAATGTGTGGCTTTGCTTTCCTTCCCCTACTTGTGCTAGTTATAGTGGTTTCCTCAATAGAAGTGGAAGTGGGGAGTGGGAGGGAAAGTTGTGTGGATTGAATGTGTAATTAGGGTGTGTCCAAAGTGGTGAACACCTTTTTGGATGCTTTCTTATTTTTGTGAATTATCATAGTATCAATACCATTGGGTATAGAAGGGATGGTTATGGGAAAAGATATAGTGGAGGTGGTGAAGGGATCAATGAGAGGACTGGCTGAGATGGCAAGAACTTCTATAAAGGATATGGGAGTATCAACAATATAAATTAAGGCTAAAGAAAAGGTAGGTAAGATCAATGTACCTTGAAGCTACAGATCGATGGGAGTATCATGAAGACTAAGAGCCTTTGTTTCTTCCAATTTAGCCTCCTCATCTGAGTCCTTTGTCCAATCTTAGATGATAGCTTTATCTCCTTATGATTTCAAACTAAGAGGTGGTATAGGCATGCATATGGATACCTTTGTTCTTGGACTACCTTTAGGGGTCCTTGGTTTCCAAACATAAACCAAGGGAGCCCTCTCTTGAGTAAGAGAATCATGAGAGGAAGGGACTATTGCTTGTTTTGGGGCCACCCCAATTAATGAAATATG
Organism: Torreya grandis; assembly: GCA_037957365.1. Classification (NCBI taxonomy): domain Eukaryota; kingdom Viridiplantae; phylum Streptophyta; class Pinopsida; order Cupressales; family Taxaceae; genus Torreya; species Torreya grandis. Next base: position 186,139 of record JARHVA010006701.1, on the reverse strand, counting down.
AGACACACTAGGGGTGGCCATATAAAGTAGAATGGTATTATAATTATACCTATATTCTTCTTCTAAGTCTAAACTAATGGAGTCTCTATGGCTCTTCCTCTTACTAGACTTGATCCCAAAATCCCAAGATCTTGCTTGACTATCTTTATCTTTAATTCCAAGGGGGTTCCTTGAGAAGAAGAAGCCCCTTGATCATGAGACTGCCCACTCTAGAAGTTTGAATACTTCCACAATCAAAAAAGGGCACTTCATTGGTCCAATTCCTTGGTGGTTATGGTGGGCTCTACTTGGATCATCCTCAAATGGACTTCTTGTAAAGTAGTTATCTTTACCTACTCTAATACGTCCTTATCAGTTGTAGAGTTCAAAAAGATAAAATCATAACAATATGGCTAGTGGCAATAAGGGATGTTGAGTCCACAAAAGTGTTGTTGGATAAGCCCACGAGGGTCTCAATCTCTACATGAAATTGTGGGGAAATCATATCGATTTCACTTTGTTACAACATCACCAAGATGTTTCCCTATCTTGTATGTTATCTTGCCAGCGATCATAAGACTCCTAAAGAATAAATCCTTATTTTGTATCCCCAAGTCTTCCTCTATGTATTTCCATAGATATAAATCTATCTCTTTCTCTGCTAGCTTATTAGGTACGTGCTTGGGAAGACATAGGGGTTACACCTTGTTTCCCCAAATCAATATAACTATGATGTCTATATATAGGAAGTAGTCACCCTTCCCAATCAAGTTATTAACAATGTTCCCTCCAATACACAACATTACAGATCCATAGATATCTTTCCATATCTATGGCTATACATCCTCATATATTTTGACCATGTGCCTTTGGTAGGCATGTATTTTAATGAATGGGTAATGGTTACATATTCTATTCTTAATATAATTTGTTTTTCGGGACCATAAATGACCTAGGTCCTTATAACATGTACACATGACCATGTCAACTAAATACAACATCATATAGAAATCTCATGTAAGGGTAAGATGTCTATCCTTGTGTAAAATTTTATCCCTTAGCCTAGAACTAATTATTTCTCCTAGGTCATAAGAAACATTGTGTGATAACATCATATATAGCAAGGGTACCCAATCCAGGTTTACAAAATGATTAATGGGCATACCATATAATCTATTTAATAGAGCCATACCTATGTAGATGCCCATTCTAAATTTATTGATTGGTGGTGATATACTTAGCTTCTTAACTTTCCATGTCATTATTTCATTGGATAGAAACCATGATTTTAGTGCTCCCTAGAGTGAATTCACTTTATTGAATTGCACTAGGGTTTGTTTGTCAAAGTAGGCATTTGATGTGGTGAGAGACAAATACCTTTGAAAATCATCCCCAAATATGCACATGACAATTGTATCATTGTGAAAATGAAAAAAATATGCATCATATGATAATTTGCGTACAAAAAATAAATCCTTGAGAAGGTCTATGCACGGCATGACCTTTGGTTTGGCAACAATGAGATGTAACATTTGGAATTTGTAAGCTAGAATTTATTTGAAAAATAACTTGTTTCCTAGTGTTGTTTCATGATCTACTAAAAAAACATCCAATAAATTTATAACATTCCACATCTATGAGTAATTTTGATATTTGTTGTCGAATACAATATCCTTGAACTTTATGGAATCCTTAATTGAGAACTCAGAGGGAGGATTATATCCCCATGATGACCTTGATGAGGATGACATGTATATGTGTTCATGATTACTTTGTTTAATATGCTACATACTACCTATAATCATATACCAATGTGATTGACTTAGCTATAGCTTATTTGTAATCTATTGTATGCAATTTTGAAATAAAAACTAGGGATCTTGTGTGCTACTAGGAATCAAGGATACTTCAATCATAAGATAGATTAAGTGCAAATTATGACTCTAATGGCTATGTATCACCTATATAATATCCTTCATTAAATACCAATTCATGCAATATAAATATGCAACATTAACTTTGCTTCTTTCAATTCAAATTTGTCACCTCAGGTTGTCAACAGAAAGCATTTTATCCTTGTTTGGATGAAAATAAGGCATGGTTAAAAGTGAAGGTACTCATATTAACATTGATGGAAATATGTCTAGGTAAACACCAGTGGATTATTTATTTTGGTGATCTATTTTAGATAAAATGTTTGGGATAATTTATCTAAGGAAATATATCATTATGGTGAGGAATTTGAAACACTAATTTCAAAGGATTAATTTTCCTAGTTAAGGACCTTTTCAATTTCCCCAAAGGGTACTTTTGATTTAAAGGGTCTACTTCATAGGGTACTTTGGTCGATGACACAAGTCCCAAAGGGTCTACATTATAATCTCTGAAGGGTATTTTAACATTATGAATGTGTATTTCACTATGGTTAAGGGGCACTTCAAAAGTTTTGAAGGGTATATGCCTCTAACTTAGAGGGTAGATTTATTTTGGGTACCATGTTCGAATGAAATTGGGCTGAGGATAAAAGTTTCAAAAAAAGGTTCTAAAGGGTTAGTGATCACACTAGAGGGTACTTTGTCATAAGTTTGAAGGGTATGTGTTGGGGAGAGAGAAGGATATGTACCCTACAAGAATTATTTTAGGATTTGTGTATTGAATGAAAGGCCTAAAATAAAAGGTCTAAAGGAATAAGGCAAGGGTATAAAGTAAAAGTTCCCAAGGAAAAGGATGAAAGGCATTTCCAAAAATTCCCATGGGATACTTTCATACACATAAGGGACCTTTTCAAGACAAAAATATGAAGGGTAGGCTCATGAGTTCTGAAAGGGAAGTGTCCTTCGAAATAATTTATTTGGAGATTTCGCATTAGACAAAATGCTCAAAATAAAAGTTTCAAAGAAATGACTAAAGGGTCCCAAAGGAAGTTCTAAAATAATAGTCTGAAGGGTAATTTTGAATGTTCTGAGATGTAAAAGGGTACTTTTTGAGAGACCCAAAGGGTGTGTGCCCTAGAAGATAAGGCCAAAGGGGAGTGGAGATGTCAAATATGGAAAGGTCAAAGGGCTAGCTAGGAGGGTCTTAAAGGGTAGGTGAGAAAGACTTTGGAGGATTAACTTCATGGAAATGAGTGTCCAAAAGGTCTAATTCATAGAGGCTAAAAGGACTAGTTTGATTTCCTAAAGGGTACTACCATACACTTAAGGGTCATTTCCAAAATCCTAAATGGTAGGTTACATAAAGTGTGAAAGATAGGTCCATTAGACACGAAGGATGAAAATTCTTTCGGATAAAATTTCCAAAGGATTTGGCTAAGAAGGGAAAAGAAGGAACAAGATCCAAAGATAAACTTGCCAAAGGTACTTTATTTTTTTATAGCAATTTAAAGGTTCTACTTCATGAGACATTTATCTGACAAAGTCTTGAAGGGTCTACTTCAAAAATCCCCAAAAATTAAATCCAAGTCCATTAAGATATACAGTGTCAATGTTACCAATACCAAAATCAAAGACCATATTTAGAAAAAGGTGGGTCCCCATTTTCTATAAAAAGAAGGATTGTTGGGCACAATAAATGATGAATCATAGGGGGAATACTAATGGGTATTCAGTAACCCAAAACTCTAGCTTACAAGCATGAATCAATCTTGAAGTGTGTCATAAAAGAATATTTAAATAAAAAACATGAGACTCATAAGTAGATTTACATGGCATACTTTCTTTCAAATTTCTTGGATTTGTGTGTGTTACAATGTGACATTCATTTAATTTCTACAATGATGACTAATTCTAAATTTTTGATGTGGTTGTATGTCTCATTCTAGTATTTATTATAATTTAGAGAAACAAGGGAGGCTCAGGCATTGCTCTACTACTAGCCAAGTGTCCATAGCCTTGATAGAGGTACATTGGGATCCTTTTCTTCTCACTTCATTATTTATCCTTTACTTGATCATGATGTGTGGTACATTGACCTTATTTCATCATGTGAGCCCCTTTTTTAGATTTTCTATTGTTCTTTGAACTCATCATTATTTTTTTATTTTATGTATGGGAGAATAAATGGAACCTTGATGAGCTGGTAGAATTTTAAGACAAATCATTACTAGGATGTCCCCACCATCCAAATCTAGACCTAGAATTATCATTTCTAACATGTTTTAGGAGATGAGTGTGTTTGATCCAATGAAACATGAAAACTTTCTAAATTTGCATAAAACACTCTGAGAGAAACATCCACATGTATGGTAAAGTTATTCAACTATGACATCATTCAAAATAATGTGTGATTAATTACCTTTGTCCTAACACCCAAATAAAATCAGGGATACATCCCACTTGTGAGCCAGTCCAGAATGCCACAACTTAAAATTACCCTTTTTCACTAGTTGTGAGCATGGTTAGTTTGAATTTCAAATTGGTCAAATCAAAATAAACACAATTTTGATCATCTAAGAAAACAAAAAATAGCTAATATAATAAAATCCCAAAATATAATCTAGGAAACAAAAACTAAAAGTATGAAAGACTAGTTTAAAAAGCAAGAAATCTAATCTACTCCTAATGTAAACTTATTTTGATCATCCTTAATCAGTAATATACATAGAAGGGAAAAACCTTGAAGTAATGCTTAAAAAACATTTACTAGATATGTCAACTCATTACCTTGAAGGTCGTTTAGTCAGAATACATTATCACCTATGATTTCTAAAATCTAATAAGGTCCAATCCATAATGTGGAAACTTTGTGATGTTGTCCTTTTTTTCATGGGCTTTATCCCATAGTAGCACCAGGGCTAAAATACTAAATTATTTAACTTTTACCCTTTTATCAAACCATCATTTAACCAAGTCTTAATGTTTTCTAAACATTTATAATGCCTCATTATTAGAATCTTCCATCTCAATTATATCCAAAAGTCTAGACTCATCTTTATCACTAGGATCCATGTAGTCTTAAATGAATTGATAAATGGTCAGATTCAATGTGATAGGTAAGATAGGTCTTCATCTATACACTAGAAAAAAAGGTGTGGCATTAAGAGCTTGTTTTTTCTTTATTTGGTCTACCCAAAGAACATACTTTAATAAATTATGTCATTTTCTAGGCTGGTCTCCTATAGATTTCTTGATTGCATCAATAAAATTATTATTCATTGAATCTACTAACCCATTTCCTTGAGGGTAATGGTTTGAAGCTGACCTAATGATGATTTGATTATTATGTGACCACTTAGTAAACTTTGCTAATATGAAAGCAAATCCATTATCATAGACTAGAGCAATGGGTGTGCAAATCTGAGTTGTTATATGTTCTTCCAAAAAATGAATTACATATTGTGCTTTACAATGTTTTGTAGTGATAGCTTCGATCCATTTGGTGCAATGGTCTATGGCTATGAGTAAAAATTTATGGCTAGATAAAGAATTTCGGTTGATCATGTTAATGAATCATAAACCCCATTACGAAAATGGCCTTCCTTCAATAATTGGTTATAGTAGCATGGGTAGGTGTACTCTTTTAGCCAAAATTTGGCATTCATGGTAGGTTTTAATGTGTGTGTGAGCATATTTGAGAATTATCAACCAATAATATCCAAAACTCAAGATCTTATTAGTTTTAATATTCCTTGAAGGATGGCCACTACCTATCTTTTGATGTAAATTCTTTAATATCTCTATAACTTCATTTGTAGCCACACATTTGAGATATATTCCTTCAGAGTTTCATCTATAGAGGATTCCCTTTTTAAACATGTATTGAGCAGCCTTGAGCCTTGAAACTCTTTTTCTTTCTCTTTATATTCTGGATGACATGTTACTATCAGTAATTACTGAATTATATTTGTATACCATTCACCTTTAGATACATAGGCTTGAAATACCTCTTTGATGGTGATACAGGGATCTAACTTAGTTATGAGCTGAATAATGCCTTGTCATCTAGCAATATTATTAGGCTAGGTCTCTATGTCAAACTCTTGGATCTTGTCCATCCATTTGCCTCATCATTCTCCTAGTTCATTTTGTGATAAGGTGAGCTTAATAGTAGGATCAGGTATAATAGTGATGGTTTTATTCCTCAAGATAAAATGTTGAAATTTATTAACTACTTTGACAAGGGAAAATATCTATTTATCAATCATGGAGTATTGAATCATATCATATTTCAAATTGGTGGTCATAAAAATGATAGAGTGTTCCATCTTATTCTTCTTTTGAGTGATGACTACAATAATCATATGTTTTGAAGTGAAGAAGTATAGATAGAAATCATTTTTAAAGTTAGGACTAATTAAAACTAGAGCTTGTGATATAACATCTTTGATATACTAAAAATACCTTTTAGCTTCAAGGGTCCACTCTATCTTAGAGTCATTTTAAATCATGGCATTAAGGGGCTTGAAAATTTCTATGAATCCTAAAATGAACTTCCTTACAAAGTTTATTTTCCCAAAAAATGATTTTAATTCCTTTAGCTATTGAGAGGATGAATCTTTTAAATTGCTTATACCCTATTTGGATCAATAGTGAATCCATCCTTTGTGATGATGTGTCCCAATATCTTAGCTTTAATAACACTAAATATACTCTTTTTTGGGTTTAATAAAACACCAAATTTCCTACATTGTTTGAATATAGATTATAGGTGGCTTACATGATCTTATCAATTATTTAAGAATACCATTAGGTCATCCATGTAGATAATTAAGAACTTCCATATTAATCCCTTGAAGGTGTGGTCCATGACATGTTGGAAGGTATCTCCTACATTGATCAGGATGACTAACATCCTTTTATATGCACACATTCCCCATTTTTTAGTAAATGTTGTCTTCATTTGATCTTCAATCTACACTAATACCTGATTGTAGCTTAAAAATCCATCTAAGAAGGACATCATTTTAGAGCCACTTACTATTTTTATGACTTTGCCCCAAAAAAGTAGAGGATATTTGTCCTTTTTTTAGGCTTTGTTTAGATTCCTAAAGTCTACGTAGAGTCTATTCTCTTTGTTCTTCTTCCTTATTGGGATCAAATTAGTCACCCAAGTTAAATGCCATATTGGAGAAATGATTTTAGCACTTAGTAAATCTTCCACTTCCTTTTGAATGAGGAGTTTGAGGATAGGATTAACCAACCTTTATCACTATCTAAATGTTTTATGATCTCGTTTCAAGGGGATTGTATGTGTGATGACTTGTGTATCATATACTTTTAAGTCTGCATATGTCCAAGTAATGACGGCCCTATATTGAGTAATCAGATCCATAATTTTTGGTCTCTACTTTAAAGTGCATCTTAGACCAATGTTGACATAATGTGGGTTGTGTTCATCCCCTAATTTTTCTTTCTTAAAATCATATTCGTTGACCTTGGGATACTGAAGTTGTTGTGCGCATGGATCCATGTCAAATGGCCTCTCCAAAGAGATTAAACTAGTTGGTATTCAATTTTCTTTGAGCTAGAGAATGCCTTATTTATCTGAGTCTTCTTGGTGACTAACATCTCTATTGTCTATGATTTGGGATTTAAACTCTTCTAAATTAGTCAGGAACTATATAATTTTCTAGTCATCCTCAAAAACCTAAAAGTTATCCACATTATCTAGAATAGATGGAATAGACAATTACTTTATCTTAAACTCTTACAATGGCTCTAAATTGGTAGCAGTGGTAACTAGTGAATTAGCAGCCTAATTTTGCTCTCTAGGGAGTGTTATTATGTTGAAAGCTTCAAAGTTCTTGATCAGATCCCATGCTCTATGCTTATACTTCTTTAAATAAGATAGTTTGCATTGGTAATTATTTCTTATATAGTAGACTACTAGCTCTATCTCCATAAATACCTTAATTTATTTTACATTAATCTTCAATATGAACTATAAGCCTAAGACTAGAGCCTAATACTTAGCTTTGTTGTTTGTACATGGAAACTATAACCTATAAGTAGCTAAAAAATTCTTTCCCTGAGGGTTGATTAGCTTAATTCCCACTCCTAATCCTTATTTGGACTTCACTCCATCAAAATGCATCATCCATAGCTGGATTGATCATTTAGGCTTTGTAGTCTACAATAGATTATGCATGATAAAAGTGTAGATTCCCAATGAGGGAGAATTATACTTCACCTCTTCATTTTTGACATTATATTCAATGATGGGATAATTCATTTTGGGTTCCCTGTCGATTTGTATTTTATTTTCAACCCCTCTCCATAGTAACCAAATGTGTGAAAAAATTGTGGAAAGGTGTCCATTAAGTGTTTTAGATTAGTCCCTACTCAATAATAATCCATAGCCTTCTAGTATGTCCATTACCAAGATATTGATATTCATCTAGACACTTAGTTCTGATACTACTTGAAGATGCACATTGTTTAGCTCTCCCACCATTGGTACCATAGTTTTGTCTAGTTGAGAAATAGATATCTTTGAAGGATTGGGATTAAGGTGAAGATTTTTATATATAAAAGTAGGCATAACAATAATAGATGTCCAAGAATCAACTAAATAATTGTGGATGTTTTTAACAAATGCTCTAATGGTCAATAAAAAGGGTGGTACCTCTAGATTGATCTTGTAGATGATAGTGGTATCAATGAATTTTTCTTCTTTGTCTTTATTTAGAGTTGTCCTAGTCCTCTCCACAATCATCTTTCTAATGATGGATCTCTATAGCAATTCTTATTCTATAATTTGAGCTAACTCATGAAGTGTGATATTTTCCTTTATTTTCTTCATATCTTCCATGATTTTTTATCCACTTGATATTCTCAGATCATCTTTTCTTAGTAATGAATCACTCCCTTTTAGAGGAGAGGGGTTATTATTTGCCTTGGGATCAAGTTGAATTGATGTGGTATTTGGAGGAGTTGAGGTGGTTAGAGGTTGCCTATTCCTTAGATTATACACACCCCTCTAGAACTATTGGAAAGCATGTACTTCTTCTAAATTATCCTTAGGTTTATTATCATCCTCTCCTAAGAAGGGAAATTCATGAGTCTCAAAGAACATGGATGTGTTGGTAGGTCCTGGATCTTGATGTGATTCTAGTAGATTGTTCATCTGATCCTAAATAATCACTTATCTTTGGAATATCTCAAATGTTATACAAAATTTGACAAAATCAAGCTCACCATGATGAGGCATGTTGTGTATTCTACACCAATTAGGGAGAGCTATTTCAGTGATGTTGATTCTTAGGAGTTTACCAAATGACTTGACACTATTTCTAGGTTGATTAAAGGGCCTATTATATCTCAAGAACCCAATGTTTGGATTTCTCATCTAGGCATTAATATTACCCAATTTTCACTACATGTTTAGAAATTCATTACTTAACCTTTGAAACATATTTTGGATAGAGTCTAATTCAACCTTTATATAATCTATACTTTATAGAATAGCTATAGGAGGAGTAACTACTTGTTGATTGTGTTGGTAACCATTTTTTGTCATGTGAGTGTTTAGGTAGCTAAGATTCAATTATGTCATATGTGTCAGTTGGGGTAGTACATATAACTAGTTTTGATTATATGTAGGCACATTCTGCTTCATGTATAGTATTAAATTGAGCATTGAGAACCCATTATTGTTGTTGTTGTTGTTGTTGATGTTGTGTGTTTTAGGTGTTTAGGGATTGAATTTATTATCAATATTAGTTTTTGTCTTGAATACTAATACTAGAGTATTGATGGCAACAACCCTTCTTAAGAATACTATATTGATAGGGTCTACGGAATTTTTGTACATCTCTAACATCAATGTTAGTTGTGGTTTATAGTCTAGGGTTAGCCAGTTTTACATCTTCTACAACCTTACATTGAATTCATGAATTGATTCAATGGGTTCCCATTTGATGATGGTGAAGTGCTAGTATACCAACCCTAGATTAGTGACCTATCCAAACTACATAATAAGAGTGCTTGGCACTATGCCCAAGAGATTATGGATTTTTTGTTAAATTTGAATACCAATCATAAGATTTATCCATCAAAGAAAATGGAAATAAATGACATGAAACATATTCATCTACTACATTCATCAATTTTAGTATGGATTTAAAGGCTTTAATGTGTTATTCTATTGTCCTTGCTCTTGAAGCAGCGAACGTCAACATGTTTTTTTAGGGTTCTAGGGAAACTAATGTACATCCCCTAGGATGGAAATTGTAGATATAATTATCTAGGGCTGTTATTAGACCATTGATTGATTAACAAGTAAAACATTCCATATAGGTGAAGGTTACCTTAGTGGAATTGGGATGATCTAAACTAAAGCTATTGGCATAGCTCTAGGTCTTCTATGGCTTGCTAAGGATGATAATAATAAACCAAATTAGGAATTAGATCTAGTCACTCTCTTGGATGACTCTAATGCACCTATACATAAGGTTCAACATTTGTTATATGGAGGAAATTAGGGCCCTCCCTCTAGCACCAACTAACTATTAATGTGGGTTTTATACATACCACAATTGACGAGGTAACCACTAATGTTTTAGGATATAAATGGAGGTAAAATCCACTCTAGGGAATGAGTTTTAGGTATGTGGTTTTATCAACCTATTAATATAATAATGATAAATTATGTAGGTTGTTGACAAGGTTTTTTGGATGAAGGTGTGATTCCTACAAGAAGATGGTCTCCTAGGTGAGTTGGATGGGTGGCTAGTTTTTTTAATATAAGGTGGGTAGATTCTTATTAAAAACACCAAAGAGAGGGTAAGATAAGGTCTAAAATAAATTATGTGTTATTTAAACAATCACTTCTATCAATTTCTTCTGGACATACCTATGTTCTCTTAAAACCAGTACATATTGTTAGCAGCAAGTGCACACATGCAAATAGGTATGGCTATAAAATCTAAGGAACAAATGTATAGGAAGTTCACTAGCCTAAAACAAATATTAACACATTTAGGGTAGTTTTTTCACACCCTTTAAAATGATATTATGGCTCGAGTAAAGTGAATTATCAGAGGTAGCTTCAGCACACACTCAAAAAACTATACCAAGAAAACACAAATACACATTCTAGAAATATGATTCAATCTTTAACTTGGTTATTTTAATCAATATTCACCAATATTTAATATATATTTACACATAAAAATATCATTATAATAATCAAATCAATGAAGAATCTATTCATAATACTAGCACACTTGAAGATTATTGAAACAAACACCCATACAAAAAACTACTAATTGCATAGAATTGGAAAGAAAATACTTAGAATACTACACCTAATAACTAGAAATGGATCATTGCTCTATATTCCAAAATTATTTCACACCTTTTATGTGGGTGATACAAAAGTATTTATATATCTTTGGGAGGGGTTGCCTCATCCTCCAATTCTTTGCATGATGTTTACATGAAGTGGTTAAAACATGTAGTTTTAACTAAAGTCAAAAACAAAATGGGAGTTATAAATAGAAAGAATTGAAATTATAATATAATTAAATATGTGCATGTAAATAATAATAATTTAATCTCATAGAGGATGCTAAAAAATGACCATTACAAAATTGAGGTGTATGTCACGCTAGGGTTGCACTGGCTAGAGTGTTGCATGGGTCTTAGTTGGAGTAGAAGCTAAAGGCATGGATCTACTGGTAGAAACCTTCTTCTTCTTCATTTTTTTTTCCTTGTAAAATTTATCTAATACCTCATACTACTATAAAATAATGTCTCAGTTAAGGAGTGAAGGTTAATGGAGTCTCCTTGTTTTCTTGAGGAGTCTTGCATGTTCATCTTTAGTAAGTTGAAACTTACTTCTAGAGATCTCCACCTCTATCACCTTCCTTCTTACCTTTCCTAATTCCTCTTCAATATCCTCCAATTTCAAACCCTAAATGCTTCCATTTAAATTATCTATCACCTCCTAGACAATGTTATCAAAATTTATTATACTAATTAACCTACCTGTAGAATCTTTTACTTTGAATAACTTAAAATTATTTAAAAATTGAAGGAGTTGGGACTCATGTGACTAGTAGTCTAGGATCATGGTTGAAACTACCTTTATCCACTCCTTAACCTCCTCATGTCTGATGATTACTAGATTCAAGGTATTAGATGCCTCAAATTTAGTCATTAGGTCTAGGTGACTATATAGTGAGATACCTATGTAGGTAACTAATATTTTGATCGTTATGTTATCATAGGCTAGGGAGTTATAGAGTTTATTATATTATATTATATGAGGTTACATATAAACTTTCATGAATTCAATGGCCTCTAAGGAGCCATATCATTTTGAATTAGCCTCTCTTACCTTATCCTCTATACTTGTAGGAACATGTATGGTTGTTGACTATTCTTTGAGTTGCCCAATTTTTACTTGTAATTCCAACACTTACTCTTCTAACTCTTGATGAGATAATTATGTCCCTTCATATATAGCCATAATTTCATCTTTGTGTGATTGAGCTAGGGCTAAGATATTTTCTTCAAAAATAGGTTCTCTTGGTTGCCTATTCTACCTCTTTGTGAGGGAAAACACCAGCTATCATTCTTCAAGGATGATATTAGCTCCATGGTCATCTTCAAGATTCCTTTTCTTGACCCTTTCGATATATCCAATAGGAAGATAAAATAAGATAGTTATAGAGGGTAACTCAATCATCTTGTAATTGGAAATTTTCAAACCTCTTTGCCTTAATTTCATGGCTTAGTATGGGATATTACCGGCCATATCAAAGGTTGTGAAAAAAACTTCATGTTCTATCTCTTCTTCTTTCCTTTGCTTCTTGGATGCCCTTATAAATACATATAACAAGGAAGACCATATAATCTTAGACAAATCCACTCCTCTAATTTGAGGAAGTAGGTGAACTACCATAATGTGTGGCTTTTCTTTCCTTCTCATGTTTGTGCTAGTTACAATGGTTTCCTTAGTATAAGTAGAAGTGGGGATAGGGAGGTAAAGTTGTGTGGATTGAACATGTAATTAGGGAGTGGCCAAAGTAATCAACACCTTCCTGAATACTTTCTTCTTTATGTTAATTCCCACTGCAATAATACTAGTGGGTATAGAAGGGATGATTATGGGAAAAGATTTAGTGCAGGTGGTAGATGGATTAATGAGAGGAGTGGATGAGATGTTAGGAAATTATACAAAGGATATGGGGGTATCAATAATATAAATTAAGGCTAAATAAAAGGTAGGATTCTCAAGGTACCTTAAAGTTGTAGCTTATTCAGAGTACCATGAAGACTAAGAACCTTTGCTTGTTTGAATTTAGCCTCCTCATTTGAGTCTTCTATCTAGTCTTAGATGATAGCTTCATCTCCTTGTGATTGTAATTTTGGAGGTGGCATAGGCATGCCTATGGATACCTATGTTGTTGGAATGCTTGTAGGGGTCCTTGGTTTCCTAACATAAACCAAAGGAACCCTCTCTCAAGTAAGATAATCATGAGAAGAAGGGATTTTTGCTTGTGTAGGGGCTAACCCAATTAATGAAATATGAGACACATTAGGGGTAGTCATAGAAATAATAATGGTATTAGTAGTCTTCCTATCTTATTCATTAGAGTCCAAACTAATGAGGTCTCATTTGGCTCCTTCTCTTCCTAAACTTGATCTCAAAATCTTGGGATCTTGCTTAACTATCTTCAGTATTAATTCTAAGAGGGGTCCTTGAGAGGAAAAAGCTCCTTGCTCATGAGACTACCCACTTTATAAGTTTTAATTCTTTCACACTCTAAAAAGGGCTCTTTATTAGTCTAATTCCTTAGTGGTGATGGTGGGCTCTACTTGGATCATACTCAAATGATCTTCTTATGAACCAATTATATCTGCCCATTCTAATACCTCCTCATTGGTTAAAAAATTAAAAAATAGAAAATCATAATAGTATGGTTGGTGGAAATAAGGGATGTTAAGTTCATCAATGTGTTATTGGATGTGCCCATGAGGGTCCCAATCTTTATGTGGCATTTTAGGGAAACCATTTTGGTTTTCCTTTATTGTAACATCACTAAGATGTTTATTCATAATGTATGTTATCATACCAATGGTGATAAGCCTCCCAAAGAAGAAATCCTTCTTTTGTCTCGCCAAGTCTTCCTATATGTTGCTCCATAGTTGGAAAACTATCTCTTGCTCTGTTAGCTTATCAGGTATGTGCTTAATAAGACATAAGGGTTCCTCCTTATTTCCCCAAATTAATATAACTATGATATGTAGATATAAGAAGTAGTCACCCTTCCTAATCAATTTATTCACAATGTTCACTCCAATACATGACATTGGGGAGCCATAAATAGCTTGCCATATTTGGGGGTATACATCCTCATAAAATTTTACCATGTGCCTCTAGTAGTCATAAATGTGCATGAATGGGTAATTTCTACATATTATATTCTTAATATAGTCTATGGTTGGGGATCATAAATGACCTAGGCCCTTATAACATATACCGATGACCATATCAACCAAATATGACATCATATAAAAATAACCTGTAAGGGTAGGATGTCTATCATTGTGAAAATTTTTCTCCCTTAGCCTAAAACTAATTATTTCTCTTAGGTCATAATTAACATCATGTGATAACATCATATAGAGCAAGGGTACCCAATCCAAGTTTATAAAATGAATAGTGGGAATACCATATAATCTTTTTAACAGAGCCATACCTATGTGGATGCCCATTCTAAATTTATTTATTGATAATGACCCACTTGACTTCTTACCTTTCCATGTCATGGTTTTGTTGGGTAGAAACCATGATTACAGTACTCCCAAGAGTGTATTCTATTTATTGAATTGCACTAGGGTGTACTTGTCAAAGTATGTACTTGGTGTGTTAAGAGAAAAATACCTTTAAAATTCATCTTTAGAGATGCACATGACCACTATATCACTATGAGATTGAAATGAATACATCTTATGATATTTTTCTTACAAAAAATAAATCCTTAATAAGGCCTATGCACAACATGGCCTCTAGTTTGGTAGTAATGAAATGTAACCTTTGGAATTTATAAGCTAGTAATTCTTTGAAAAATAACTTGTTTGATAGTTTTGTTTCATCATCTACTAAAAAATCATCCACTAAATTTATAACATCCCATAGCTATGATTAATTTTTATACTTGTTGTCGAATACCTTTGCATCAAATAAAATGTCCTTGAACTCTATGGAATCCTTAATTGAGATCTTAGAGGGAGGATTAGTTCCCCATGATGACCTTGATGAGGATGCCATAGATATGCATTTGTGATTTCTTTATTAAATATTATACCTACTACATATAATTATATACCAACATGATTGACTTAGCTCTACCTTACTTACAGTCTATTGTATGCTCTTTCAAAATAGAAACAAGGGTTCTTGTGTGTTGTTAGGAATCAAGGATACTTCCATCATAAGATAGATTGAGTGAAAATGATGACTCCAATGGTTGTGTATCACCTATATAAGATCTTACATTATATACTAGCTCATGCGATATAAAAAATATGTAATGTTATCTTTGCTCCTTTCAATTTAAATTTGTCACCTGAGGTTGGTGGGGGTCTGTATTAATGTCAATAAGAAATCTTTTACCTTTTTTTCTGATGAAAATAAGACATGGTTAAAAGTGAATGTACTCAAATTAACATCAAGTGAAATATTTTTAGTTCAATTCCAATGGATTATTTTTGTTAGTGATTTATTTCAGACAAAATGTCTAGGATAATTTCTCTGAGGAAATATATCATTATGGAGAGGAATTTGAAACACTAATTTTGAAAGGTTAATTTTTGTAGTTAAGGACATTTTCAATTTACCTAAAGGGTAATTTTGATTTGAAGGGTCTACTTCGTAGGGAACTTTGGTCAATGACACAAGTCCCAAAGGGTCTGCTTCAAAATCCCCGAAGGGTAGTTTAACATTCTAAAGGGGTATTTCCCTATGGTTACGGGGTACTTCAAAAGTTTCAAAGGGTATGTGCCTCTAACTTTAAGGGTAGAATTCTTTTAGGTACCATGTTTAGAGCAAATTGGGATGACTATAAATTTTTTGAAAAAAGGTTCTAAAGGGTTAGTGATCACACTAGAGGGTACTTTATCATAAGTCTAAAGGGTATGTGCAGGAGAGAGAGAATGATATGTACCCTAAGAGAATTATTCTAGGATTTGTGTATTAGACAGTAGTCCCAAAACAAAAGGTCTAAAGGAATAAATCAAGGGTAAATAACAAAAGTTATAAAGGAAAAGGATGAAAGGCATTTCTGAAAATTCTTGAAGGATACTTTTGCAAACATAAGGGACCTTCTCAAAAAGTCTAAAGGGTAGCTTCAAAAAAATCCAAAGGGTAGGCTGAGGAGTTCCAAAATGGAAGTGTCCTTCAAAATAATTTCTTCAAAGATTTTTCATTAGACAAGAATGCTCAAAATAAAAGTTCTAAAGAAATGACTAAAGGGTCCCAAAGGAATTTTTTGAAAGAATAATTCAAAGGGTAATTTCAAATGTTTGAAGATGTGAAAGGGTAATTTTTTAGAGGCCAAAAGGGTATGTTCCCTAAAATATAAGGCCAATAGGGAGTGGAAAATTCAAATATGGAAAGGTTGAAGGGCTATCCAAGAGGGTCTTAAAGGGTAGGTGAGAATGACTTTGGAGGATCAACTTTGTGGCAATGAGTGTTTAAAGGATCTACTTCATAGAGGCTTAAAGGACTAGTTTAATTTCAAAAAGGGTACTTCCATACACTTAAGGGTCATTTCCAAAATCTCAAAGGTTAGGTTACATAAAATAGGAAAGATAAGTCCATTGGGAATGAAGCGTGAAAATTCTTTTGGATAAAATGTCCTAAGGATTTGGCTAAGAAGGGCAAATAAGGAACAAGATTTGAAGGGCAACTTGTCAAAGGTAGTTTATTTTCTAACAACAATCCAAAGGATGTACTTCATGAGACATTTATCCATGATACATTCCTTAAGGGTCTACTTCAAAAATCCTAAAAAGGTAGATCCAATTCCATAAAGATATACAATGTCAATGCTACCAATACCAAAAGCAAAGACCATATTTAGAAAAAGGTGCATCCCCATTTCCTATGAAAAGAGGGGATGTTGGGGTGAAACAAAATGGTTTTAAATTAATCATTTAGTTTTAATATTTTCTACTTTATGCATACATGACTAAATCATAAAATCTAATCAATAATTTTAACATTTATCCACTCAAGGCCAACCTACTTGGATTTCATCAACAAGGGCGAAGCAGACTTGATATTCTAGTCAAGTATAAAGCATGGTTAATGGTATATTTTGGATAAGAACCTAACACCTTTATCATTTTAATGTGTGAAGTGAGGGGGTAGGACCCAATACCAATCTTGTATCATTACCACTATATATATACCTTTCAGCCTAAACTACCTAAAACCATCCTTAGATTGCCTTCTAGTTCCTTGCTTATAGCTAAGTTCCCATCACATTTTAAACCAAATTATTAATAATCTAATAAATCTTCAGGTTGACTAATTAGTTAGCTCTTTAATTTCCAATTTTATTTCTTTCTCTTTTCTCAATTGTATTCTATGTGGCAAAAACATGCATTATCTAGCATTGGTGCAAGGTTTTGTGTTATGTGCCTCAGTTAGACTGGCGAATGTTAATCCAATTGACTATTTATTTCCCTTCAGTTATTTATATTTAAATTACTTAAAAAATTATCTTGTTTCAATTCCCAATTTGTTATAAGATTCTTAAATTTCCTTATCTATTTTACTAGGTTTACCCAATCGACCCTATACCTTTTTCTAGCTTCTGTTCATTATTTTGGATCGACCTAGTCAACCATGTACTATTTGTAGACCCTATTTCCTATGCTTGGTTGACCTAGTTGACCCTATACTACTTTACGCCTTCCATATTTATCAAATCTAGTTCTCTATTTTTCCTTTTTTCATTCTGTTCATCTCTCTTTAGTCATAATGAAATTTCCCATCATAATATTCTTGGATATATTGAATCTATTTACATACTATATGGGATGTTCATTTCTTCCCCTCTTTTCCTCTCAAGACCACCATCTCTTGGGGAACCTCTTTTCCTCCTTCATCCATGAATTATAGTATGGTAAAAATAACACCTCAAGATGAAGTTAATGGATCTAATCCTTTCATTACTTACCAAGAATCTTCTTAACTTTAAAATCTTCAAACTAATGTTGGATTAATTGATATAATTTTACTTAATAATATTATTATCCTTCTTCTAGTAATCCTCCCCTTGACACCAATTTGGGGAGTTTTCCTACCAACACTAACCCACCTCCTGATACAACTCAAATTCTACCCAAGTTATCCAATAAATGAACATACTGCAAAATTATAACACCAACCAAATTATGAAACTTCAACAACATTTAATCTATGTGGCCAATCAACATCCAACTATCCATCCTTAGGTTAATCCTAATTACATTCCTACACCTCTTTGATATGCCTTAGTCAATTTTATTCCTCAACCCATAATGAATAACAAGATGATTCAAACCATTCAAAATGATCCTTTATCCCCTTTCATTGTATCCATTGATATTGGTAACATATCTCCAACTATCAAGTATGATGGGATTAAAGACCATGCCTCATTTATTAAAGCCTACCATTTATCATAAATACAAAACAAATGAGGCATGCAAAGTAGGCCAAGGGGATAAAATACAAGGGACATGGGCACATGTCACTAAATTTGAGAAAATAAGACTTATTATGACATGTTCAAATGTCCACATACACAAGCAACAAGCAAGTTGACTTAGAGCCACATATAAGGACATTTTCAAATGTCTGCATATACAATTAAGAAAGCACACACAAGGGACATGGGCATATGCCCAAGGCTAACATACTATGAATATAAGTATAATAGAGCCAAAGAACAATAACATATTAAAATGCAATCTAATAAAATAAGCATATAAAATATAATAAAGTATAAACAAGGTAAGCTAGAAATGAGATCATAAAGCCTTTGACAACCTTGATATTGGTAACATATCTCCAACTATCAAGTCTGATGTGACTAAATACCATGTCTCATTTATCATATCCTACCATTTATCATAAATACAAAACAAAAAATGGATATGGGCATATGTCAAAGGCATACATATTATGAATATAAGTAGCATAGAGCCAAAGAACAATGGCATATTCAAATGCAATCTAATAAAATAAGCATAGAAAATATAATCAATTCTAAACAAGGTAAGCTATAAATAAAATCTTAAATCCTTTGGAAACCTTTGGAAACCATTCATATAGGTAAAATATCTCAACCTATCAAGTATTATGGGACCAATTATCATGCCTCATTTATCAAAGCATACCTTTTATCAAAAATACAAAACACATGAGACATGCAAAGTAAGCAAAGGGGCCACAATACAAGGGACATGGGCACATGTCACTAAATATGATAAAATAAGACAAATAATGACATGTTTAAATGTCCACATACACAAGAAACAAGCAAGTTAACTTAGATCCACATATAAGGATGTGTTTAAATGTCCACATACACAATTAAGAAAGCACACACAAGGGACATGAGCATATGTCCAAGGCATACATACTATGAATAAAATTAGCATAGAGCCAAATAAAAATGGCATATTCAAATTCAATCTAATAAAATAAGCATATAAGATATAATCAAGTCTAAACAAGGTAAGATAGAAATGAAATAAAGTCTAAATAATGTAAATCCTTTAGCAACCTTTACAAAGAGTGGATCCAAAATAATACCCTCACCGTAACTAAAATCTTAGTCAAAACATTAAATGGTGATGTATTATAATGGTATAATCAACATCCCCAACATTTTATTTGGAAATTTGAATATTTGATTAATCCTTTGGTTAAAATGTTTCAACACAATGATCTTCCTAAAAATTGTCATATCCACTTCATCAATGCCAAGTAATCTCCCATTGAATCGGCTCATGAATTTATTAAAATATGGAAATCATTGGCACATAAATCCAACCATAACATGATTTATGATAACTTATTAAAAATATTTATCACCACTTTGAATCCCACTCTCTAATATAAGGTTCAAACCTTTACTCCCCAAAAACATACTGAAGCCCTTAATCAAGCTAAACGTCTAGACTTTTTTATGAATATATTTGAACCTAATCCTAAACTTATTAAAGGATCTTTCCAAAACTATAATTCTATCACTAATAATAATCCTTACAATAATCTAAGATTTGTTAAAAATGATGTTCCTTCACCTTCTTATACACCTCTTTCAGTTAAACAAATCAAATAATTTTTACCGCCCTCAAAACCTTTCATCTATTCTAATGCTCCTCCTAAGTGGTATGACCCTAATATATTTTTCTAGTTCCATGTTGGCATTGGTCATTAACATGAATATTTTATATGGCTCACTAAATTTTCTATCTCCTATATGCTTGGTGACTCATTCAATCATGAAGCTATGATCAATTTTCATCATCAAGAGTACACCATTGCTTCTAAAAAATGACAAGTGTCTAAAGCTTATACATATAATAACCAAAAATATTTTTTAAATAATCAGCCAAATACCAAGGATGTTTGTGCCATTAAATTTGATTATGAAAAATATTTTAATAATTCTCAATATGTCAATAATTCTAAGGTCAATTAGCATCATAAATTAGTGCACAAAGATCATGTTACCAAGCTCAAGAAGCCATCTTTGGAGGAATAACTTATTAAAGATACTACCACTACTAATGTTTCTTAGAATCCCAAGAGGAACCATCTCCTCCTTCTAATCCTCCAACCACATATATTCCTCCAAAATCTAATTTACCTCCTAAACCTTGTGTTGGTTCTTCTAAGTTTCATTGGAACTTTGTTGAAGAACTCAACTCTATGCCTTGTAAGATTCCACTTATGGATTTCGTTCATTCTTCTCCCTATCATCATCAATTCTTTATGTAATAGATCCATGAAATTTATGATCCATCCTCCTTGGATGAAGAACCACCTTCTATTGAATCTCAACTTACCAACGTAAATACCATTAAAACTATATGTCCTTCTTCCAAACCTTCTATTGAAATCCTTGAAGAGGACATGATCAATGATGAAATTATTTTTCATG
The DNA here is from genome assembly GCA_037957365.1 of Torreya grandis. Classification (NCBI taxonomy): domain Eukaryota; kingdom Viridiplantae; phylum Streptophyta; class Pinopsida; order Cupressales; family Taxaceae; genus Torreya; species Torreya grandis. Next base: position 165,045 of record JARHVA010006701.1, on the reverse strand, counting down.
TTGATGATCCACCATGTTTTATCAAAGTATCCATTAATACCACTCTTATCCATAATGTTTTAGTTGATGAAGGTTTTGGTATTAAGGTGACATCTTTATGGCTCATCCAACAACTCAATTATAACAAGGATCATCTCAATCAAACCCAAATTAATTATCATAGTTTTGATAAGACTAATCAAAAGCCACTTGGTTGCATTTGGATTCCATTAACCATTGGACCTAAGACTATTTGAACTAAGATTATGGTCCTGTATCTTATAACGTACTCCTTGTCATACATGGAATCATTGAATGAGGGCCATTACTTCTTCTGGTAGTCAATGTATTAAATTATTACATAATGGAAAATGGTATAAGCATGAAGTTGATCCCAACCCATGGAGAATTCAACTTTTGAATCCTAAATCATAATACTATATTCCTACCATTCCTAAAATCAATAGTGTTCTTTTACTCAAGTTCATCAACATTAATCTTGGTTTACAATCTACTCTTATGGATTTCAATGATGATGAGCCCAATGATTTGCAACATACTCGTAATATTACCATGTTACCTCCCTAAATTTCATAATGACTTCCTCCTTCTCTATTACCTAGGTATTTTACTATTCCTCTTATTAATGAAATTGCCAATTTTTTCCCTCCATGTAATTCTCAGGAACCTTCTTTAACTAAAGATGCCTTCACTTCTAATGATTTTAGAGTGTCCAAATTATTTCAACATCTTCTCATCATATTTCCTCATTAATTATATAATATTAATATTTCACCCTCTAAAACTTCCCCTGATTCTCAAGAATGTACAATTCCTCCAACATACAATGACAACTATATAATGTCCCAAGCTCAATCTAGAGACTTGGATTTCTAGCATTATCAGAAAACCATAGCCCAAATTCATGCCTTTAACTAGGATTTTCATACCATTTATGTGGATCATACCTTATATCTTGAGGTTTATGTGCCTCCTACCAATTCTCCTCTTATTAATATTCCTTGGGTGGTAGATAAAATTAAACCTTTTGAACCTCCTAAAATTTCTACATCTCATTTACCACCTATCAATCCAATCATTACCTATAATCTTTCTCTTGTCACTAAACCCATTGATATTCCAACCCCTTATTATCCATCTACTTATTCTACTCCTAAAATTATATTATATGCCAAGGAAACTAATGCTCATTAGATACATTCTAAGTATAATCACCATGGAAACCAAATTTTAGATATTGAAGTAAATGTCGAGTATTATGGTCTTCTTCCAACATTGTCTAGTGAGAAGTTAACATTGAGTTATTTTATGCCCTAGAACCTCAAATTACATGGAAACATCATAAACTTGGAAATTTTAATATTAAAAATCCTTGCTTTAATAAATTCATTACTAGCATTGATCCTAAGACAAATCCAATTTATAACTTACCTAATGCACCAAACCACCTTCAAGATGGAAATGCCATGATTATTGAATAAACCGCTCACATTTAATATTGTAATCCATCTTGTCCTCAACCAATTATTGTCTCTCATGAACTCTCACCTACTGAACATGATACTTTTAGCTTATTATTTGATAAATATCATGAGGCTTTCACTTAGTCCTATGAATATATGCCTAACATTGACCCTAGTATTGTGGTGCATAAAATCATTACCTATCCTAAAGCCAATCTTGTGCATAAAAAATAAGGAAAATTTCCACCTGAAGTTTTCACTTTATGTGATAAAGAAATCATCAAATTACTTGATGATAAATTTATCAACCCAATGGAATATTCTGAATGGGTTTCAAATATTATTCCCATTTGAAAGAAAGTCATTATGATCATTCACATTTGTATTGATTTCCATAATCTTAACATTACTTGTCCCAAGGACAACTTCCCTTTACCTTCAATAGATGCCATTGTTTAATCCATGATTGGTTGTGAAATTTTATCTCTTATGGATGGCTTCTTGGGATATAATTGGATTCATATTTCCCCTGAGGACCAACATAAGACAAATTTCACCATGGAATGGGGTACTTATTGCTATTTCAAAATGCCTTTTGGCCTCAAAAATGTCTATGCCACTTACCAACAAGTAATGACTCACATATTTCATTATCTCATCCACAAAGTTATTGAAACTTATTTGGATGATCTCATTATTAAATCCAAAAATCATAAGAATCAATTTCTAATCTTGCTATTATCTTTGATCATCTTCTTAAATATAAATTTAGACTTAATCCTTGAAAATTTGTCTTTGGAGTCACATCTATAAAATTTTTAGGATTCTTAGTCTCTCTCTATGACCTCAATGTTGACCCTACCAAAATTAGTGCTATCATCAACATGCCCATTCCTTGTTCTATTCTTGACATGCATACTTATTCAGGTAAACTTGGGCAAATTAGACGATTCATCCCCAAAATGGCATATTTAATTCACTCTTTCAATTCCATTCTCAAAAAAGGAGCTAATAGAATGGATGGATCCATGTCAAAAATCCTTTGATAATATGAAACCCTCATTACTTCATACATCTACACTTCATTCTCATTCCAATTATAAACCTTTGATTCTATATACTTCTTCCACACCTATTTTAGTTGGGGTAATGCTTGCCCAATAAGATGATATAGGAAGATATTATGCTATCTACTACATTATCCAAGGTCTCATCAATTATGAAACACATTATACCAAAATTAAGTGTGATTCTATTGCCATGTATTTCGTATTTGAAAATCTTTACCACTATATGTTTTGTCAAACTACTTGTGTCATTGTTCATTCTAACCTCCTTCATCATTTCTTCTCCAAAGCATTTCTTCCTAGAGATAAAATTGATAAATGGATGGTCCTCCTTATGGAATTTGATCTCCACATTATCACTTAACAGTTATCAAGGGGAAAAGCATAACTGATCAACTTAGTGCAGATCTAATACTAGCTACTTATTCTCTTTAAGATAATCTTCTAGATGACAATATCCTCTACATCAAAGGTCTTAATCAAGCTATTTCTCTCACAGATTATTTTCATAACTTGACCAATGATTTTAAAGCAACTAATTTTGATGAATCCACTACTCCCTTTGGTACTACTAAACCAAAATTAGTTATCAAGGAGCTTCCTAAAATTAATGTCAATTTTCATGAGGATATTTAGACCCTTCATTTTGATGGTTCTAAATGCCTTCAAGGAGGTAGGGAAGGTTGTATTCTCAAAAGTCCTCTTGTTAAGATAATTCCTTTATATTTTCACTTCTCCTTTTATGTCACCAATAATATGGCCAAGTATGAAGATCTTATCTTAGGAATGAGAGTTGCTCTTGATTTAGACATTTAATACCTTCATGCTTTAGGTTATTCTCATCTTATTTTCCACCAAGTTAGTGGTGATTATCAATGTAAAAGTGAGAACCCCATCACCTATCATCAAATTACAACCACTCTTGCTAATTATTTCATCTCTTTCACTATTGAGCCTATTCATAGAGATCAAAATTCCATTGTTGATTCTCTTACCTCTTCAACATATCTCTTTCATCCACACCAAGTCCTTTTTTATCCTAATTTTATTATATAAATAATAAAATATTCATCCTCTACTCAACCTAAAAATTTACTCACCTTTCATATTGAGGTTGTTACTAGTAGACAAAGCCCATGGTACCAAGACATCATTCAATTATCTGAAAATAAAACTTATCCTCCTAATCTAGATTATTGTGAAAAGACACATATTCATAAACAAGATTTCAAGTATTTATTTTAACATAACATCCTTTACTATTGTAATGTTGAAGCTACCTTGCTCTATTTTGTTATGAAAGATGAGGTTTGTCATCTTTTTAAATAATTACATGGGGGCATTTTTGGTGGCCACTATATCATACATACTACAACCCATAAATGTCTATGTATGGGTTATTTTTGTCCTACTCTTGAAAAAGATGCCATTAAATATGCTAAAAAGTGTCATCCTTGTAAGATTCATGATGATGTAATTTATTCACCTCCATCTGAAATTCAAACTATCAAATCTCCTTGGCCATTTTCCATATGGGGATTCAATCTCATTAGAAAACTAACTCACTCCCAAGATGGGCACATTTTTATCATCACTTCTACCAAATATTTTAGCAAATGGGTAGAATTCATGTCCCTTGTTAACTTCCCCAATCATACCATTTCCAGATTTATTATTAATCAAATAATTTTTTGGTTTGGTGTTCTCCATACCATTATTTTAGATAATGGTGGTAATTTCAAAAATAAACATGTTAAACAACTTTACAACAAATTCAAGATTAATCAAAAAAATTCCATGCCTTATCATCAAAAATGCAATGGCCAAGCTAAGGCCACTAATAAAGTTCTCAAAAAAATTTCCAAAAGACAATTCATGAAACTTGCATGGATTGGCATCTTCATCTTTACCCTACACTTTGGGCCAATTGGACTATCATACATACTACCACTAGGGAAACTCTAATCTCACTAGTCTATGGTTATGAATCAATTTTTAATTTAGATGTTGAGATTCCCTTTCTTTGTATATCTCTTCATGTTGTTATTATTGATGAATAATTCATGAAGCTCATATTCATGCCCTTGGTCTACTTGATGAACTTCATATTTCTACCTTACAACATAATCACCAATACAAGGCTTGTATTACTAGATAACATAACAAATGTGGTAAAGTCCACACATTTAATGTTGTGATATTGTCCTTAGATTAGACTACACCCATGATAAATAAGGTAAATATGCCCAAAAATGGTGGGGCCCATATTTAGTCAAAGATATTCTTGGTTTAATAACCTACCATCTTCAAACCAATGAAGGCCATGTTTTCAAAGAGACCACCAATACACAATTCCTTAAAACGTTCTTTGCTTAATCATTTATTTATTTTCATGATTTCTATCTACATCTATACAAAACTTTTTTAGGATACTTACATAGTTTTTTCCCTCTATGGCAAGTTCCTTCCTTTCACAAACCTTTAGTCCTCCCTTTTGGTCTTTTAGTTTCTTGATGTACCATAGTCTTCTTTATCTTCTCACATTTTATCTTTTTCACACTCCTTGGGTTTTTATTTTGTGATTTTATTCATAAGATGATGGATATGACTTGGAATTCCTCACAAAATTACCATCTTTTACTTATTTTTCTCCCTTGCATTTTCTAATTTTATTTTTTTCACCCCTTGGGTGTTTCTTTTGTTAGTTGCTTCATAAGACCACATATAGGACCCCACATTCCTCATAAAATTACCATCTTTTTGGTTACCTCACTTTATCTTTCACTTGATTTTTGTCACCCTCATGGGTTTCTCTTTTATGAAGTTACTATGTAAGACTATAGATAAGACCTAACCATCCTTATAAAATTACCATCTTTTCATATTTTCACATTCTTATTTTAAAACTTTAGCTTGTTCTTCTTCTTTTAGATTGAATTTACACAACAATCTATGTTAACATGTTTTCATCCATTTCCCATATTCTTATGATAAGGAATCATACTTTACTATCAGTGTATCCCTTTTTGCTCTTTGCCACATTTTTTTCAATTTAAATTAATTCAAATTATTCCAGGTGTCATTCCTCTTGATTTACCTTTCCTTTCACTCCACATTTGATAAAATAAGGTCTAAGTCAAGATAACACTTTTATTTTACCTAGATTTATGAGATTCTTAGACCCACTTCTCTTTGAAGTTTCTCTCTCGTAACAACCAAGTCCCAAGTATTCAAATGAAAGTCATCTTTAGAACCCATGTTTGGTTTTATAAATTCATATGGAGGATGAATATAAAAATCCATCAAGAAAGTTAAAATAAAAATCATTTGAAATAAAAGGTAATTGTATTCAAAAGGTAACATACAAATCTCAAAAGTCAAAATCACACCAAAAGACATGATTATAAGTACATCTCCTATCTCTAATAGAAGCTCAAACTCCATAGTTGGCCTCACATAAAGATGAGGTCCTTTGGGGTGTGTAAGCTATTAGATTGGAATAGGAGAATTCAAAAATCTCTATGGTGCTACCTATTTTCTCAAGCAAGTACCCAATCTTTACAGTAGATTGATGGATATGTAGGGGTCTTGAGTAGTAGGGAACACATTGTGAGGAGGTAGGTCCATTTTAATTTTCATGCATATAACCTTCATGGTAAAATATATATACTCCATTTTTTTACCTAATACTTATGTGGCTAAGATAATTTCTTCAGAATCCTCAAGGTTAAATGTCCTTTTGTTTTAACAAACCTAATTTGAGTGTCTTGACTTCAATAAAGAGTTCCTCTACCTTGATTTTTCCTTCATTCTCCTCTCCAACCATTTATTTTCCCCCTTGATAGAAAAATTATGATTCCAAATATGTTTTCTATTATTATTTACTTCCTTCTTCACCTCTTAAAAACATTCTAACACTACTTTTTTTTAGTCTTGTCTATCTTTAAAGCAAAATAACTTGTTTGAGTAACTATGGATTACTTCTTTAAAATTTATATTTCTAGACTTATCCTACCTTCATTTTAGCATTTATCATTTGTTTTACTATCCTACTATTATAGACACCTGATTTCATACCCTTTTCCATTATTGAGTGAAGTTAGCTTGTTACTTCTCACTCATTAATGTTGTTTTCCCTTTTATGCTTCTTTTTTCCATTGTTGAGTGAGATAAGGATTGTTACTACTCACTAATAAATGTTTTTTTATCATTTTGTTTTTAAATTAATGTTTTATTACCATCCTTTTTGACATGTATCCTTGGTTTGACTTGGTGAGTTTGCCCTTCTTACTCTAGGATAGCTTGTTTGAGTTTTTTAGGTATTTAATAGGCTTGGATTTTTGAATACTTGATTTAATATTATTTTGACTTGGTCATTTGGTCTAACATAACACCTATCACCCCATATTTCAAAATTTCCAAAGTATGTCCTATCCTCATAGCACCAACTATTTTGGTTTTTCTTGTGTTTGTTTATTTTTGCTCTTTAGATTTGCATTATTGGGTTTGTTGAAAGCAATCTCTACACCCTGCACAATAAAAACTAACAACATAATAGAAAACCATCCCATGATAAATTTAATTCAAGGTAAACATTAAATTTAATTTTTAGTTATTTACTTTTGAGTCTTTTTCTTTTAGTTATTTTATGCTTTAAAATACTACAATGTTTTTTTAGCCTCATCGTTATGTTTTCCCTTTATTATTTTTCAAAGCACCTTACCATGTTGCACCTTAGTGACACATGATGAGATTTGAGTGGGGAATATGTATACACATAATATTTTTAACCTTTTATCAAATATTGATGTTTTACATCTTGTAAGAACCTATCAAAATTTAATCTCTTTGAGTGCATGGCTTAAGGGGTACACCAAGAAAGGGGTGGGAAAACCTTTGGTGATTCACAAGATTATTGTCCCTTATTTACACATTATTACCAATCCAAATAGATCTTAAAACCATTATCTAATATATTATTCCTTAATTTCATAATCCCCTAATATTTGTCATCT